>OU426983.1:6993060-8193060 GCA_911387785.2 Aelia acuminata
AAAAAAATATCTTATTTATTAAAATAATATCACAAAGGCTATCATTACCAGCAATAAACTTACATGGGCAGTTAACACACTGGCCCCATACAAGTCAGCTGGAATCGATGGCATACTACCAGCCCTCCTACAGAGGGGACTACACATACTCAGACCTTACCTCCTAGAGTTGCTACGAGGGAGCCTAGCGCTAGGATACCTACCACATGAGTGGAAAGTATCCAAGGTCTGCTATATACCAAAACCCGGAAAAGGGACCTATGACAGCGCCAAAGCGTTCAGACCCATATGCCTGACTTCCTTCCTAATGAAAACACTGGAGAAAATGGTTGACAGGCACGTGAGGGAACAACTTGTGGGCACATACCCAATACATGAAAATCAATTTGCCTACCAAGCAGGAAAATCCTGCGAGGTGGCATTACACAATCTAGTCTCTAGAATTGAAAAATCTATGGACCACAAAGAAATCACGATAGGCACATTCATCGATATAGAAGGTGCCTTCGACAGAACTCCTCACAGTGTGATTGAGAAAACCCTGTTGGAGAGGAAAATTGATGAAGTTTCCGTCAGATGGATAATGACCATGCTGAGGGAAAGACTAATAATTTCTGAATTAGGATTCAGCAAGATACTAATCAAACCCAAAGGTGGATGTCCTCAGGGTGGAGTGATATCCCCGCTACTGTGGTGCTTAGTAGTGGACTCACTATTGACAAAACTAAACACCTCAGGCTTTTATGCACAGGGATATGCTGATGACATCGCAGTCCTAGTTGGAGGTAGACATCAAAATGTCCTATCTGACCTCCTAAACAACGTAACCAGAATCATAACGAACTGGTGCAAGAATAATGGACTTAATATTAATCCACAGAAAGTAAGCATTTGTATCTTCAGCTCGAAGAGAAAAATAGCCATCAAACTACCAAAAATTGAGGGAGTCCAGCTGAGCCAAAGCAAAACAGTCAAGCACCTTGGCGTTATGCTGGACAACAAACTCAATTGGGCTAAACACGTGGAACACACGACCAACAAAGCCCTGAAGTGTCTATGGGCCTGCAAGAGGGCAATAGGCAAAGACTGGGGACTAAAGCCCAAAATGACATTTTGGCTATACACCATGGCCATTAAACCCATGGTGTTATACTCTTCCCTAGTCTGGTGGCACAAGGCAGGGACAAGCAGAAATAAAACTCAGTTGAACAAACTGCAAAGATTAGCCTGCCTCATGACAACTGGGGCTATGAAAACTACACCCACCGCCACCATGGAACTGATGTTAAATCTAGCCCCATTGCACATGGAGGTGGAAGCGCAAGCCCTAAAGGCCTGCTACAGAATCGTAAAGCTAAATTTAACCTCAAAAGTACAAACTAATTGGGGACACTGGAAGATATTCCAAGAGCTTGAAAAGGATAAACTCCTATCCATGTTTTCTGACATTCAGATCAGGGGCTCATTGGAAACCAACTTTAATACCAGTAAAAAGGTCAACACATCACATATACCAAACAATGGCATATGCTGCTATACAGATGGCTCACTCACCAATAGCGGGTCGGGTGCAGGCATCTGGAGGAGGGACAAACCCAAGGAAGGTATATATGCCTCATTGGGCAAATTCACCACCGTCTTCCAATCAGAGGTGCTGGCAATCAGCCACTGCGCCTTTGAACTGTTGAGGGAACAACTGTTTGGGAAGACAATCACTATCTACACAGATAGCCAAGCTGCACTGGGTGCACTCAATAACATAGACATTAATTCCAAGGTTGTATGGGAGTGCAAAACGAGACTCAACATCCTAGCAAATAACAACAGAGTGAATGTAGAATGGGTGCCAGGCCATACTGGCATACCAGGAAATGAGAATGCAGACACTCTAGCCAGGAAAGGATCCAACATCAAACCTATCACTCCCGAACCGGTGTGTGGCATCAGCAAAAGCTCTGCCAAAAGGAGGATAGAGGAGCAAAAAGAAAACAATTTTGGATGACGCAAAACCTACGACACTCCAAATTGTTCCTAGAGAGTCCTTCTGCCAAGAGGAGCGACGAAATTCTAAATCTTGACAGGAAAGCTATTAAAAGACTTACAGCTATTTACACCGGACACTGTAAGCTTAGAAGTCATATGTACAGGCTCAAACTGGCGGCATCACCAATTTGTCGATACTGCGAGAAAGAGCGTGAAACAGCCTTTCACATAGTCTGCCTCTGTGACAGACTCGCAGCACTTAGATTCAGGCTGTTTGGCCTGGACCGCATCACTGACCCCAAGGCGCATGAGGTAATCAACCCAAGCAGCCTACTCAAGTTTACTGAGGTTCTCAAAATTAGCCTCTAGGGCAGCTTGGAACCCAGGCAAGAATTTAGGCGCACAATAGGCCCATATGGGCCGCGGTGCACTTGCCTCCATAAAAAAAAAAAAAAAAAAAAAAATAATATCACAACAAATTTATACAAAATAAGGAAAAGAGGCACTAAAATATTCATAATTATTTACTTGTGGGCTTCCATGAAGCACGGGCGGCAATAAAATGGTTCTCTCGGGCAATGAGGACAGTACGTTGCATTTTTGCTTGCAGTTATTGCATCCTCTGCGTGTCTTTCTATTGTCGCCTTCTTTTATGCAAATGCTGTGACGGGGTCGTGGTGCTTGTAATTGCTCTACAGATGCCGGAATCTCAAATCTTCTCAACATGTCTTCCACAAGAATCTCTTTGAATCTCGTAATAGTAATACTTTTGCCCGTTACAGTTTGGTATACTATATGTGCATTCACCAAGGCGGTACCAAATAATAATTCTAATTCAATTTTCTTGTACTTTGTCTTAGGGAGGTATTATAGGAACTCATTTGGTCTGATAAGTCTATTGGAGTCTTGCCTTCATTATAATCAACGATTACGAAGGGGTTGACAAGGGTTGACGTCGCGGTCATAACCGGGCCGACCCCTTACTACTTCAGGTAGCGGGCTTTACCCTGGGGCCGGGCGGTACATACGTACCGCTCACAAAATTATTGTTTAATTGCCAAAATTAAACTTTTTATTTATTTCTTTTGCAATTTTTGTATCATTCTAATCATATTAAAGTTATAAATTAGGAAAAAATGCTTTGGCCCCATGCAAAAATACATCATCTTTTCCCTGGCGCTCAACGTGTTAAAACTTCTGTAAATCAACTACCTGAAAACATTTTTTTGAAGCAAGCACGCCCCAAGGTAACATATGTCGACAAATGTCACTGAAACGATATTTTTTCTTCATACAATCCGACACATTCGAGGATTGCGTTACGAATGTTGTCATGTCAATTCAACTACTTTGAAAACTGATAATCCTGGTTTCATTGTTTCTTGAAGAGCATTGGTATAGTCTTCCTTTAGATAAAGTTTTTATTCTTTGCGGTTCCGACGAAGCTTGAAACTGATAAAAATTATTTGAAAGTATAATTGAACCTATCCTTTTATTAACAGAAATCTTATAAAAGAGGAAAGAAAAAATGGGAACATCCATTTTAGCTCCTACAGTACCAACTGAAAAATTCAGCGATTCCCCCCTCCTGACTCGGTCTTAACCAAATACTATCGATAGTTTATGTCTGATACTATCGATACTGTCGATAGCGGAGACTATTGATAATTTTACATCACTAACTGTAGCAAATATTGGATTTAGATTGTTTGCAGAGTGGGCAGTGTTCAAGTCCTAGTAATAAATCTTCCAAAGAATTCTTATAAAAAGAATGCGTTAATTTAAACGGAATTAATATGACAGACCTAAGTTTGACGCTGTCTCCCCATGGAATGAGCTCGCGCCTGAGGTATATCTGCGATCCCTCCTGAGCAAAGTCCATCTTAGGATCGAAATTCATCACCCAACCGTTGTGGGCCCAAATCATTTTCGCGCTGTCGCTATATGCCAATGTCTCAGCATTACCGTCATCAAGCCCATTATTGAAGAAGTATCTAAAAAAAAAAAAAGATATATTCTTTAAAAATATATCAATAAAAAAAAAAAAAAAAAAAATTATAAAAATGTGGATTAGGGCGACCAATAAAGTCTCAACACTATATTTTCTCGTTAGAACTTTATTCCTGCATACGTTTCGGCCATCATCAGTGCTGTAAGGCAACATAATACAAATTTTTTACTAAATTAACATAATTGCCAAACAATTATCTATTATTCTGACAACAAATCATTTAAAACACAATAAAAATTAACTTTTCTCATAACGTACATATCAATTACTACTAAATCAACATTAACATTAATAAATTATTAATAAATACCTAAATGTGATTGAGGGTAAAAATTGTTTTCAAAAAATCCACCATCGCTGGTTTGTCTTAAATAATTAAATTATATAGGTATCTGCTACCCTGGTCCAACTACCTGTTTAAGATTTTCATTGTTCAAAGTTCAGGGAGGATTAAGGGATAATGGACTCCACAAGCAAACCAATCATTTCTTTGATTTAAAAAAAAAAAATATTATCCCTTAATCCTCCTTGAATTTTGAACAATGAAAATCTTAGTTATCCAACTAGGTAGTTGGACCAGGGAAGCAGATACCGATATATTTTAATTATTTAAGATAAACCACAGATGGTGGATTTTTAGAAAACAATTTTTACCATCAATCACATTTAGGTAATTGTTAATAATTTATTAATTTTAATGTTGATTTAGTAGTAATTGATATGTAAGTTATGAGAGAAGTTTATTTTTTATTGTGTTTTAAATGATTTGTTGTCAGATTAATAGATGATTGTTTTGCAAATATGTTAATTTAGTAAAAAATTTGTATAATGATGTTGCCTTACAGCATTGATGATGACCGAACTGGCCGAAACGTATGCATAAATAAACTTCTAACGAGAAAATATAGTGTTGAGACTTAATTCGTCGCCCTAATCCACATTTTTATCAATTGGATAGTCTCAAGAAGAAGGGAGAAAAATTAATAACTAAGACAAATTATATTAAGAACTAACTAGGATAAAGTCTTACCTAGGGAATAGGGGATTTTCATCATTCACTTGGCCTAGTTTAGGACCGTTTTCTTGTACTCTAAAATACCTACGGTGAAGAAATTAAAAATTATTAAAAAAATATTATTAAAAATATCATTTAATGTATTTTAACGTAAAACAACGTAATGTTTACCGGACAGAAGCTATACAGGCCTCAACTGCGGCAGCTAAATGTGATTCTATTTCAGATCTGATCTTCGCGTTCAGTTCTTCGAGGCACACTTTGAAAGCCTCAGCACAGCGACGCCTTCTTGTGTCCTCGTCATAACAATCAGGCCTAAATGTACATAAGAGTCTAATTTATTGAAAATAATTAAATACATAAGTTAAATACAATAATCAAACTAAAATATTCTAATATTCATTTTAATATAATAAGACTAATACTTTTTAGTATTAGTCTAGTCAGTCATTTCATTTAACACATTCACGCCAACGTGTACCACCGGTGGCTCACACTAGAATGCCGCCTCTGCCAAAGAATTAGATCTTTCAAAACTTTGACTGGTGAAAAAGAATACCTGAGAGTCACGCTCTCGTTTCGACACAATTTCCATATTTAATTCTCTGACAAGAGATCAGTTACTCAACTCGATTTCAGGTGACATGGCAGCCAAAGTGTTGAGAAAGTAGAAATAATTTCTAAATAGCTGAAAATTAAAATAATGAAAATTTAACGTAGATTCATTTATTTTTACACACTAATTGAATTAGTGGAGATACATATATTACTCATTATTTTATTTATTTATTTTTCTTTTCTTCATATTTATTGGTTGCTATCTTGTTTTATATTTAGCCCTGAAGAAGACCTGAATATCGGGTCGAAACGTCGGCACAATATATATGTTATTTCACATATAGTGTTTTCATTTGACCGCACCCCCAACCATTTTCATCTCATTTTTAAATGTTAATTCTTGTGGCGTTGATAATTGTTATATTTTCATTAATAAATATTTCTTAACCCACACAAGTGTTACAATATATTAATTTAATTGTTTAAATTATTTATTTAAATAGATTTCCACATATCTATATAAATAAAGATGAAATTCTGTTTGTTTGTTCTTTATAGAAATCCATAACGTTTGTCCTAAATTCTCAAAATTTCAGTGCCTCTTTGATAACAGGTGCGAACATCCGCCCATATTAAAATTGCATAACTTCAGCTAATCTCTGGGTATATTTCCTATTGTTATAAAAATTGTTTTGATCTCACTTTACATTGGTTTTCACGAAATCGATCGTTTGAGTCGATAAAAGTCTCACCAGTATATATAGCTAGTTTTAAATAAATATTAAAACTGGAGTAGTAGATTGTTCGCCAGTTTATACAGAAAGTAAAAAGTTTGTATTTGAATAAAACATAAACATATTCTCCAATCCTTGTTATTATCATTAATCCTACCTGTAAATGTTGAACAAAGATACTGCAAGATCCATATCTATCGTCGATCCCAGTCTGCGATATTCCGGGTCTTGTATGATTTTCATCATCAAAGGCTCGTCTGATTCTGCCCTTCGTGAAGGTTCGTTCTGACTGACCATATCCTGGAACTTGCTGACGTAAGACCGCACGTCCGCCATGAAGAGCTCGTGCAGCTTCAATTGAGGGATCACTCTAGTCGACAAGTGAAACCGGAGAGCCTACCCAAGATATAATAAAAATAATAAGTCAATATGTGTCAGTTAAACAGTGGTCATTACTACAACAATTAAAAAAATAAATTTTTAAACAGAAATATCTTTTACAGAAAATTAATATGACAAAGTTGAATAAGATAACCTGAATCATAGGATTAAAAAAAAAAAAAACCTGTACCACTACAACCCATGAAGGGTCTTGGGTTCAGTACTATGTAAGGAAGAGCACTGTTTCTTGGTCAGCGGTCGTGCAAGGAGGTGATTTGACCGTGATCACGCTCAACCGCCAGGTTTTTTCCCCTTAATTTTTCAATCAAGGGTACCCACATTATAGAGGCTGGGTTTGCCCCAGGAGGGTCTCTCGGCCCACGAGACGAACTGTGGCGAATACTAAAGATATCATAAGCCATGTCAGATTCGAACTCGGGACCTAAAGCACAGCAATCCACTGCCTTATCAGTGGGCTACCCCGCTCCCCACAGCAAGGAATTGAATTGAATCATAGGATAGCAAAGAAAAAATTAATGTTTTACTTCGAAATTAAAAAAAAAAAAAAAAAAAAAATATTGATCATTAATTTAAAAAACTAAACTATTTTTTCCCACACTGGTAGACGCTTTCTCATTTTCGAAACTATTAGACATTTCGAGATAGGGATTTACACGTCTATTATGGTTCAAATAAAATAAATCAAGCATGTTTTCGAATTCTTTTCTTCGTTTTTAAAAAGTTCCTTAAATTACGGCCAGATATTATAGGAGTCTAGATCACAGCAAGAATAAGACACTGTCTTCCCGTAGAAGAATATTTGTCTCAAACACGTTCATCACGTAAACTGTAAGATGTTAGCTGTCTAGGTAGTATATTGCATTACCAATAAGACCTTTTTTTTTTTTTTTTTTTTGTTACGCCATACTTCCTTAATACTTCATTTTAATGTAGTAATACTTAATATATAAGTAATATAATGTAATACTTTCATTCATCAGTAAAATCGCATTTTTTGCAAGAAAAATGGTCATAGAGGTTTAATAATTGGTGTTCGATAGGGGTTCGATAAACCCCTTCTTTTGCGAGTTGTAAGTGAAAAACTGCAATTCTTAGCGAAAATAGTCGCAGGACTGTTTCGAAGGTTTCATTCTTTTCAGTTTGTTAAGACAAACATTTTGGGTTCCTTTCTTTTCCGATTTTCCCCATCCTTATCGAGATACAAGCAAAAGCATGCGATTTCAGTCAATAGAATCAGCTCACTCACTTTTCGCGAAACCAATACGTGTATTTACATAAGATGTGTTTTCCAGGGTGCGCTCTTTCTGAGACATCTATTATCTGTGTAAAACAAACCCACCAACAAACAATCACGGATGACCATATTGTAATTTCAAACATAGAGTTCAAAGAGGTCCTGTAAACACGTAAATACTATGTAAATATGTAAATACCTTAAACTTATGTTTCAAAAAATAAATAATCTACAATTTAAATACATCTATTATTTACTTCAACCCTCAGCTATGCCCATGACACACTAAATAAGCACTATATGATACTAAATATACGGTGTGGAGGTACTTTAATTAGTGAGATTTAAGTAGGTAAGAGTGCAAATGCTTCGCACGGGTAACATATTAAATTAAAATTATTAAGGAATGAAAGATTAATTTATTCACGTACATCAAGGTTTCCTTCGGTAGTGATGAAAGATGAGATTCCATACGACTCAAGTTCACCTGAAGCAATAGTCTTGCCGACACCTGCTAGGGCAGCGTCAAGCAAGTAAGCAGGCCGCAAGTGCTTGCTGTTTTCTAGGTTGTACGTACACTCCGGATGGACCTGCAGCCATTTGCTCTCGTTGGCAGAATGGTTGAGCACAATATCACATACCGTCAGCATCTAAAAATCGAAAGAAGAAGAAGCTATAACTAGTAAATTTGTTATTATTTATTAGTCAAGAAAAAACATATTTTAATTATAAAAGTATTACAATGTGGGAACAAATAATATTGAATGAATGAATAATGCTTTTATTAAAATAAATACAAAATTTATAACAAAAAAAAAATAATAATCTTCAAAGCGTTGACAATGGTAGTAAGCCGTCTGTCGAGTTGGCTACAGTTAAAATAAAATATAATTTAAATAAAATACAATTTAAATAAAATAAAATGTAATTTATTTTTCGGTTAAAAATTAAAAGTCCGAATCATAAAATATCTGTATTTTACAATTTCACTTAAGTAAGCGGAAAGTTTTATCCAGTTTGGCCCGTTCAGTATATTCAATACTTCTTTTAAGGTCAATTTTTCCTTACCGATGTATACCTTTCTAAACTCCTTCAAAACAGGACATATTCCCAAAAAGCGATGGGTATCCTCCGGCACGTTTAAGTTACACATGGCACAAGTGAATATCCTGTCGCTCCTCCATGCTTGGTATTTTAGTCCCAGCAATTCGCCTCTTGCTCTGAATATTAATGATTTTTCATATAAGCTCAGTGATTTGTTGCTTATGTATTGTTTTGCCCGATCTATATCCAGTTTTTAATGCAATGTGTGGAATTCGCTCTTTTTAACCTTGTTTAGCATTTCGGCCTTAATTTCAATCTCAATTTTGTTTATTAAATGTTCCGAAAGTGGTGTTTTAAGAATTTCACTATTGATTTCGATTTGGACCTTATTTTCTATTTTTACTAGTTCTTTATACCAAGATATTTCCTTATCTATAATTATATTTGCTAGAAAATTTGTTGACCTATTTGTGGGATGGTTTTTTAATACTTTACGTTTTTAATTTAAATGTAATTTTAATGTGTAACTGTAGAGAGATTGGTTTGAGGTTTCTAAATGTAATATATAATCCGGAGTGTTAGGAGGGAGGTAAAACAGTCTTTTTATTGTATTATCTTGTTAGACTGCTTCTGTTATTGTAATTATTAAATTGATTGCATCCTGTTGCAGTCTCAGAATATATTTATTTACGTTTTTACATTGCGTGGACGTTTCGGACAAATGTGTCCATATTCATCACCAACCCTTTTTCATGTAAATATTAAATGAACTATTAGGCATTCCAGTTATAGAATTTGTCGATTAATCGTGTGTTTAATATCTTGTGGCTTGCAAGCGACATGATATTAAATATGCGATTACTTGACAAATTCTATAACTGGAATGCCTAATAGTTCATTTAATATTTACATGAAAAAGGGTTGGTGATGTATATGGACACATTTGTCCGAAACGTCCACGCAATGTAAAAACGTAAATAAATATATTCTGAGACTGCAACAGGATGCAATCAATTTAATAATTACAGAATATTTTCTTCATTTAATCCAAAATCAATCTTTTCAATCAATTTCCATTAATAAAATTATCTAAAATGGGTTCGACACTAAATAAATTTTGACCTAAGAAGCAGTGATGTAAAACTATCGATAGTCTCCGCTATCGATAGCATCAGACATAAAACTATTGATACTATCGTTTATCTGAGGTGATGACCGAGGGTGGGGGGGGGGGGGTAGAATAGTAGAATTTTTTATTTGGAACGATAGGAACTATAACGCAAGTTTCCATTTGCACTTTTTTCTTTCCCTTTTTATTAGGGAATAATAATAAAAACATTTCTGTAAATAAAGGATGAGTTCCAATATAACTCGAAATTATTTTTATCAGTTTCAAGCTTAGCCATAACTGCAAAGAATAAAAACTTTATGAAAAGGTTAAAAAAACTGTATTTAGAGGAAAGCTATGCCAACCCTCTTCAAGTGACAGTGCGCCCAGAATTCCCAGTTTTTTAATTAGTTGTTGATTTGACAGAACAACATACGGAATGGGATCCTCTAATGTGATGGAATATTTGAAGAAATGAGGACGTTTTTGTGAACTTTGTCTGGACACACCTTGGAACGTGAACGCCTCGAAAACATATTCTCAGGTGTTGAAAATATTTTGTAACAAAAATTGTGTACCGTAAAATGAGGTGACATTGTGACTAATGGGGTGACTTTGTGACAAGCCTATTTTTCTACAGTTTTTGAATTTCCCTCCTTAAAAAGAATCAGATTAGGCAATTCAGTGTACTTGTCAGTTGGTCAGTAATGTGCTGCAACCTACTGGCCACATATGGACCTCTATAACTTCTTTCATTCCTTTTACCATGGTACTTTATTTCGAGGTTTCAATAAATGAAAACAATCAAACCTATATGAAATAAAGCACCATGGTAAATGGAATGAAAGAAGTTATATGGGGCCAGTAGGTTGCAGCACATTACTGACCAACTGACAAGTACACTGAATTGCCTAATCTGATTCTTTTCAAGGAGGGAAATTCAAAAACTGTAGAAAAATAGGCTTGTCACAAAGTCACAATGTCACCCCATTTTACGGTATTACAGTAAAACCTCGATATAGCGAACTGGAAGGGGGTTTGATACTCATAGTTCGCTAAAACGAGATTCGTTATAACCGAGGATCCTTTTTTTTTTTCTTTTTTTTTTAGCCAATGGCCGCACTAATTTGATCATATTTAGAAGGAAATTCATTCATTAGAACTAGTTAAATTAAAACGCATGTATATAATGTATTTTTAGTTAAACTACATATTAATTAAACAATGAGATTCATTAATTTACCTGCCAAGTTCAATTGAGAGTTCTTTAGCCTTAGCTTTAATAAGGGGGTCTGAGATTGGTATTCGAGATCTCATTTGTTTAAAGCAATTTATCAATTTTTTTTCCAAATATTCATGAGCCGCAGAGCACAGTCATTTATTTGATGCTGAAGTTATTCCTTGGGCTGCGGTTGAATCTATTTTATCTTTGTTTTTTATAATGGTTGACAATGTTGATTAGTGAATTCCATATTTTTCTGCAATGGTTTTCTTACTTAGAATTCCCAATTCAATATCCTGGAGAATTTTTAATTTTTCCTCAATTGATAAGGTTTTACGTTTGTGACACACGTTTACCAACGAACTCATTGTGTATTAAAAAAAAAACAGTATAAACGACTAATACAGAATTCGAAACTGAACTAAGCTAGTTTTGAGAAAAAAGTCATTGGAATCAGAGAGAGAGACAGAGAGAGAGAGAGAGAGAGCTAAAGGGAATCGGATTAGTTAAGAGTAAAAAAACGCCTCAATTCTAGAAACTGGTGCTACTTTGTCTTCCCGCGCTCATTCTACGTAATACAGTAAAAAAAAGAAAATTAATAAAAATTCTAGCAGTTCTTTATAACAGAATATAATAATTCTCAGGCATCAAATTTAGTTCGTAGTTCGCAGTAACCGAGGGATTTCGCTATAACGAGGGGTTCAGCAGAAATATAAAGGTAATTTTGGGGGGATAGAATTGGGTTCGCTATATCGAGGTGTTCGTTATATCCGAGTTTCTTATAATGAGGGTTTACTTTATTTGTTTCTACGTCATTAACCATGTAATTTTCAAGTCAAGGGACTGGCAGGCAATCAGTTGTTTTGTTTGTATATTAGTCCATCAATTAGAAAGGCATGTATGAGCAAACCATTGAATTGACTTATATTTTTGGCGAGAAGTTAATATTTGTTTTTATAGAGTAGATAAGCATTTTTTGTTAGAAACATAAATAAAATTACGCCGTTACATTTTGTTTATTTTTCATTTCCATCAATTATATAGCACATGGGTGCTTAGAGGCAGAGAATATCAATTAAATCTTTAAAAACAATGTTTTCGATAAGTACTATTAAATATTCGATGAGTACTATCGAGTTAAAGAAACTATCGATAGTTTGATAGTTTTAAATCACTACTAACAAGGGCAGGTCAAATTGTACCCTATAAACTCAAGAATGCTAGAGCAAGCAATGCTCTAACACACTCGGCCATGACAACCACAATCATCTCTATATATATAAGAGGCTTTGTCCTGACTGACAGAATCAACGCAGAGCAAAAGCTAATAATGATAGAAACTTGAAGTTCGGAATTTAGATTTTAAACGCGATGTAGGTAACCACTAAGAAAGGAATTTCAAAAATTTAACCCCTAAGGGGCTTAAATGGCGAAATTGTCGTTTAACTCAAATGGAAATCTATTTTTGAGATTTGAAAACATATGTTTCTTATTTGAATATCGATTTAACGTTACAATATTATTAAAATAGACATTCACATAAAATATGGCTACTGATTATTTAAATATAAGAGGTAATCAAATTATGCACACTGTGATTCCCATGATTGGGGACGGTGCATGTTTATTTCAATCTCTTCTCCATATATGTAAGAGGCTTTGTCCTGACTGATAGAATCAATGCAGAGCAAAAACTACTAATGATCGAAACTTGAAGTTCGGAATTTAGGTTTTAAACACAATGTCGGTTACCACTAAGAAAGTAATTTCAAAAATGGAACCCCTAAGGGGTTTAAATGGCGATATTGTCATTTAATTCCAACGGTCACCCATTTTTGCACTTCGAGAAAACATATCTAATTTGGACTCATTTTTAAGATCTTGATACAACAAGTTTATAACTCGAAAGCCCTACGGGGCATAGAAAACCATGTTTTAAAGCCGAAAAATTAAGCGTTCACGTTGATTAAGCACATTTTTTGTTTCGGCGGTTATAGTGAACTCTCTCCATTGCGCGTCTCCCTCTCTTCTACCGAGCCGGCAGCTTCCTTCTCCAACATTCCACCTACCGGAAGCTCCGATTCTACTAAATCTCCTTAACATCAGTTACATTCTCCTTAACATATTATATTAAATAAATACCAAGATAATGATCACAGATTTGATTTTAAAGGCTCGCGGGCAAAGCCGCGACGGGGAATGCTAGTTAGTAAATATAGAAGTAAAAAAAAACATATTTGTTGATGAAAATATCATACCTTCCATTCCGTCCTCAGTGTAGAAACTATTTTTGACAACTGTTCCCAAGACATCGGAATCTGGTCTTGGGCAAACGTAGGATTCAGTTTTAGCTGATCTCGCAGACAATAACAGGACCCAGAATCACCAAGTTCCTAATCAAAGAAAAGGATAACAAATAATTACAACATCAATAATCTAAGTTATTTGTACAATAAAATGAATCTGACCAACTAAAGAATGAAATGATATGAAATGAAACTTATGGCAGTACATTTGTCTGATTAAAATTAGATCAGTGTATTTAATTATACATTACATATAGGATGAAAAAAAAAATAGAAATAATTGTTTACTCATAGTTCTAAATATTGACCATTTTTACATTTGTACGGAAGGAGATGGATGAATAAATAGTGTTTAATTGAGGCCAAGGAGGATGCGCTGTGAATGGCGTTAGGTAAGGAATTCCAAAGATAGGATGCACTTACAGTAAAGGATCGCTCAAAGGAGGCTGTTCTATGGGTAGGAACATAGAGGTCGGTGGGATGAGATCTTGGGTTTTATAGGTGGATCGACGAACGAGGTGTAAGGAGGTCGAGGATGTAGCTGGGTTTTTTTGTTCTGAAGGATTGGAATAGAAAGGAACCAAGGGGATATTGTCGTCTGGATTCAGGAAAAAGAAAACCTTGCTCTGTATACAATAATTAAATAACACATATATGATGGATATAATATAGTTTCTATAGGTAAAATGATGGTCAGGATTTTCAGTTACAATGATATTTATTATGGTAAGCCAACGTTTCGATCCAACTTGTGGATCTTCATCAGGGCTACTGAGTCAAGGTGGATACCCTGTCAGTCAGTATCCACCTGGACTCAGTAGCCCTGATGAAGATCCACAAGTTGGATCGAAACGTTGGCTTACCATAATAAATATCATTGTAACTGAAAATCCTGACCATCATTTTACCTATCGTAATTGAAGAACAGTTGACCATCTCTCATCTCTAATATAGTTTCTGTAATATGTCTTTTCATTATTTAGGCATTCATAGCGCACCAGCGGATCAACTGATTTCATGTCTGTAACTGTGGGAGAGTATGTTTAATATGGTTTAATTTTTTTCCTTTATAACATTTTTAGTTTACCTTAATCCTCCTCATCCTCAAAACATTTTTTAAAATATGATCATGCAGAAGTGCGTCAAGAATTTTATTTTATTTTTTCATTCATTCATTCTTTTTAAATTCAGAGTTTGCAAGACTCTAGAAATTTTGAAAAGTCTGTATAAAATCTATCCCAGTCAATATCCATATTATTATTTGAATTGAAAATATCATAAAATAAATTGTCAAAGAATTATATAAGGTATAATTCTTTCTCATGAGTGTCAGATCGTTATATTGAAAGACTAGCTAGGGTGCCCAGCTTGTGTTGTAGTTTTAATACCAGAAAAACTTTAAAATTAAAGGAAATAGGGAACAATATTAGCACCTTCTCGAAACTTCGGTTTTAACTTGGTATCAATATTCTGCAGACTTGAGATCTGCAAGACTTGAGATCTGCAGAGTCTGCCCAAATAAGGAACCCTGTATAATTTACAGGGGGTTGAAAATGGTAAATGAACGATTAATTTTGCTGCAACTTTGTCGAATTATGCATTGTTTTCGATGGTTCCTATATGTCCATTTCAAGTAGTCAGTAGATAATAAGTTAGAAGATTATAGTTGAAAAATCTGGTATTTCAGTTAAAAAAATTATATTTCAAGTAAAACTTTAGCGCCGACTACTATGATGGTCCTATTTGATCCAGAAGTATAGAAACTACCGAAGATTCATAGAAACTTTTGTTTAATACCTTTCTTCCATTTCAACCTCCCTTAAGATATCCCCCCCGTAATTTGAACAGTTTCTGCATATCTCGAATCTTACTATTATTACAAAGTGAAAACCAAAATTTCTTGAAGGAAGAATTTTTTAATCGTATTCTTTTTATCTTGAACTATGAGGGATGGAAAATCTTGAATGCTGCTATTGGAGTTAGTTGTTTTGTCAACTGGAATGCTCATCATACGTTGTAACCAAACCAACTTCTTTTTCATAAATACAATAAGAACACTTCAAACTTTTTATTTTCGATTTATATTCAGTCAATTCATCTCTTTTTTATTTCTGTACTACTAAGAAATGTTCACTCATATTGCATTAAATTTACTTAAGTAAATATTATATATAGATTAAATGTAATGTGGTGATCATATATTAGGCTTCTTATGAGAAAACTAATGTTTTACGGAATCCAATTTGTTTTCTAATTGATTGCAGAGATGTAAAATCATTATTTTGTTTTGAAAGCAAAGGAGAAACTAATTATTTTCGCTTAATTTTTTAGTAATTTAAAAAGAACAGCTGAACAAATATATAACCTCTACAAACTGAACTGGATGAATGAACAATAAACATTGAGTGAAACGCAGCCTAGTGCTTCCTGATAGTCTGGAGCTCGAACTAAATTTTTCATTCATAAACTCGTATCTCAATTTCAGGGAGGCTAATTACATGGTGCGAGAGGCTTAAAATTCCAGTCCTTTTCTCTTCGATTTTACATTCTTAAGAGAAAAACGGAAACCTTCTTCTCCGTTAAGGGTTATATGGTTAAACGATGACATAACTTCCTTTATCCTGGGTGGAGTCGTTTTTGAGCCTTTTCGGCATGCACATTGCACACTTTGCTTTATAATATATATTGATTTTCTTGAAATAAAAACATAAAAAGAACATTTTCATCAACATTTAGCACACATTTAACATTCAGTGGCTACATGTTTAAAATGAATAATAGTAAACTTGAGTCAAAATATGATGAAATATTATTACCTCAATATCATATAATCGAATAAGTTACCTGGACTGGGGAGAAGTGTATCGCATTGTACCCACACTCCTTCGCAGGCGCTAGCCTATCGAGCCAACCTCCGTGCGGTCCAAGGCACTTTGACAGGACGGTCACGCACTGAAGGCATTCCAACGGCACTGACTCTTCCCCCAACAGGATTTCCGGCTCAACATTAATATAACCAGAGCCGAACTCCTTTCTGGAAATAAAAAGTATCTGCTATAAACTGTTGACAATTTCTTTGAGAAAACTGAAACCATTTCTTCCTTAAATTAGAGTATACGTAATATTTCCTACAATAAATCAAGACCAACTAAGTTTTCCAAATAATTTCAATATTAAACCATTTCATCATTTTTATTAATTAATAAATTAAAAACAAAAACATGAAGTTTTTTTTTGAAAATTTTCAAGTTTTTAAATTTAAATTTACAAGTTTGAAAATTTAAGTTCGCGAGAACCAACTATAGATCGCATTACCAAGTTGGTCGCGGTAATCAGGAGAGGGGGGAATGCCCCCACTACACCACATAATAAAGACTTTTTGAATATTTACCTTTGTGAGAGGTAATTAGCTAGGGAAGAAAAAAAACCATAGTAATTAGTTAATGAAAATTTATGTATGCGAGAGCTAACTTGAGCCCGAGGGCGACGAGTTGGCGATGTTGGTTCCTGGTGGGGTCGGGAAAACCCTCACCCCCACCCTAATCTATAGTCTTATCTAATAAAGATTTTTGGACTAATTACCTATGCGAGAGGTAATTAGTCACGAAAAAAAAGCCATATTAATTACGGTTTGAAAATTTAAGTTCGTTAAGTTAAGTTAATGTGTTAAGTTTAAGTTATAAAATTGAAATTTTATTTTTAAATTTTCAGTTTTTTTTTATTTGAATTTAAATGGAGATATTGTTAAAAGTATATTTTTTATAATGGAAATTGACAGGAAAAATTGTCAAGTTTGTTAAGATGTGTCAAATCTTTCTAGAAAATTAAGTTTCCACCGTTACTGAGAGATGGGACCACAAACAAGATTATGTTGAAATTTTCAGATGTACAGCAGCGTAAGTATATTTGAACATCAGGCAACTACATAACCTTGAAATACTATTTGTTAGCAGCACATATTTATTTTATATGAAAATGGTAAGTTTTATGCCAAATAAATGTCATTAATGGGAATTTTTGTTTTATTTTTATTAATTTCAAGAAAGCTGCACCTGAGGCTCATCGACTGCTTTAGTGAGGGAAATTGTCAGTTTCAAAAGTTTAAAAATGGTGAGTTTGAGGAGAAGGATTAAGAATGTTATTTATGCAGAATTGGTACCATTATTGGTTGAAGATTTGTGCCAAATGCAAGAATTTGAGCACTTACACTTGAAGTGAGTAAAAAAGAAATTTCACTTAGTTCTAAATAATTGGCAAAAGATTTAAATAGAAGGAAATCAGCAAATAATTATAATATGAGCTGAAGCCAAGAAACATTGAACACCGATTATGCAGGTGTGAATGTGGGGAAGTCCTAACCTCCCTTCTGTATACTCCAGACATTGTGCCGAGTGATTATTACTTGTTAAGGTAGTTATCAGATCACATGAAGATACCGACAATTGATCAACTCGTGGATATCCTCAAAAGATGAAGAGTTTTTTCGACAAGGTATCCAAACGATAGGAGAATAAGCCAGGAAGATAGGAGGAAGTAGCAGCTAGTAGTGGACAATGTTATAAATCACATATAATGTACACTTTTTTTTTTCAGTAAATTTGTATTTTTCTTATTAAAAATAGCAGAAACTTATTTGTAAACCTAATAAGAAAAAAATTCATTGTTTCCAGAGAATTAAAAAAAAAAGAAGAAAGTTTACAGTATAAAACCTGCATGTTCTTTTTAGTAGTTAATATAAATATTATTTTAAGTTGATTCTATTATTTTTGTTTTTCTTCCAACCGACTTTTGTAGTAAATTTAATTCATTCCATGTATGCAAAATAATACAAAATTTAATTAACATTAGTATGAATAAAGGCAAGATGAAACTTTAACTACTCACTTATAAGTCCCTATAGTAAAATAATAGCGGAAAGCTCCCGGTAACCAGCAGGTCACTTCCGAATCTTGATGATAGCATCCTCTCAAGAAATAACTACCTTTCTTCGGCAGTTCGGTGAAAACCTTCACCTGCTCACCGTAGAGGCTCGGTCCATTCTTGAATATAACCTTATCACCTGGAGTAATAAAAAAAAAAATAGACTAATTCAAATAAGATAAAAAAGCAAATAGTTCTAAACTGGATAAGCCTGTTTCTTTAAGATCTTCAAAATAATTTTCCTTTTCTGTACCACTAAAGCCCAATTATTAATTTTACATAATATTCTTTAATTTTTAATTTTACCTTTCTTTACGCTGAAGAGAGATGTTTCCAAATGTTCCCCACGATTGAGCTCGATAACATACGAATTCCCAGGCTTCATTATAACTTCTATCGACAGAATATCTTCATAGCTACAACAAAAATAATGATAATGAATGAATAAATACAACATTGAAGAGACTATAATTGAATCAGCAGGCTGAGAAACCCGATACGTCCAAAAAAGTCAATATTTGTTTTAATTCATTTTTAGGCTCCTTAATCTACCAGAGATATAATTCAGGAGAATACAATTTCTAATTCTAAATTCTAATAAGATAAATGTGTGAGAGAAGATAATCGAAGCTAGGGGGATCTCTTAATGCAAAGGTAAAAAATTTTTTTTCTTATAACATTCGTGGATAGGAAAGGTTTCTCATATGACTGATTCAACTAAATTTACAAAACATAATGAAATTACCTATTAATTTACAACAAAATTAAAATAAAATGAAGCAAAAAGTATCATGAGGCACAAAAATCAGCATACAGATGACGTCACTTACTTTTAACTAGATACAATCATTTTAAGGTCTTTGTTATGAACAAGCAGATTATTTTTACAATGCATTGATAAAGAACAAATTGTCATAGATCAAAAAGTACAGAGCTATTCTTATCACAACTAATCAATGTAATTATTTATATTAGGTACAGCCAAGGTACCTATATTATAAGGTACCAATATTAGGTACAGACAAAAAATGTGACATTAAGTTCAGTAGTTCGAATCTCAGGACATACTTCCCTTTATAGCTAGCCTCAGATAAGAAATAAAACTCTTAACAATACAACCTCTTTAACTAGAGTCAAGATGGTCAATCCTAGAATCACCATGGTAACATTAACTTTTTAAAATATTTAAAACCAGATTGGTCACACCTTAAATAACCAACTTCATAATATTATTAATTACATAATTAAATAAACTTTATTATATTAGCCCTAAGGATTTAAGTACTGCAATTGGGATTTGGCACATTTTGATACAAATTCTATTCTTTTGACGATTCGTCATGTCCTCAGGGCTGGAAAAGAGCACATACTATCATATTAAAGGCTTCTTATTTATTTCTTTTAATTTTTTATTTTTATGCACTTCCTACATTTGTTTCAGCAACAGGCAAGGCTGTTTCAAGGTAGTAGTCAAGATAAGAACGCTAACCTATGTTTTTTTGTTGCCCAAAACACTTTTATTGCTTCATTATTCTTTGCTTATTTTGCTGCCATTCTACTTGACCATCTGTCCAGTGGTCTCCCATTTGGTGGTTCCCTTCTTCCAAGTTTGAATATGCTCAGTCCAATGCTTCTTTCCACCCATACACAAATTCTTTGCAATACGGGTAGTTTCTTTCTGCATTAACTCTGGGAACTCATTCTCCTTGAGGAAGTAAAGCACTGAGTAGGACCTCAGTGCTTCAAAGGCGGTACAATTTAAAACGACATGCTCAGCTGTATCCAGTATCCGCATGTGGGGCAGAGGTGTTCTACATCCTTTCCAAAGATATGCAGTTTAAAACGAAAGTCCCCATGCACGGTAATTGCGAAACCCAAAAGTCTAGGAAGACCCAATTTGCCTCTAGACGTGCCCTAGCGGTAAGGGAATACTTTTTCAATGTAGAATCTTCTGTATTTGCTATCCACTGCCAGCTCCACAGTTTGGTAGACCAGTTTGATGACCTTCCATTTTCTATGGTCCTTTGCAACCCTTACCCGGATATTTTCCGGGAGACCGGCTGAGCCTTAAGTCTTGAATTTCCTAATACTATTTAAGCCTTAAGTTCGTTACATATGTTCTGATCTGACTGCCCTGCCCGACAAATTAGGTCCAGCCCGTCATTTCAGAGGCTTTCCTACACATATCAATGATCTAACCGCCCTTCCCGACTAAACAGCGCGAAGGATTCAGATAAACTTTAATTTGAAAAGCCCTGAGAGATGTTAGGCCTATATCCAACTAGCCTGCACCAGACCCATATTAAGGGTCCTACCATGGTTGGTCCGACAAAGTGGGAGGTGAGATTAGAATGTGTGTGGAGGCCTTTAGCGAATCCGAAGGTTCAAATTCGATGCCACCAAATGCAACAAAATCAGTCTTAACGCAATCTTCCCGTCTTCATTTATGCCAACCCCTATCTGTTTCCTGATTGCCAATGTTTATTAACCTATTAGGGATTCGTTTGCGATTACACCTAAAACTTTTACAACACACCCACTTTAATTCTCAATGAATTTATAAATATTTATAGTAGAAAATATTAGTTCATAGTAACTCCCACAGATCATTCTTTTAATGATTCCAAAATCATTTATGCTATGATTAAGGATCATTAAATATAATTGGACATATAATTTCACATTCTTGTCAGCCAAATCCAAAATTAGCCAAAGGCTAATTGTCTAATAGATGAATTTTGGTCATTTCATTATTTTAAAAAAAAATCTTGTAAAAAAGTAATATAGTGTGAAAGTAGTTTGTTCTCTTTCTACCTATCGACTAGAGAACTGTATCTTCTATCAATGATGAATATTTTATATTGACATTTTGACATGCTTTTCACCTTTTTTTTATGATTCAATACAAGTTACCACTATTTATAAATGGCTAGGACATGAATTATAAAGAATTTGTTGAATCGTAAATGAACAACTGAATAAGCATTAGTCAGACGTCTCTTTGCATGATTTGTTATTAAATAAAAACAATTTATTAAAAAAATCCAAATTTTTTTTTTTGTTGAATTTTGATATTTTTACGATAACAATAAATTAAATTTTCATCGGCATTAAAATGATTTATGAAAATATTTTCATCAAAATATAAATATTTGTTTACAGCATCAAACTCCATGACCTTGAGTTATGATATGAATGGGGAAGTGTGTGTATGTGTGTGTTTATTTGTGTGTGTGTGTGGGGGGGAGATTGACCTAAATAGTGGTGATAAAAAATAGAGGGAAGTTTTACTGGATTTAAAAAGCTAGGCTATAATAAACTTACATTGAGTCATCAAAATAAACTCACTGCTGTGATTCTTAAGTTATTTATAGAAATTAGTAACAGAACAATGACATAATTTTTATAGATTGAAAAAATACATCAATGGAAACTGAAACCATTCTTTATTAAAAGTTTAAAAAACACAACACTGTATAGTCTAAAGTTGATAATTAATAAAATTATAGTAAGCTATGTTGCGGACTATTTCACTTTTAATGATGAATGAGTACAGTTTAAATCATTATAAAGCACACAAAAAGACTTGGGCATTTCGACTTGAACAAAATGAACCTTGCAAAATAAATCTCTTATACATGATGGGGGAAAAATCAGGTTGTTTGAGCATAGTGGTGATCAAATAGACAATAAAAAATTCACGAAGTTTTGAATCAGACACCTTTAACAGTATTTATCTCTAGCATCCAACTAACTAAAATACATAACTCTAACAAGTGTCTAACCATAACTAAAGATACAATAAAGATGACAAGTAAGGCAACAATAGAAGCTAATCGCAATAGGAGTTGGACATCAAAACTTTGTATGCACCATTTAAAAAATAATAAATTTTATTTTAGGATTGCTTAAACTTCTTTTTTTTTAGAAACAATCCTTTATAAAAGATCATTTCATTATAGTCCTCTAGGATTAAGTAAAAACTAAAAATGATTGCAGGGCGGTTTATTATTATAAGTACATCTATAATCTTTTTTAAATAAAAGCAATGTCATGAAAAAACACAAGTCAGTAATCACAATTTATAACATCAATCAAACTTCTGGGATATTTTCAAAAACCAAACCATTCAACTTAATATAATTTACAAGAATTGTAATTGACAGAAAATATCACAGCATATTACATGACATTCCACTAACATCATGCCAATCGAATTACCCCTTCAAGTCAATAGAGAAGAATCCTATGAAGCTGAAGAACCAATTTATAAGTTTTTGGATGATTTTAAACAAACTCATTTTGTTTGTTAAAGAAGTTGATTCAGTTCCTTATATAGATACCACAGACAAAAAATGATTATACAAAAACTCCATCATTAAAATAAACAAATAAAATATTAACTAGAATGCAACACTTACAGATTAACTGAAGCTAACCAAATTCAAAACTGAATTATTTCCCTGACTTTTGACACCCTTAGATAATCTGATATCGTACCAAAGATAACAAACACCAATGGCAAAACTGATTTCTTAGTATATAATTTAAAATAAAATTTATAAATATTAATTTTATAACGCAACAACTTAGTATTAAAAATTTATATTAATGGCAAGTTATCTAATGTATTGTTAGAACGTCCTTCTAAAATCACGTTAATTTCACATGCTCTTCAGGTAATTTCGAAATAATACAACTAAACTCGTGTTATCAGTAAACTTATTCTAAGACTTGACTACGAATGAAACCCGAGCCTGTCAAGAACTGGTCGCATCTTGACAGACGTAATTTTGTCAATTGATTTTTCAATAAATATCGTAGATACTTGGCTAAAAGAAAACTATTTATAATTCTATTTAAGTATTTTGCAGAGTATTTTACATTTTTTCAATCAATTGCAATAGTCGACTTATTTTTATTTTTTATTTTTTTTTAAAGAACGTCATACAAAAAAATCTTTCAACATAGCCAAATTTAATATTATAAAATTATGATAAGAATACTATTGACGTAGTAACAACATTAAGATTGGTATTTATCAAATGCAATTATATAAAAAAAAAATATATTTTTGACGATAGGCTTATCTTTAATAAACAATAGTCAACCTCAATGTTTACTAAAAGATTATCCTTTCCTTATGGTTTTTAAGAGCATTGTTCAAGGCTAAAATTTTGGCTAAATATACAGCTAAAACGATCTAGTTATTTTTTTTTATTCTTTAAAAATATAATTTGTTATAAATATTATGAATTATGTACGCGGATTCAAAAAATATTAATAATTGAGCTAAATAAAAATTTTAAATCTTCCTTAAATTAATTGAAGCCTTAGGTGAAAGGTGTCAAACAAATTTTCCCCTTTATTAAAATTTTTATGTATCTAATATTTAAATAATTAAAATGAATTTTCGCTTAGATCTAAATCTCTAAGTTTATAAGTTTGATTACTTTAAAAAAGTGTTAACTCAATAAATTCTAAATTGTTTAGAAGGGAGATAGCACTTCCTTCCACTAGAAGCTTCAATTGTACCATATCAACTAATTAAAAATACTTTTACACATCATAACTATAATTCTTTTACAAACAAATTAAAATATGAGTCTTACTGATTTAAAGAACTGGTACAAAGTAAAAAAAAAATAAAAAATAGTTACCTGAGGAAAAACATGTTAAAATAAAAAATGATATTGCGACTTAAATTTCCAAAAATGTGGCTGAAAATTTGTTCAATATAAGAAAAAAATCAAATATAAATTTTAAAAGTGTATACAAATTATTTAACTTTTTTTTTTTACTATTTTCTACTTATTCTAAAAATAGTTATTTAAGCAAATGTAGCATTAATTATTTATTATAGATGCAGTTATTTATATTTTCTGATTGCTTTAGGCAGATAACAATGAGTCAGTATTTCGGGAGAATTACTACATTGTATTATTCAAATAAAATGAATACCTACTTAATGTGATTTAATAAGCCATAAGAAATAATAGCTTTCCAAGACCTTCCTATCAACTTCCTTATTTTCCCTTTCATGAGTATTTTTATATACCCATTTTTTTTTTTCCATAGATGCATTTATGCATCATTAATTATTTTTTTAAAAGCATATTATGATGAGATATTTTACTTATTTTTATTTTAAATTAATTTATTAGGTTCTAAATTATTTTTACTAGTAGAGATGAGAAATGGTCAACTGTTCTTCAATTACGATAGGTTAAATAATGGTCAGGATTTTCAGTTTACAATGATATTTATTATGGTAAGCCAACGTTTCGATCCAGCTTGTGGATCTTCATCAGGGCTAAAAGAAAACAAATATATGAGTATCTATGCTAGAGGGTGACAATAAATGGATACATTACAGAACTGATAATAATATAAAAGATGGTATACATAAATATTAAAATAAGAGGCTGGTTAACAAGATAAAATAGAATCTGATATTTACCTACTGAGTCCAGGTGGATACTAAGACTAAAGGTAAAAATAAGGTGAGAGGTAGTGGTAGGGGGTAGGTTTGCCGACTTCAAAGGTTTATGGCGGGGAAATCCAACGCTTTTGAAGTGAAGGCACATGACAACTGAGTGAACAAAATATTTAAAAATCTGGTGCGTGCGCGCAACACACAACTTTCACTTACCAACTTACTTAGATAAGAAATTGACGTGTTTTGTTAAATATCATTTCCCAAAGTCAAACATTTTTCTACATTCATATCTTATTTTTATTAATCGTTAAAGCCGTTTTTGAGTAAATAAAAAACCCCGTGAAAATGATACAAAATTTATTAAGTAAAGTCCCTCCTTCGGTTGATCAATTTTGATGAAATGTTAGCTATCACATATTTGGCATATACATACATCAAATACCCAGTTTGGTCACAATCGTGAAAGCCGTTTTTGAGTAAATAAAAAAAGCACGTAAAAATGATACAAAATTTATTAAGTAAAGTGCCCCCTGCGGTTGATCAATTTTGATGAAATTTTTACAGACATATCTCGGGCATATAAATAGATCAAATACTAAGTTTAATCAAAATCGTTAGAGCCGTTTTTGAGAAAATCAAAAAAACACGTGAAAATGTTACAAAATTTATTAAGTAAAGTCCCCCCTCCGGTTAATCAATTTTGATGAAATTTTTACAGTCATATCTCGGGCATATAAATAGAAGAAATACTCAGTTTAATCAAAATCGTTAGAGCCGTTTTTGAGAAAATCGAAAAAAACCTAAAAAGTTATTAAGTAAAGTACCCCCTCCCTTTAAGTAATATTGATGAAATTTATGCTGTCACATCGCGGGCATATACCTATACTAAATACCCAATTTCAGGTTCCCACGGTTTATAGTTTTTGAGCTAGTCTGTTCACATACACACACACACACACACACACACACACACACACACACACACACACACAGACACACACACACACAGACCATTTCTCGGGACTTGGTCATTTCGACTCAGGGGACCCCAAAACGTGTATTTCCGTTGAAAACCGGAAGTCGAATTTTTTCACGATCGCAATACTTCCACTTACTATATATTTCATATATAGGTAAGTGAAAGTAAAAACTAACAAAATATATGGGACTGTATACAAATAGTTGTGTCTGGACTGAATAATAACATAAAAATGAGATAATACATAATGTAACAATGCATACAAATTTAGAAAAAATTTGCCTTTCCAAAAAAGGAGGGTTCATGGAGGGCAAAAATTTTTAAATTTAACAAGAATATATTATTGATATAAATTAACATAGAAATAGAAAGAAACATCACAAATTCATGCTATTTCTTGGAAGAAATGGATTAACCAAATTACAGATGATTGGCTCATAAATTTCCATATTCCTCAATTCTCAATTTTTGTAAATATTTGAAAAATAAATAGAGCAGCGTTTCTTATACATATATATATATATATATATATATATATATATATTTATAATTTATATTCTTATATAAGTATATAAATAAATAAATATATATATGTATATTGAAATTTTTGAAAAATTAATTAATTAAAATTATAAAAATATGTTTATAAATTTAACTACAATATTTAATAATTTATTTTAATTAAATACAGATTTATACATAAAATACCCAGAATTCCGAGTAGGGTCTTAGGTATGTATGATGTGGTGATGAGGGTGTATTTTGCAGCAATAATTACTTCATAGGTCTTCACCCCCCAGAACCTGTTTCTCAGCTAATTTAATATTTTTGGTCACCAGGCAAATGCTTCCTTCCTTTCATTTTTGATCATAAGATTTCGGGATTCCGCGAAACACATCCACATTAACAGCATACAAATTCCACAATCTAAAATTCTAAAAAAACACAAATGCTCCTTGGTTTATCTCAAATCACACACTGCACAATGACATGAACATACCGACAGTAAAATCTTACAAACAAGACTAATACCAAACATTTCACTCATCAACACTACATCACCCTAACCCATTCATCCATTATCTTTCCTCCTCCCTGGTACCTGGTCAGCCACAATGTCGACTGAAACGACAGTGGCCAAGAGACCTCTTACTAAAATAAGTTATAAAATGTATGAAGAAAGTCAAAGTCAAACACAACCTTGAGCAAATTTGCTTGATGCGCCACTGCATTTGAGGTGCAACCTTAGATGAGGTGCAAATCTACATGCGGGGTAATAAATAATAATAAAGATTTTTATATTTTCATAATGACTTATTTCTGTATTTGTTAGGCTATTAAATTTCTAAAGAATAATGAATACTTGTAAGCAATTATTTCTAATTTTACAATGGAAGGGAAAATGTTAATAAATAATTTTCAATGATAATTGGAAAATTTAACAAACAAAATTTATATTTATTTCCAAGAAAAAACAACAAAATACATAAAGCGATATGCATTTTTTATTATTTCACATTAAAACTTTATTTACAAAATAAAATTTCGACTTAATCTGTTTTCTTTTTATTGTTGAGTATTTTAGAATACATTTCATGTTTCTTCGTAACAGCTGACTTCCTCTTAAATTTTTTTTGATCTTTTCTTTTGCTGAATTCACCTTGAAATTTACTTTTCTTAAAAGGAGGTACTTTTGAAGGGTCACGTTTATTTCCTTCTCCGAAACTTTTTTTCTGTGCTTGTCGAGGGCCAGATTTAAAGTTGAAATTATTTCTCTTCTGTGGAAAATTTGATGGTGATTTGTGAGAATTCTTTCCATTATATTTAATCGGTTTTACCCTAAGTTCTCTTTTTTCTAAAACTTCACCATCAAGTTTTAAAGCTAGAGGAATAGATGATGAACATTTGAAATTGACATAGGCAAAACCTTTACCCACTCCGGTTTCTTTGTCCCTAATAATCCTCACACCATCGATTTCTCCACACTTTGAGAATAAATTAATAAGGGAGTTCTCTTCGATACTAAACGGGACATTACCAACAAAAACTCCTTTTTTTCCATCATATCCACCTTTGTGCCTAGCATTATCAACTCTCAATGTGTACTCACCGAATTTAGAACAATTAGCTTGCAATGCATTTTGTGCCCCTTCAATATCTTTAAATCTAATGTAAGCATGAATATTAGACCGATTCTCATGAAATGATTTTTTGATCACTGCAACTTTCTTGGGCATTTCAAGATCAGCAACAGGAGCACTCCTCAATCTTACACACTCAACTTTTCCAAATCTTGAAAACCACTTCTGTAGTTGATGCCTTTCGACTGTTTTTGGAAGGTTGCCAACAAATACTGTTCTGTTTTCTCTTTCTTCCAGTTCGGCAGATGGTACTGCTCCAACAGGAAGACCACGTTTCTTGTTTGCTTCTTCTTCATCAGAAGATGGGGCGTCATCTTCATCTTCATCATCAGATGGGTAACTGTCAATATTGAATGACGACACACTGTTTGCAGATTCGTTATCTGATATATCTGATTCCTCATCCGATGAAGAATCAACATCACTTTGATCTTGCCTTGTTTCTAATCTGACAGAATTATTTGATTCTTCAGCATCCTTAGAATCAACATTTTTATTTTTTTTTAACTTCTTCTTATTAACTTTTTCTGGCTTTGTGTCACAAGTTATTTCATCACCCCTTGATTCTGTTCCTACACAATTATTGAATACAGCATCCTCCGCGGAATCAACCTTTTTATTTTTCTTTGACTTCTTTTTTTTCTTATTTTCTGACTTTGTGTCACAAGCTATTTCATCATCCCTTGATTCTATACCTACACTATTATTAGACACAGCAACCTTTTTATTTTTCTTTGACTTCCTTTTTTTCTTATTTTCTGAATTATTATCACAAGCCATTTCGTCTTTCTTTGATTCTAATTCAACAGACTTGTTTGATTTAGTTGAGTCCTCATGATCAATTTCTATACAATTTTTCTTCTTCTTCTTCTTCTTTTTTTTAGACTTAGTTTCAGAAGTTCTTTTATTCTCTGGCGATTCTTCTAGTTTTTCAGACTCTATCTTAGGCATCAAATCTCTGGATGGTCCCTGGGTTTCATCATTAAAACTTGAATTAATCTTCTGTTTTTTCTTAGATTTCTTGTTTTCAGGCTCATCCTCATTAGATTTCTCACCACCATTAACTGGAAAATGTGATTTCTTCCCCCTTTTCTTACCTCTAACAAAATTATCCATTAAGTCAAATTCAAAAACAACATTAAACTCACGCGGTTTACTAACCTACCCTAGCAGGTTTCAATGTAATGGCCATAGAAGAATTAATTCAATACTTTTTACCTCTCTGCTTCGACAAGGGGGAAGAACTTGTGATAGACTCGAAGGAATCTGAAAGATTAAAAATTAAAAGAATTCATATCTTAAAAACAATTTTTTTTTATTTCTCTATTGCAGTGTATTTAATCGTCTATGATTGAGAATTTATACACTCTGATAAACCGAAGCAGGGCTTTCGTCTTAAGTCGGACCCCCAAGCCGAGTAAGTTTTCGAAACCAGAAGATACTAGACTACTCAAATGTGTCCTTACAACTTTAGTACGCATAACATTGTACTAGTTTTTTTTTTTTTGTTTTTTTTTTTTCGCTTCTAAAATACAACGCTAAGAATTATACCTTATTCTTTATAAAGACTGATTCATAATTTTCTCTGTTTTCTATGGTTCATGTGTTAGTTTAATATTCTCTGCACTTGACTGGACTAAGTTGATTTTTAAGAGGGACCCATAAGTTAATTTAGTACAGCGTTTAACCTGGGAAAGGGTCATTCCGCCCCCACTCCCCATCAGGGAATTTGATTTATTCTCTTCCCCCAATCAACACCTTCTGATGGTCTTTAAGGTCTGGTCACACATAACTGCACCGCAGCATGGGCCTGTATGATTATAAGGAGATTGGTTTAATTATTCCATATACATAAGAATTTGTTAACTGATTAACACTTAAACGAAAATTGGAGTCTGATTCAAATACAAAGAATAGATATTAACGGGGCGGGTGACCCGGTGTCGGGCATGTGTGACCAAACCTTTACACTTAGTCGAACCGATTATCCCCCGAACCTTGCCACTACCGGCGTTCTAGGAACAGAAACGTTTGCACTACAGGCGTTCACACACTGAAACGTGAAGTCGAGCTAAAAATGTCTGTCCGCACCTATGCATCATAATGCAACAATTTCCGGTACTAGTTCTGAACAGTGGCAGTCCGCTAAGGCACCCTTCAAAGTAAGGCCCGATCTCAAGTAAAAAGGACCCTTTTGGGGATTTATTTATCTCTGAAGAGCGAGCGTAGCGAGTGGGAGTCGAAAGTTGGAATCTATCAAGGCCCCCTTTTAACAGAAAAAACGCGATGGGAGTTCGATAACATCACGGTCACATAACCTCTCAAAACAGGCCACGTCCAGCAAGGTGAATAGAGAGATATCTCTTGCACGCTCAGGAGCCACTCTTCAGAACAAGTACCCAATTTTCATTACAAAAATGGCTACGTACGAACTAGCGGCTGTTCTGAATTTTGATCTAACTTATTATGGATATAAGCAAAATGTCAACTAAAAGAAGGTTTAGAAGCTTATCTTAACTAACTCATTAGACACTATGCTCGAAAAATTGGCCGAACAGTGTTCGGGTCATAATGATGGAGGGTGAGGTTCGACAATGTAAATGGTATCTTGAGAAGGAGGTTCCACGAGGTTGGACCCCCCTCTTTCCGGTTTAATTCTCGTTGAGGTGGCACGCTCTTGGGGCCTCAAAAATATATCCGCCCCCGAATCCCGGTTTATCGGGTTAGACCACTACTTCAGGACTCTTAGCTTCTTTAGAAAATGGATAATAGAGGATAAGTCGAAGCAACTTATAATATCACACTGCTAATGGTAAATAAGAGTTACAATAAGTTTATAAAATTTCCGAGAACCATGAACGAATGTTTCACTCCAATTTCACTATAAGACATTGATCTTACACTAATGTTATTTTTTTCATCGTTCCAGAAAATATAAACAGTGACTGAAGCAATTTACCTTAAATGTTCTATTGTCATAATCATAATCTGAATCGATAGTTATCTGTCACATATCGATGTTGCGTTGCCATCCTTAGGTAGTTGAAAGGTTATAGTGTTTGAGAAATGATTCCTTAACAGTTATGGACAATAATATGACAATAAATGATTTTAATTCTGATGGTCTAGAAACTGCTGGTGATTGCAGAAGGGAGCCTAGTTCTTCTTGGGTAAACGATGAAGAAAATGACAGTGATATTTTGTTTTTTCACCGAGTGGAATCAGATGAAATCATATACCAAACGAAGAAAAAAAGGTGTAAAATGGTAGGGAAATATGTGATGGGTGATTTGTTAGGTGAAGGTAGTTATGGGAAGGTCAAAGAAATGTTAGATTCAGAAACTTTGTGTAGAAGAGCTGTGAAAATTCTAAAAAAAAGGAAGCTTAGAAGGATTCCTAATGGTGAACAAAATGTTCAAAGGTAAGCTATTTGATTACTTGTTTATATTTCTGTGAACTTCAGAGAACTCTACAGTCTTCATTTTGTAGAAAGAAGACTTTGTATTCAGTAAGGAATGTTTTAGCTCTGTATTATCCATTGCTAAGAGATATGGTAATTTATTATTTATATTCCAATTATTGTTTATAGCTGTTTAGGCCCAAGAAGTGTAGTATATGTTTATTATTATATGTATGTATGACTTATTTGTACTAACCTACAACTAGATTCTGGCTTAATTTTAACGTTTATTAGGTTTTGGTGAGTGTAAAATATTTGTGTTAAGTTTTTGCGTCACTTTCTTTCTATTTCCGGTTACAATAATGATTTATAGAAAACTTAATTGATATGATTTTCGTGAACAGCTTATGACTGCAATCATTCCGTGCTGAATGATAGATTAGATTATCTGATTTTCTAATATTTTTATTTATTGTCTTAAAACTTTTAGGATTAAGGTTTCCCTATGTTACTTTTGGGCGTGGCCTATTTTAGGAGGTTATGTTACCATGATTTAAGGATGTCCTTTTCAGTTAAAAAGGGCGTTGATTAAATTAATTATATCCCAGCTTTTGACTCCTGCTCGCTCTTCAGAGATAAATAAACGCCCTAAACGGATCCTTTTCCAATCAGGGCCACACTAAACGGCACCATCTTGGCTTTGCCCATAAGTAACTTAGGGAAACTAGTACCATTTTTAGTAGCTATAAGGTGGATATAGAAAAAAACTATTATGTAAGGCCTTTTGGAACCAAGTTTTCTTTAGCTGAAATAGCATTCATGCAATATTGATGATTCATGTCAATCACATAAAATATCTAAATGTTTTTCTGACCTGAGTGTAGTTGTTCAGTGAGTAAGGTATAGTATTTCTATCAGTTTATGCTAACAAAGAAGGTATGTTTTATATCTGCTCTCATTTTAACCAATGGCCGAGAGACTTGCCCAATCTGATATGTATAAACCCTATTCATATTTATTATTACCTGGACCTGGGTTCGATTCTTGGCCGCAGTCGAATCTTTTATCTTTTAATTAAATAGTTTAAAACATATTACTGATGGAACGGCATAGATGGAGCTCGAACAATCTAGATCTAAATGTATGTAATTTTTTTATTTAACGATTTAACGTTACACTATTTTAGTATAGCCTTAGGTATAATCCAGCAATGGAGGTCTTCTTCACGAAAAGAGAAGCAAGTAAGGAAAATTCCTCTTGTGCTCCCTTTGCCCTGAAGATTCGTCTAAAGAAGTTGATTAGTTTCAAAGAAAGTTGGAAACAAATTAAAATTTTGAATCTGAAAAATTGTAGATGCGATTTTGTGTGATGAAAATGTTTGGGGATGCGGTCAGATAAAAAAATACTGTATGTGGATTAGCATATATTGTGCCGATCATTCAACCTGAGATTCAAGTCTTCATCAGAGCTATCGATTCCTCTGATACAGAACGACTGCCCATCCAATGATTAAGTGAGACAGAGCAGTCATTCTTTGTCAGAGGACTTGTCAGCCCTGATGAAAACTGGAATCTAGGGTCAAAACGGTATAAGTTAATCCACACAATTTGTTTTATTTGATAGCACACCCAACCATTTTCATTACATTAATTTCTATGGTCAACCATCTACTTTCATAAGAAATAATTTCCATCATATCTTTAACATTATTTAGCTTCTATTATTGTTTTAAGAAATAAAGAGTTTAATCTTAACATTATTAATTTTTTTTATTTTCAGAGAAATTCAACTTTTAAAGTTATTAAAACATAAGAATGTGATAGAGATGGTCGATGTGCTATATAACCATGAAAAAGAAAAAATGTACCTAGTTATGGAGTACTGTGTCGGAGTACTTCAAGATATGTTAGAAAGTACTCCTTTGAAAAAGTTTCCAACTTGGCAAGCTCATGGGTTAGTGAATATCTTATTTTTATTTTTACCGCTCATTTATTTTAATATTACATGAAACATTCATAACATTTATTCCAGATATTTTTGCCAACTTATGGACGGGCTTGAATATCTCCATTCTCATGGCATTGTTCACAAGGACATAAAGCCAGGAAATCTGTTGTTGACACTGGATGGGACGTTGAAAATCTCTGATTTAGGAGTTGCTGAAGTAAGTTTCCAAACTATAATAAAAATTTATATAAAATTTTTGCTAATTATCATACATTGATTTATTATTTTCTAATGAAATTTAATCATTTATTATTTATAATTTTTAAACAATTTTTGTCTTGGCAGGCTCTTGATATGTTTGCGCCTGACGATACCTGCTTCACCAGCCAGGGCTCACCTGCCTTCCAGCCTCCCGAGATAGCCAACGGAATGGAGAAGTTCTCGGGGTTCAAGATCGATATTTGGAGCTCTGGTGTCACCCTGTAGGTTCGGTATTCCTGTTTAGATATTTGTATTCTTTTTTAATTTTATCAGATTTGTGAAAAATTTAAAACCAAACCAGGGTGTCTAGGAATTTTATTCAATCATTTTCTTAAATGAAACTATTCTTAAAATTATTGCCAATGGTCAGTCCCCTTTCCGGATTTTTTTAAAGGTTTAAAGTATAAAAATAAATTATGTGGCACTTAGGTGCTTAGAGTCAGATGCTATCAGTTTTCCCCTTTTAAATTTTTCAATAATACTATTGATAGTTAACACGTTAGGTGCGGTATCGGTCCCCGGGGTTCGATATCTTACATTCCCTTCTTAACGGCCGATTTTCACATGAAAATGTCCGAAAGTCCGAACACATCAAATACTCAATTTAGTCTATTTCTAATGAGATTATTGCATTTTAGTGCAGAAAATGTTGCTAACAGCTGAAATTCTGTTGTTTTTTCGAATCAGACTCTGAGGTCCGATTTTCGATAAAGAATGGCGTAAAACCTGTATCGGCCTGTCCTGCGCCTATTATGTCTAGTTCCAATCATTACCAAGAGATAATGCCCTTGAGACGCTCATTTAATTCGTTTATAATCAAAAGATAACTCTCTCGTCAAAGTATTCCCATCGGACCCTGACGTCCGATATCGTCTGTGGCTTATGCTAGCAGTCGGACCCTGGGGACCGATACCGTCCAATTCAGGATACCCCTAAAATACGCAGCCGCACCTAATGTGTTAAAAAAATTATTAATTTCCTCAATAGGTTAAAATATCAGTGATAATATTTTAATAGACTCGATAGTTTGATAGTATCGATAGCCTTGTCGATAATTGGACATCACTAATATTTAGAGGTCTTAATGATATTCGGTCACTGTTTGACTTACAAACATACTCAACTTATGAAACCTCCTTCTTCGGCTATTGAGTTTTGTTCCAGTTGTATTATAAATTTAAGATTCAAAATTTAGACCCATTACTTCTACGTATAAGTCACTTTCTTTTGGTATCTCATTTGCCAAAATTCTTTGTTCCTGAGTGCCAAAAATGATATATATTACTTTAGTATATATATATATATATATTGTACATTGAATGAGATGTTACTTATTCATGATGTTATAGAAAATTATTTCTTTGACCTATTACTGTTTATTATTATAATTTTTATTTCTGTCTAAGTTCCTTGTTGGTGACTATATAAAAATCTTTCTGTAAGAAATCTCTTTTCTTTTAATTTAGTTGCCAAAATTCCAGTGCCATATTTCTCTCTTTATTTATGGATAAGGACCAGTTAAGCATAGCATAAAAAAAAAATCTACATATATATTACATATACATTGGTATAACTAAATTAAAAGAAAAGAAATTTATAAAAAGAAACATGTTTAAATATTTGGTAAAGTTACTGCCATGTTACTTATGGGAATGGCCTTATTTTGACAGGTTTTTTTACCATTATATAAGCGATCTTCCATTGCGTCCTTTTCAGTTAAAATGAGTCTTGATTAGCTTTATTAAATATAAGCTTTGAACTCCCGCTCGCTATAGTTACTCTTCGGAAATAAATAAACCTCTAAACGGATCCTTTTCAGTTTTGATTGGGACCTAGCATACTTTTAAGCACGTGGGTCATCGTCTGGGCTTGGTGAGTCATGGGGGCGGGATGGCCGTGAGGGCAAACGTGTTGCCCATGGCAACGTATGATAGGGAACCCGAAGATGACAAGTTCAAAACCTGGAGCCAGGTGGCATTTAATAATACTCGGCATCAATCTCCTCCCAGCTCCCCTGGCCCCAGAAACCCTGTATAGCCTAAAAGGCGAGGAAGGGGAGGAACAATAAAAAGATCAAAAAAAAAATGGTGAGTCGTCGGGGGAGGTTTAAACTCTTAAATCTCTAGGAGACCTTTCTTGTCTCACTGACGATGACCTACATACTTTGGTCAATACATAGACTAGTTTAATATAGAAGTTCTGACATAAACTCTTAGCATTTAACCCTTTAATGGCTCTGGATGATATATCTCGCCAAAAAACAAGTCGGTCCCCACAAGCTAACGAGATAAATCGTAGCAGGCCGCCGATCCCCAGTAGCTAAGTACGGTATATCTCGCAATCGGTTTTTCACTTATTTAACGTCCTCAGATTCTCACGAGATAACTAGTCGCGACTGAAGCACATCTGAGCGGATCCAGGGAGACTTAATAAGTACATCTAGCGGCCGCGAGCTGCAGGGGGGTCTCTATTGCGGAGATATTTGTTTCGGGTAGCTGCCTATCATCTGGGTCTTCCGTTCGGGGAAGCCAATCTCACCTTTATTTTACCTGCTAAATTTTTTTTTCTGTCCCTTATCCCTCCCCCCGGCTACCGACAGGGTCTTGAAGGACATATTTACCATTATTCAGTTTGAGTTCTAGACGCTCTGAGTGATATTGCTCTGTGTTTTTTGGTGATATTTACTGCTTTACTTCGCACTCACGTAATCTGTTATTGCAATCGATATTCTAACATTTTAATTTATTGAAATGATGATAAAGGTATTATAGAATCATAAAACATTAAGAAATATTCGGAGAAGGTTATGAGGAGTTGAAGAAGTTGGGGCAGTCAGCGGTTGAGAGTGGCCTATACGCCTTAGCTAGGGGAGTGCAAAAGCCGGCACCCGCTTAGCTTCTCAGTGCATCTTTTGTTCTGAGTGCTTAGCTGTTAAAAGGTTAACCTATATAATGAGAAAAGAGAATACTTTATTCATACCATCGTCTTTATCTTGTACCATTATTAAAATTTAAAACTCTATAGAAACAAACAGTAATCTCCTTGAACTGTTATGGATTTAGGTTCAACTTGACGACTGGAAAGTACCCTTTTGAAGGTGACAACATTTATAGACTGTTTGAGGTGATCGGCCGTGGAGAGGTAACAATACCAGACGAAGTTGATGAACATCTTCGGAGCCTTCTTGAGGGCATGCTTCATCGAGAACCTCAGCTGAGGTTTAGTCTTCAGCAGATCATGTCTCACCCGTATGTAATGGTTTTAAATTATAAAGATAGTATTAAGATGTGACAAAAAAGTTTTTTACTTTCTCTAATGGATTTTGTTTTGTTTATCTGTTCTTTTTTTTTTTTTTATAACTCTTTTATCCTGAATTAGCCATGTTTATCAGAAAGAGAAGCTCTTAAAGAAAAATGTTGGTTCAGTCATCATAACTCTATAAAACCAATCTACTCTTTATATAAATTCTGAAGAATTTGAACTTAATGTGTACTTCGCGGAGATTGCGGCTACTATAAGATGTCATATAGCAGAGGTTCATAAATTTAAGCCTACCTTGCGCCTTATTTAAAAAATTAATTATATGGGCATAAGATAAAAAAAAAAGATAAATAAAATAAGTATTGCATTGAAAACATTTTTTTAATCTTCTAAACATCCTGGTTAATTAAAATAATTGGTTCTTCCCTGCACTTTTAGAGCCTTTTCGCATTTGTTATTTCCTTGATGAGATTTTCCAGCCGAATCAAGAACCTTCTGTCTACTATTATAAATATCTATTTTTTTATTTTCTCTTTATTACCTGTTAAATAACTATTAATTTATTAACTCCCACTTTAATATACCAAGTACAGTTAAAATGATAAATGATAACTTAAGTGTACATTCCTCTAGATATTTTTATGAAAATATTTTTACTATTAATATTTAGGTATTTGAACAAATATGAAGCATAAATAAGATTACCTTTTATGACAAGTAATCTAATGATGCACATATCACAACTGGAGTCATTGGGCAGTCATTTTCGAATTGAATATTTAATAAAATACATTAAAATAAATATCATAGCAATATATTACATGTAATTCTAAGTAAACAAAAAAAAACACACACACACACACACATACACAAAAAAACAAGTGTTGTTTCATTTTTCTTTTTCTTCTTCTTCTTTCTTCTTCTTATTTCTTTGGATGTTCTATATTTTTTCTATTATGTGTATTTTTCCAGGAAAAATTTTTATACATCCAACACATTTTCATTCTAATTGTCGTTTTTTATTTTGCTTACATTTGTACAACGTTTCGGACTTGTTTGTCCATTTTCTAGTACATATCTAAAAACATTTTTCATTACATTAAAACTCAGTATATAAACATTATATTACACTCTAAAACAATTTTACCACATACAGAACTTTTTAAATTAAACTTTTAAAAACCTTCATTCAGTGTCAAAAATCATTCTAAAAATATTTTATAAATAATTAGCCAATATCACAAAATACACATACACAAAAAAAACAAGTGTTGTTTCGGTGTGACACAGGTGCATTAATTTTATATTTTGATGATTTAGGTGGGTCGTTCGAAAGCCGCCGCAGACTGACCAGATCGTGCTGGTGCCGCCGTTGAGAGGAAACTACCTCCACTCTATGACGGTTCTTCCATACCTCTACGACTATCATTACGGCCCAGAAAGTGGTTCGAACCAGTACATCACTGAGCGCCAGATACAAGGTACTGTATATATTGTAATGACTGTATATATTTTTTTCTAATAAAAATAAACTTAAGGGGTATTTTTTACTTAACACGTTAGGTGCGGCGGCATATTTTAGGGGTATCCTGAATTGGACGGTATCGGTCCCCGGGGTCCGACTGCTAGCATGAACCACAGACGATATCGTACGTCGGGGTCCGATGGGAATACTTTGACGAAAGCGTTATCTTTTGATTAAAAGGGAATTAAATGAACGTCTCAAGGGCATTATCTCTTAGTAAGGATTGGAACAAGATATAATAGGCGCAGGACAGGCCGATTCTTTATCGAAAATTGAACCTCGGAGTCTGATTCTAAAAAACAACAGAATTTCAGCTGTTAGCAACATTTTCTGCATTAAAATACAATAATCTCATTAAAAATTGACTAAATTGAGTATTTGAAGTGTTCGGCCTTTCGGACATTTTCATATGAAAATCGGCTGTTAAGAAGGGAATGTAAGGCATCGGACCCCGGGGACTTACGCCGCAACTAACGTGTTAAGCTTCACCATTGACATTTAAATAGAAAAATTATTGGTTATAGAATTGTATCAGTTATATTTGAATCAATGTTGTTTGTTATTCATAATAAAATAGAAATTTGAGTCGTTTTCTGCCAAAAAGGACCTGTTGGAATGGCCCCGAACTTCTTTGATAAGGACCCTTGGGGGTTTAAAAGTTGTTTTATATAATTCTTTTGTATAAAATTGAGATGGCATTGGATTCTACAAGATATTTCAATGCTTTTTCAACATATATTATCAGATTGGAGCAAAGCTTGTTATTTCTTATGGATTTTTGGTATACAAAATAGCGGTTTGTTGCAGAACTGATTTGTTCCATAGCCCATTGTGTTTCAAAACTGGTTCGTTACTCGTTGTGAAGCAAGACTCTTTGGTTCCTATAATAACTTCTCACTTTGCACTCATCCGATTCGTTTACTTCAGCAGTTCTGTTACTCTTTCTGGACAAAATATCAAAAGCTCCTTAAGCTCCTTTTATTTCAGTTTATAATCGATTCTTCTTAACTAGCTATATTAATAATTGATTTTCCAATGGCTCCAACAAGCGGAAAGACGTTGATAATCTGCTGAAAAAGCATTTTGGTGACGAGTGGAGGGCCAATGATTCATTGAAGTATTACAAACGAGTTCTCAATATATCTGCCACAGTCGAGGGAAACAACGAACTACAGGATGTTGAAGTCTTTATTATTGAAGAAGAGATGACCTTAGAATCTAGTCATTTTGTAACTTTGTTATTGTCAGATGTTTTATATCAGCTGATATTTTTGAAAAATTCATCAACAAAAAAAATGTTTAGTGAAATTTTTCAAATTAGTGGTTGATATTATTTAGTAAAATGATACCGACTTTATTAATAGAATGGTTTTGAATCTTTATTGCAAGATCAATTTAAGCTGTGTGAATCAAAACTCAATGCGATGTGCAGCAAAAGTTTAAACATTTTGTTGCAAAACTTTCTCATTTCATACTTTGTTACTTTAGTAATTTTTTCATTCCAAGCTCACTTCCACAGGGTAGCTGTACCTTTTGTAGTAAAAAAACAAACATTTTTATCTGGCCACTCTACAAGACGTAGTCAGTTTTTTGAGTTTCCTGAAAAACGTGTTCCTGTGGAACGAACGAGTTATGCTCCTCACCTCCTCATTTATATTATTATATTATATTTTTAATATAAATATATTATTATTTATATAGTATTAATATTATATATTATTAATATGATATTATTAATAATATTATATTAATAAACTATTAATAATATTATATATTAATAATTAATATTATATATTAACAATTAATATTATATTAATAATTAGTAATTAAAAATAATATATATTATATATTATTAATTATATATTATTAATATATAATAAATATATTTATGATGGTGGAAGATAGTTGACCGTAGATATAATGAACAGGAATTGGTTGGGGGTGCGGTCAAAATAATAAGCACAAATAAGTGATATTTACATATTTTATTCTAGCCGACGTTTCGACCCAAATTTTAGGTCATCATCAGGGCTAAATGAGAAAAACCAAAAAACAACCAATCAGATAATTTATGTAAACAGATGTAAAAGTATGTCAAACATTAAACAAAATTAAATAAGTTACATAAAATAAACACAAACACATTTTTTTTTTTTTTAATTTAAAAATTATAGCTCTTAAAGTAAGGCCATGATGAAATTAATGAATGAAAATGAGATAGAACTTAAAATGGGATATCTGAGGTAATGTAGAGAAATATATAAAACATAGGTGAACATATAATGAGGTTACATGTTACATAAATTATCTGAATGGTTGTTTTTTGGTTTTTCTCATTTAGCTCTGATGATGACCTAAAATTTGGGTCGAAACGTCGGCTAGAATAAAATATGTAAATATCATCACATATTATTTTGACTGCACCCCCAACCGATTCCTGTTCAATAAATATATTTATATTTATAATATTTGACATACTACTAGTTTGACATACTTTTACATCTGTTTACATAAATTATCTGATTGGTTGTTTTTTGGTTTTTCTCATTTAGCCCTGATGATGACCTAAAATTTGGGTCGAAACGTCGGCTAGAATAAAATATGTAAATATCACTTATTTGTGCTTATTATTTTGACTGCACCCCCAACCAATTCCTGTTCAATAAATATATTTATATTTATAATATAAATAAATAAATAAATAAATAAATAAATATATATATATATATATATTAAAAAAAAATTATAATGCTCTAATAATTATGAAACTACATATAAAAATTGTTTCTTCTAGCCGAGGAAAGGAGACAAGCCGAAGAAGAACTTGCGAAGCAGAAGTGTGCCGAAGGGAAGAAATCGTGGTCCTCGGGGAAGAAGTCTTCGTCATCGAATGCCTCTTCTTGCCTCTCAGTCAGAAAATTGGCTACTTGTAACCCATCTTGATCCGCCCGCTACAGGGAGATTTGTCGCTGGCAGGCAATGTTCGAAGTTTGGAAAACTTGATAGCAAACATTTTAGAGCGTTATATACAAACAAATACAACCGTATTACTATTTGATGCACGTCTTTCTCAGCTCTGTTTCTGCATCGCGATCTGCCCCGAAAATGGGCATGCAATAACTTCTATTACTCGATTTTTAAATTTCTTCCAGTAGCTTTTTATCTTTTCAAAACATCATTCCTCAATGATCAGTAGATGTTTTTATATTAGAAAGACACATTTCTAAGAGATTACACTTTTTGGAATTATTTTTTAAACTTTGAATACTATGTTTAATTTTAATTTAATAGAAATTAAAAAAAAAAAAAAAATCGAGTATTTTTAGTGGGAAAAATGTTTTTAAAAAAATGCGTTCAACCCTGTTTATTACCAAGCGGTTGCTGCTCCTATATTATATGAGCAACATATACTATGCTAATGATATTTTCAGCACTATAATTAATGTTGGTATCCCCGATGATAAAGTTTACAGGATTTGGCCCCTGTTTAATTTTTTTGGAAGATCAACGCATCTGCACTGCTGTGTTAACTAACTCTCGATAGCTTCTTATATATTAGAGTTAGTGCCACCTATCAGCATTACTATGAAACGACTAGAAATCTGAGTCAACCATGGTTATCCATGCTAAGTCTTTCATTAAAAATAACTGTACTAATGATCGAATCTGTGATGTAAATATGTGTACATACATATAAATTACATATTAATATATAAGCTGTACATGCTAGCAGATTTAATTTAATTTTTCAATGGTATAGAAAAAAATTATATATATATATATGCCCACATGTAAAGAATAATTCTGCATGTATGACTGTTGGTGGTGCATTTAATGTACATTAATATATTTATAAAAGTAATGTGTTCAACTTGTGTGAACTCTTGAAATTACTTACATTCTTTTTCCTTTTTGTAATGTTAGCACAACTGTAGTATGAGTTTTACACCTGACAGAATGACTAAGACTCATTTAAACATTGTGTAGGGAAGCACTATTCATAATTGTTTGCTTTGGAAAATTTGAACCATTTACAAAAAATATTCATTTAAAATAAAAAGGTACGAATTTTCCCATGAGAAATACTATTTAACCCTTTGCACTCGAGGTCTCCGGAGTGGAGCCATTTAAAATTTGTCTTCAAACTCGGGGGCTCCGCTACAGAGACAAAGCAAATATTTTTCAGTTTTTAACATATAAGGACATTAACAAATCCTAAAAACTATTTATAGGATATTTCGCTTTTGGTTATAAATGAGGGCCTCAGCTCGTGGTGTTTTTCATTATTTTTCTAGTACGTTAATCTTTTAACATCGGCTATATTTTGTGGTTTTAATTCATCTTTTATTTCCTCAATTGTACAATAATTTAGTTCGGGGTACCTAATAATCCCTTTACTTTGATTTAGTTTCCCATGTGCTTCTACTTTAACCGGAAAGTTATTAAGTAGATTTTCACATTTTAGGGCTTTTCTGATTGGATATCTGAGAAAACTTCAACTAAAAGGGTCCCATCTCTTAATTGTTTACTGTTATAATAATGATAATAATAATAAAATTATAAAAAATATATACAATTTAAAAAAATTAATTTTTTTTTGTAACTATTTGTTGAAGCTTCACAAATACATATAACCTAAATTTCAATACAATTCCTCACTTAGTTCGAAAATTTTACTGTATGATATCACGTTTTCAGGGTGTACGTTTTCACGAATAAGTTGCGTCGAATTGCCGGAACGGTGCCGAGTGCTAAGGGTTAAAGAGCTTCCTTAAAAAATGTTGACATTTGAGTTAATCATTCTGTCAACTGGATAGGTTCATATAAAACGATAACCAGTGCAAAAACTATTCAATTGACTGAATTAATTCACTTGGTTTATTTCAATCAAGTTTGCCCAGTTTTTTTAGTTTGGTGAACCAGTATCATTCTGCTATCTGTTGATAGACCGTAACTTCTTCCATTATCAAAGGTTTCCCCTATTCATCTTTTTTATATGAGGCGATTAGCTTCCAAAGAGGTTCAATCCATCTTTAATTGTTTAGTTTTTTTTTTTAATAAAGAAGACATCAGAAATGTATAATCGTGCTCCATTTTATCTAGTTTGAACTCTTTTTGTCTTTTTAATGCTGGATTGACACGTTTTTATTCTCAATAGGGCTTTATTAGGTGAATTTAGTGCATCGGGAGAATTAGTAAAAATTTTGTGAAAAAAGTAGATTGAACCAGAATTAATCATCACTACCTAAAATATGTATTATAGCTAATCATTAACATAAAGGGCAAGAAGAAACAAAATACTCATGTCCCTTTTTATTAATTTTTTTAAATTGTTTGATTGGTATAAATCGATTCGGAATAAGCAGCTAAATTCTTCAGAGAGTTAGAATATGAAAAAATAAATGAAATATATTATATATATATATATATATATATATATATATATATATATATATTTTTTTTTTTTTTTTATTCATATTCCAAACTACTGGAATATTGGAGTTGTTTATTCAGAATCAGTTTTTACCTATAATTGAATTTTTAAAAAAAATAAAAAATTTTGTTGTTTATCCTTCATATTTGAAACATTTTTGGGCAAAGTGATAATGAGAAACAATATTCCACTCTGATCATAGTTATACAAAAATGTCCTCATCCAACAATCAAGACCATAGGATCGATCATTCTGGTATTAAAATCTAGATATCAATTACCTTTGGTGATCTATGAGCATTTCTCATATAACCTGATATTGATTATAACATTGTTTTTTTAATACTTGTCTGTAACATTTAGTGATGTTTATATAATGATACTTTTGAAATAATCGAAAGTAAACTTGAAATACAAATTATAGTATACAGTGGCATAGAAATCCCCCCCCCCTTATCAGAGGTTTTTACCGGTGGAGGGATGTTTATTTCTCCTTATTCAAAACTAATTTTGAGGTTCTTACTGTACTATCGATGTCGATGAAACTACCGATATTATTGCATCGCTATTAAAAGTTAATGAAGATATTTTCTATTTTCATGTTAATTTGTGCTTTGGCAGTTGAATCAATTTGCCTGAAAACAGTTTCATGTTTAAAATAAGAAAATTTTCAATTTTAATTATAAATTTTCAATTTTAGTTGTAGTTAATTGTTTGAGAAATCCCAGCGTGATCTTTTTATAAATATAATTTTCATAAACACCTATTTTTAATGTCATTCTGATTACTTTTTTCCCTTTTAATTATACAGTCTTCCTAATTCATCATCATTGTTTCTGAAGTATCTTCTGATTGATTTAATTTAATACTAATAGATCTCTGCTGGCCGCCGATGTATTCATAAGTTGACCTTAGCATTTTTTATTTCACTGGTTTTAAAAATGTTTGATGTAGTAAACATAAGTTGTGTGATTGAGGGACGTCTTTTTTTTTTTTTTGTTTTGTTATTTATGTCTGGGATGAGGTAAAATGTGGTTTATTTTTATTAATAGTTGTTTTATAATCAAGAGAGACAAATGGTAATTTGTTTTGACGATCATTATTGTATGTTTGTTGTACAGAAAATAAAAGAATGAAGAAACTTTTTGACGTTTATCAATATTAAATATAATAAGGCTCATTCCTAATGAGCAAAGTGATAATATATAATTGTAATATAAACACACATATATATATATATTTATAGTTTCACATCGATGAAGCTCCTACAAAATGTTTTATTTTTCTACTTATATGTTAATACATAAAAGAAATGTTAATTGTTGGTGCCATGTTTGTTGTAGATAAAATGAAATAAAAGCTGTAAAATGAAGCATACAATTAATAATAAAATGAAGTAGATTTTTTTCTGTTTATTTTCTTTTCCTATTTTAATATAGTTAGTTATCTATTTTTCACTTATAGTAATAAAAATCTTTTGCTCACGTTTGTGTTTTTTGAAGAATCATATCCACTTATATCATTCCCCATCAAACTATGGAATGTGAAATTTTTAAAAAGCTTTTTCCTTTCAATTAATACTGTAAAAGAAGTCAGATTTAAGGTCTGGTCAAACATGACCGACACACAGCAAGGGCTTATATTGGATCTGATTCAAATATGAGGGATAGGTAGTAACCGGTCGGTTGACCTGGTGTCGGTTATGTGTGACTGGTTATTATCTATCCTTCGTATTTGAATCCGATCCGATATACGCCCGTGCTGCCTGTCGATCATATGTGACCATACTTTTATAGGAATTTATTTTTATTTAAACACAATGAACTGGAAATTTATTTAGAAAAAACAATATTGTCTAGGTGTCCACCATAACGCTGCTGGCACTGAATCTCAAACGCAGATTTCTAAAAACCCGTTGACACATTGTTCCTGAGATTGCCGTCATTTCTGTTCTGTAATTTTGCTTCAATTACATTAGATTTGTCGGTTTCTTTTCGTATACCCTACTCTTCAGGTATCCCCACAGAAAGAAGTCAAGAGGACTGAGATTGGGACTCCTGGGAGGCCAGCTAATAGTGCCTCTACGAGGCAACACGAGGAATTATTTTGGAATAATTCGTTTACTGTAGCAATTGATGTCTGAAGTATGGCAAATAGGCCCCGTCTTGCTGAAATCATGTTCTAGAGTTATATACTTTAAACTCTTGAAGTTCTTGGGCCAAAAAACCTCTTATCATTTCACAGTAACAAATACCCAAATACTCTTTCTGGACACCCTGTAGAATTATAAAAAAGATCTAATGGGAAATAAGGAAGAATATGCCTCTCTAGATGTATGTGTGTGAGATTTTTCTTTAAAGTAGGAGCAAAATGATCGATTATTGAAGAACTTTTAAAAAAGTCACAAAGATTTTTGTTCAAAAAACACCTTTTCACAAGTTAGATTATCTTAAAATTGATGCAATCTTCAACAAATCTAATAGTATAAAACCTTTTGTGCTTTTTTATTGATAATATGTGATCAATGATGAGGACTGAGTAATCTGTCTAATCCTTTAAGAATTGAAAGCATAATAGATGTGTGTTTTTTAAAAGATATAAGGAACATGAATTACCTCTCTACTTTTACTTCTTTGGCATCAAAACATAACATTGGATTTGTTTACATTTTACCATTGGATTGTTATATACCTACATTATACCTAATAAGATTAGCAATTACTTAATTTTATTGGAAATGGCCATATCATTATTTGATGGTTATTGACCAAAGTGTACTTAAAGACACCATGATTGTTTTATGGCGATTGGCCAGAATGTACTGAAAGACACCCTTAAATATTTCTGTGTAGAAAATAAAAACAATTAAAAACCTTTCATACTTTCTGTATTTAGAAAATAAAAACTAAGATTTTATGAAAAAAAAAAAATGCATTTCTATTATTTTTTGAGTACCTGACCAATTAAGGGTTAAGCTAATACAATGCATGCAAGGGGGAAGGGGGTTGTGCTATTAACAATGATACAGGTTTGAATCTGGCTTTGGCAGGGTATCTTTAACATTCTGTCTCAGATTGTCTCTGGGGCCAAGAAACCTTCCTGAAGCGAACCTAGTCTATATATCTATATAGGGTACCTTTGATTGAAAAAATAAGGGAAAAAACCTGGTGATTGAGCATGATAACAGTCAAATCACCAACTTGCAGGACTGCTTACCAAGAAACAGTACTGCACCCAAGACCCTTCATAGGTTGTAGTGGTACAGGTTTTGTTTTATTATTTCAAGCATTATTAAGTTGTATCTGGTGATAGTTCTAAAACAGTCCATGGTCTCCCTACTTAGCAGATCTTGTTGAAGTTAGTTCTAGTGAGGGATTCATATCTTTTCAAATTACTTTTTCTTATTCATTCATGTGCCTCAGTTTTAAAAACTGTAAATATACCTTATTCATGTTGTAATATAATTATGTTATTAAAGATCAGGGAAAAAAGGTTGGTAACTCTAGCTAACTCTTTAAAGGAACATTGTCATTAATAAAATTGCTTAGTAACTATGCCAGTTAATTAATACTATCAGTAGTAATGCATTCGATCTCAAAGTAAACAATATATATTATAAAGCAAAGTGTACAATGTGCGTGCCGAAAAAACTACTACACTACTAGCAAGAATGTTATGTTGTCATATTGCCCTATTGCCCCTAACGATGAAGAAGGTTCCAGTTTTCATTTTAAGTGTGTAATGTTGAAGGGACAAGGGCTGTAATTTTAAGCCTCTCGCTACATTTAATTAGCCCTCTAATAAGCCCATGCGAGTTAATGAATGAAAAAAATTAGTTCGACATTTGGAAGCCAGGAGCGCTAGCTAAGCTCAATTCATAAGGTTATCGTTCATTAGTTCGGTTTGTTATGGTTTTAGCTTCAACAGTTTTCTTTAAGTTACACGAGATAATGTATAAATAATTATTTTTTCCTTTTTATTTTTCAATAAGGTCATTACATCTCTGCAAAGAAGTGAAATTAAAATTAAACAAAACTAACTGGATTCCTAAGCGAATTAAGTTTTACAGAAGAGGAAAGAATTGGTTGAAACATTGCCTTTAATAAATATACAATATAAGAGTAAATTTACAACAAAAGAAAAATTGCTTATTAGTGTAGTGAGAGAATAAAAACTAACACTGAATAGATAACCTATAGATAATATGAATAAAAGATATAACCTAATGGATAATATATCAAAAATAAAGTGTTCATATAATATTTCTGTTTAATAGTTCTGTTCTGTTCGTAAATTTTCAACCGAATTCGAAAAAGAAGATACTCAACTTGATAAGGATGCAGTACCGTCATGAGAATGGTCTCAATGGAATCAGAACATAGAAACCATAAAATATGGTCCTGGTACATACCAGGACATATTTGCTGCCAAAATAATTTTTCTTAATCAAGAATAGTGAAGAAAACGCATTGAGAGAACCGCATTAATGGGGTCTCTTATACCCAAACCATATATGGGCGGATTCTGAGGTTTCGAAATTATTAGGTATTGGAGGTAATACTAAGGGCCGATGCACACGGACGACACTGCGATGCGGACTATAAGCAAGGTTAGGGGTACCTGGAGTATAATGGTAAATCCGGTCGGTCCATTGTACTCCAGGTACCACTGACCTGGCTTATAGTCCGCATCGCAGAAAAGTGTCGTCCGTGTGCATCGGGCCTAAGCTGAAGTTTCAGGATGGTACAAATTTTGTTTTAATCATGATTAATTTTGGTCTATTTTTCTGGACTATTACATTTTAAAGTTATTGTTTCATTCCACCTATTCCACAACTCCCTGAGCGAAGCCGGGCCCCAAAGCTAGTAATAATATAGAGCTTATTTGGTTTTATTTTATAATAAAAAATATAAAAATAAAGCTATATATCTAGTTTTACTTACTATCTAATTAATAATAAAATTGTCAAATAGAATGGGGTCCAAATATTACACTACTATAATGATTTAGCAGGTAGAGGAAGTTTCACTGTCTGAGATGGTGTCAAAAGATTAAATAATATTGTTTATGATAAAATATTTTATTTGTAATAAATTGTTTGACCCAACAAAGCAGGTATTGTTCAGGACTTGGTGAACAAGATACAGACAGTATTTTCTGAAGACCTGTACAGTTAGGTCGAAAAATATGCTACAAATAAAAACGTACAATGTATAAATAAACTATGGAACTACTGAAAAATGAACATCACAAAATCTATTTTCCATTAATTTTTATTTTATTTTTTATGGGGTCGATAATTAAAACATAAAATTGATTAATAACTAATTACAATAGTAATCTAAAACACATTACTAGTTAATAATAGTAATCCTGAGAATTTTAGCACATACAAGGAATAAATTAGTTATCACATCAAATTAATACGTAAAATACATAAGATATATATATTATAAAAATTAATTTCTTTGGCATTTCATGGAACAGGACGACATATAAATACAATATTACACTAAAAATAAAAATTTTAAAACAAAAACATATTACAAGAATTACAATAATAAATATTTGGAATTTTAAAAGGTATAATTCAGTTAAAAATAAAACAGCCAACAATAAAACACAAATTTAATCACATATAGTAAGGATTTTTCACCAATAGGGTTTCCTAAACCTAGATTTTTTTATGGCATTCAGCACTTTCTTCACCTACATTTTATTCAATCGATATCATATCATTATGATAAAATCTTATTTTCGACTATTTAATAAATATACAGATATATGTTAACAAATTACATACTTTCAAACAACATATTATAGAGCTTTATTTATACATAAAACATAGATAACCCAACATTAGATCAAGAACTTAGAGATAAAACAGGGTTATGACTTCGATTTTATAACGAATTAGGAGTGAACACACAATCTACTTTACAATCAACACGTTTAATAATTATAAATATTTATTTTTATCTATTGGAAATGATATGAATATATCTATATACTTATTGCAGAATAACAGCTGACAGAAGTCCAGTAAATTAGGACAACTGATTATATAATCCACTAATCAATACAAACATGTAACATACAACATTTAATAAAAACATAGGGATAAACACACCCCTTTAAGTTCATAAGCAGATTTCCCTGAACAACAGCACATACCGGTTTTATTACTGCTTATGAACGTCTACTCTGACATAATTCCTTCAGATTTATTGCGATTTCTCCATTTTCTGTCGTTCCAAGGTGTCAATACCAGCAATATTCATAGATGCAACGTAGGCATGTACAAGAGATATAATGGCTTTCAAAACAGCAAATGGTCCCGTGGCCAATGCGACAAGCTTGAACAATCCCATCCCAGCTACAATTGGTCCTTCAGCAAAATACAGCAGATACAAAGATGCATAGAAGGCCTCGTTTGTGAAACACATAAAGAGGAGTGGACCTTTTTTGTAGTACAGAGCCATTATTTGATTATCGGTAACATCTTGGAACTTATGACTAGATCTTCCCCTAAGCTGCTGGGAATGCAAGTACAGCCAATGGCAGGCGATATCAATAGCGACAGATATTTGAAATAAAAACATATATTTCGGGTAAAAATGACTGAGTGTTATCAACAGACCTGTGGTGCCACATCTATCTGTAAGTTGATCCAACATTGCACCGAACTTTGTACTCTGATTATAATGTCTAGCTGCATGACCGTCGACAGCATCCAACAAGGCACTTATCACATAGCATGAAACAGCCACAACATAATTAAAAGGCATGAAGTAGAAAGATATAAGAGCCAATATTATTCTGGCATAGCCGATCAAATTAGGTATAAAAAGGAAAATGTTCTCCTTTGACTCGGTCATTTTCGACAAAGACACTTAATTTATAAAATTAGAAATTCAAATTTGTAAACTTACACTAATAAGGTTGACCCAACAAACTTATTGATTAATGACAAGAGTCTAGTACACCAACTGAAACGGTGAGCGCTTAAAGCTCTCTTATGTTATCACTACAGGTATGACTACTCACCTTATCAGAGATTAAATTGCCAAGTTTTTTAAGATAACATTAATGGCTAAAAATAACGAGCGTTGGTGACTATTCATCACTAATAACACGATAACTTTTTTTACTAACGACAACTTTTTTAGTTATCGTGTCATTAGTAATGAATAATCACCAACGCTCGTTATCAGTTCTTAAGTTACTTTCGTTTTTATTGTTATTGCAGCCATTTTTTGATATCAAACAGCAATCATTGGTGTTTTAATAAAAAAAATGAACCCATAAATAAAGTCAGATTCTTCCTAAAATTTCAATTATTTGTTCCAAGGGTAGTTAAGATTAGTAAGAAGGGGGGGGGTATGCCTTACTTTTCCAGATACTGTTTTTTAAATATCAACAGGTGATAATAACCTATTTAAAAATGAAACGACATTAAATAGCATAGAAAAAAATTTGTGTATTCGTTTAAAAATTCTATTATTCTTTTCTATTAAGTACTGCCTAACATTCAAAATTTCTGAATTGCTGAATAACTTTTAATCTTGCTTGTCAGTTGGACTAAGTATTGCCCTACTGTACTAAGTATAGGACTTTTTCAAATCTTGCCAAAAATGTAATATCAACCGTAAAATTGGGGTGGATTGAACACGAAATTTGGGGGGGGGGATGACCCCCCTGTCCCAGTCTCATAATCGCATGGCCTACAGCATCGGTTTTTAATGAGATTATTACCTTGTATTAAAGAAAGACTGAAATATAAACTATCTAATTGCATTAATTGCTTAGAAATACAAAAAAAATTGAATTATAGGCGGGCGCAATCGAATATAGGGTGCGCTAGTAGTTTTGCAAAATGTCGGAAAGAACGGTGTTAGACCTAGTTGATGTGATAGAGATAATTGGTAATTTTAAAAGACCATTAATTGATGGGCAGGCTATTCTTGATGCAAACCACATATTTACATGTGGAGTAATATCTAAAAATAAAAAAAACAGTTATTTTACAAGCCTCGTGCCTTTAAACTAGCAATCTTAAAGGACTGCCCCATCAAATAAAAGTGGAAATCAAATTTATTAATAATAATAAGCAACTTTCTTGTGAATGTACATGTAAAGCTGGTAGTTCTGGTAAATGCAAACACATCATTGTAACTTTACTCGACGTTTTTCGGTTAGTAATAACATTAATTACCTATTCACACAACCATTGTTATGACAGCTTAGATTCTTTGTCATATTATTCATTTATTTCTCAAAACTTTCAGGCTTCGCATTGAAAACATGGAACAATTAAGCACAACGGATGTAATAGAAAAATGGGGAAAATTAAAAAAGAAAAACAAATCTATGACACTATGGTCTCAATGTTATTTGCATAAAACTAGCATTTTGGAATAATAAAATGTCAAATACTAATATTTACCTGGATAAATATAGTCTCTTTCTTTAAAATAAAGACTACATATCGTCATATGTTTCGAAACAGGCTTATCTATTCTTAATTTTACAATCCACTCTTTAAGAAGCTTTTTATTTTTTGGAAATGAAAGAGAATGACACGTCTTTTGATTTTCTAATTGAACACTGAGGGACCGAGCAATACCTATTAGATATTTTTCAAATGATTTTTTGCTCAATCGGGTTTTAATTATGGAAAAATAAATTAAAAACGCCAAAAAATCCTATGAATCCCAGGTAATGGCCCCGCTTTTATCCCCGTTTCTCTAGTTCCTGCAGCGCCATCGCAGAAGCAGCACCGTCGCTTGCGCCCGCCTATATATCCCCTCCCCTGGATTCACCCTTGAATTTCATTTCAGCAAAAGCAAAACTAATTCATTTAGCCCATTCGAATCAGAAAATCTCTGCATTACGTTTCTTAGGTATAGAACTTTTCCAATTATTAGTTTATCGCGGAAACCGTGCTGACGTGTTCGATTAATTTAACACTAAACGTTTAGGTGTTCTATGCTCTTGATGGCCGAGCAAATAATGTTGCCGCGTTATGATGAAAAATTTATGGACAAATTTCTCTAAAAATTGATTTCGAACTTGAAGTCTTTTTTCTTTTTGCCTCAGATACCAGCGGAAATATGTAAGAGGTCCAGGGGCGTCACCAGAGAGGAGGCTAAAATAAACTTTTACTATTCGCGGGCGCAATCGACTATAGGGTGCGCTAGTAGTTTTGCAAAATATCGGAAGGAACAGGGATAGATATAGTTGATGTGATAGACATAAGTGGTAAATTTAAAAGACCATTAATTGAAGAGCAGGCTATCTTTGATGCAAACCACATAATTAAATTTGGAATAATATCTAGAAGTAAAAAAAAAGTTATTTTACAAGCCTTGTGCCTTCAAACAAGCGATCTTAAAGGACTGCCCCATAAAATAAAAGTGGAAATCAAATTTATTAATAATATTAAGCAATTTTCCTGTAAAGCTGATAGTTCTGGTAAATGCAAATGCATCATTGTAACTTTACACTACGTTTTTCGGTTAGCAATAACATTAATTACCTATTCATACAATCATTTTCATGACAGCTTAGTTTCTTTGTCATATTATTTATTTATTTGTCAAAACTTTCAGGCATCGCATTGAAAACTTGGAACAATTAAGCACAACGGGTGTAATACAAAAATGAGAAAAATTAAAAAAGAAAAACAAATCTATGACACTATGGGGGACCATTATTTGTTATGTTATTTGCATTATGTATAATGTTATTTGCATATAACTAGCATTTTGGAATAATAAAATGTCAAATACTAATATTTACCTGGATAAATATAGTAACTTTCTTTAATATGAAGACTACATATCGTCACAGTGGCGGTCCCAGGGGGGGGGGGATATGGGGGATCAATCCCCCCGAAATTTCGACGAAAAAAAAATTAGTGGGATGAATTAAAAAAATTAATTACGCATCTAACTTTTACTAGTTTTCTAGGGAAGTTTAGTTTAATTTTGACTAGAATTTTTTATACAGAATTTTGTATATGAACTTAATCTATAAGCATAAGCAAATAAAGTGTGCTATTTTTACGCTGTTTTTTTTTTCCTACCGACTAATCCCCCCAAATTTTTTTTCTGGAACCGCGCCTGTATCGTCATATGTTTCGAAACAGGCTTATCTATTCTTAGTTTTACAATCTACTTTTTAAGAAGCTTTTTATTTTTTTGGAAATAAATGGAATGAAACGTCTTTTGATTTTCTAATTGAACACTGAGGGGCCGAGCAATCAATACCTATTAGACATTTTTCAAATAATTTTTTGCTCAATCAGGATTTAATTATGGAAAAATAAATAAAAAAAAACCAAAAAACCCTATGAATCCCAGGCCCGCCTTCTATCCCCGTTTCTCTGGTTCCTGTAAAGAAGCAGCACCGTCGCTTGCGCCCGCCTATATGAATTTATGAATCGACTGTAACAAACAACCCCTTTTTTTGGGATTTTTTTTTTATTGTAGGAATTTAACTTCGATGATTCTTATGTATCTTTCATCATTTTGATATAGTATTCTTAAACAATAGTTAAGTTTTTATAATTATTTTTTCAGTGATGAGAAAACTGTTCTTAAGTGAAGAAGGATATTCACACTTAATGGGCTCTGTAGAAATGTCTCTTTTTTATATCAACTCAGCATATCATCTTTTTTTGCACTTGTGTAAGGTTTCTTTTATTTGTAGAATTAACTTTAACTATTTACTCTAATCCAATCCAATATCAACACATTTACTGTTTTTACATCTTAATTTTTCACATTCAAAAACTACAAAACAACTGCTTTCAGTGATGAAAACGCCATCATCTAGGGAAGGATGGATATTCAAACTGAATAGGCCTTTAGAAAAACATTTCTTCTATACCCAACTGCATATGGTGACCTTTTGCACTTTAGAAGGATGTATCTTATTACCAGGTAACAGATTTTCATGTTAAATAAAAAGCCAAATATGTACATATATATATGTAACTATATCTTAAGAAATATGTAGCAAAAAACTTTAAATGTGTAAGAACAATTATCATCAAATTGATTAGAATATTTGTATATTCACATGCATTATCTATACTATGTATATTTTTAAATATATAGGGGAAAGTGCCCTTTTTTTTAATATTTAATTGCTTGGCTCTAAATTGCTTAGACGATTCAAAAAACGTTGTTACACATTTAGCAGTAGTTGTAGACCATATCAAAAATAAAAAACAACATCCCATTTCTCCTTTTTGAAATTTGTAATCATGGTTAATGTGAGAAAAATAAAATTTGCACTTTTTAAAATGGGTTCTTAATATGGGAAAGGGGCGTGTCCTAATATGGGATACCTATCCCGTATTAGGGACCATGATATAAAATGAAATATATAAGGGAAAATTTGTTTAGTATACAGACAATATTCATAAAAATATATGTTGTAAGTGCCCGTGGAAACATATGATCGGAAACCCGAAGATAGCAAGTTCAAAACCCCGAGCCAAGGGTTATTTAATAATATTACTCGGCATAATATTACCCTCTCCCCTGCCCCAGGAAACCCCGTATAGCCTAAACAGCGAGGAAGGGAAGGTACAAAAAAAAAAATAGATAGATGGATAGATATATGTTATAAATAAATCCATATTTATTATGTTACGAAAAAAAAATCACATCTTTTTTTCTTTTATAAAAATCAAATAATCAAAATTTGAATATATATTGAATTTATTGAATTCAATAAATTGAATACCTTTATTTGACAGATTTTTTCACAAATTACAAAGAAAATTTGTGGATTATGAGTTCAACACTGCTCTCATGGCAGGACACTCCACAGTAGGAACATTGATCTTTAGTTTCTTCATTTTCTAATATTTTATCACAAAACGTACACATTTCTAAAAACTCAGTGTTTAAAGTAATATTTCATTAAAATCATTTGAATCTATTAATTTTTTTTATTTCAGTGATAAAAAGGTGCCTCATTATGGGATATCCCATAATAGGAAGTAATGGCTATCCCATATTAGGGGATGTGGCTTCATTTTTTTGTAGAGTTTATTGTGCTTCAGTATGTAATAAAAAAAAGAAAGCAGTTTGCAAATATTTTAATGAATTGTTCCACATTTAAGATATAACAATGATTAAGGGTATTCGACTTACTTTTAGGCCTGAAATATCAGGTCAAAATAATCACGAAAAAAAGTTTTTGAACCCTTGAACAATAATTTACTGAAAATAATCCAACAGGATGAGAATGTATAACAATGTGACAAGGTTATGTGCCAATGCGACATTAATTTTTAATATTATAGAATAAAAGCAAGGTTACAGTATAAACTATATCCAGAAACTACATATTCCATATTAGGCAACCGTCCCATAATGGAGCACTATTCCTTATACATGTATATCTTTGTATATAAATGAAAAGCATAAAATTAAAATATAATATTATTACTTATATCATATTTGAAATTTTTAAACGAGAAGAAATGCAAATTCGTCATGAAAGGAGCTGTGTATTGGTAGAAAGTTCTTTCCACATCAATAGATGTCATCGGGGCATTTTCGAAAGATGATATGTCCATTAAATGAGTTAAATCCACATCGAATTGTCCATTGAACTTCAAAGTTTAATATAAACGGGGTAAAACAACAGTTTTTCAACTACTATTTCAGCAATATATACCGGCCCAGTTTTAATATATCTACTTTTATCAGGACTTACTTCGGAAATATCTTTTAAACAGTTTTTCCTCAAAGTGCCCTTCATCAGGAACTTTCTAATTAATATATTTTTTAAAGGAACTTTTAAAATCTGTATTGTTCATTTTATAAAGAGATGTGTATGCACTAATTAAAGTTTGGCAAAGATATGTATGTAGATATCAGAAAAGTCTAATTCTTTAAGTGGTTCAATAATATCTTCCTCAAAACACATTTTTTTTAGGCTTACTTTTAATTTCAATTTTTTTAGGTTTACTAACCACGAAAACTATAGGCAGTTATGGATTTTTGTTTTCAAAAACTTTTAATGCCATAAAATCAATGAAATTAGAAATAAAAATAAATAAGACATACCGAATATGTAAAAATATGCATTTATAGCAGGGGTCACCTGTGGTGTAGTGGTTATCATAGAAACCTAAAATACTAAAGGTCGCAGGTTTGCGTCCCAAGGTGGCCCTAGGATTTTTTAATTCCTTATTAATAAATAATAGATAAAAATCCTTGTCTATTCCATGCCTTGGATAGGACATAAAATGGAGGTCCTGAGCCTGTACGATGTCAGGTACTCGTTAAAGATCCTTATCCTAATTATACCTGGATAGGCAAAATTTAGGACTCTCAGTGTAGCATCGTCCCATTAGCCTTAGTGGCATAAAGTGATGTTAAAACAAATAAACAATATGTATTTATAATGGAAATGTGGAAAATAAAAATGAGTTTAAACGATTCGAAATGTTGCAAAACGATTGAATTGAGCTTCCTAATGATAATTGTAAGCCCAAAAGAATATATGTAAAATATATGAAATCCGTTCCCTAGTTATTACAATTTACAACATTAGTTATTAAAGTTTAAAATAAACGGGGTAGTTATGATTTTAGAACAACAGTTTTTCAACTACTATGTCAGCAATAGATACCGGCCCAGTTTTAATGATATACCTACTTTTATCATGACTTTCTTCTTATATATCTTTTAAATAGTTTTTCCTCAAAGTGCTTTTTTCAGGAACTTCCTTATTAATATACATATTTATTTCTATAAGAAACTTGTGGAAAGGAGTAAAGAGGATGGAAGAGCGTGATTTTGTTTTCTGTTTTATATGTATAGGTCTGAATTGAATATAGGACCCTTAGTGTAATAGAATCTAATTGATTGAGTTTAACTATTTTTAAGTTGAATTATCAATACATCTTTTTTCACCCTGTTATTTATTATTATTCTAATAGTGCTGGACATAGGTAATAGTCATTTTATTGGGCCATTCCATATCAAGTGGTCCAAAAGTGGTTTCTCTATCATTTTAGAAATTTTTTAATTTTATCTATGTCCAACGGAAAATATTTTTAATTACTTTTTCATTAAAAAAAAACAATAAAAATGTAAAAGAGTAGATTTTAATTATCATTAAACCCAATATTTTTTTCTGCATTGGACATAGTTAAAATTAAAAAACAAAACAATTAATAAGGGTTATTAAAAGTAAAAAATTCACAAATAGTAAAATATTAATGAAGTATAATCAAGTTTACGCATTGTTAAATGAGCACGAAAATGACCATTTTCAAAAATTCGTAGCTACCAGAGTACTCAAATATACAGGTTGAAATTTCATACTGTTGGTTTATGTTGCATTTAAGCATAACATGTAAAAAAATGAGATTTTCATCAACTAGCCCACCAGAGATATTAGAGCCTAAAGTTAACAAATAATTAAAAAATGTGAAGTTTAAAAATTGATAAAAAAAATAAGGTAAAGAATATACTTTAAATGAAAGCTACTTAGTTAGGTTTATTTTCATGCCAAAAATCAGCTTTGGCATATATGCCCTTATACCCAAAAGTTACCCTCAAAAACGCTGTTTTGAGAATTTAAAGCAGTTATTTTCAATAGCACTTTTCAAGTATTGGACTTCACAATTTTTAAATAATAAAGCGAACAACAAAATATAGAACAGACTTTAAGGAAAACAATAGTGTTTGAATTATTAGTCTATGACTTACCAGTCTTGAGAAAATGAGTTTTCTGTGAGAGCTTAAAAACTCAAAAATCGGCCTGAAAGGTGAAACAAAAATGGCTGCCATTTTGAAACGGTTCATCCTAAAACTTTTTAAAAAATTGATTTGAACTACTGGTTTATTGGTTGGTAATTGGTGGTAAAATTATAATTTTTTTCTAAAATGATCGAGCTACCAATTTATTTTTTTATGGTCCATTTCAAATGGATTGACCCTATTATTAGTATTAGGTATTCTAGTGTTAGTATTAGGTATTCTAATAGTTGGAATCTGGGTATCAGGAACTGGTAGACAGCTTCTTTGGATTGAGAGGCTCGAACGTGGACTTGCGGCGACCAGGGCTGAGGGATGGGTTGTTCAGCTACAGGTGATAATGGTGAGTAGTAGTAAACCTGGTATCTTAAGTGTAGACTCAATGTGGTGTAATAACTTAATATTTTAAGTATTAACTCAATAGGGAATAATAACACAATATTTTAAGTATTTACTCAATACTTAGAAGTGCTTAATGGATAATGGTTTTCTTTAAGATTGGGATGATTGATAATCAGTATTTTCAATGATCATAATATTTACTCAATATGATATATAGGGTGTCCAAAAAGAGTATTCGGGGTTTGAAAGTTGAATAAAATCTCAAATATAGAATATCAAGTAGGATGTTTGCGTTTTATTTAAACGCAATGAACGCCTTAGTGGCATAAAGCGACGTTAAACAAACAAACAAACAGCAATACAACCCTTATATTGAATTAACTTTCTTTATTTCATCTTGACATTTTGGGCTATCTGCCCATCTTTAAAGATCAACCATATTCACTTATTTACACTTAAAAGGGGACAATATGAATAAATTAAGTTTTTTATTTATATTTTCGACAATCACGAAACAAGTGTAAATAGTGAATATTGTTAATCTTTAAAAATGGGCAGATAGCCTGAAATGTCAGATGAAATAAAAAAAGTTAATTCAATATAAGGGTTGTATTGCTTCAAACCAACAGGTTATAAGAGTTATATTAGTGAGACCCAAATCGAATGTAACTTGAATATAATCTAATTAAATCGTATACTATGTAACTATTATTATCCAGTATAATGATCATTATAATTCAACCATGATATAGATCATAAGTTGACAGTGTCCAAACACTTAGTAAGTTGGCTAAAAGATTATTTGACAACTCTTGAGAAGAAAAAATCATTCAAAATAGAGTAAAAATCAACTATTCTTTATTTCAATTTTACCTTAATCATAAAATGAATTAATTTATTAATATCTTGTTGAATTTGAATTTGGTTCTGAGAAATGTTTGTTGTTCCTGTGGATATTGGATTTAAGTTTAGATTTAACTAACAACTAAGTACTAACTTATGAAATATTTATACGAAATACCCGAGGATTTTTAAAATTTTCAATTCCATATATTTAATTAGAGGTTGGGAAAGGGTTAATCCACACATAACCAACCTATTTTATCTAGCTTGCTAAGATCTAGATTTATTTTGTTGGTCCTTTATGAGGTAATTTAGGATTAAGTTGTTATAAATATGAGGTTGGAGAAAAATAAAGAAATCCTTTTGTAAACCAACTGACCAAAGCACTATAGTACTACAAGTGTTCAATATTCAGAAACTTTATTTGGAATTTTATTTAAAATAAAATATCTTTAGTGGGGTCACCTGTAGTGTAGTGGTTAGCATAGCAACTTACAATACTAAAGGTGCTGAGTTCGCGTCCCGCAGTGGGTCTAGGATTTTTTAAAGGTAGTAAAAAATCCTTGGTTATCCTCCATCCCTCGGATTGGACGTAAAATGGAGGTCCCAAGCCTGTACGATGTCAGGTACTCATTAAGATCCCTATACTTTTTCCTTTCTTGACCTCACTCACACATAATGTAAACCCTGTATTACTTAAATGTAACGTAATGTAAAATATTATATACCACAAAATACTTACCAATTGTAACAAAAAATAAAATCTCACTACATTTGTTTGTTTGTTAGTTTGATTTATATCGCCTTTAAGCTACTGTGCCTTCAATAGAACACTTTAGGTAATTAACAAAAATTACCTCTGGCTATAATGGAACCCATCCTAGAATTACAGAAATGTTTGTTTTATTCCCTAATTAAAAGAAAGGAAAAAGTACAATAAAAAAATGCATTATAGCTCATATCATTCCAAATAAAAAATTCAACTATCGATATTATCGGTAGTTTTATGCCCGATACTATCGAAACTATCGATAGTTTTACATCACTATTAAAACCCTTAATTATTAACCGTTAAGATTTTTTTTGTACTTCATTTAAATCATGGCCTTAACCTCCCCTTAATTTGTTGGAAATACTATTTTAAAAAAAATTATATTTAATTTAATATTGTTAATAAAAACGCTATGACCTTTGCTTCTTTTAAAGCAAATCACGTTTGTTGAATTGCTTCTTGAATATCATGGTTCGAGATCGGATTTTTCAAAATATTTGTTTACCAACCAAGCAATGTGGACTTGAGCGTTGTCTTGTTGGGAAATGTACCTTGCTCTAGTGAACTCATTTAAATGCTCAATTAATGTTTCTCTTATGTTTCCCAATCATTTTTCAGCAATAACTTTTAAAGTAAAATATTTTGTTTCACTTTTCCAAGATAACAATTATTGCCCTGTACAATAATTCATTTGCCACCACCATTCATTCGCCAGCGACTCAAAATCCTTTAATTTTCTTGGTGGTCATGAAAATAATATTGGAAGTCATCAAGGCAAACTCAGTTGACCGCTTTTTGTTGTGGATGTAACTTTTCTCAGTCTCTTCTTACAGCCAACATGATCCAACCCTAAAAGGTTAGTTCTCTAAATTTTTCTCTAACAGAATTCCATTTTTAAGATACTTAAATTGTGGCCGTTTTATCTGGGACATCTTGTACAGAGAAAAATGATTCACCGGATCCGCACTGCAGCACTAATATAGGTTATGTTCAGAATATTTTAAATTTAACTAACATATTACCTTTAGTTATGCCTAAAGGTCAGGCCACACATGTCAGACACAGGCCACTTTTTAATTTTTGGAAAGCAAATAAAATTTTGAAAATACGGAAGATACTCCTTCATTTAAAAAATCATATTAAAAATAGTATAACGGTCTATGCACCCCTACAAATTTCCAAGTGGTAATTCTAAAAAAACGTGTTTTCAAAAACTCTTTTTACCAGAAGACAGATAACTAAGGGTTTGCTATTTTTTTATTTGATAGATAAAGGTGGGTTCTCCAAATTCACAGGGTTTCGAGCTGTGGACTTGCACTGTTTTTTATTTTTAAATTCTTGAAATTTCCAAACTGTCAAAAGTTTAAGCATTAATTTCTCTGTAATGCATGAAAATAAAAATTTGAAATTTGGCCCAGATTTAGTCTTTGGGTAGCGGATTGAACTGTCAAAATTTCATTTCGTCGAAACGGACAGAAAATAATATATGCTGTTTAGCGTTTTGGATTTAATACGTATTTTAGTACTTTTCAATGTTTTATATCCTTGCAATTAGTTGAGTCCACAAAATGAAATTTTGACAGTTCAATCCTCTAACCAGGAACTAAATCTAGGGTAAATTTCAAATTTTTATTTTCTTGCCCAACTGAGATATAAAGCTTTAACTTTAAGATATAAACTTTTGAAATTTTGGAAATTTCAAGATTTCAAAAATTTGTATCGAAAAAACTGTGCAAGTCCCCAGCTTGAAACTTTGTGAATTTATAGTGCCTACCTGTATCCATTAAATAAAAAAATAAAAAACACTTAGTCATTTGCCTTTTTGTAAAAAATAATTGTTGAAAACCCGTTTTTTTTAAATTACCGCTTGAAACTTTGAAGGTGTACCTGGACCTTAATACTTATTTTCAAGTTCATAGTAGTAATAACCTTTATTAAAGGTCAGACCTTTCTAAAGAGATTAGTCTTTATTTGAATATTCTAGGATGATTAAAAGAGGAGATATTTGATTGGAAGCAGAGCACTGAAACAGCTAAAAATACGCGGTTTTTCGAAAATAATATGGCCGCCATTGGAAAAATAAAAATTCAAAAAATAAACTAATTGCAGTTTTGTACTTCTGATGCATTGCCCTTTCAATGGTAAAAATATTTTAAAAAATAAAAATGTTGAAGCAACTAGATTGGACCACTTCAAATGGATTGACCCTATCACAAAAAAAATTAATATTTTCATTAATAATTTCATTAATAATTCAAATAATTAATTTTGATGTTACTTGGCAAATAAGGAATATTCATGAAACTTTATGTCGGAAAAACAGAAAGTATTAATATCAACAGGTTTTTTTCTGTTTTTTTTTTGGGTGGGGGAGGGGGGGATCAAAGTACTTAAAGTTAAGTAGAGATGGGCCCTTATCTCCTGCCCTTTTTATCCTGGAGGGACTATTTCAGTGTGACCCGTACTTATTATATAAAAGCCAGATTACCACCGAAAACAAACACATTCCTCTTTTAATCAGCCTTTAAAAAATAATGTTAGTAGGATAAACCATACAGTTATTGGCACTCAGTACAGTTATTGGCACCCCAACTTTAACTTAATGAAATAAGTAAACAAGTCCTAATTTTATTACAAAACTAGCTGTATATCCCGGTTTCACCCGGGGAATTTCATTTTTCTAATAAACGTGAACAAATTTAAAGTGAAATCATAACGATTTTTATAACAATAAAGAATATACCCAGAGACTGGCTGAAGTTATGAAATTTTAATATGGACAGGTGTTCGCACCTAGTAAGAAAGATCCACTGAGCGAAATTTGGGGAATTTAGGACAAACGGTATGGAGTTTTATTAAGAAAAAACAAACTAACAGAAATTCATCTTTGAGCTGTATAACCCGGTTTGATCGGGGAATTTCATTTTTCTAATGAAACGGTTGATTTCGTAAAAAACCATTGTAAAGTGAGTTCATTACGATTTCTATAACAATAAAGACTATCAGCTGAAGATCGGCTGAAGTTATGCAATTTTAATATGGACAGGTGTTCGCATCTGGTATGAAAGAACTACTGGCGAAATTTGGAGAATTTAGGATAAACGGTATGGATTTCTATAAAAAACAAACAAACAAACAGAAATATTGGCCTGCAGTTTCAGCTTCTCGCAAATCGGCTTGCCTAAGCCTTTGTGGCGCAAAGCGGGCCTCGTATTCCTGGGCAGGCTCAGTTTCCCGCGATTCTGCCTGTCTAAGCCTCTGTTGTTCAATCCTAATTTGATGTTCGTCGAGAGTTTCAGCTGCTCGTATTTGACGTTGTTTTTAGCTTTTGAGCTCACTACTCCTATTGAAGCTCGCTTCTTAGGAGGCATTTATAAAAAATAAATTCACCATACATATAAATAAACGTATTGTAATTTAAAAAAAAACAAAAAAACATATGGTTTAAAAATCCCAGAACTCGACGCCTACCAAGGGACGGTCTTACCGGGCCTTGTTGGCCTCTTCAAAATGTATAAAATGATATTTTAGGCTGTTTTTCGACTCAAACGGTCGATTTCGTAAAAAAAACCCATTGTAAAGCGAGATCATGACGATTTTTTTAACAATAAAGAATATACCATGAGATTGGCTGAAGTTATGCAATTTTAATATGGACAGGTGTTCGCACCTGGTATCAAAGAACCACTAAGCGAAATTTGGAGAATTTAGGACAAACGGTATGGATTTCTATAAAGAACAAACAAACAAACAGAATTTCAACTTTATTTATAAGATATACTTGAGTCTAATGTTTGAAGGGCCCTCTAAGTCATCTATGAAGTAATACTTTAACAAACTAACCATAGGGAAGATTTCACAATTAAATCCAAAGGGTGCCAATAAGTAGATTTGGCACTTTTAACAATAAAACTATTTAACTTTTGACTCAAAAAAACCTCTTGAGTCTTTATAGGCATAGGTACAGAGGAGTTATAGGAAGTTTCAATTAGATCCCTTCGTAAGAAGTATTTTTTTTAATGTCACCACTGAAATTTAGTCTTAAGGGTGCCAGTAACTGTACGGTTTACACTACTTGTTCTAGTCCGTGTCTTATTCAGATTAGCCGAAGGCTATTCGAGGGTGAAGTTCGCCCAGTAAAGGCACTATCCGCAAGTACTTTCCATCCCTCGTACTCCACATCCCCTTACTTCCAGGAGGCGACCCCTCCAAGTTGCGGGCTGGATGGTGGGGGTTCCGCTCAAAAAATGTCTAAAATTGAAAGCAAACTCTGTAATTAAAAGCAAAATTCTATAATAATACAAAAGATTCGCTACTCTAACCCACCTACAGACCGTTTATTTAGTATCGTGTAGTGCGTATTTATTGCGTCATGGGCATAGGTGAGGGTTGAAGTAAAGAATAGATGTGTTTAAATTGTAGATTATTTATTTTTTGAAACCTAAGTGTAAGGTATTTACATATTTACATAGTACTTACGTGTTTACAGGACCTCTTCGAATACTATGTTTGATGTTACGAAATGGTCATCTGTGATTGTTTGTTGGTGGGTTTCTTTTACACAGAAATAGATGTCACTGAAAAAGCACACCCTGGAAAACGCCACATACTTATGTAAATACATATATTGTTTTCGCGGAAAGCGAGTGCGCTGATTTCATTGAATGAAATCGCATGTTTTTGCTTGTAACTCGGAAACGACGGTGGCAATAGAAAAAATCTGGTGCGTGCGCGCAACACACAACTTTCACTTACCAACTTACGTAGATAAGAAATTAATGCGTTTTGTTAATGCCACTTCTCAAAGTTACACATTTTCCACATTCATTTCTTATTTTTGTTTTTATTTGCTCTATAAACCCCTCAGAACATTTTAATAAACGCTTACCTGATATTAAATAACACTCAATTTTTATTAAACATGAGGAATATGAAGAAAATCGTTAAAGCCGTTTTTGAGTAAATAAAAAAAAACATGTGAAAATGATACAAAATTTATTAAGTAAAGTCCCCCCTCCGGTCGATCAATTTTGATGACATTTTTACAGTCATATTTCAGGCATATAAATAGATCAAATACTCAGTTTAATCAAAATCGTTAGAGCCGTTTTTGAGAAAATCGAAAAAAACTTAAAAAGTTATTAAATAAAATACCCCCTCCCTTTGAGCAAATTTGATGAAATTTTTGCTGTCACATCGCGGGCATATACCTACACTAAATACCCAATTTAAGGTTCGCACGGTTTATAGTTTTTGAGCTAGTCTGTTCACACACACACACACACACACAGACCATTTCGCGGGACTTGGTTAATTGGACTCAGGGGACCCCAAAACGTGTATTTCCGTTGAAAACCGGAAGTCGAAATTTTTCACGATCGCAATACTTCCACTTACTATATATTTCATATATAGGTAAGTGAAAGTAAAAGTGTATGTAACCAAAATGTTCGTCTCAACAAACTGAAAAAAAAGACACCTTCGAAAAAGCCCTGCGACCATTTTCGCTGAAAATTGCTGTTTTTCGCAAAAGAAGGGGTTAATCGAAAAAATGTATAGGACCGAAAATGTTCTTGAAATGATTGACGCCATTTATAAACGTCTACTAACAAACTCCTATTACCAAAACCGCGCGCAAGAACTTTCCATCCCTCGTACTCCACATCCCCTTACTTCCAGGAGGCAACCCCTCCAAGCTGCGGGCTGTTTGGTGGGGGTTCCGCTCAACATCAGTCAGTCTTCGGCTGTACAGTGAGTTGTGTGCCCGGTGTGTCTCTCGTCTTCCCGTCTGTATACACGTCTCCTCATAGCGACTTCTGTATTTATAAGGTAAATGTCTCGAATATTATCAATATTATTTTATAATTGTACATAACATATAACATTGATTTGTATTAAATTATTATTTTCAATTAGTGATATAGGTCTTTAATAGTAATAGTAATATTGTTCATTGAAAAAAAATATATGCACATTATGATACAATTTTAAATAGCTAGACATTTTACACCATAATGAACTGTCTACCGTTTATTTTATAAAATAAATTATTTGTACAGTGTAAACATGTGACTATTTACATAGTAAATAAAAAACCTTATAACATTTCCAATACTCAAAAACACTAAGGAAAATACAAAATAATACTGGAAAATAAATGTATTCACAAGTATGTTCAGCATTAAGATTATTTTGACTTAAATTAATAAAATTAGAATAAGAAAAAAACGACAAATAAGCAATTCTCAAATAATTTTTTTTACTGTTAATGTCATTTAAAAATATTTGATTGATGAAAAACATTTTTTTACAGAAAAAATCTCCACTCCTTATTTAAATTAATACGTATTCTTCTATTTATTAAAGCGTATAACTAAACGTACCGTATTAAAAAAAAAATACGATTTATTAAAAATTTTAAATCTCTACTTTTGTATATATATGTTAGTTGATAAATTGAAGCATCGAAATGCAAAAGATTATAAGTGCCTTTAATTTTTTTTCAATTTAATTAAAAATGGAACGATAAAATTTCAGGTAAATTGAGCTATCTGAAATAATTCATTTTTAGTATTGAGTCATATATGAATTTCCCAAATTCTCTACTTTCAATTTCAACCGTAATTTTTAAAAATAAATCGATTTGTATTTCATAAAAAAATGATTATTTTCCCTTTTTTTTATGTATAATTTATTCTTCAATTTTTATGGAGGGTAATCTTATAGGAACCTCTTCACCATCAATTTATATACATTAATCCATTACCTTGTCCATTAATTGATCATAACAATATTTAAACAAATTTTTCGAATTTGTTTTTACAATTGTGAAAATAGAGTACTTACTGTCAATCTTTTGTCACATTTTTTGAAGAATCAAGAATATTTATGTCTATAAGTATATCAGAATCATTCAAATAAATATACAGTAAAAAAACAAAAAATGGATTAACAAAAAAAATTTATGCAAAAAAAAATGGAAGTACGTAAAACACAGGAATAAAAAAAAGAAAAACATCTAATTGCAACAATTTCCTCATTAAGAATTATTTATTAATTTTGTTTAGCTTCAACTAAAAGAAATATTTTGGAATCTTTATATATTAATTTCGGCACTTGGTTAGAAGTGTCTGTTTGACTTGATATCACATTCCTGACTTTGTACGTTAAATTTTGATTAACGTTTAATTGAACCTTATCGTGCTGTGCCTACAACCAAATAATAAAAATAAAATCTTAAGTAATACAATTGTTATAAAATTATTAATTATTAATATGCTTAATATTAATGATTAAGTAAATAAAAGACCATTTATTTTCCTAAAAAACATGGACGAGTCAAGAAATCTTATAACTTAAGCCAAGACATTTTAGGTAATATTATAAATAAATAAATAATATGATGGAGAAAATCATATGTATATAGGTGTTAGGTTTTTTTTTTTTTTTTTTTTTTTTTTTTTTTTTTTTTTTTTTTCAACAAAGCCTAGTACGTTTTTCATGAAAAACTTACTAACGTATTAATAACTGAAATAATATTATGTTGTTCGACACCTCATTCTTCTGATCTAAATTTCCGACTCTTGTCCATACAATATTTTATTTAATATAATTATATACTTACTCCAAAAATTATTAATGTTCTGGAAGTACTAAGATACGAGTACTTTTACTTTCAGGCGCAATGTGTATGCTATACCGCAATTCTCAGGCTCACATTTGATCCTTTCAGCTGCCAGGAGTAATATGTAGTTAAAAGCAAAGATCGTACTTTTTTTTTATTTTGTAAAGGTATGGCAGAAATATAAAATTATATCATTATAATAAAATATATACTCAATATAAATATACTAAATTATAATAGAAAATAGAAAATAAAAATGTAAAAATTTCCCAATGATATTATTAAAAGTACTTTCTTGAAAATTGTTAAAATAAGATTTAGTCATTCTGTCTACTAAAAGGATCGTTTGCATATTGAGAATCTGCTTCTTGTGTACTATTGATTTAGGTATTTATTTTTCTTTAATCTATATGTTCTCAGGGAAAATTTCATCATGTCGAGTAATGATGTTACAATGTATAAATAAAATTTTATTACGAAAAATAACGCCGACATTCATGTTAATAGTTCAGAAGAAGAACGTTCGTCATGACTTACAGAACGGTTGTACCGAAACGTTCCCGGGAGTATTGCATTAAATCATGACTGACTGGAGATATTGATTGGAAGATGCAGATTCGTAAACCGATTTATTTTTATTTATTACATAGGTTTTAAGATCGATATTATTTCTTTACGTTAGTAAATTTTTGAAAATTATAAAAACTGTAACCAGGTTTTGAAATCTATAATTATTGTTTCCGTAAATCATATAGTAATTATTATCTTTGATTTTTAATTTAAAAGTCCTGTTTGATTTATTTATTAATATTTAAATCGATCTTGGTACTTATTGGTTTTATTAAAACTACTGATCGCTCAGTGAGTAAAAGGTATATTTTAAATAATGACAATTTACGATAAATATGTACCTAATATTAAGTTATAGTTTAAAATCGATCTATATTTGGACTTAACCTTCTTGCTTAAACTTGCTTCCTCCAATAGGCCTTGCTCTTTCATTTGGACTATGTTGCGACCAGCCAATTAGAAGAGAGGATGTTTGGGAAGGGTCAGGTGCGGTACGTTATGGTCTGCCGGTCGTGTTAAATCGATACGCCAACCGTTGTAGTATACTCCCTCAACGATTATATATCATACTTGATTACATGACTGTATATATATATATATATATATATATATATATATATATATATATATATTTATATACATACATATATTTATATTCTTAAATGGGAATAACTCTGTGGATACCTGGAAGCCGATACTAAATAAATTATTAAATATTATAGTAAATAAAGAAAAAGAAGAGGCCGATTCAAAGGCAAGAAATGGTTAATTCCACGGGTTGTATCTCATATTAAAGTATAATGTTAATTATTTTTCTGACGAGTTACCTTTTAAAAGTGTTAAATTAATATTAAAAGCTAGGTGTGAGCTGTTAAATTTAAATTATAGACCTTTCAATTCAGACTTGTGTCAGTTATGTTCGGTGTGTAATTTGAAAGAAGTAGAAGACACAACTCATGTAATTGCCATATGTCCTATTTACAAACCATACCGTTTAAATTATTTAAAAAAAGCCCTATTAACACAAAGTGAACTTTGTAGCTACCTAAATGGTCAGGATTGGGTTTCGCTTTTTAAATATGTTGAGCCTAGTCTACATTACAGAGCGATATTAATTAAAGAATTCAATTATTAATTTAGATTCATACTAATTTAAGTATCGTATATAATTTTGTAATTATGTTAATTATTAAGATTAATTTCTTTTTTTCTTGCATGTATATGTACATACATACGTAGATATGTTTATATTTTATCTTGGCAACTCTGCTAACGGATTATATCCAAGCAGTATGTTTATTTTCTTCATATAAATATTAATGTTTATGTTATAAAAACTTAAATATACAATCTATTCTATTCTATTCTATATTTATATTCTTAATTAAAAAATTAAAAATTATATGCTACTAGCTGTATATCCCGGTTTCACCCGGGGAATTTCATTTTTCTAATAAACGTGAACAAATTTAAAGTGAAATCATAACGATTTTTATAACAATAAAGAATATACCTAGAGACTGGCTGAAGTTATGAAATTTTAATATGGACAGGTGTTCGCACCTAGTAAGAAAGATCCACTGAGCGAAATTTGGGGAATTTAGGACAAACGGTATGGAGTTTTATTAAGAAAAAAACAAACTAACAGAAATTCATCTTTGAGCTGTATAACCCGGTTTGATCGGGGAATTTCATTTTTCTAATGAAACGGTTGATTTCGTAAAAAGCCATTGTAAAGTGAGTTCATTACGATTTCTATAACAATAAAGACTATCAGCTGATGATCGGCTGAAGTTATGCAATTTTAATATGGACAGGTGTTCGCACCTGGTATGAAAGAACTACTGGCGAAATTTGGAGAATTTAGGATAAACGGTATGGATTTCTATAAAAAACAAACAAACAAACAGAAATATTGGCCTGCAGTTTCAGCTTCTCGCAAATCGGCTTGCCTAAGCCTTTGTGGCGCAAAGCGGGCCTCGTATTCCTGGGCAGACTCAGTTTCCCGCGATTCTGCCTGTCTAAGCCTCTGTTGTTCAATCCTAATTTGATGTTCGTCGAGAGTTTCAGCTGCTCGTATTTGACGTTGTTTTTAGCTTTTGAGCTCACTACTTCTATTGAAGCTCGCTTCTTAGGAGGCATTTATAAAAAATAAATTCACCATACATGTAAATAAACGTATTGTAATTTAAAAAAAAACAAAAAAAAACATATGGTTTAAAAATCCCAGAACTCGACGCCTACCAAGGGACGGTCTTACCGGGCCTTGTTGGCCTCTTCAAAATGTATAAAATGATATTTTAGGCTGTTTTTCGACTCAAACGGTCGATTTCGTAAAAAAAACCCATTGTAAAGCGAGATCATGACGATTTTTTTAACAATAAAGAATATACCATGAGATTGGCTGAAGTTATGCAATTTTAATATGGACAGGTGTTCGCACCTGGTATCAAAGAACCACTAAGCGAAATTTGGAGAATTTAAGACAAACGGTATGGATTTCTATAAAGAACAAACAAACAGAATTTCAACTTTATTTATAAGATTTGTAGGATAAATATAGTTTTATGCCCGATACTATTGAAACTATCGATAGTGGAGACACATCACTAATTCTCTTCTGAAAAGGACCCTTTTTGCGGTTTATTCATCTCCGAAACGCGAGCGTTGTGAGCGGGAATCGAAAGCTGGGATTTTAAACGTTCGCTTTATGCCACGAGGGCTAATCGGGACGGGTTATCTACGGGTAACCAACCTCTTCTAATCAATGGCAAGTCGCTGAGTCTGTTCAGTGAGGCCGTCACCGAACAGAATCGAGCGGGCTTGGGCGGGATTCGAACCCGCCCCGCCAGCGTGGGAGTCGGAGACGCTATCCCTTCGGCCACGCCGCGGCCCTTTATTTATAATATTAATAATAATATAATGCTTATATAATAATAAGCTTTTTATCTGTAACTGTTGCGATTGGGGTAAGCTTATAATACGACCACATAACATCCCGAAATAGGCCACGTTCAGAAGTAACATAGTTAACTTTACTTAAAATTATACTAAACGATAGCTTTACTAAAAATGATTTATTTTTTGAAGAGAAAAGATTTGGCTCCGCCGGGAGTCGAACCCGGGTCTCCTGCGTTACATGCGAGGATGCTAACCGCTACACCACAGAGCTCGGCTCAAGGCAGAGCAAATCCTTCCTCTTCACTGATACCTACTCCCCCTATCTCACAAGTTTTGCGAGTAGTAGCGGGAGGTGGACAAATTTTGTCCAATTTATGATATTTATTGACGTAAGTCAATTTTTTAAATTATTTTAATTAATCCAATCTTAAATTGTAGCTGACCACCAATATTAAATTATTTTTAAATAATTTATTTTTTGAAGAGAAAAGATTTGGCTCCGCCGGGAGTCGAACCCGGGTCTCCTTCGTTACATGCGAGGATGCTAACCGCTACACCACAGAGCTCGGCTCAAGGCAGAGCAAATCCTTCCTCTTCACTGATACCTACTCCCCCTATCTCACAAGTTTTGCGAGTAGTAGCGGGAGGTGGACAAATTTTGTCCAATTTATGATATTTATTGACGTAAGTCAATTTTTTAAATTATTTTAATTAATCCAATCTTAAATTGTGGCTGACCACCAATATTAAATTATTTTTAAATAATTTATTTTTTGAAGAGAAAAGATTTGGCTCCGCCGGGAGTCGAATCCGGGTCTCCTGCGTTACATGCGAGGATGCTAACCGCTACACCACAGAGCTCGGCTCAAGGCAGAGCAAATCCTTCCTCTTCACTGATACCTACCTAGGATTTGCTCTGCCTTCAGCCGAGCTCTGTGGTGTAGCGGTTAGCATCCTCGCATGTAACGAAGGAGACCCGGGTTCGACTCCCGGCGGAGCCAAATCTTTTCTCTTCAAAAAATAAATTATTTAAAAATAATTTAATATTGGTGGTCAGCCACAATTTAAGATTGGATTAATTTACTAAAAATGATTATTTCGACCTTGGGGCATACCTGATATAACAATTATATGGTGTCGTTTCATAATCCTTGAAAAACGAAGTATTTTAAAATAACGTTTTGACCTCGACAGGTCTCAAACCCGCGCCCAATCACTGCTCCAACATCTGCGTCATCCTCTAACTGGACGAACTTTCCTCTAATTGGACGAGGACTGATGATAAAAATGATTGACAGCCAATGACTGAACTCCTGCTATCCTCCAATTCACTCTAGAAATTCCTCAAGACAAACATCTTCCAATTGGTTTAGAAAGCACCAATGACGAGCAGTATTTTTCATTGAGCTTGGGGACGAGGCAGCCTCATTGGATAATTTGGCACTGGGTGAAAGTGTGAAGCGATCTGATTGGACAGGTCCGTTTTGTAGATAAGAGTTGTTGTGGTTGAGGTTACATTATGTTGAGGAGGTGAGCAATTTGACTCGGTGGTTTGTCTCTTGTTGTTTATCCCTTTAATATGATGATTGAGATGTAGTTGTCTTAAACCGCAAACCCATCATCGATAATTTCAATATGATTATGGAATCGAATGAATTTCTTTATTCGATTACGGAAGTGAATATTCAGATCTGTCATCTCAGTGAATAAATTGTTAAGTCAAATTCCCTTACTTTTCAGAGCACGACTATTAAAGTTTGAACAGTACTGATATATAATTATTTTTTCATTATCAAGCGTTGTAATTTCGTAAAAAATATAAAAATATTGGCTACAGATTATGGCATTTAAACCACTAATTCTTATTATCTACAGTACCAGTCAAAAGTTTAGACTCACTTCTATTTTATTCACAATCTTTAACTCAAGAGGTAGAATATGGTGGATATCTTTCACCATTATTAACTCAAGAGGTAACATTTGAAACATTATATGATTAAGTTTAGAATAAAATTATAAATAGGGGTAACCTGTGGTGTAGTGTTTAGCATAGTAACCTACAATAGTAAAGGTCGCGGGTTCGCGTCCTGGGGTGGCTCTAGGATTTTTTAATGGGAGTAAAAAAAATCCGTAAAATGGAGATCCAGAGCCTGTACGATGTCAGGTACTTAAAGATCCCTATCCTAATTATACCTGTATAGGCAAAATTTAGGACTCCCACTGTAGCATTTTCCGATTAGCCTTATTAGCATTAAGGGACGTTAAAGAAACAAACAAATAAACTATAAATAAAGTAATAATAAAATTATAGTTTTTATGTTGTTAAATAAATTATCAGGGCTTTTTGAATGCAGAGTAACACAGAGATTGACCTACATTACTCTTGTAATACAGAGATATGCGCTAGTTGAGTCCAGAATAGTACAGAGACTCTATCAATCTGGAATCAACAAGACCTGATAAAGATCCACATGTTTGGATCGAAATGTTGGCTCTCCAAATAAAAAAAAAAAAAAGATAATTTATCATCCCAAATTTTATTCTTACTTTATCTAAGTTTTATTACATGCAAAAACTTAAATTACAACGCATAAACATCTTTTTGTTTCTCTTGGCTTTACAGGTTTTGTAGATTCTATATTTACTGTTTTAAAAGTAAGGTACAAGTACTTACAACAAGTAGTGAGTGCGGCTTATGCGCCGCTCACTAAAGCGCCCTTCAAAGTAAGGCTCGATCTCCACTGAAGAGGACCCTTTTGGGGGTTTATATATCTCTGAAGAGCGAACGGGAGTCGAAAGCTAGAATCTATTAAAGCCAATCAAGGCACTTTTTAACTGAAATAAAGGCGACGGGAGTTCGATAACACCACAGTCACATAACCTCTCAAAACAGGCCACGCCCACCAGCCGCTCTTCAGTACCTTTACCAAAAGTAATATTACCGCAGTATGAAAAATTTAATGAGACTGACTTTGTGGAATATGATAAACAGAAGAAGGAAAAGATTAAAAAAAAAAAAAAAACTTCGACCTCATTCCGTATTTAAATAAGAAGAGCTTTACTAATTATATTTTAAGTCTTTTTAGATAGATAGATTAGCCCGAAAAATCCTTTTATGGCTAGGTTATGTGCCACAGTGTTTAAATCTCCCGCTCTCGAATCATCCTTCGATAATAGTTAAAAATAGGCATTTAAAAAAAAAAATGTTATGGATTTCTGAGCATGAATGAGCTACGCGAAGAAGATTTTCAGTTTTTAACATATATGGACATAAACAAACCGTAAAAACTATTTATAGGATATTTCGCTTGTGGTGATATATGACGGACGCGGCTCGCGGTGTTTTTCATTATTTTTATAGTACGTTAATCTTTTAACCCTCTGCACTCGAAGTTTTTTTTTTCATTTATATTACCAGCAACTCGAAGCAATTTTAGGGAAAAGATCATTTTTACATGTAAGTTAATGAAATATGCATTGAAAGAAAAGTCATCGTTGTATGTGATGGATTATGAATAAAATTATTAAAAAAATATAAAATTTAAAAAAAAATACCTATTATTTTTTTTTTTTGTAACTATGTGTTCTTGAAGCTTCACAAATACATACAACCTAAATTTCATTACAGTTCCTTACTCCGTTTTAAAATTTTACTGTATAATATTACGTTATCAGGGTGTACGTTTTCGCGAATAAGTTGCGTCGAGTTGCCGGTAGGTAACGTTCGAAACGGTGCCGAGTGCAAAGAATAAATAAACGTTATTCACCTCTTTTGATAATTAATGTATTGTAAGCCCTTATGATTTTCGGTTTCAATATTACTTACCTCACGATAACTGTTCCTAATTTTAAAATTAGAATTTACAAAAATATTATTCTATTCACCAATAGTGGCACAACTTTAAGAAATTTAGTCGAAAAGTTAGTGTAACTGAAGTTAATATTGGGCTACGTCACCCCGGTTTAAGGATAAAGTATCTAATAGATAAAGCCTTGATATTCAACCGCCTCATCCTTCGTGTACTAATGACCTTTGCAGAGACATTTGCGAACCGTCATTGGCGAGAGATAAGCCGGGGATTCCTTACCTTCTTCTTGCACAAGAATACTGTCCTGCATAAATTATAGACTCTATATTCCCTGCTGTGGATTTCGCAAGAACAGCCGATACCTAGCAGGTAGAAAGGATGCATGCCTGCATCCTGCATCCCGTTGCAACGTGAGGAGGCCCAATTATTCGTGCGGCGGCGGTGAAAGTGGTACCTTGGATCTGATAACAAGTCCCGGTGCCTGGAGTATTTGTGTGTCCTACCGTTTTCCTCCGTGTAAACGGATAAACGTGCGATAGCGTACCTAGGTATTTTATGCCTGTGCGACATATACTTTTGAAGCTACATAAAAAAAAGAAATTAATAAAGTAGAAAGAAGCAAGTATTGTGGGACCAAATTAGTAAATAACTTTATCATCGTACCGATTAAATAATCAAATAAAGTCAATCCACGATATGTCGAACTACGATAAGTCGAATCATTAGATAGTTCCAACAAAATCTCTGGTCCCGAGTCCATTACACGTAAATTTCACCTCTATTAGTCGATTTTAGGCTCAAAACTAAATTAAATTATGTAAATCAGTCGAACTGAAAATAGAGGAGACTTCTACAACTTCCACCTCTATAACCCCAAGTTCTTACCTCAGAACCGAAACAGGCTGTAGACCTTTGCATTTAAAGGTATTTAAACGAACGCTTAACTGGTGGCACAAAGTACTCTGAATGTCAGAAAGCAGACTGCCACTCCAATGTTATAAAAGACTGAGAGAGTTGGAAAAAAATGAAGGCTATACCATATAACTGGGTTACTGAAGTCAAAAATACCCTATTCTCGATAGGAGCTAAGGAAATATGGGAGGCTCAAGATACAAATGTCCTTCAGAAAGAGATGAAAAATTTGGTACTAAGGATGGATAACCACCTTTTAAGCAAAGATATTGATAAAGTAATACAATCCTCATTTAGCGATATATATAGAAACATATCAACGCTTGCCTTATGTGAAGATTATGTAAAATATCGATGCCACCTAAATAAAATAAGATTAATCTCACAAGTACGATTAGCTGGTTCCGAATTTCAGAGACTCATAATGAACTCAATCCTATATAATTTTGATGTCCTCTTTGCAACAAGAATGAACCTGACAATTTTCAACACTTTTTCACATCATGTCCCTTCTTAAATCCGTTCAGAAACCAATTTCTTATAAAATACAGCAACATTAAGAAAACAAATAAAGAAATGTTCCAGGACATCCTAACAATCACGGACTATAATAAGCTTAAAGATATTTTTATTTTCATTGTAGAAAGTTTAAAAATAAGAAGTTTTTTAATGTTTGATTAAAGGAGATAGTCATGTAACATGTCATACAATTTTTATTTTATTTTTTTTAAATTGTCTTTTTACCGTCATTTTTATAGGTTCCATTTTTGTTTTGGTGAAAGTCAGATAAATTATCATAAGGACATCGTAGATTATTGATAATATAATTAAGATATAATTTTGTAGCCATGTAGGTATAATATTGATATTTATGGATTTTATTATGTATAAAAAAAAAAAAATGTTTTTGTATATTTGTTTGAAAAACAAACTCCTTGCTACAAGTTGCTGTAAAACCTTTAAAGCAATAAAGATTATTATTATTATTAACTTCCACCTCTATGAGTCGAACTCTTGTAAGTTGTCTTAAATTTTGAAAGGTAACTCGAAATCCTATTTTCAGATATTTCATGCAGGGGCGGATTTAGCACAAAACTTGAGGGGGGTACTGGATGCTTACCCACCCTAAATATCGAAAAAAAAAATGAAGTGTTGTGTCAATAAATCAACTTATACTGTCATCATTGGAAATTTATAGAACTTACAAAAAATCACACTCAATTGTAGTATATAATAAGCACTTAATTTGCGATAAAACAAATATTGAGGCAAGTAATCAGGGTAAAAACTGTCCTATGTTTTAAGTTGGACAAAAATACACACAATGAGCCAAATTTTATAAAGATCAATTGAGTCTTTTCTGATTTTACTCCCGACAGACATCGGGACACGAGATTTTTATATATATAAAGATAAGTACTCTATTATTATTATCTTTTTAATGGACCCACTTTATAATTTTGATCCGAAATATCTGTCTTGAATCCTTATGCTGTTCCATTGGGATGGAAAACGAAGGAATGCATACTATGAAGGATGATGGGAACGAAACCGATATTTGCCCCTTGTTGTGGAATCCTCGAGAGTAGAGAGCGTGCTCGAGTCTGCTTTTTGTCAGATCTCGCCTACTTTTCCTCCTCACAATGAACAAAGGTCTGATAAAGATTCCTTCTGCGGGGGAGGAGAAACCCCTGGCCCATATCCATGCTTCGCCTGGTCCTCTCCCTGTCCCCTGTAGAGGACGCTATTGGATAACGTACTTACGTACATTGGGATTGAACACTGTTAAGACACATTAAAAAAAATGAATGAATATTGGGTTTACTATATAATTTCAATTCACTCCTAAGAGATTTCAATGCTACGTTAAAGTCACTGGTTATTTCTTATCCCGTTTCGACAAATCTAGTCTTTAATGATACAAACATAAAATTAATAAGAAATATTTTAGTATAAAAAAGAGGCGCTAAACGTAAAAAAAATTACCCTTAAAAAGTTTTCCTTAGTTAAGCTTCGAAAAAGAAACAACATTCTGCTAATCGGAAATTTAATTTGGAGATTGAATTATAAATCTACCATTTTCTAAATAATTTTAAATTCAACTTTCATTTTTCAGTAGGCTTTTATTATTTACTATTATATTAGATAGTTTATAATGTATTTTTATTTTTTAATCATAATTTGCTTTGAGGGAAACACTCTATGCAAATAGAGTCTATCGACTATACAAACTTATAGATACTTAGCTACTAATTTTTTAAAATTCATGAATAAAAAAGATAAAAGGTAAAAAAAAAATCGTTAAAATGCATAAAATCCAAAATTTAGTTAAAATTCAAAATAAGTCATAGGTACATTAAAAAAAAAATCAAACATTGAAATAGGTACCTAAATAATAATTAATAGCAACAAATAAATTGACAATGATGATATGTACTATGGCTATTGTTACAAAATTTATCGTACAAAATCTATATAGTTTGAAATATTGGTCATAAAATAAAACATAGAACATCAACTTTACCAAACCGCAGTGAGTGAAATAATCATGCCCCGTTCCAGACATTTATTTCTTTAGTTTTTCTGGGCTCACTCTGAATGTCCCTAATAAATTAATTAATATCATTTATGTATGACGATTAATCAATTGAATAAAATCAGTTTGTTATTCTTCATCTTCTTTATAACATTTTATACAGTCCACTCATCATAAAATCTGTATCCATTGTAAAATCAATTCAGCACAAATTATTCTATTGCAGACCATTAAAAGATGATGCAATAGAATAAACAGCGACAAATTAGTCTAGGTCTCATGGATTATGGCTGCTCAGAGTCAGCAGGTCCCGAGTTCTAGTTCTTTCACAGAAGCTGAACCTCCACAGACTAAAACCTCCGAGCGGTTGCTGATTTCGATTTGATGCACAGAGTAAGTTTCCAATCCTATGGCCGGTCGGTGTGAGTATGCACCATTTCTGGGCGGGAGTATTCTATTTATTTATAATTACTTGGCGTATTCGTATAAATGTAGTGTTGGGAATACCGCAGTGTACAATAAAGGAATTCGATTTTATATTAGCGGAATTTTTTTTTTTTTTTTCATCTCTGCTATAATTTAATTTATGATGCATCCAACATCCAAATATAAATTTTATTGTTATTATTTTTAGTTTAGGTATTTAAATCAAATAAGCTAAATTAAATTTAAAAAAATTGAGATGTTTACCTCGGCGATGTAGATTTGGCAAATCGATAATAAGTTTCATTTTTTTTAATGTTCCTTATTTATTGAGGTGGCATTTTTATTATACGATTGAACAGATTCTATGTACGGAAACCGAGATGAAAAGATTTTACTTCCATAATTTTATTTCAAGGAATGAAACTTTTGTTTTTTGGTTAGCGCTATTTATTTAATGTCAATTCATGCTGATAGGGCTCACCGGACGATGCTATAGTGGAAGTCCTAAATTTTTCCACGTGGGATCTTCTACGAGTCCAATGGGGAGGATTTGGGTGATTTAGAAAAAAAAAAGTTAAATTAATTTAATTCTTCGAGATTTTCTAATATAATAGAACTTATGTATAATAATTCAATAAAGTTCTTATTCCTTTTATAAATAAGTTTGCTTCTTTTTTTTTTTTTTTAAGTTTGTTTTTTCTTTTTCACGTCACCCAATACTCCTCCATCCACTGTAACCACCAAAGAAGAATTAACCAAAGATAAACCACCAAAGAAAGATTGATGAAAATTTCATGGTAAAATAGAATTCATTTAACATAAAAAAATAAAAATGGAAGAAATTGGATTTGATCTGTTCCTCACAAAGTTACCAAAGAAATAACAAAGCAGTGCCCCGAATTCCTAACAATGGAAGACGCCGTTGCTTGTATGAGCTATCAAAGAGGCCGTGACCGAAGCAGGTATTTTATTGCGAATCCACTGCCTGATGGATAGCGGTCGACACGAGCGCACTCATATTGCATAACTGTAAATTGTGATTGAGCACAGATTTAATAGAGGCATTGGTCCTATTACCTTCAGCTGTAAAACAATATTTCCATCCAATCCGTTGTCATCAAGTGATGCCGCTATTTTCTATTTATTATTTTTATTGCTTTCTAAAAAGTATCTCTTAAGATTTATCAGTGTTGTGGTTTTCGCAATTACATGCTTATTGCGGTTTTGGTATCGATTGTTGCTATCTTGATCGATCGCTGATAGCTAGATCCAAGGTAACTGACTTACTAACTAATGAAAATTCTCACATTATTACTACACAATATCAGGCTGATATCACAATTTAACGGAAGTAAAATTGCCAAGAAAGTTTAAAGGCGTGATTTACACGGTTAAGATTTCGGAACAAAAATTTGTTTCGCTTTTTGATTCCAAAGAATTAAGCTAAACATATGATTTTGTTTCATGTTACACTATAAATGATAATGACCATTTTGTTTTTAATTCTTTAAAATTAAGCCAAAAATATTTGTTTTTTCTCACTGGGATGATAGATTGAAGTTTCCTTGCTAAATAAATAAAAAAGTAAAAATTTCTAACGAACAAAAAAAAGAACAAATTAAAAAATATACCTGCCTAAGTTTATTTATATATATAAAAAATTATATATAATATAATATAATAAGTAAAACATTAAATTAATAACAGTTCTTTTCCCTATTTTTTCTTTTATTACGCTTCAAATAAAGGAAAAAATATTAATGATTATCCCCCCACCCCTATCAACTTAGTTCTGTTTTTCTTAGTTTCAATTTTTTTTTTATATATAAAATTCTATTTCATTAAATATCTGACGTCACACTTGATCATTCCCATGAAACTTTGAGTTGAGTTGAGACTTGAAGTTAATATCTTATATTCTAATAACACACAAAAGGACATTTAAAATTTCAATCAATGATCATACATGTATTGCTATTTTTTTAGTAATGAATAGCCAATGGTCATACAAATTAATTCGGGTCACCTTTAATGTAATGACTAGCATAATAGCTTACATATTAAAAGTCGCGGGTTCGCGTCCCGATTTTTTAGAGGGAGTAAAACTAACCGTGGGGTAAATCCCTGCTTTCAATAATTATCTGTTTAACAATCCCATCCGCCAAGTCTTAGCGTATTAACTGCGAAGTTTAACATAAAAAACATTATGTATTGAACGTTTTGATGTTTTTGCTTTAACGTGTTATTTACATTTTTTAAATTATTATCATATTATTATATTTTATGATTTTAATTGATATCATAACTAGTATGTTTTTGTGCTAAATTAGGGAATATCCTTAATTTCTTTGGAATTATGCTAATAATATTCCACCCCGACTACTATGTTAGAGTTAGTTTATTTTAAATTCTGTAATGGAATGCTGTCGAATTGGCCACAGAAGTTAGACATGGCAAATTTCATATTGGCATAACTTATTTTATTTTTTTTTGTAAATAAAGATTTTTTTGCGTTATTTCGGAATAACTTTCAACACACCTCCAAGACCTGGAGAAATGACACCTGGAGGACAGCTGGAAGATGAGCCGACAGATCTGGAAGATGCTCGGTGATGCTCCAGTTGGTCCGCATTGTGCCACTACGGTACTCAGTACTCCAGTACCGTTCCGTAGTTTCGCTCCCCTAATTCTACAATACCGATGGAAACTCTGGGGAAAAGTTCATGTGAAAAGCGAAAACTAGTACTAGATGTGTGTCTCTAGTAACTTGTTATTGCCTAGTAACTTGTACTAGATGTGTGTCTCTAGTTCAAGTCCTAGTAGTAGTCCCTTTACAATGCAATACAAATAAGTAAACACATTATAAAGTCAAGAAATACCAAGTTTTCTATCTCTTTCCGAATTTCCGATCTCATTCTCAGAATCTATTTCAATCTTAAAATTTCTAATGAAGTTCATGACCAACAAATTCACCATAAAAACTTGGTGTTTTATGTTTTTTAAAACAATCGATCTTTGCAATAAAACGCCTCAAATTCTTTAAGATCCTCTGGAATGATTGATAATAAGGAATTTCTGCCGAAAAACTATTTCTTTACTTCAACGATCACGTTTCGACCCCTGCGTGTGGGTCTTCATTAAAACGAGATAATTATATTAGTAAAATATTATTATTATTTTTTTTTTTTTAAGGTTTATTGGCTTTAATGTTCGACATGTAGCCATTGAGTCTGGCCCATTTCGTGTTAGTATTGTTAGTTTTAAATCGAAAAAACAAAAACGAAGCAATCATTACAATTCATACAGCAATAGTCTTAGCTATAAGTCTGTATCAACTCTAACATAAATATCAAAATTTAATATTCCACTTACTAATCTACAACGCAATTATTTAAAGATAAATTATAAACACAATTAAAAACTTGTATCATGTATAAACAAAATTAAAAACTGGCATCTTATTGATTGATCATTGACATATCAATTGCAAATAGAAAAAATGTCTTTTAACTTCTTTCAACGCTATCCACTTTATTAATATGATCTCCCAATCTCATAATCACTTAACTGACAGCTCGATTAGTGTATGAGATTATTACCTTGTATTAAGAAGGACTGCGGTCAAAATAGCCAAAAGTTTTATGTTTAGGGCATAATTTGCATTATTCGTTTTTTAAAATGCAAAAAAGTTGAAAAAACAAAATATTTGGGGGGCCAAGACCCTCTGAACCTTCCCCTGGATCTGCTGATGGGATCATACATATGATTGATGATAAGACATATTGCAGACTGTAAAATTGCAATTAATAATCGAAACAAGATCCATTATATTTATAAGTCGCTGCTTATATTTAGTAGTAAGAGGAACAGCTTGGAACATTCGAGGCTAGCTTAGATGGTTTTTTTTTTTTTTTTTTTTTTCCGGTTACAATATATTAATAAATAAATAAATAAATAAAATGTTCTTGAGTTTAACTTATTTCTTTGCAAAATTTTCCAGGAAAAGAGTCGAAACTACAATAATTTTCTGGAACCATAAAAAAGTGTTTTATTTTATTTTTTTCATTATTTTTTTAATATCGCTCTTATTTTTCAGAAAAAGAGAGCGATATTATATTCTACTGATATTATATATCTTTATTTAAATCTATTGTTGAAAACTTATTTAAGGTTATTCATAAGGTTTGTTCCAACAAGCACTTAAAACACGTCAATAACTAACAGTCTGCTCATGTTCTCCTCCACTCTTTTTATTCTGAATTTGATTGGTTGGTTTTCCCGACCGATTCATCGAGTATTGAAACAGTATTGAGTGTTGCTTAAAATTAACCAATCAAATTTACAATAAAAGAAATTGGGATAGTTTGTTAGTTATAATGAGTTTTAATAGCTTGTTGGAGCATACCTTTTGTTATACAGGGTGTCCAAAAAGAGTATTCGGGGTTTGAAAGTTGAATAAAATCTTAAATATAGAATATCAAGTAACGAGAAATCACTTTGTTTTGGAATTATTCGTTTACCGTAGCAATTGATAAGTCTGAAGTATAGCAAGTGGTCCCGTCTTGCTGAAATCATGTTCTAGAGTTATATCCTTTAAACTCTTGCAGTTCTTGGGCCAAAGAACCTCTTATATTTTCACAGTAACGCTCACTATTTACAGTGAGTGCTCGCCCGCGTCGGTCTTCGATGGAATTCGGACCGATGATGCCTTTACCCGACTTTGCAGCCCAGATATTGTTGTTTCTAAATAAATTTCCAGTTCATTGTGTTTAAATAAAACGTAAACATCCTACTTGATATTCTATATTTGAGATTTTAATCAACTTTCAAACTCCGAATACTCTTTTTCGACACCCTGTATATGCCATATGTTTTTCCAATAAGTAAAAATTTTGAGCAATAACTAAATAATTATTTTCATCTTTTTTCCTGATAATAAATTAAAAAACGAAAAAAAGGTTTAAATGGGACCACCTTGGGAAAATGCTCTACAAGATGCAAAAGCTTTCATTTCAATTGGTCCACCCGTCTCAGAGTAATCGGTGGACATACATAGAAAAAAAATGGCGGGATGGCCGAGTGGGCAAACGCGTCAGAAAATACGCGCTGCCCATGACAACGTGTGACTGAAAACCGAAACATAGCACGTTCAAAACCCGGAGCCAGGGGACATTTAATAATACTCGGCATCAATCCCCCACCCTCTCCCCTGGCCCGGGAAACCCCGTATAGCCTAAGAGGCGAGGAAGGGGAGCACCAATAAAAAAAAAAAAAAAAAAGGCACGTACGTATCGAATTGGGGAACCTCCTCTTTCGAAGTCGGTTTATAAAGTAGGTTTAAACTATTTACTACTATTTCGATGGACGTCCTATTTCAGATTGAATAAGAATCATTACACTTCATTATACTGAGCCACAAAATCAGGAAGAAATACTGACCACAATTTTCACCTTGGAGCGGTTCAGTCCTCCGTACCGTAAAAGTACCTGTTAGAGCAGAAAGCGACAGTGACTAGAGTGGAGTGTGGTTTCTGGTGGACAAAGAGGTTCGAAAAGCGGCGGTTAAATGTCGTAACAAAGAGGAGAAAGGATGGACCTCGAGAAATGCCAACTTCGTGCGAGCTTAAACCGATCTAATGCGCAACATGGCGACTTTCAATCTATACCTCTAGCTTATTTTTAGTATATCTTTTCAGGAAAATTATTCTATCCAGGACATAAAGGCATTGTCTTATTTAAAAAAAAAAAAAAATCGTTTTGTTGACGTTTGCAACTCAATTGATCATACAATTCTGGCATAGGGTAACTATACCAATAGTTGACAGTTTAAGAAAAAAAAATTATATTATTGACACAGTTTACCAATATATTGATGTTGGGATAATCTTTTGTAATGAATTTAGTTAGGCCAATCCCTCTAGAAAACTAGGAATACGATATCCTATGGTTTTTATAAAAAATGATTTCTTAGAAATGAACCAATAGTTGACACATCAAAATGTAAAGGTTTGGAAATTTGACATTTATGGTTTTAAAGTTGACACATGCATTAATATTTGATTTCCTATGAGTTTAAATAGTTAATAAGGACTACAATAAAAGTTAATATTTTTTTCATTTATAAACTAGTAAATTCAGAATGGAAACAAAATAAAATTTCCACGATTTAATCATTTCATACACAAAAAGCTTAAATAAGACAAAACACATTTAAACGAAAAATGAGATCACTCAGTTAAGTATGATAAATAGATTTTAGTAATGGCCAAACTTTCGTTTTTTTAATGTGGACTTTGCACAATTTTCGACTCTCCAATGATGAACTTCACTCTTCCAGTGTCCTTTTAGACAATTAAAGATGGCCACATTCATTTGTTCGATAAAATGTGTAACATTCTGATAGAGTGCGACTAATAGCAAGTATCCCATGTTCTTTGCAGAATCGGGGGAAGAGTCAGATGAGACTCTTGTCCATATAGGAATAGGATTTTTAGCAATGCAATTTTGCACTTAACGATCCGTGGATAGAGCACACTAGCTATAAATTCATAAAATAAGACACCTGTCATCCATACAGACTCAGGTTTTCATAAACAACCCCCAGATGGAACACTATTTGCTAATTCTGGCGGTAGTCGACATCGATGTCAACTATTGAAATTATGGATTGATATCTGTTCTAATAGTTGACACCTACATTTAAGTCCTAAAACATTGTATAAATATTTTAAAAAGGATATCAAATGATTCTCATGAACTTAATGAATACCATAAAAGTAATTAAAACATAACTGAACTCAAATAAACCAACTAAAAAGCTTATTTAACTTGACTTCCACCTTAATGAAACAGAGTAGCAGAAACCAAGTTTTCACTAGAAAATTTGCCATTACAACCTCTCACAAATAAGCTTGAGTTTTCATCAAACTAATGTCGATGGCAGCACAGCTAACTAGTACAACTTGGCAAATTTTGAACCAAAATAATCAACCCTGAATGTTGATTATTCACACTTTTTGTGCAAAATGTCAACTATTGGAGCACTGTCAACTTATGGTACTGTTACCATATGTAAAATAATGTTCACATGTGCATCAATAATCAACCCTGAATGTTGATTATTCACACTTTTTGTGCAAAATGTCAACTATTGGAGCACTGTCAACTTATGGTACTGTTACCATATGTAAAATAATGTTCATATGTGCATCCAATTAAAGCCCGATACAATTCGATGTATCTGTTCTAAGGTTGTCTGTTAGAAAACCGTTGAAAATAGGCGAGGGACATTGCTACATGTTAAATTGTTGCTTTTATTTTAGGAAAGTTCCTACAAGCACTTAAAGCCGTCTAAGCGCAAAATTGGGATTTTCAATCTATTCAGGAAAATAATTCCATCCGACTGTACGAAGAACATACACTACATTCTCCTATATTTTTCAAATTATATATATTAATATTTTTAATTGTATTAATGCAAAATTCAGAAATTGCTTGATTTAATAATAAGAATACTAGTTACCTTCCAGTCATTTTAAAAAAAATTTTTAAAAAATTACGTAATGTATGTAATTATAAAATTCTGTTTCATTAAATCATCAAAAGAAACACCAATCACACGTAACATCTATGCATTGCAAAATATTACTTGTTGAGGTCTTGAATTTTTCTAGGTTAACGACGGAATTCTATAGTTAGGAAAACAAAATAGATAAAAAAAATATATTTAAATATCTGTGGCATCAACGATATATTTTCTGACTACCCATTAGGGCCTCGAACTTCCACCAATCGCAACTCGATTGGGAACAATATCGAACTATCGATATAGTGTGTCAAGGGTAGCTGGCCACCTGCCGCGATCATTGACCGTAGTGCCTTCCGCTCTAGCTCTGCCGTGCTCTGCCCTCTATTTTGTGGTACCAGCCGTAGAGTATATCAATATATATTTAATACCATTATTAATATTTATTATGTTATTTTTATTATTTAATCCATATCCTACAATATTTTTTATTTTTGTATATATCATTGACTAATTCTTTAACAAATAATCGAATCCAGTCGAAGTATAGGCGATGTTAGAAAAGATTTATTCGTATTGACAAAACCATACCATCAAATAAGTCAATAAATTTTTTTTACAGGGATCAGCCGCTGACATTTCTAATTCGCAAAAATATATTTGATATTTTTTACAACTTTATATAGTTGTATTAATATTTACAATAGAGAGTCGAATATCCTAACTAATACTACCACGATAACAAATTCGAATTAAATATACTCTCGATCATAACCGTACAGTTATTGTCACCCTTAAGACTACATTTCTGTGGTTAAATTAAAAAAGATACTTTTTATAAAGGGATCAAATAGAAACTTCATTATCTATCCTCATAGAGACTCAAGAGGTTTTTTTAGGTCAAAAGTTCAATAGTTTTACAATATGGCAATATTTATTGTTAAAAGTGCCAAATCTAGTTATTGGCACCCTGTGGATTTAATTGTTAAATCTTCCCTATGGTTAGTTTGTTAATAAAGTCTTACTTCATAGATGACTTAGAGGACACTTCAAACATTAAACTCATGTATATCTTGTAATAAAATTAGGACTTGTCTACCTATTTCTTTAAGTTAAAGTTGGGGTGCCAATAACTGTACTGAGTGCCAATAACTGTATGGTTTACCCTACTAATATTATTTTTTAAAGGCCGATTAAGAGTGGAATGTGTTTGTTTTCGGTGGTAATCTGGCTTTTATATAAGCCATTTTTTTTTAATTATAGGTGAATTCTGTGCCCCCCTCCTATTATCATTTCTACATTAATTCATTTGTTTTTAATAAACTCAGTGATATTTTTTTGTTTTTGTACAAAATATTTTACATATATCCGAAAAATCCCCAGTCGAACCCGAGGTAGGAAGAGGATGTAACTTGATGAAAAAGAAGCGGCAGGAGTGCTGTACCTCTTTGGCCGGCTTCAGTTGTGGTTTTTGGAATATGTCGCGGGAGGTCATCACCCCCATTCGACAATATTCCTCAGGCTTCTCACTTTGTAAATTTTAAAATCTTCTTGTATTTTTGAAATAAAATTTTCATTTACTTTGGTAATCTTGAGAAGTATAGATTTGAATCAATCGTTTGTAATTTTGGTAAAAGCTCATAAAAAAAATAACACCAGATGGAAAGCTTTATGTTTGTTGGGGCCAGGGGCGTTTCGCAATTAAAACGCAAACCTTCCCCGGTGAGATTTGAAGTCTTCCCCTCCTAGCGGGAAAATACGAATAAGTTAACAAAAATATATATATTGATAATGAATAAAACTTATAAATGACATTAAACCCCTAAAATTATAATAAAACTGCTTATGAAAGTAAGGAAAAATAAATTAACTTAAATTTCTACGAATTTAAAATTAAAGAAAAAAGATAAACAAACTTCTTAAAACAACGTTAGGTAAACAGAGAAAACAAATAAAAAACTGGTTATCAGTGAGAGGAAAAAGGATGAGATTATAAGGTACCTTATATCAGAGTGGTGTTGAAAAATCCGCCTTCATTATATCCTCAGCTATCATCATGAGATGCATCTAAAAGACAGAATTCTCCAGATTATGTTATTATAGTTGAGATGAGGTGGGTGAGGTAACAGCGGTGAGTCGTTCCCGAACTACTAAACACTGACACCGGCCTATCGCCGTGTTCGTCGTTCTATTGTTTTTTTAATACACACGCTCCAACAGCTGGTATAAATGGCATATGGTTCTTATAACCATATTTAAAATAAAATATACTACTTACAATTTGATTTACATTATACATAATTAAAAAAAATGTCTTAACCTATATAAATTATACAAATTAAAGAAGAAAAAAAATACTATTAATAACAAATAAAAGGACCTGGTTTAAACGGGAGAAATGGCATTAGAGAAAACAATTAGAATTAAAATTCACAAGGGCTGTAACAATCTTCTTTGGATGCATCTGGGTTTTGACATTCTTCTTGGAACCTCACTACTTGGTCCTCAAATTTTTCAACGGTCTAAATTATCTTAAAAGATCCATTTTTCACTTCAAGTTACCAAGCGTTTCAAAAATGTTTTATTGCCGTTTCCGTTGTGAATCACAATCAGAAATGCGTTTGGCCAATATGACTTCTGATAGAGAGTGAGGGATCCAAACATTACAGGTGCGTGGACAGGTGCGTTCGGTTAAGGCATCATTTCCAAACAGTGCAAATTTTTTTAAGACCTTCTGCAGCACGCTTACCTTTTTTTAAAATAACATCACAAAATATGGCGATAATGAATTATATTTTCTTCCATATTCATAGAGCATTAGCACCCACAATAATAAGCTAGTTTCCACAAGAGTTAACAGGTATAGTCGTTGACATATTACGGATAGGATAAATAATCCTTAGGGATTAATTCATCAGATAAGAAGTGCATCATAGTGATATAAAATAGAAAAAAACGAAAGTAATTATTGGCCAACCCAATATAAACCGACCAAGGACGATTCCCATGTCCTCACAATACTTAGATCTAATAGAGGACTGCCTCATCGACATTTCCAGGGGTATCCTATATCGGCAAGGAGATATGACATCCGATATGGAAGGGAACGAGGTACTGAGGGTATCGGAACGGCTCGTTCAAAGATCGTATGTCTCTACTAAAGGTTATTGTGATTGCCAGGTGTGCACAGCACATATGGTTCGTTTTGGGCTTTCTTAAAAAAAAAAAAAAAAAAAAAAAAAATGCTAGGGTAAACCGTACAGTTATTGGCACCCCAACTTTAACTTAAAGAAATAGGTAAACGAATCCTAATCTTATTACAAGATATGCATGAGTCTAATGTTTGAAGGGTCCTCTAAGTCATCTATGAAGTAAGACTTTAACAAACTAACCATAGGGAAGATTTCACAATTAAATCCACAGGGTGCCAATAATTAGATTTGGCACTTTTCACAATAAATATTGCCATATTGTAAAACTATTGAACTTTTGACCCAAAAAAACCTCTCGAGTCTTTATAAGGATAGATAAAGAGGAGTTATAGGAAGTTTCAATTAGACCCCTTCATTAGAAGTATTTTTTTTATGACAAAACTGAAATTTAGTCTTAAGGGTGCCAATAACTGTACGGCTCACCCTATATAATAGATAATTAACCTATCTATATTTCAAGTAGGGACGGATTTAGAACCCCTAAGCTTAATTGTCTTCTGAATATCTGTACTTTATCATTAGATTTGAAACCAAATAATTATAGAAAAATATCCATGTTACACACACTAACTTCTATTAAACTAGTTCCTGAAGACAGGGTAGTGAGAAGGAAATGAATACTAGATAGTTGTTTTGATATAGGAGGTCGTGGAACGGACTGACCGAGTTCCGGCGGTAATTCCCGCCCCCGCGCTGGAGAAAGTGGCGGGAAGGATCAGCTGGGAAAGTCTCTTCCAAGGTCACAGAATTGTCCCTTTTCCTGTGCTATATGACCACCGTCTCCCTGAAAAAGAAACACAAATATATAATTTTTTTCATCTAGTTTAGGAAATAGATTTAAAAATGTTTGGAAGTTTTGGAGTTCGTGCAAGCAAACGTAGTTGTGGGGCAGTTGTGGAACGCCTCATACGGAAAAGCCTTGAGATTTAAATTGATAATTAAATCATTGACGGGCTGCAGACCCCCTCCCCTGGAAAAATGTTTGTCATTTAAAGATAGAATTTAACTTTACTGAAAGCAGTAGCGGATCCAGAAATTTACTCAGGGGGGGGGCGCACTTTTTTATTTTTTAAATTTTTGCGTCATAAAGGACCTTATTTAAAATATCATTGCACGTTTAAGCTGTACATTTCTATTAAATGTTTAAATACAATCCATTTTTCATTTAAGGATTTTTAAAAATGATAAAAGTTAGTCCTTTTTATACAGAAATAGTAATAATTGATTGGTGTACTCACCTCCCAGGGTGGGGGCGCCCGCTAATAGTCAAATTAGTGCTAGTACTATTCCCAGGAATTCGATCCAGCCGTAAATAAATTGTCTAAGTAATGTAGTTAAAACAAATGCGTTTAATTGTGGAAGAAAGTGTGATTTTTATATAAATGTATAGGCCCCAGCATCTTCAAAGATTTTTATGGGTGTAATTTTGAGCAAGATCATGTATTAATAAATATTAATCGTTAATTGTCCCAAATGTGCGGATCCTTAACGAAACAATTTCTGCATTTCCCACCCATACATTTTGTGACACTGAAATGAAAAAAAAAACACTCAAAATTCATATTTCCACTCTAAAGAGTAAATGGGTTAAGTAAACTAAAATTGTAACCATTTTAAGAAGATTAAAACAAGCATCATTGAGTATGCATTTACGTAACAAGACCAGTATTTTATGTTCCTTTGGTATAGGCCAAACATCCTCTTACGTTTTACAAACACCCCCCGTCAGAACCGTATTCAACTCCTGATCCTGATTTATGTCGATGTTGCATACAAGAGAGAATAGCCTGGCTTAGCCTTACTAGGGCAATTACTCTTGTTGACATATTGACACGGCTAAGACCTTCCAGGTGAAGGGCAAAGGTGAGAGGTTTCCATCCGGAGTAGCGGGGACACACTGGTCTCTCACTGCGTGTACCTACCTCGATGTACGTACTTAATATTCATAGCCAATTACTATGTACAGTGAAGGTATTATATCTAGGGCTACCTCGTTGTGTGATTGAAGATATAGCTGCTACATATATACTAAAGTTCAACAATTTATACTAGTAACATAACTTAGATGCGTATAGATAACCGGTATCAACTAATTCTTGCTAACCAGATTGGAATCTAATGTAATGGAATCTTGCAATCATTTTTTGATCATTGTATTGGAAGTTTAACACACTTTTTAGAATGCCCAGGGACGTTTAAAGTAGTGCTACTGATAATATACAGGGTGTTTCGGAATTGCACGGCACTATTTTAGGTACGTGTTCTCTAACACAAAATAAACAAAAAAGTTCATATTAACATATATCTCAAACTCATTTATTAAACAGATATCAAAGGTTAAAGATTTATTATTTATTTACTGCATTAAGACTGACTGTACAACGTTTAACGTGTTTAATACTAAATAAAAGGTTTTAATCACCTGATAAACAAATGAACGGTAAGCAATGACAGTAGTTGCTCATCTGTTTGTCTAGTTCTGTGTGTTTAAGTGTGAGTGAATCTTGTGACACAGTTCAATTTATGATTATCATGGGAGATACCACAAATTTATTCACTTTTGATGAACAAACAGACATGCTTTTAACTGATGGCGAGGTACATACCTGTTAAATGGCCACCACGATCTCCGGATTTAACGCCATTAGATTATTTTGTGTGGGGCTGGATGAAGCTATGGTTTATTCTGAGCAAGTTGACACGCAAGAAGAGCTAAGAAATCGGATCGTGGAAGCCGCAGTAACTATCAACCACCATCCTGATGCTATACGAAGAGCCAGAGAAGCATGGATTCGTCGTGCTGAATGTTGCATTCAACAAAACGGAGGCGCCTTTGAACATTTACTCTAAATGTTGTAATAATAATAAATAAATAGTAATAATAAATCTTTAACCTTTGATATCTGTTTAATAAATGAGTTTGAGATACATGTTAATATGAACTTTTTTGTTTATTTTGTGTTAGAGAACACGTACCTAAAATAGTTCCGTGCAATTCCGAAACACCCTGTATTTTTGTGATTCCCATACTTTTTACCATATCGCGAGACCTCTTTTCCACTAGTAGTGTAATAATATCGATAGTACTATCGATACTGTCGATAGTTATAAACTATCGATAGTACTATCTAATATCCCTTTTTTTTCTCTGTTTTTTATACAAATAGAGTTGGCCAAGCAAGACGTAGGATATTCATATTCATTCATTCATTCATAGTTCTATCGAATTTTTTTTTTTTTTTTTTAAGGGAAAAAGTGATAGCATCTGCCACTGAGCACCTATGTGCCATTGTTTGTTGTTTTAACGTTCCTTTAAGCTACTAGGGCTAATCGGACGATGCCCAGTGGGAGTCCTAATTTGGCCTATCCGGGTATAATTAGGATAGGGATCTTTAACGAGTACCTAACATCGTACAGGATCTCTGTTGTTTACTAATACAAATAACTTTTTTTTCCATCTCGTATTACAACTTTTTTTTCCATCTCATATTACAAGTAAGAAAATATTGTTATTATTAATGATCCAATGTAATTCATTGCGCTTCTTGTGCGTGTCAATGACCTTAATTTGCATGTTCTGTCTTATAATTCAAGAAAAAAAAATCCATTTTTTATTGTGTAACTTTTACACAGAGCTGCTTAATTGTTGTTTGTTTGTTTAACGTCACTATATGCTACTAAGGCTAATCGGACGATGCTACAGTGGGAGTCCTAAGTTCTGCCTATCCAGGTGTAATTAGGATAGGGATCTTTTACGAGTACCTGACATCGTACAGGCTCGGGACCTCCAAGGATTTTCTACTTCCATTAAAAAATACTAACCGCCACCTCGGGACGCGAACCTGCAACCTTTAGTATTGTAGGTTGCCATGCTAACCATTACACCACAGGTGACCCAACCTATGTGCTGTATAATTCATTTAAATGTAAAATAAAATGTTACAGAGTAATTTTATTTAGCTTTCTAATAAAAAGTGCGTATCTAGGTATATAGTGTAAGTCTAGAGGATAGTCCACACATTCGGGGATCGCGTTCTGAATGTTGTCGCGTCTTGTACCTTACAAATCAACTTCGTCGACAAATGAGGATTCTGGGCGCGTGGTTACTTTAAGAGGGTTGGTATTACCTTCCTCTAAATCCATTTTCCTTGACTTTTAAAGTCAAGATTAGATTTTTTATCGAGTTTTATATTAAAAAAGTTTACCTCTGGCTATAATGGAACTCATGCTACATTTACAAAAATGTTTATCTTATTCCCTAACTAAGAGAAAAGAAAAAAGTACAATAAAAAAAAGGCATTACAGCTCCTATTGTTCCAAATCAAAAATGCAACTATTATCCCTCCCCCCCCCTCCATTCATCACCATATACTTTTTTTACCAAATAGGTATTCCATCTTAATTAATATGTATTTCCCATTTTAATTGTTAATTCAGAAATCTTTGTTCATCTTAATTCTATCGTAGAATTATAAAAACAGCAACGACTAATTATCGAAAAAATCAGAATAATCAAAAAAATTTGCAATTAATAAAAAAATAGGTGAAAATTTACATCATCTTTTCAGGAAATTTTCGGTAGCTAATGTTGATATAGAATTATCGGTATTTTTTCCTTTAATTACAGTAACACCCCGTATTATAGTTCTGTGTTTTTTCTCCTTTTTTTTTTTTTTTACTAACATTAGGTTCGAAACTTACAAAGGCGTTACACCATTCATTTCGTGGGATAACCTACGGCAGGGTAAAAAGAGCCGGCAAAGATAAAAAAATTTTTTTGTGTAGGGCGGAAGAAATTACTAAGATCGTCGATTAAGTCATTATATGCCATTCAGGTCCTCAGTTAACAAAGGAATCCAACCTTTTCAGATTTATTCCCAACGAAATTCAGCTTTATTTTTTAAAAAATATCTAGTTATAACTTTCATAAACCAAAAACCGAATATAATTTTGATTGAATAACTCATTTGACCAAAATAGCTGGAGTAGACAACTGTGGGCTTCTTCCCTAATATTGTGGGCTTTCATCAGGTTTCTTTTCGGTTTTGTGGATTAATTTATGGTTTTTATATTGCTGCCGTATATCCAGTAAATTATAGTTATTGATTGAACCATATTATTATTTACATGAGGTTTGTATTGCTTCAAGTTAATAAAATGAAACCTGCTTACAAGGTTTAGAGATATTTCTACTTCATGCCTTCGAATAAATCTCCAACAAGATTTTTTATTTGTTTGTTTCTTTAACGTCACTTTATACTACTTTGGCTAATCAGGCGATGCTACAGTGAGAGCCCTTAATTTTGACTATCCAGGTATAATTAGGGTTGGGATTAAGTATAGTACTGTATAGTATAGTACAGAGTTGGGCAAATTGTAATCAGAATAATGATTCGTGAATATGAATAATTGGTAATCATAAAACAAATGAAAAATGAATAACCATTATCCATAATCAGTACGGAGTATTTTTAATGATTATTGAGTGTTTATGGTATTCATTTGAAATAAATACCATAAACCATTATGATTACCAATTATTCATATTCACGAATCATTATTCTGATTACAATTTTCCCAACTCTGGTATAGTAGTACCCACTGTAGCATCGCCTGATTAGCCATAGTGGCATAAAGTGACTATAAAGAAACAAACAAATATAAAAACTTGTTGGAGATTTATTCGAAGGCATAAAGTAGAAATATCTCTAAACCTTGTAAGCAGGTTTCATTTTATTAACTTGAAGCAATACAAACCTCATGTAAATAATAATGAATATAATGCACTTGATAGAATACTACCTTTTAATATTTCCATTCCATAGATTTATAACGCTACGGTAAAACGTTACGCTCAAGATATCAACGGATACCGATGTCAAGGAATCATTGGCGACTCGAGAGTACTCGTTCGTGATTGCTTGATCCAGAAGGGCACTCGAAACCGATGGGAACAGTAAAGGCCTTGTCTTACTGTATCGTGATCTAGGAGGTCTCGGCTGTCAGTCACCTATCGGTTATCGATAGTAAGCTCTCGTCTATTGTTTTATCTTTATTTTGTTTTTGTTTTTTATTTATTCATAGAAGTCTATTGTTCTTTGGAACAAGAAGGAAAAGTTTTTGCCAATGCCAGTCGTGATCCTCGCTGGATATTGTTGTAGTTGTAATCTGATTAGATTACATGGTGAATAAATGTATCTTAATCAGCCATGTACTGATATACATATTTTTTGCAACGATTAATAGTCAGCATGAGATTTGTGTTTGGCGAAACCTTGAATGAACCGATTCATAATAACTGTTATATATAAGAGGGAATTAATATAAAGGAATAATCCCTGATCATGTTTACCCATTCAATAGTTATATGTACATAAACTTTTATAATCCTACTGCCTCTTGTCTATTATTTATAATACTTTTAGTTTGCTCTTACCGTTTAAATGAGTACCATTGAATACCTTGGGCTTTGATGTGATCATCCATCCACCGTACAGCCCAGATCTAGCCCCTAGTCACTACTTTTTATTCCTAAACCTCAAAAAGGAGCTCAGTGGGAAGCGATTTGAAATTAATTAAAATAAATAGACGTGAAAAGGTTATAAGTATCGAGGGACATTACATTGAAAAGTACTATACGATTTGTGTTTTTATTTCATTCCCTACTATGTCAGACCGTGAACTTTTTGACCTCCCCATGTAAGTTGAATTAAGCCTAAAATTAGTTTAAAGTTGCAATAAAGAAACATGGTGGAAAGTTTTAAAATGAATATGTGATTTTATAACAAAACTGCTCATATAAGTCGTGCCTTCAGAAGTAAGTCTTTGTTTGTAATTTGATTGGTGGATTTTAGAAACAATGCTGGATGTTCGATGATTAAAATAGGGAAAAACCAACCAATCAAATTTAGAATCAAAAGGTGGGGGAAAGGACTTGCGCCTGTTGACAACCCGTTAAGAACGTTTAAACGCACCTCAAGAACAGCCACACAGCCTTATAGATCAGAAATCAGCTGATACAGAGAATAACACTTTCCATTATGGTTCTTCTCAGCTGATATCATATCTCACTGTAGACCTATCGCAATTCCGATAGCTTCATCCGCGAGGCTCGTTTCTAAAACAAATCTGTCTTAATCACTTCGCAAGCTTCAAGAAGAGTTATTCTATTGATTGGGCGATTTTTTCTCCTTAAACGCTTCGGATCACTTTGTGTAGGTTAACCTTGTGTCCATAAAATATTTTTTATTTTATTTAGTTTTGGTTTTGAGATCCCTAGGTGCATTTGTCGTAATATCATCTCAATTTTACTTAAAAATATTTATCAGGATCTAAACAAAGTTTAGAAGGTAAATAAGTGAAGTATAAGATGCAGAAAAATGAAGGAACATTCAGGAATGTTTACTCAATGTATCCGAACTCTCATGTTATTATTTCACCCAGAAAACAAAGCCATTTAAACTTTTATAAAATAGCACATTGTTTTCAACTCTGTAGGGTCTACTGGGACACAAGAGGGGAAAATAATATATATATATATATTTATAAAGTACTTATTTGGGATCTTTTACGAGTTCTTGACATCTTACAGGCTCGGAGCTTCCGTTTGACGACCTATCCGAGGGACGGCATAAACAAGGATATTTTATTTTAAAAATCCTATGGCCACCTCGGAAACCGAACCCGCGACCTTCGGTATTGTATCGTGTTGTTTCTCATGAAATGTCCGTTTTCAAGGTATAGGAATTTTATTAAAAAGACAATACTACTTTCCCTATGCACTTCAAGTGTCTGGAAACGGTAGGTGGACTTGCATTTAGTTGTTCTGAGAGTTCTCTTACTGTTTGGTAGGACTTAAATACTTTGAATACTTTATATATATATATTTATATATATATATATAAATACTTAAATACTTTAGGTAGGGGTTTTCTTCTACAGTATGTTTGAGGACATCGTGTTCAATTATAGATGGAGGTCTTCCTCGGGGCTGGTTTTCCAAGTCGGTATCCCCAGCCGAAAGCTTAGCGCGAATGGTTCGTTCATTTACACTCCCTTCCCCAAGATCATACAGATGTTTCTAGCAGCCTCAGAGTTTAAAATCATAAAAAAAATATTACACGAAAATCGCTAGATCCATGTTCATATTTGGAGGTATACTAAAACGTGTGTAAGTGATAGGGAAGCTAATGTTTATAGAAGAAAATTATAACAACATCTACTGGTTTAAATCTTGGCAAGATCTATGTGCGAACCATAACATTTCAATAGCAAACAGTTCTAATTTTATACATAATTGGCAAGAAACTATTAACCACCTGCTTAAACAAATAAATGAAAGCCATAGTGAAGAAATGGAAATATTAGCTAGACAAGCCAGCCATAGAAATATTTACCCAAAATTGTCTTATAACATAGGTTACATCCACACTTTAACCCTAAAGCAGTCCAGACTGATCATGAAAGCAAGAGGTGAACTATTTTCTTTAAATTACAATCCTTTTCAACTTGATGAAATTCCCCTATGCTCCTTGTGCAATTTGAAAGAGGCCGAAGATATAGAACATTTCTTGGCCAGGTGTCCGATTTTGTCAGAATTTAGAGTAAAGTATTTTCATAAAGAAATAATCAATGAAGTAGAACTTGTTCAATATTTGGATGGATATAATTGGGACCAACTATATTATTTTATTAGAGATGCTTTGAGCTACAGAAAAATGCTTATTACTGAATTTAATTGGTAGCATTCTCTGAGATATACAGGTTAGTGTGTAGATAACTTTTGGTCCATTGTTGCTATTCAAAGTATATAAATATATATTTTATTTTTATTTTTTTTATTTTTATTTTTTCAAAAAATTGATTTTTGGTTATTAATTAATTAACTTGATCTATCAGAAGGAATGTCAAAGTCATATTTTTGTTTTTTGTTTTTCTTATAATATTGTTTACCTGTTTTACTATTGTTATTAGTTATTATTGCTTACATCTTATTTTTTATATGATACTATATGCGGGGACCAACTCCAGCTGACGGTCTACCGACCATTGCTGTTTGTGCTTTAATGTGTGTGTGTTATGTATAGTTGTATGATAATTCTGATTTTGTAAATATAAAATTGTATATGTAAATAAAGCACTATTAAATAAAAAAAAAATAGAAGAAAATTAGATGATTAGTAACTGCTTAATTATAATGGAATAATTATAATTAAATATAATAAATATGGAAACATTTGGAAGTAAACAACAGAGACCCGCAAAATCGTCTATGCATTTCAAAAATTATAAAATCGGATATTTCATGTGAAACAACCCAATAGGTTATATAATGATAATCACCACACTACAGGTGACCACTTAGGCCATATTTATTAACGCTAACGCATTTATCGAACTACCGATCCTCCCAAACGACCGAGGACCTCCCACATCCTGTTCCTTCCCTGCCCTACCCCAAGTACCGCCCCTCAACGCTATTGTTCCTGCCGAGGTACCGTACCGTAGAGCACTGTACACCGGGCTCTGGATTTGCACGCTGCTTCTTATCGCTTTGTTTGTTCTCATCGACCGCCTCTTCTTCTCCGGGCGTTTCTTTTACCGTCCATCTCGACTTCGGTCAGCTTTGATCCGCCTTCGTCTCGCTCCGCCAGCCTGTTCTTGTTTACCTATCATAAATTCGCGTTATCTCAGGAATGTTACTGGTAAAGAAAGTCCATCGTTGCTTGAAAGAGGTCGGGAATGTGCCGTTTTTGTTATGTATTTTCTTTTAATAAAAAGTTTTTTTAAATTATGCAAAGTGGACATTATTGCCAAACCTAAAATTAGTAATAACTGAATTCGATTTGTTTTTGCTGTTTATTATTATTAGTTTTTGTTTGTTTTGTTCGTTTTACGTCTCTTTATGCTACTAAGGCTAATCGGACGATGCTACAGTGGGAGTCCTAAATTTTGCCTATCCAGGTATAATTAGGATAAGGATCTTTAACGAGTACCTGACATCGTATAGGCTCGGGACCTCCATTTTACGTCCTATCTGAGGGACGGCATAGCCAAGGATTTTTCACTCCCATTAAAAAATCATAGGGCCACCGCGAGGCACGAACCCGCGACCTTAGTATTGTAGGTTGCCATGCTAACCACTTAACCACAATTGACCTCTTTTTATTATTATTTTATACTAGTCTTCTACATTTTTTTTTAAAGGTGTGTTGTTAAGCGGTTCATTTAAATACATAAATTTTTTTATACTTAATTATATTCGATGATTAAGGTATCATTTCAAAGATTTTCATCTCCTACAGTCGGTGTGAGATCTCACGGAAAACGCCAGGAGAAAATAAAATAAATAAATAAAGGCGGCGTTATTACCTTTTAATTGCATTAACATAAATAGTTTATACATCACCAAAATCATCCGTGTGGTACCAACGTTATGTATAATCGAACTTGATGAAAGTTCGATTTTGTTGAAAAAAAAAAAAAAACAACTCAGAAAATGCTGCAATTTAAAAAAAATAAAATAATTTAATGTGTTTTTGAGATGCTGCTTGACAATTTTTGAATTCATGAAATACAGTAGAATTTTAAGATAAAATTGCTAAAAAAATCCCTTTACCTCTACTTCGCTTCCTGACATAAGCCACCATGAAATGAATGAATCTTTCGCCAACGAACGTCAATACACGATCTCATATCCGTTGGAGGTTTACTACCTCGCTGGAAGTCCATTACTACAAGATATTAGACGATACGAACCTCATTTCCTAGATTGCTGGCTCTTAACTTCTCTCATTCTAACCTTCCCTTTGGTTACGTCGGACTATTGGCCAACGATGATGTCTATGCAATACTCATTAGGTTAGTAATTGCAACATTACACATAGAGCTCATTTATATTAGAGATATAAATATTATAAAAATCAGGAGGTTTGTTCCAACAAGCAGCTAAGGACTAGCAACTGTCATACCCCCATTCTTTTTTGATTATACGTTTGATTGGTTGGTTTTCAAACAGAGGCCAATCGAACGCGAACACAATTGAACATAACGATTGCGAAAAAAATTTTGTCTTCCGGTTTTAAACCGTAAATACGCATTTTGGGGTCCCCTTAGTCCAAATAAACAAGCCCCTCAAAATGGTCTCTGTGTGTGAACAGACACTAGCTCAAAAACTATAAACCGTACGGACTTAAAATTATTTGATTATTTGATGTATATCTTTGCCCGCGATGTGACAGCTAAAATTTATCAAAATTGTTTAAGCGAGTGGCGTACTTTATTTAATAAATTATGTCTCATTTTTACGATTTTTTTCGATTTTATCTTGGACAGCTTTAACGGTATTAATCAAACTGGTAATTGATGTGTATTTGTATGCCCGCTATGTGACAGCCAAAATTTCATCGAAATTGGTCAATCGGAGGGGGTACTTCAGTTAATAGATTTTGTCTTTTTAAAAATATTTACTTACTTTTTTTTCGATTTTCTCAAAAACAGCTCAAACATTATTAATCAAACTTGTTATATTTAATCAATTATTATTTAATAGCAGGTAGGTTTTATCATTAAAAAACGTTCTGAGGGGGCTTAAATGGGGAAGGAGACGTTTTTTTTTCTCATAAATTACATTTAATTTTGTTTATATGGGGAAATTAACTGTCTCTCATTATGTTTGAAAATAAGAAATGCTTAAATATGAACACAATCGAATAATCGTATAAAGGAGAAAAAAAACAAAAATATTCCGACACAACATAAACATGTTTACGCTTGCGCAGCTTCAATGATAGACCACTGTTTATATATAAAGGCCTTCTGTTAATGGGAGATAATTCATCAATGTTTTTTGGAACATAATGTAAATTATTAGTTTCGATCTTAACTAAATGAGATTTCAACAACTAAATAGAGAATACAGAAAGTCATACCGAGTATTATGCTTGCAACACCTACCGTATTACCACGAAAAAAAACAATATAAAATTTATTGTACTTTAGGGAGTAAATACGTAAAGCTCAAATTATTTAAAGCTGTTTATGGTATAAAAATAAAATGATACAAAATAATCTTTAATTAATTATATTTTAGTTTTCAAACTTTAATAATCGATTAATAAGTAAATGAATGTGGAAAAATGTGTGAATTTGAGGAGTGGCTTTTACCTGTTTATCAAATACGTCGATTTCTAATCTGAGTAAGTTGGTAAGTTAGTTGTGTGTTAGAAAGTTGTGTGTTGAGCAAACTGCATCAGATTTTTTAAATTTAAATCTGTCGTTGTTCATATAATTAGACATACTTCATTATATACTCATTTTATGTATAAAACATGCAACTGTAACCCAAATTGAAGTTGGTGGAATCACGTGCCAGAGATAATAAAAAAAAGAAGAAAAATATGTTAAATTATTCCCTAGGATTGTAGATGGAGGAGAAATTTTCTATAATGCCTGAAGGCAGCAGCACAAGTAATCTCTTCCGGATTCCCAAAGCTTGTTCACATGGACTATAGGCATCATGTTTATATCTACGTATGTATATTTATGTTGGTATACTAAACGTCTAGATTTAAACTTAAGGTCTGGCGGCTTAATATTAATGTTGAAGGTATAATTTAACATTTGTACCTCGGTAAATTATAGGTTATGAAGAAGATGTTTCCATATCCGTCGTAGGAAAACGACGTCGTATACATCTTGACTGACATCCCTAGGTCAATAGAAAGTGTGCGAAATATACCCTCACGACGGGGAACGTTCGCTTATGAAGAATTCAAAACGGTTATCTATCGATGGATATCGTGAGCGCCTTCCTGTTCACGTTTATGGAAATGTCTTAAGGGATTAGAGCTCAGTGTATTCACAGCGAAGAATGCTCTTTGTATTTTAAGAGAGAAAAGAAAAGGAATCAGTTGCGTGATCTCATGACGATGTATCTTTCACTTCCTTCTAGCGGGGAGTTTTTTCTTTTTTTGTGTTTATTTTTTATCTCCTCCTTGCTGCTATGTAACTTTTGAAAAAAAAAAACATATTAAATAATTTTTTTATCATTACTTTATGTTTTCATCCTATTTTCCTATCTCCCTCTTTATGTAGATCGAACCAATCCGTCTGGAAGCCCCTACACGACAATGGTGTACCCTTCACGATAAGGTGCCTTTACACTCCACGAACCTCAAGCTTGAATAGGCCGAACAGTCGACGTGAAGGCTATTCGAGGGTGGTGTTCGAAGGTAAAGTTCGTAGAGTGTAAAGGCACCTCAATAGATTAATGTACAAACAAACTCACAATGTTTGTAACAAAATATTTTCAACCTCTATAAATCAACTACCTGTGAACATTTTTTTGAAGTATGCACCTTCAAAGGTATGTATATCATACCTAGACAAATGTCTAAACACCGTCCTTTTATCTTCTAAAACTTCGACACATTCGATGATTGCATAGCCAATGTTGTCATGTCAAATCTGGTGTGAATGTTGTCAAGCTACTCGTGAATCCTGGTTGCATGTTACTTGAAGAGGTTTGGTATAGCTTTCCTCTAAATACAATTTCTTTGAACTTTTGATAAAGTTTTTATTCTTTGCAGTTACAAATAAGCTTGAAACTGTTAAAAATTATTTCAAGGTATAATGGAACGAACCCATCTTCTATTCACATCATCTTATTTCCTAATAAACAAGTGCAAATGGAGACCTGCATTATAGCTCTTATCGTTCAAAATATAAAATTCCACTATCCTCCCCTCCCACCTGTCATCACCTCAGACAATTGATCGTATCGATAGTTTTATGACCGATTATATAGTTTTACATAACTATTATCCGCAATGAGCTCTGTAGATAAGGAAATTAGTTCCTTTATACCTATTTTGTAGAAATATTGGAACTGTTGTAGTATATTTAATATTTATACGTACTCCTATTGGTATAGATAATGGAAGGAGAAATTTTCTCTTTTTCACGATTTCGGATCAAAAGATTTACTTTTTATTTTCTCTTTGTCTTGCTTTGCGGAAAAATGGAAATCTCGAAAGGAGGACACAGTGTTTTCTTTATATTTTACCCCTTTAAGAATTATAGTTAAAGTCGCAGGTTCGCGTCCCGCGGTTATTTTAAAGGGAGTAAAAAATCCTTGATTATGCCATCCCTCGGATAGGATGTAAAATGGAGGTACCGAGCCTGTACGATATCAGGTACTCGTTAAAGTTCCCTATCCTAATTATACCTGAATAGGCAAAATTTAGGAATCCCACTGTAGCATCGTCCGATTAGCCTTAGTGGCATAAACTGACGTTAAAGAAACAAACAACAATTATAGTTTATCTGTTCAAAGATTTCGCTCTATATTCTTTCATAGATAGTTTCATATTTTTCTCAATCTAGAGCTTTCCCAGGCGCTGGTTCACTTCCTCTGAAATCGAACAAAATATCATGATGCAAACTTACCAGACAACTTACTTTACCTCAGAGACTTTGACAGCTTACTTCTTTTCGTAATATCCTCCAACAATGATTTGCGTATAAAAAAAAAGCAAAAGCACGCAAAAAACCCTTGATTTCGGATTACGTGGGACTTAGACTTTTCGAAGAAGATTGCTGTTACCCATCACGAATTGCAAAACGGACGCTGGGCCTAACTTTCTCTGCAAGGTTCGCATAACAGAGGTTATTAACATAAGGCCATTATCTCCTCAATAGGGCAACCGTTTCCTCAAATTGTTCCATTAATTCCTGATTTAGAAGGCCTAAATAAAGGAATGACACGCTTCTAGTCTAAATTAAGTTAGCCTATAATAATATTTTGAATCTATCTTCTTATTATCTTTATTCTTTATCGAACAGATCCCAACGAGATCTCTATTGTATACTTATAACTTTTTTTCCACAAAAGGGAACTGTTGTAGTTTCATACTATTTTTAGTTTTTTCATCAATATTTTAGTTAGTTCAAGTTCACGATCTTTAACTATTCTTAATTTTTATATTTATATCAATTTAGCCATTATTGTGGAGTAACCACCCATTTTTTAAATTATTTTAAATAATTTAAAAAATAGGTGGTTACTCCACAATAATGGCTAAATAAATATAAAATAATTAAAAAACTGACGAAGGTCAAGAGATGCCCAAATTGGACAAAAATTGTCCATCTCCCGTAAATACTCGCAAAACTTGTGAGATCGTGGGAGAGGTGTCAGTGAAGAGGAAGGATTTGGCACCGTTTGGAAGCGACTCCGTGGAGCAATGGTTAGCATACCGCGCATGTCACGCGAAGACCCGGGTTCGATTCCCGGCGGGGCCAAACCTTTTCTCTTCAAAAATTATTTAACTTAATTTTTATAGGATTCCAAAGAAAGTTTTCTCTCTACTTCTGGTTCTGTTTTTTCCAAATTATATTTTTTATTATAGGTCAAGTAAAAAAATAATTATGAAAAATTGTACTGCTTCAGCTGCAGGTCTTAGATCGCACCCCTTCTTAATACAAGGCAATAATCTCATCGAAAAATTGGACTTTCTCGTGATTATGAGGGAGGGGTCATGACTCCCCCCCCCTCAAATTTAGTGGCAAATCCGCCCTTGATTATTAATGCTTTAAAATAAATCTGTAACATCAACCAGGACCTCTTAACCTAAATGGGCTCATGGTTTTTTTCTTTTTTTTCTTGGAATCCTGATTTCCTAGTTGAGTGGAACACCTCTTGGGAAAACTATTGGGGAAATAGGTCGCGTCCATTCAACTAAGAGGGTCGTTTCCTTCGAGGATTCAGGATGTTCTTCAGCTATCAGCGAATCCTTTCGAATCAGTTTAAGATTTAATTTTTAAGAGCTACTTTCTTTTCCTTTAAAATTTATATTAAAACAAATTGCAGGCTTTGGAACATGAGCGTAATTCATTTTTCCGATAAAGTGGCTAAATGACAATCGGTTTTGGCGAAAAGACTTAACCGATTTTAAGTGTGAGGACCTCAGACGACGCGAAATTTAGTGCACTTTTATTTTAGAAAGAACACGATTTCATCTGCTATAAATCGTTTTCATGTTATTAGTGAAATATTGAAAAAAGTTCGAAAATGTCGATTTTGTTCGCCTGTAAAATTTGATGGCAACCGATCTGAGGTGGCGTTCGTTCACATTTGTTGTTTATGAAATGAGCACTTTCAGCCTATATGATCAAAAATTTTCTTCAAATCAGGCACCTTTTTGGCCCTCAGCTCCCGGACTGAATATAGACCATGAAATAAGAATCATATGTCGCGTACATTATTGACATAATTTATTCATAAAATGAACTTCAGCCGTTATTAAGAAATTTTCAGAAAACGCAAAAAATAATATTTTTTTAACATGTTGAGATGCATAAAAAATTATTCATGTGTTGCTCACATATTTTCAAAAAACTTTCAATACCCTTCCAAAATTCAGGGTCTGTTTAAGACTTTTTTTGTAATGTGAATTATTTGATGGGGGCTAACTGGTTTTAATATTAATTTAAAATGTGATTTACATTCAATCATAAATTAAACTAACTAACAAATTGAACCTGAAGGCGGTATTTTAAACAATTGTCGATAGAAACAGTGAAGCTCCTAGGTAAGTTTATAGAGCGTTTAAGGCCCCCAAAATATTATAAGTGAAACATGAAAAGAAATAAAAAAATTGTTTTCAATAATAATATGTTACTTCGTTTCTTATTGACAACTTAATTTTTACTTTCACTTACCTATATATGAAATATATAGTAAGGAAAGTATTGCGATCGTGAAAAATTTCGACTTCCGGTTTTCAACGGAAATACATGTTTTGAGGTCCCCTGAGTCCAAATAACCAAGTCCCGCGAAATGGTCTGTGTGTGTGAGAACAGACTAGCTCAAAAACTATTAGTCGTACGAACCTCAAATTGGGTATTTGGTATATGAATATGCCCGCGATGTGACAGCAAAAATTTCATTAAAATTGGCCAAACGGAGGGGATACTTTATTTAAAGAATTTTGTTTAATTTTTACGTTTTTTTAGATTTTCTCAAAAATGGCTCTAACGATTTTGATTAAACTTGATATTTTATGTGTGTATGTGCCCGCGATATGACAGTCAAAATTTCATCAAAATTGATCAATTGGATGGGGCACTTTATTTAATTACTTTTTCTTATGTTCACGTGTTTTTTTTATTTTAACAACAACGGCTGTAATGATTTTGATCAGACTGGATATTTGGTGTATGTATGTGCTCACGATGTGACAGCCAAAATTTATCAAAATTGGTCAAACGCAGAGGGCTCTTTATTTCATAACATTTTTTCCAATTTTTACATTATTTTCGAATATCACAAAAACGGCTTTAATGATTTTGATTAAAGTAATCATTTTTAATCAAAATCAAGTTATCTTTTTTTATAGAAATGCCAATTAAAAAACATCAATTTCTAATCTAAGTAAGTTGGTAAGTGAAAGTTGTGTGTTGCGCGCATCGCACCAGAGTTTTATTTTAAGAGCGGATTACGAAAAATCGGTTTTTTATAGTTAATAATACGGTTCGTATACGGTAAATATAGGCTATGAAAACAGAAATACTTCCTCCAGGATTGATAGGGCAGATCAGGCTATTTACCTGGAAGCTTAACTCATATCGATTTCTTCAATTAATAATTTTTGTTCCATGTTAACATAAATCGTAGGGGGTGGCGGGATGGCCGAGTGGCCTTTCTAAAAAACGCGTTGCCTATGACAACGAGCATATGATTGGAAACCCGAAGATAGCCAATTCAAAACCCGAATCCAGGGGATACTCAATAATATTCGGCATTAATCCCACATCCCGTTCCCTGGCCCGGGAAACCCCGTATAGCATAAAAGCAGAGGAAAGGGAGGACCTGAAAAAAAGAAAAAAAAACAACGACATAAATAATGGATAATAAACAATAGAAAGGAGCCACCCCGCATTAGAAAACATAAGGAAAACTAATAATTAAGAATTGTAAAAAAAAAAAAATATCTTCCTTATTTCTAATGTATGTACTATTAGTGCATTCGTATCACTAAATTAACTTACATCTCTACGAATTAAGTTCAAATAACTTTTGAAGGAATTAAATTATACTAAAGTTATTAAAATGATAAATAAATTCACTAAACTTATGGGAAAGAAATGAGCGAATTTCTATGGAAGAGTGTGTATGTTTAATTTGATGGATTATGAATAAAATGTGTTACAATACTCATTGTATCGGTTTTGTATCAAATCGACTCTGATTGGCTTTATAATTGTCCCTACTTTTATTATAACGAGGATACCCACCCCTGTTTTGATTTAAATTATTTTTTACTTTCACTTACCTATATATGAAATATATAGTAAGTGGAAGTATTGCGATCGTGAAAAATTTCGACTTCCGGTTTTCAACGGAAATACACGTTTTGGGGTCCCCTGAGTCGAAATGACCAAGTCCCGCGAAATGGTCTGTGTGTGTGTGTGTGTGTCTGTGTGTGTGTGTGTGTGTCTGTGTGTGTGTGTGTGTGTGTGTGTGTGTGTGTGTGTGTGTGTGTGTGTGTGTGTGAACAGACTAGCTCAAAAACTATAAACCGTGCGATCCTGAAATTGGGTATTTAGTGTAGGTATATGCCCGCGATGTGACAGCATAAATTTCATCAAAATTACTTAAAGGGAGGGGGTACTTTACATAATAACTTTTTAGGTTTTTTTCGATTTTCTCAAAAACGGCTCTAACGATTTTGATTAAACTGAGTATTTTGTGTATTAATATGCCCGAGATATGATTGTAAAAATTTCATCAAAATTGATTAACCGGAGGGGGGACTTTACTTAATAATTTTGTAATATTTTTACGTGTTTTTTTTTATTTACTCTAAATCGGCTTTAACGATTTTGATCAAACTGGGTATTTGATGTATTTATATGCCCGAGATATGACTGTTAAAATTTCATCAAAATTGATTAACCGGAGGGGGGACTTTACTTAGTAAATTTTGTATCATTTTCACGTGTTTTTTTTATTTACTCAAAAACGGCTTCAACGATTTTGATCAAACTGGGTATTTGATGTATGTATATGCCAAATATGTGATAGCCAACATTTCATCAAAATTGATCAACCGGAGGGGGGACTTTACTTAATAAATTTTGTATTATTTTCACGGGTTTTTTTATTTACTCAAAAAAGGCTTTAACGATTAACAAAAATAAGATATGAATGTAGAAAAATGTGTGACTTTGGGAAATGATATTTAGCAAAACACGTCAATTTCCAATCTAAGTAAGTTGGTAAGTGAAAGTTGTGTGTTGCGCGCACGCACCAGATTTTTAGTAATATTGTCATTTAGTTCAAAAATAAAAATAAATTAAACAACTCTTTTTGGGACCTGGGTAGGAATAAAAAGTGCGCATAAAAAAACAAAAAACATATGAAAAGAAAAAATATAAAAAATAGGCGCATTAAAAAAAGTTCAAATTGACATCACTCGTAACAAAAAGACATCACTGTTCAAAACCTTTTTCCAAAATTAAATTATTTTATATAGTCTACTCCAATTAGCTTTATAATTTTCCCTGCGTTTTTATTTTTATTAGAATTTTCCCATCTTGTTTTCTTTTTATCAAATTAGGAAATTAAGGTTACTTTGGAACGAACAGTCTTACAAATTAAATGATTAAGCACCAATTGCCACAGTTTTTATACTTACTGCATATATGTAATTCATAAATTCTTTCTTTTCGATTCGGGTAACTAGCACATGAGGTAAGAAAACACTTTTTATTTTCCTGAAGATATTTGCATTACTTACACGTGTGCTTTGTGCCGGGGCAATATTGCGCACAATGACCCTTGCTATCCTTGCTGACGCACAGTGGGACGAATCGCCAATCTAGGGGGAAATAATTCTGGAAGCGACTTATTTTATGTTAATGTTTGTAGAAAATTGCATTTAAGCATGAATTAATAAATAAAAGTCGAAATAGTGGTTTTTGGCAATGCTCATTAAAAAAAAAAATAAAAAAAAAATTAAAAACCAATATAAAATTATTTAGATAAATTGTAAGTAATGGAGTAGTTCTATTTACATTTCTTTATTCAATTTTCAATTATTCAAAAAGAAAAAAAAACATATTAACTATAAAATAACGTCAAATACATTTTTAAAAAATTATATATTAAATTCTAATATCCAAATGTAAAAAAAAAATTGTTTTTCATTCCGAATCATCTGAACCTGATGGATCTGAATCCATCCATCTGCATGCATACATCCGGCGACTTCAATACAAATATTCTATCCAATTCTCCCAAAAAACAGTTCATTTTAGATCTGGTATGTTCCCCGAACCTATTTATTGTTCGTTTCGAGTCGAGTAATCATACCCAATCTTTTCTTACTGATATCGATCATATTTTCGAGGACTTTGGCAACAACTAGTATCATACTGTGCCATAAGTCTGTGAGCGACGACTTAACCACGACTTAATACGTATTTCCAATGATCTTTCGAATCCTACTTTATTTCTAAAATATATATCTTGAAAAAAACCTAGATTACCTGACAGCAGATGAAATAAATCTATCCCTTGATCTACTATCCCGTTGTATAGGACCCATCTATTCCTATGAATCAATTGACGACATGGTAGAATGCCTTCCATCCAATCTCGCTGCCATCCTAAATCAAATTGAACCCTTTAAAACTTGTACCTTCAGATGCTCCCTAGTCCTTGGAATTAGCCCAGATATTCGGGAAATATTGAAGAAAAGGATGCTTCCAGACGTAACGGAATAATCTTCCGGTATCTTATATCTTATATCGATCCCCCACCACTACACCACATAATAAAGACTTCTTGAATATTTACCAATGCGAGAGGTAATTAGCTAGGAAAGAAAGAAAAAAAACTGAAATATACATTTCATCTATACCACGGTGCTGTTCCTACATATTAAAAATATCGGATCTCAATAATGACAAGTTTACACCTGGAAAAAAAAAAAACCGTACCACAGATTAGCAGGAATAAGAAATGCGTAATGAAAAATTTGTTATTATATAATGTTGATTGTATTCTGTGAAAATGTCTGTCTATTTATAAATTTTTAGTTATCACCTTTTTACTAACAATAATTAAATAAGAAGTAGTTTAAATTAAGTAACTTACTAAGTTGACTACTGGAAATAAAGAAGGGTACATCACACTTAAAAAGCCAAATACAAATAAACTTACTTGCCGAAACGTCTTCCATACCGTGGTATAATTTTTTTTCCAAAACAATATGAAAATCCCTGATCTATGTTGCCGCTTTATGAATAAGATGTTCAAATTATCCGACTTATTGTGGCGTGTTTATTGTTTTGTTAATCCGTTGGTATTTTTTTTAAGTGATTAATGGTTTGTAGATACCTAAGGTATACTGTTGTTTTCATGCTTTATTTCTTTCTTATTCCTAGAAAGGAAAAAATCTTGCTATTTGCTTTTAATTGTTGTACTTATGGTCAACGAATCTCGTTTTTTCATAGCTTCGGAGATTGCCGTAGTGTATTCCAATGAAACTGGTTTACTATATATCTATGAATTTCATTAGCACCTCCGTATTGCCTCAAAATATTAAAAATACAGGCTCTCAACAATGAGAGATTTATACCTTTAAAGAAAGCGCACACCTTTATTAGCGGGTATTAGCAGTTCATATTGAATACTTTATTTCTATATAGTGTGGACTATATTCTGTATAAATATCTCGGTGTAGATCGGTGTAGATTTTTAGTAACCCCTTTTTTTATAAGAAAAAAATATAGCTCATCGACTATTGAAAAGAAAGGAGGTTACTCTGTATTATATCCACATTTAAAGAACCAAGAACTTATATAAACTTAATTTCTGAATCGTCTTCTAATGCCTAGCATAATTTTTTTTCAAAAAAACACGATCCATTCTATGATTTTACTGATTTTACAGTATAATTTGGAAATAAGCTGACTAAGCATTATGAGGGAACTACCGTATTCAAACCCCCATTATTCTGTTAATACTTGCTTAAAATGATTAATAATTTGTAAATGCCTTAGCTAGACTATTGTTTTCAAGAGACCGACAAGATTTTTTCATTTCGTTGATGTTAACTATTTCCGCCTAGATTGGCGATTCGTCCCACTGTGTGACGGTTGCGCATCACTTGTGAGGACTGATCCGAAGTCCTTGAGATGTTCACGTCAGTAAGAGAGTGAGATAGTCTTAACCTACCGTTAGTTCACGACTCATTCATCTTGCTGTAAAATTACAGTTATCGATTCAACAACGAAGCATGTCTCACTTAACATTCTACGTATTTATTTCCTCTTTGGTAAGACTTTTTTTTTTCTTTAGTGGTACTTAAGACTGTTTGTCAGAAGAATTCTATTATAATATATGTTAGATAACGTTATAATACATATGGGCCATTCCACGTCAAATCATCCAGCCGAAATTCAAAATTTTACCTCACCCCCTCAGATTTTGATAAAAATTTGTAGGTATCAAGTACATATATAAATCAGAAAAAATTCCAAATTTTACCCAATTCCATCAAGTAGTTTCAGAGTTATGGCCATTTGAACTTTTGAGATATTTGAAGTTCCGACGACGACTTGAGCTCAAAACCAACTTGTACATGTTAAGACTTTCCTCTGTAGAATGGTTGCTAATTGAACTAGAGCTTTCAAAATTTATTCGTTAATTCTGCCTTTCATGCAGAATCAGATGGTACTATATATATCAGAGAGATAATTTTCCTTCATGAAAAAAAAAATTCATAAACATAAAAATTTATATTTTTTCCAAGTTGTAAAATGGTCATAGAAAAATGCCATGAGCAAAAATCTCTCTCCAACCGGCCTTACACACTATACAGGGTGTATCGCAAGTAGATGACAATATGCAAGATGGAAAAACTAGATCAAAAATGTAGTTAAACGCCGCCAACCGCATGATTCTATCTCATTCCGTTGCACAGATATGCCGTTCCAAAGGTTATTTCAAGAAAACCATGTTTTTTGTAGGAAAACCTCAATTTTCTCTGCTTCCAAACATTTTTTTTCAATGTTCCATCACAGTTTTGAATTCAGCATTAAATTTCCTTCAAGCCTAATGCACATTCAATGTTCACAAGTATCTTTTCAGAAGCGCGATAACAGATCAAGAAATAAAAATTTTAAAAAAGTGTTGTCAGTGACAAATTTTCCGTGATCACTACTCTTCCAAAAAAAATCCTGCAAGCTGCCGAATCTCACAAAAGTTGTAAAATTTAATTACCTTTCTAACGGTGTACTCGAAACTGCAATTATCTCTCAATTTTGTAATGCAATTGGAATGGGAAGGAGAAAAAACTGATGTCATGCTTATTTTGTAGGATCTTATCTCCAATAAATTTAATTTATTTTTCATGTAAATTACAAATATTTATTTAATAAATCTACTAGAGAGGTGATTGAAACCTAAAAGAACGTGAAGAACGTTTGGCATGATGAATGTTTTTGTTTACTTCTTACGGATTATGTTCGCTTTAAGGTTTGTTTGCCTTATCTCTTTAATTCTTCGTCTACCTACTTTGTGTTTAATACTGATAATAATTGTCAGTATCGTGCAAATCTTCAGTCTGTTAAGTAAGTTTCGATTTGAGTTCAAGAAGTAAAATGCCAAATTTATACACAGCTGAAGAGTACGTTGACAAGATTTTCGCATATGGGGCTGCGAGAGGCAATGGTCTTCGTGAAGACCAGAAGACAAGAAGAATATCGCAGTATGTTTCCTATTCGGCAGAGATTTCCAGATGATGATCCATCAACTAGTACCCGTCGCACTTCAAATCAACTGGGAATATCGCACTCTACAGTCTTTAGAGCTCTCAGGGAAGACAATCAATATCCTTATCACCTGACTACTGTCCAGGAGTTGCTACCGCGTGATATAGAGCTACGGATGTTTGCGCGATGGTATGTTCAACAGTGGCACGAGAGGCGTAACTTCCCTGATCGCATAATTTGGACAGATGAGGCAACATTCACACGTGCGGGAATTTTAACTCACGCAACTCTCACCTTTGGTCTCATCATAATCCACCTGGCTCTAGGGAACACTGTCTAGGAGTCTGTGGGCTGCATATGACAGAGCCTGTTTTCTTACCTCGTTGGTTAAATTCAAATACTTTTTATGATCTACTTTAGGATAGCGGCGCTACTCGAAGCAATACCACTTGAAGAAGAGATATGGTGGCAACTGGACGGGTGTCCAGCGCATAATGGACGAGCTGTAACAAACTGGCTCAATCAACAGTACCCAGGAAGATGGATTAGGAGATATGGACCTGTGCATTGGCCGGCCCGAAGCCCTGATTTGACGCCACTGAATTTTTATATTTGGGGTAGGCTTAAATCGGAAGTTTACAGAGTACCCATTCAGGATATGAACCATCTGATCGCAAGAATTCGCGAATCATGTGAAGCAATGAGAGCTGACCACAATCAAATTCGAAGGGCTACATCAGCTGTGTTAAACAGATGACGTCAGTGTGTACTGCAAGGAGGAGGCCAGTTCCAGCAACTTTCGTAATGTTCAAAGACATTTTATTTACTATTTAACTTTCATGTAAGAATTAATTTAATTTTTCTTTGTAATCTACATAAAAACTAAATTAAATTTATTGGAGATAAGATCCTACAAAATAAGCATGACATCAGTTTTTTCTCCTTCCCATTCCAATTGCATTACAAAATTGAGAGATAATTGCAGTTTCAAGTACACCGTTAGAAAGGTAATTAAATTTTACAACTTTTGTGAGATTCGGCAGCTTGCAGGATTTTTTTTGGAAGAGTAGTGATCCTCGAAAATTTGTCGCTGACAACACTTTTTTAAAATTTTTATTTCTTGATCTGTTATCGCGCTTCTGAAAAGATACTTGTGAACATTGAATGTGCATTAGGCTTAAAGGAAATTTAATGCTGAATTCAAAACTGTGATGGAACATTGAAAAGAAATGTGTGGAAGCAGAGAAAATTGAGGTTTTCCTACAAAAAACACGGTTTTCTCGAAATAACCTTTGGAACGGCATATCTGTGCAACGGAATGAGATAGAATCATGCGGTTGGCGGCGTTTAACTACATTTTTGATCTAGTTTTTCCATCTTGCATATTGTCATCTACTTGCGATACACCCTGTATATCAAAAGAAAGAGGGAGAAATTCTCTATCTAATGATGAAATAATATGAGTGGCTCTTTGACTTATAAGAGTTTTATCACGATTTGAATCTAACATATTAAAATTTAATTTCAAAGTGGCGCATACAAATTAATACAGTTGAAATCTCTCTTAGATATACTCCTTCAAAGGTATATTATTGAAAAGGGCATATAATTTCCTTTTAAATGATATGATAATGTTTGTGAACTTTTGAGCTGAAATTGTTTTATTACAATGTAAATCTAATAAAATTAATTCAACTCGGTGTTATATGAAAATGTCTGTATGGCTAAAATCTCTCTCCAAGCCCATTAAAATATTATATATCACTGAAAAGAGGATGAAATTTTCTATCTAATGATGAAATAATATGAGTGGCTCTTTGACTTATAAGAGTTTTATCACGATTTGAATCTAACATATTAAAATTTAATTTCAAAGTGGCGCATACAAATTAATACAGCTGAAATCTCTCTTAGATATACTCCTTCAAAGGTATATTATTGAAAAGGGCATCTAATTTCCTTTTAAATGATATGATAATGTTTGTGAACTTTTGAGCTGAAATTGTTTTATTACAATGTAAATCTAATAAAATTAATTCAACTCGGTGTTATATGAAAATGTCTGTATGGCTAAAATCTCTCTCCAAGCCCATTAAAATATTATATATCACTGAAAAGAGGATGAAATTTTCTATCTAATGATGAAATAATATGAGTGGCTCTTTGACTTATAAGAGTTTTATCACGATTTGAATCTAACATATTAAATTTTAATTTCAAAGTGGCGCATACAAATTAATACAGCTGAAATCTCTCTTAGATATACTCCTTCAAAGGTATATTATTGAAAAGGGCATCTAATTTCCTTTTAAATGATATGATAATGCTTGTGAACTTTTGAGCTGAAATTGTTTTATTACAATGTAAATCTAATAAAATTAATTCAACTCGGTGTTATATGAAAATGTCTGTATGGCTAAAATCTCTCTACAAGCCCATTAAAATATTATATATCACTGAAAAGAGGATGAAATTTTCTCTCTAATGATGAAATAATATTAGTGGCTTATTGACTTATAGGAGTTTTATCACGATTTGAATCTAACATATTAAAATTTAATTTCAAAGTGGCGCATACAAATTAATACATCTGAAATCTATTTCCAAATATCCTTAAATCACCATATACTTATTGCTGAAAAGATCATGTACTTAACTTTAATGTAATTTAATAATATGTGCAGGCTTTTAAGTTTAAAGATTTTTTTTTTTTTAAATTAAATGTAATAATAATATCAAATCAACTCACAATTTTTATTTATTTAAGCTAATAAATTATAATAGTGAAAATCTTAGCATTAGGCTATAATGAGTTCATAAAGGTGTTGTATGCCTTGTTAATTTTGTTGACAGAATCGCAACCAATCTTGTAAGTATCACTAAACGGGAAAATTATTTGGATGGCGGATTGATTACACATAGTATATGAGATGGTGGAACTGGACATTGGTCTTTATTTTTAGGCCAAAAAATGTTTCTGTTGGCCCAGAGGGGTGCATAAATAGCAAATCATAATCACCTTCTGTCTCATTTATACTATGGACTATCCCGATCCACCAGTTGTTGCCATGTACACAGGCCACGAAAGAATTGACTTCTGGTTATACATTTGGTCCTGTTTAGCGAAAAACATTTTGGCTTGGAGAGAGATTTTAGCAATACAGAAATTTTCATATAACACCGAGTTGAATTAATTTTATTAGATTTACATTGTAATAAAACAATTTCAGCTCAAAAGTTCACAAACATTATCATATCATTTAAAAGGAAATTAGATGCCCTTTTCAATAATATACCTTTGAAGGAGTATATCTAAGAGAGATTTCAGCTGTATTAATTTGTATGCGCCTCTTTGAAATTAAATTTTAATATGTTAGATTCAAATCATGATAAAACTCTTATTAGTCAATAAGCCACTAATATTATTTCATCATTAGATAGAAAATTTCATCCTCTTTTCAGTGATATATAATATTTTAATGGGCTTGGAGAGAGATTTTAGCCATACAGAAATTTTCATATAACACCGAGTTGAATTAATTTTATTAGATTTACATTGTAATAAAACTATTTCAGCTCAAAAGTTCACAAACATTATCATATCATTTAAAAGGAAATTATATGCCCTTTTCAATAATATACCTTTGAAGGAGTATATCTAAGAGAGATTTCAACTGTATTAATTTGTATGCGCCACTTTGAAATTAAATTTTAATATGTTAGATTCAAATCGTGATAAAACTCTTATAAGTCAAAGAGCCACTCATATTATTTCATCATTAGATAAAGAATTTCTCCCTCTTTCTTTTGATATATAGTGTGTAAGGCCGGTTGGAGAGAGATTTTTGCTCATGGCATTTTTCTATGACCATTTTACAACTTGGAAAAAATATAAATTTTTATGTTTATGAATTTTTTTTTTTCATGAAGGAAAATTATCTCTCTGATATATATAGTACCATCTGATTCTGCATGAAAGGCAGAATTAACGAATAAATTTTGAAAGCTCTAGTTCAATTAGCAACCATTGTACAGAGGAAAGTCTTAACATGTACAAGTTGGTTTTGAGCTCAAGTCGTCGTCGGAACTTCAAATATCTCAAAAGTTCAAATGACCATAACTCTGAAACTACTTGATGGAATTGGGTAAAATTTGGAATTTTTTCTGATTTATATATGTACTTGATACCTACAAATTTTTATCAAAATCTGAGGGGGTGAGGTAAAATTTTGAATTTCGGCTGGATGATTTGACGTGGAATGGCCCATATGTAAATTTGAACGGTATCTTGTGAAATATATCACACATCTCGAATGAAGAAAAACCTTTGTTGGAGTATGAATAACATTTCTTCTCAACGAATCTGCATTGTATATAGCCATCTCCAATAAGCTTTAGGATTTTCCCCTCTTGTTTTCTTTTTATCAAATCATATAAATTTATCAAATTAGTTGTTTTCCGTAATGGTCTTTCAGTAGCGGATCAAGGGAATATTTATTACATTCTTTGTTATGTTCTTCAATCTTTCTTCTTGGCAATGAATTTTTTTAGGTAAGCGACGAGTGTGGAAAAAAGAGGCCATTTTTGTGTGAAACGTGAAATTCTGCCGAACGTAAAAGAATTTTCAAATTAAAATCAATTGTGTATTTAATTCAAGCCCTGCCCCTCCCCCCCCCCTGGGAGATGAGGTCACCTATAAAATATTACTATTTCTATTTAAACTGTGCTATATCTAGTAATTTTTTAAGTCGTCAAATTGAAAATAGATTGTATTTAAACATCATATATATTATTTCTCAGGGCCTTTTTTTTCTCGGTACGCCATAACTTCCTTAATACTCAAATTTCATGAATGAGGCATCATTTAAGCTGGCCTTAACTTCTACTCCGGAAAAATATATAAATCTCTCATTTCGCCTTAGATTGCGAGTTATAAGCGCAAAACCACGCAAGAAAAATTATCGTAGAGGTTTCTAAATGGTGTCAATCTTGTCAGTTATTCAAGGAGAACATTTTCGTTATTTTATTACATTTCGATTAACCCATTCATTTGCGAGTAAGCGAAAAACTGCGATTTTCAGCGAAAATGTACGCAGCGCTCTTTCGAAGGTGCCTATGTAATACTACGTAAACATATAAATACTTAAACTTATGTTTAATAAAATAACTAATCTGCAATTTAAACACATCTATTCTTTACTTCAACTCTCACCTGTCCCCATTACGTACTAAATATGCACTACGCGATTCAAAATATACGGTGTGTAGGTACTTTAATTAAGTGAGATATAAATAGGAATGCTTCGCGAAGGTATGCTAGTTCAATAGTAATTTACAATGTGACTATGTACTAATCCATATTTTAATTTAGGTCCTTCATTACTCATGAAATATAAAAATAAAAAAATAGTGCGCCCCCCTCATAAATTTTCTGGATCCGCTGCTGTAGTCTTTCCTGTAAGTCAGAGCGCCAGAAATACTAAATTTAGATGATGGGTAAGTTAGATAGATGCACGAGATTATCGATTAAAGTTGGAAAATCCAAAAAGGTAGTTGCGAGGCCCCGTAGATATAAACAAAGTTGACCCGCCCCTTAAGTGTGTAAAATTGTAATCTTACGTGGAAGGCTATCTTTTTAAACGGTAATGGAAACGGCAAGCAGTGTCAATGTACCTCATTCTGTATGTGTCATCGGAGCACAAGTCATTGCTAGAGCGTAATCATCAAAAAGTATTTTGAATTTCGAAGGGTAGATGCTCGATAAAAATTGGAAAATGCAAAAATAGAGAGAGGAACGGGTATACGATACGGGTTGGTTACAATAGTTAGGTTTGTGTTATAAAAATTTAGTAATAGATGAATAAGAATAAAAATGCTACTTTTTATTGATTTTTTACTAAATTTTTATAAAGTTCATAGTTTGGATATAGCGAGAGGTTATTCTAATTATTTGCAGCCCAGGAAAAAAATATGCACGTGCAAGAAATAATTTTAATCGAAATGAGGCATACGAAATATGAGTTATATGTTGGAGTTTGACTTTTGTTAAACTTTTAATGATAGTAAATATCATAGAATGTAGGGTAAACTAGACATTTCTGAAGAATTCGAAAAAGTCCGGTTTTTGAAATATTTCTTATGTAGGCTGTATTCCTCATTTTACAACCTGTCAAATTTTCAATCTTTGTTCCTTCCAGGTTAATCCTGGTAATCTTCCTGGCTTTTCAAAGCTCTGGCATTATTACGACTATTACCGATTTTTTTTTAGTAATAAATAATATAAAAAAATATCTAATAGGTTCCAATACAGTACCGATTCCAATTCCAGTACCAAATATCTCAAAAACAAACTCAATCGGACCAATCTACTACGTAATACGTACCAAACATCTCAAAAACCTGACTTTTTCAAATTATTGAAAAATGTCTACAGTTCTAGTTTATGGATATGTTCTATTAGTAAGTTTAACAAAAGTCAAAAACTGTCGCAAAAAACGTCACATTCTAATAGACTGTAAAACTTTCAAGAAACACGGGGAAAGTATGCTTTTAAAAGGTGCATTGCAGGTGATTCTTAGAGACGATGAAAAAATCGTGAAAATAAAACAATGGTATATTTAAAATTGATTAAATAATATTAGAAAATCTAAAATGTAGGTGTTGTCAATGACCCTGCAGGGCAGAGGCAACAAAAAAAAATAAAATAATATCTAAAATAGTATATTTCGTACCAAGGGCCGAAAGTGGGCGTTTGCCGGCCCGAGATATTTTTTGACCGAGACGTAGTCGAGATCATGAAAAATTCGAGGGCCTGCAAAAGCACTTTGGCCCGAGGCACGAACGCTATTTTTCACCTTACTACAATAAATATTAATACGATATAACATTAATAAAAATCAAGATTTTCTTTTGGTTAAGTGTACCTCTTTGTTAGAAGGTTATCTTGTGGTTATGGGGACATGATGAATGTTTAATGTATGGATTGTTTTACGTTATGTTATTATGTAAGTTAATAAAGAGAGATGAACATATGTGTGTTTCATTTAATACAACTGATATATTTCAAAATGCTAAAAAAAGTTAGTTCGTTTATTTTTGATTTATAGAAACGTTAAAAGTACAATTTTGGTTGTTTGAAAACAACCTTACCTATCTTTTGATTTTGCTGGTAACAAATCTGCTATGATTTCTTTTTCTCTTCTATTTATAGATTCTGATATATTATTAGCCATAATTACTAAATAACTAAACAATAATACGAGCAAAACAAACTTATGTAATGTATATAATGAAATGAATGAATTAAAATAATAAACAGCTGATTTTGCGGCCCTAGGGCGAAATATTCATTTTCGGCCCTAGGGCGGCGAAGTGAAGCTTTCGGACCGCAAATTAGATGTGTAAAACAGGTGATTACATTGTAGAATGGTGAAAATGTTGTTTTTGCAGATTACATTGCAGTTTACCTTGCTCCCGACGATACGTTAATAAAATTTATTAAAAGACTATCAATCATGCGATTGAGAAATTATGTATGTACGTAAGTTATATTTAATTTGGTGGCGGGATGGCCGAGTGGGCAAACGCGTTAGAAAATTCGCGTTGCCCATGGCAACGTCTGTTCGGAATACGAAGATAGCAAGTTCAAAACCCGGAGCCAGGGGAAAATCTAATTATATTCGGCATTAATCCCCCACCCTCTCCCCTGGCCCGGGAACCCCGTATAGCCTACAAGGCGAGGAAGGGGTGGAACAAGAAAAAAAAAAGAAAAAAGGTCTAGTTTATGGATATGTTCTATTAGTAAGTTTAACAAAAGTCAAAAACTGTCGGAAAAAAACTGCAAAAATTAACAAAAATGTTGTTTTTGTAGATTACATAGTTTACCTTGCTCCCGACGATACGTTAATAAAATTTATTAAAAGACTACCAATCATGCGATTGAGAAATAATGTATGTAAGTTATATTTAATTTTTTTTTATTGGTCCTCCCCTTCCTCGCCGTTTAGGCTATACGGGGTTTCCCGGGCCAGGGGAGAGGGTGGGGGATTAATGCCGAGTATTATTATATTTCCCCTGGCTCCGGGTTTTGGACTTGCTATATTTGGGTTCCCATCATATGTTGCCATGGGCAACGCGTATTTTCTAACGCGTTTGCCCACTCGGCCATCCCGCCACCCAAGTTATATTTAATTTATTAATTTGTTATAATTGTAATTGGATCATTGAATGTAAATAAAAATAAATTAATGTACTGGTTTTTGAGAATGGGGACACAATCCCGAAACGTCAACAATGTTGTGGAATAAAAAATGAATAGTTTTTGTTAAAAAAGGAGGATGTGTTGCTAGTTAATAATTACTTATTATATGAAAATCTTCCTACCAAATTTAGAAGAAAATAAAAAATAAAATAATACCTTAATATAACAAAAATGTAGTTATTGCAGATTCCATAGTTTACCTTGCACCCGACAATATGTTAATAGAAGCTTCCACGAATTTTTTTTCGGAAAGGGAGGGGGCTGGTTCCCAGGTCGCAGTTATTCTGCTAACACGCGATTTCGGCGGACATAACCGGGTGCGAACCATGTCCATCCGCCGGCTCTTTAGCGAAGATGTCCATGAAGATTCTCCGATAAAGACGTTTTCCGGATAACGCCAATTTCCATAGCGGCCAGAGCAAAAGCTTGCCCGGGCCAGATTTCCCGAAACCTCTTTCCCCGACCTCGTTGGCCCCCATTTTTGGTGCTCTGTAATAGAAGCAACTCTTGCTTACTGTACTCAGCTCCAGTATGTCGTCCATCGGATAGGACGTAAAATGGAGGTTCCGAGCCTGTACGATGTCAGGTACTCGTTAAAGATCCCTATCCTAATTATGCCTGGATATGCATAATTTAGGACTCCCATTGTAGCATCGTCCGATTAGCCTTAGTAGCGTAAATGGAATTTAAACAAACAAACAAACAAACATTGTTCATTGAATCAGAATACCCTAAAAATTATTTGACTCTTAATGCCTCCATAGCCTTTACTAGAAATATGACTCAATTGAGGTTGAGAATAATAAAAAAGATATAACACCAATTACTACTGTTTAATATATATATATATTTTTTAACTGATACATTTTATTCACACCTGTTAATATTAACATTAACAATCAGTGAATTTGATGATTGAAATAATGCATTGGCATGAGAGGCATGAGGGGGAGCATTACCCAGCGGCATCTCCTACTGTCTTGATTGGTGCTAGGATTGACTACTAGACGAGGAGGTCCCTCATCCAGCTCCTCTTCAGCCTTCTACGGGCGGTACCTGGCATGAGTTTTGTGGCCATGTTATTAATGAGTGAGTTGGGGTGTCCTTGTAATTTTTCGTGGAATCTTTTGTAGTGCGTTCGTATGTGTTCGTTGACAGTCGGCATATGAAGGTCATTGTATAATGTTATGTTGCTGACATACCAGGGGGCTTTTGTAATAATTGTTAATATTAAATATAGATTAAATCCTGAGGAACTCTGTCCTTTTTGTAATATGGAAATGTAGGAAGATCTTTATATTTTATTGTTTGTCTGTTTGATATGGCTTAGAGGCCTAAAACCCTCAGGTCATCAGCGCCTTATTTTGTTGTGATATGCCCAATGTATTTAACTCTCAGAACGCATTATGTATCAACACTGATTGGTATGAACATTGGACCATTCTATAAAACCTTAAATTCTCCTTCTTTGGCTCAATGAAAGTCGCCTACTGCTATATGCGGGGAGCTTTTAAAATAAGGTCATTTATAATTTCAGATTAGAGTTTAATTTTTTTTTTTATTATTATTTAGCTTAAGTTTACATGTAATTGCATTTTTTTTCGGTACCCCTGTCTGGCCATGTATGGCATACGGTGGGTTACTCCACAGGTGTAACCAACCTATTCTAACCATGGGTGGGTAGGTCTAGATTTATTCCGTGGGGCCTCCACGAAATAAAATTCAACGAACCAGGGCGGATTCGAACCGCCACAGTTCGGCTCGAATATGCTAAAGCCGGTCGCGCTCAAACACACTCGGCTATTCCGCAGGCCCATACAATTGACATTGTTAATGTAAATAAGGAAACTTTAATTACTTTGTATAAATAAGGAAAGCTTAATTTTTTATTAGATGTGCTGTGTGGCTAACTCGATTTGTTCGGTAAATGCACCAAAAGATATTCCTATATACAAAAAGAATAAAGAAATTATTATTATTACTAAGCAACTCTTCCCCACATCTAGTAAATACCAAAATAAGTGTATACACTACCTGGCATTATTAAGCCAGTATGATAAGCAAAGTTTGTATATATGTGAAATCAAAATAATGTCTTACAAACGGCTGGACGGATTTTTAATACTTTACATTTCGCCAGCCATTTCGACCACCATTAACAGAACTGTAGATAAGATAGCAGTACTGGCTGATGATGAGGAGTGACAGTGCGATACCTGGACACCAGAGGTCACCACTAACGGTAGCGACAGTTTTTACCTGGCCCGTACTGTACCCAGCTAGCGGTCTCCAACTTGTTTTTTTTCCTAAATACCTCTCGCCAGCTTCAATTACATCAGGGAGGAAAAAGAAAAATAACAACTACGTTAATTGAAGTATAACAGGTCTCAGCCTTAAGTGTAACTATTTGACATCTCACCGCAAGATCTTCATTTTGTGTCTGCATACAGATCGAGAATTATGTATTGAAGATATAGACATAGAAGATTTAAATAAATAGGTATACTAGGTGTCCCAGACATAGTGTAAAAAAATATTGGGTAATACTGCACGTTAAACGGGGCAGAATGGCGCAGAAACGAGTTTCCTATCTCAATCTGTTGAGGAGATAAAATCTTTTTTGGTTTTATTTTTAAAATCTTATTTTTTTCTGAAAAATGACAGTTTTCTCTACTTTGGTTTAGCGTAGAAACAAAAACGATGATATTTTCTTAACCAGCATTAAATTTTCTAAAAGATGAGATAGGTCTAGTTATTTTAAAACTTTCAGTGGGACTAATAACCTGCTAAACACAAAACATTTATTAAAACTTAAATTTTTAATAGTTTTTTAAAATTCCCCACTGGATCACCCTAGAAGCCGTCAAATTTCCTAAAAACAGCGGAATTCAGTTAGCTTTTTAGTGGTGTAACCCATGATACCATTGCACTTCACCTTTTGAGTCTAACAGTAGTTTTTCTGATGAAAAAAACGCTAGGGAATGTCACTGTCAATGAGGAAGCGCGCTAGAGCCTGCATCCAAAGTAATGGATACCGAACTTCCCATGAGTTAGAATATTTCTTTTTTAATTTTGACTTCCAGTTTCTACTACACCACAGGTGACCCTTTTTTTTAAATTTATTTCCAGACCATCTCCCTTACCCACCCAGATAATCATATTGTTTCCATTTTAATATTTTAACATGGTTTGACGCATCAAAGACGAATGTTATGTATTATTATAATCAATCGAAAATACTTCTTCATTTCAATGAACAGCTGATCAAACCGTCTCTTTAGATTTCCATTTCAATTCGAATGACAAACCAATTTTTTTCCTCGTCGCTACTTACCGGCACATGCCATTGATTTCCAAGACATTTCCACTCCAACAGTGAAATCTTAATCAGCACTTTCCAAATGCTCCGCTGTATAAAAGAAAAAACACCAGTTTACCAGCTCATCGCTTTCTCTTCTTATTTATTTTTTTTTTTTTTTTTAAACAATTTTGTCTTAGCAGGAGAACAGTCGTGTCGAATCGTGGCACCGTGTGGATGAGGTTCTTAGAGTACGTCACGAAAGTTTGTACATTCTTCGTGGGATTTCGCCAGTGTTTGTGTCTTCTCCTTTTTATACCACACAATCGGAGGAAGAAAAAACAAAACATTGAAACTATTTTTATCGTAAATAGCGATTTCATATTTTAAACTAATTTTATATCATTACCACATATATTATTTCTCAAAGCCCTTTTTTGTCGGTACCCCATAACTTCCTTAATACTTCATCAAATTTTATGAATGATGCATCATTTTAAAGCTTTCCTTAACCTTAACTACCCGGAAAAATATACAAATCATTTCGCCTTCAATTGAAGGTTATAAGCGCAAAACGGCGGTTTTGGTAATAGAGTTTTGGTAGTAGAGGTTTCTAAATGGTGTCAATCATTTCAGGTTTTCAAGGAGAACATTTTCAGTCATTTACATTTTTTCGATTAACCTCATCGTTTTCGATTTGTAAGCGAAAAACTGAAGTTCACATGGCTTTTTCGAAGAAGTCATTTTTTTCAGTTTGTCGAGACGAACATTTATGTTATATACACCTTTCCGTTTGTCGCCGTAGTTTGTGAGTTACAAGCAAAAACATGCGATTTCCGTCAACAGAATCAGCGCATTCCCTTTCCACGAAACCGATAGGTGTATTTACATAAGTATGTGGCATTTTCCAGGGTGCGCTCTTTCAGTGACATCTATGTCCTATTAGATCCAGAAGTTTAGAAACTACCAAAGATACATAGAAAGATTTTTTTTAAGACCTTTCTTCCAGTTCAATCTCCCTTAAGATATCCCCCCGTAATTTGGCCGGACACTGCACCTATTGTAAGTGAAAACCAAAATATCATGAGGGCACACAATTTTTTCATCATATTTCTTTTTATCCTGAACTATGAGGGATGATAAAATCTTATTGAAAAAATGCTGTAATTGGAGTTAGTCTTTTTGTCAACTGGAATGCTCATCATACATAGTAATAAAACCATTTTTCATAATTACATACAATAAGAACACTTCAAACATTTTATTTTCGATTTATAATCAGTCAATTCAGCTCTCCTTTTTTGTTTTATGTCTGTTTTTATTCGCTTGCTGTACTACTCAAAAATGTTCACTCATATTGCATTAAATTTACTTAAGTAGGTATATATTATATATTGATTAAATATAATGTGTTAATCAATTAACCTTCTTATGAGAAAATTAATTTTGTAGGGTATCCAGTCGGTTTTCTAATTGACATGTAAAATCATTATTTTATTTTGAAAGAAAAGGTGAAACTAATTATTTTCGCTTGATTTTTTAGTAATTTAAAAAGAACAGCTGAACAAATACATAACCTTTACAAATCGAACGGAATGAATGAACAATAAACATCGAGTGAAACGCACCCTAGCGCTTCCTGGTAGCCTGGAGCTCGAACTAAATTTTTCATTCATAAACTCGTATCTCAATCTCAGGTAGGCTAATTACATGGTGCGAGAGGCTTAAAATTCCAGTCCTTTTCCCTCCAATTTTACACCCTTAAAAGAAAAACAGAAACCTTCTTCTCCGTTAGGGGTTATATAGCAATACGCTGACATAACTTCCTTAATCCCACGTGGAGTCGTTTTTCAGCCTTTTCGGCACGCACATTGTACACGTTGCTTTATAATATATATTGATGATATTGATGGGGATAAAAAGTCTGATACAAAGACCTACTCTGGTGGCCCTAGAATTTTTACGGATAGGACGTAAAAGGAGGTCCCGAGACTGTACGATATCAGGTACTCTTTAAAGATCCATAATTTAACTATACCTGTACAGGCAAAACATAGGACTCCCACTGTACCATCGTCGGATTATCCTTAGAGGCATACAATGTCGTTCAGCTAACAAAACAATCGACCTACAGTTAAATTACGAAATCAAGTATTTCATAAAACAGTTCGGAGTTAATTCGGTGCTTGATAGGATTAGCTCTGATATGGCGGCTCAGAAAACAAGTTTTTTTTCACTTTAAAAAAGATGGACCACTCTAGAATCAAGTTTATTAGATTCCATCTTTCGTCTAAGAAAGAAAAAAAAAAAGTCTTCAAAAGGGCCCTTTCTTTTTCAGACTAAACGGCGCCATATTGGTCACGCCTACAAGTAACGTATTAATACCAAAAATTCCCTTAACTTAATTCGGTGTATAGTTTTCTTAAATTTCTAACATCTTGCATGAAATCGGTAGCCGATATTGCAAACCAGGTACCAGTAACATTAACTGTCCCGTAATCAATCAGCAATTAGTATGCTCATATTCAAAGAAATATTTTTTATGTTTAGATATTTTATATTATATTTTGGTATATTATTAATTTTGTCTTTCTTTTCTTTTCAGAAGTGGTTCATAGAGACAGCTCCATTTTGGTAAGTACATTGATTGTGCAATCTAACGTAGCAATTTGGATAACTGTACCCCTGTTCGATTGGTCATAACTACCGTTGGAACGCCCTCAAGGTAGTTTTCTTATTATGTAGAACAGTTCGAGATCGGTCTCAAGCAGAGCTGTTATGATACTGTTCGAAATGTTTTAGCCTTGTCGATTCGGATAATGGGACCGATTTACTGACTGTTCATTTTGGGATATAGGTAGCGGTTGGGTGTGGCATTTTTAGCGAAATTCAGATAAATAAAGAAGGTTAGCTTAAATAATCACTAGCTTAAGTATTGCAGGAAGGGATAAAAATGAAAACATTTGGTGAAGGTTCAATTAATATATTAAAATAGATAATTAGGATCTTCGGTCTTGATAAAGTTTATTTATAAAAAAATCTGGTGCGTGCGCGCAACACACAACTTTCACTTACCAACTTACTTAGATTAGAAATTAATGCGTTGTTGTGGTCCCTTTCGTTAGACCAATTTTGATGAAATGTTAGCTATCACATCTTTGGCATATAAATACATCAAATACCCAGTTTGATCAAAATAGTTAAAACCGTTTTTGAATAAAAAAAAACAACACGTGAAAATGATACAAAATTTATTAAGTAAAGTCCCCCCTCCGGTTGGTCAATTTTGGTAAAATGTTGGCTATCACATCTTTGGCTTATGCATACATCAAATACCCAGTTTGATCAAAATCGTGAAAGCCTTCTTTGAGTAAATAAAAAAAACACTTGAAAATGTTACAAAATTTATTAAGTAAAGTCCCCCCTCCGGTTAATCAATTTTGATGAAATGTTGGCTATCACATCTTTGGCATATACATACATCAAATACCCAGTTTGATCAAAATCTTTAAAGCCGTTTTTGAGTAAATAAAAAAAAACACGTGAAAATGATGCAAAATTTATTAAGTAAAGTCCCCCCTCCGGTTAATCAATTTTGATGAAATTTTTACAGTCATATCTAGGGCATATACATAGATCAAATACTTAGTTTAATCAAAATCGTTAGAGCCGTTTTTGAGAAAATCGAAAAAAAAACTAAAAAGTTATTAAGTAAATTACCCCCTCCCTTTAAGTAATTTTGATGAAATTTATGCTGTCACATCGCGGGCATATACTTACACTAAATACCCAATTTCAGGATCGCACGGTTTATAGTTTTTGAGCTAGTCTGTTCACACACACACACACACACACAGACACACACACACAGACCATTTCGCGGGACTTGTTCATTTCGACTCAGGGGACCCCAAAACGTCTATTTCCGTTGAAAACCGGAAGTCGAAATTTTTCACGATCGCAATACTTCCACTTACTATATATTTCATATATAGGTAAGTGAAAGTAAAAAGTATCCTTAGGTTTCGAGAACAAGCATATCTATCTAGGCATCTTTAGGGTACCATGGGTTCTGATGTAAATAAAATAATTGTTTAATCTGTATTTTTTAAAATTTAAATTATTTTTTTAATGGTGAATATTTTCAAATTAATTTCTAAGGTGCAAATCCTTTTAACATTAAGCATTCATTCAACCTTTTTTTTTTCTTTTCTTTTTTTACCAAAACATGAATCATCGCTCATGAAGAAAAAAAAATTGGATATTTTCAATTTTCTCAGCCAAAATATTAGAGGAAATTTCGTTTTATAAGCCTTATGCTGTTCAATCAATGTACCCTAATTTTTCTTAATTTATTTCTCTTGCTCAAAACAAGAACACAAACGCAATTACCGATGTTAAGTAACTACATATTTAGTTGCCTTTAGGCGTTTAGAACAACATCAAATGATTTTATTTTATTTTAAGCCCGTTATCTAAAATAGATTGTTCAGTAGTTTCCTGAGTTAAACAGCTAAGGATCTTAATTCGAAAAGATATGTCAGTCGATTGTACCGTTAGAAAAGTTCTTGCCTTTTTAATAATGTGCCTATATGTTCTGAATGAATCTGTTCAGTTATGATTCTAAGTATCGTACATAGTTATTTGAATTCACTGTGTTGTTGCTAATTGTGATGAGTGGACATAAACCTTTCTTATACCATAAACAAAACCTTGGTGGGTTGATGTTGTGGCATTGATTTTAATATCTCATTAACTGAACCACTTTTCAATGTTGAATTAATAATTATAAGTGGTATTTGATACTTGATTTAAGTTTTATTTTTTCACTGGCCGGAATAATTTCCTTCTGATAAGAATAATAAGCCTACTAGCTAGGGTGCCCGGCTTCGCTCCGGTAGTTGTGTGGCAGTTTTAATAACAGAAAAACTTTAAAATTTAAGGAAATATAGAACAAAATTAGTACTTTCTTGAAAATTTTAACATTGCATCAATATTCAGATTCGAGATCTGCAGTGTCCGCCCAAATAAGGAACCCTATATACTTTATAGGGTGTTGAAAATGGTAGATGAACAATTCATTTTGCTGCAACTTTGTCGAGTCATGCATCGTTTTTGATGGTTCCTGTGATTATGAATCCTATAAGCCCATTCCAAGCAGTCAGCAAATAATAAGTTATTAGATTATTAGTTAAAAACTATATTTGGAGTACAACTTAAGCGCCGACTACTGTGGTCCCATCAGATCCAGAAGTTTAGAAAATACCGAAGATTAATAGAAAGTTTTTTTGTAAGACCTTTCTTCCAGTTCAATCTCCCTTAATATATCCCCCCCCCCCATGCTAATTTGGCCGAACTCTGCACTTCTCCAATCTTACTACTGTTACTAAGTGAAAACCAAAATATCATGAGGGCACAATTTTTTCATCATATATCTTTTTGTCCTTAACTATGAGCGGTGATAAAATCTTATTGAAAAAATTGTATTATTGGAGTCATTTCATAATTTTGTCAACTGGAATGCTCATCATACATAGTAAGAAAACCATTTTTCATAACTACATACAATAAGAACACTTCAAAACTTGTTATTTTCGGTTTATAATCAGTAAATTCAGCTCTTCTTTTTTGTTTTATGTCTGTTTTTATTCGCTCACTCATATTGCATTAAATTTACTTAAGTATATGTTATATATTGATTAAATGTAATATGTTTATCAATTAATCTTCTTATGAGAAAACTAATTTTGTAAAGTATCCAGTCGGTTTTCCAATTGATTGCAGATATGTAAAATCATTAATTTATTTTAAAAGAAAAGGTGAAACTAATTATTTTCGCTTGATTTTTAATTAATTTAAAAAGAACAGCTGACAAAATATATAACCTTTACAAATATAACGGAATGAATGAACAATAAACATTGAGTGAAGCACACCCTAGCGCTTCCTGGTGGTCTGCAGCTCCAACTAAATTTTTCATTCATAAACTCGTATGTCATTCTCAGATATGCTAATTATATGTTGCGAGAGGCTTAAAATTCCAGTCCTTTTCTCTTCAATTTCACACCCTTAAGAGAAAAACAGAAACCTTCTCCGTTAGGGGACATACAGTTACACGCTGACATAAATCTCTTAATCGTATGTGGAGTCGTTTCTGAGCCTTTTCGGCACGCACATTGTACACTTTGCTTTATAATATATATTGATTGATTATCAAAGGCTACGATTTTTTCCTTTTCTATTAACAAATCTTAAATGAACAACAAAGTTGGTTTTTAATATTTTATATGTGTTTAGTTATTTATGTTTAATCTCTAATTCCCTGTCTATATTTATCTCTAACTAATGAAACTTAAGATTCATGATCTTATTCTAAAGGAGATAGTTAGCTGTGTCGTCCATCCCTCTTGAGGACCAAAGGTTCGAGCCCGTTACTGAAGAGTCCACGCACACTTTCCTCCCAACAGTAAGGAACGTACCGAGCAGCAAGTACATTGCTATTCAGAGACATTCTGTGTCATCTTCATATGTCGTGCTCTCTGTTCCTCCCAGCGGTACCTCTCCGTCTGTTCGGCTTCTTGTTCACACGGGACCGACATGCTACGTGACCATCTGTCTCTGCAGTCTCTGTCTTAAGCGTGTCCTTTATGGGATTTTTTAGCGGTAGAGAGGATTTTATTGGTTAAGAAAATAAAATGTGGTCAAATCTTATAGGGTCATTCCACGTCACTTCAACACAGGCTTGAGCTTCACCATTACAGATTTTCTTGAAATTTGGTATATGTGTACTACTTGTACCTACTAGAACAATTGTGAAATATTACAGAGATATGGCTACCCGTTTTTGAATTATTGGTCTCTAAAGCCCTCAAAAATAGGTCCAGAAACAGAAAAAAATCATGAAGCAAAATAGCTGTAGATGTTTTCCAAATTCGACTAGGACTATCAGATTGTTGTCGTTTAACAGAACATTCCATGCCGTTTCTCATGATATACAACAATGTGTAGGTTGGTACTAAAGACATTTTCTTAAAACTAAATGTAAAATTTTAATTTCATTTCTCAAAAAGGGCATTTTTTTAAAATGTATATTTTTTTGAAAAATAGGTATTATAATATCTATTCATACATAAAATATAAGAGTGGGGTGAAAATTTCTTTATTACTAAAAGAATTGAAAACTAATGATAAAATTCAATAAAGCTTTTTATGATTAAAAATAGATGTAGATGTTTTCCAAATTCATGATCCAATCCAAATTTTTATATATGTTTTTTTCTGTTTCTGAACCTATTTTTTAGGGCTTTAGAGATCAATAATTCAAAAACGGGTAGACGTATCTCAGTAATATTTCACAATTGTTCTAGTAGATAAAAGTAGTACACATATACCAAATTTGAAGAAAATCTGAGATGGTGAGGTTCAAAATGATATATTTTTGTGTTGATTTCACGTGACATATTTATGATCGTTGGTAGTTTTGGGTGGATTTATTTTAATACAACATTAGAAAAAAGATTCAAGAGAAAAGTTTGGCCAAGGCCAGGATCGAACCCAGGTTGATATATGGGAATCAGGCGTAGTAATCTACCACTGCGCCACCGAGATCGAATCAAAGCCCAGTCTATATCCTCTCTTCACTGACCACCTGTCGTCATTGATGTTTGGAATTCTGAGTTTCTGTGCTCGATGTATCGAGTTCGAATCTGGCTTGGCGCTGGATATCTTTAATATTCTGCTGCAGATCGTCTCTTGGTGGACCGTGAGTCCCTCTTGGGGGTGACCCAGGCCTGTTAAGTGAGTATCCTTAATTGAAAAATTAAGGGGAGAAAACCTGGCGGTTGAGCGTGATCAAGGTCAAATCACCTCCTTGCACGACCGCTAGTTCTGAACCCAAGACCCCTCGTGGGTTTTAGTGGAGTGGGATTCACCTGTATTAGTGAAATTGACTGTACTCGTACGCAGGTAAATAACAATCCTCCAAAGCTTATATTGTTTATAATAGAAATTATAATGAACTGATAATAAACTAAAATACAGTCGAATAGGAACAGTCTTGGATAGAAAACAAACTGATGCCTTTGAGAGAAACAATTTAAGTTACGCACAGAAAACGACAACAACAATTATAATATTAGACTTCTTCTAAATTAAAATAATAAAACGAATTAAATTAAATTATTCGAGATGTCAATAGTACGCAGTTGAAATCCAAGAAAAGGATAGATAAAGTTACGGTCAGATTTTGGCCAATGTTTCGAGCCAATTTTCAGGCCCTCATCAAGGTTAGAAATTACAAATATGTTTATTTACTATTTGAAAAGGAGGAAGAAAAGATGTTTTTTTTTTTTTCATAACATAAAAAGATAGTTACCATTAGACGTTATTCCTTTCACTGTGTGAAGTTATATCGTTATTGAACGGCTCCTCAGAGAAACCACAAAGAGGTCACCTCCATTTGTTTAGTGACCACCAAAGTACTCCAACTGTATTACCACAACTATCGCGGTCAGTGTGCCAGTAGTTCTATGTAGCATCAATAACATGTGTAGTAAATGTTATTTAGGGATATGAACTAGTTTTCCTAAATTTTTTTTTTTTTTTTTTATAAACTTATTCGTAACGTTGCCTGCCTACGAGAAGTGTGAGTGTCATTTATATTTATTTTGTCTTAGTCCTCGAATGACTGTTTTTGAGTTTGATGCGAATATCTTTATAAACTGTGGCGGACAAAAGTTAAGCAACTATATTTATTTTAAGACCTCCAAATATCGAAAAATGCGACTACATTTTGCCCGTAAGCATCAAAATTGGACACCAGATAGATGGAAAAGAGTGCTATTTAGCGAAGAAAGCAAATTTAATTTGATAGAACGAAAATAAAAAAGTATGGCGTCCAAAACTTCAGAGTTTGAACCCACGATAATGCCGGCAGACTGTGAAACATGTAGGAGGCAACGTAATGGTTTGAGGACGCTTTTCGGGGTATGGAATGGGTCCAATTCATCGTATCCAAGGTATCATGGATAAAACCCAATATTAAGAAATCCTAGAAAAAATTATGCAGCCAGAAGCCAAGAAAATGATGTCTCTACAATGGATTTTACAGCATGACAATTGTAAAACAGTGGTTATTAGACAATAATATTGAAGTGCTGCATTGGCCATCACAATCACCGGATCTTAACCCAATTGAAAATTTGTGGAATATTGTAAACCGCGATGTTCGAAAACAATCATTTTCGAACATTAACTTGTTGTTTAATATCATTCAAGAGGCTTGGAAAAATGTCCCCAGAACTGTAATTAATAATTTAATTGAATCCATGCCAGTTGTGCGGATTTAATTAAAAATAAGTGCGTTGCAACAAAATATTAAAGTTGCTTAACTTTTGTCGCCAACTATTTATTTACAAAAATCTCTAAACTTGTTCTTCTTTTTTTTCAAATTATTTTTAATTTCTTGTATTTTGTTCAATCAATATATGTTAGTTATAAAAACTTTTAATCAGTAGGATTCTTTAATTTTCATGGCCTTTACAATAATTTATGCAACAGTTGCTTAACTTTTGTCCGCCACTGTATGTAAAAATCTCATGTCCCGATGTTTGTAGGGAGTAAAATCAGAAGTTTCGCTCGTTGTATGTAGTTTTGTCCAACTTAAAATATAGGATAATTTAATATTGTGTAATTTCAAAAGTAAAAACGTTGATTCATTTAACTAAAAAAGGTTTAAGTAGTCAGATAATGCAAAAAAAAAAAATTAGAAAATATGGAAATAGAATTACCGCAGTATCATTCTGACATAATGTAAAATATAAGTGAATAGACAATATCATCCTCCTTTTCACATTTTCATTTCATTATTTATAAAAAAAAATATCGTACAGTGGAGGGTAACGAATCGTGTATCCCCGTGAAATATGAGACCTCCCTAGAGAAAATATCCAATTACGAGAGAAAAGTTGTAACCGAAGCCGACAACTTACGATCTAAAAAAAAAGAAAAGCTGTGTACGTGTTGTTGTGCCCGAGAGGTGTACACTATGTCGATGTAGGATCTTCATCATCATCTTCGTGGGGAAGCCAGGAACAAAAAAATAATTCCGAAGTCGCCTGTCACGTCAATTCCCGAGAAAAACGTCACGTTCAAGATGTCAGTCACGAGAAGTGGAGGGTATCGTGTCAGCCGTCGTGATATCAAAATATGTATATTGGTATGCAATACAATTAATAATAATAATAATACCAAATGTGGTCGTTGTAACACCAAAATGAAATCTAAACTCCAAATCCTTAGAAATCTGAAGTTAAAATTGAATATTGTGAAATCATTCAAATATAAAGGATGATTTTAAAAAATAATAATAGATCATTTAAAAAATTAAAATTAAAAACGTATAATTTATAAGGCCATACTTATCGAATTGAGTAGCCTCCTCTTTCAAAGTCGGCTAATAAAATTAAAAATGTATTGAATTCGTTTGGCGTTTGATCATATGGTTGTTTGGTGGTTTGTTCATATGGTTTCATATGGTTTGGTGGTTGATCAAATGGTTTCATACCGACCATTTAAGAATAATTAGGGGGCCCGGTGTGGCTGTGCGGTAAAGTGCCGTACTCCCATGCCGGAGCTGCGGGTTCGAGTCCCGCCCTGGGTGATGCTTTTCTTTCGTAGGAGAAGTATGACCCAGTGCCATGGGTTAGTATAGGGTTAGTATGGGCAGTATAGGGCTTCAATGGAAGCCTTAAAGTCCCGAAAAAAAAAAAAAAAAAAAAAAAAAAAAAAAATCAGGAATTCATTTTGTTTTAATTATATATGAGACACATATACAATTAAGCCGTGTAAATAGAAAAGGCTGTGAGTGCCGAATTGCCGATTTTTAGAAAAATCAAAAAAATAAATACTAGTATTTGAGCTCAAATTAGATGCTAAAAATAAGAATAAATATTAGTGACCTACCAAATCAAGATATGAATTTTTGTCTGCTAAACATTTTCAATATCAGCTTATACCATCCTGTGGCGTATCCAGAGGTAGGGCTGTGGGGACTGATAATCACTATCGGCCAAATAAATAAAAACAAACCTTACTTTATAATCAATAAATAAAAAACTAAAATCGTTATTTACATGGCTATGGAATTACTTTATTTTTCAATTACTTTTCTTTCTTTCAATTATTGGCACTTACAGTTGGGGTCAATCTTTTTGAAATTATAAGCACGAAAATGACCATTTCCAAAAATTCGTAGCTACCAATGTAGTCAAATATACAGGTTGAAATTTCTTGCAGTAGGTTTATGCTGCATGTAAGCATAACATGTAAAAAAAAATAGATTTTTATTAACTGGCCCAGAGATATTAGAGCCTAAAATTAACAAAAAATGAAAAAATGTGAAGTATAAAAATTCATAAAAAAATAAGGTAAAGAATAAATGGGTTAAGAGTACTTTTAATGAAAGCTACTTAGTTAGGTTTACTATCATGCCAAAAAACAGCTTTGGCATACATGCCCTTATACCCAAAAGTTACCCTCAAAAACGATGTTTTGAGAATTTAAAGCAGTTGTTTTCAATAGCACTTTTCAAGTATTGGACTGCAAAATATTCAAATAATGAAGAGAACACGAAATATAGAACAGACTTTAAGGAAAACAATTGTGTTTTAATTATTAGTCTATGGCTCACCAGTCTTGAGAAAATGAGTTTTCTGTGAGAGCTTGAAATCTCAAAAATCGGCCTGAAAGGTGAAATAAAAATGGCTGCCATTCTGAAACGGTTGATCTTAAATATTTTTAAAAAAATGATTTGAATTACTGATTCCATACGTAATTGGTGGTAAAATTATGATTTTTTTCTAAAATGATCTTGCGACCACCTTTGGACCACTTGATATGGAATGACCCTATGTTCCATTTATATAAATCAATCAAAGAACAAGAAATCATTATTCAGCTAAAATCATTATTATTAGCTATCGATAAGGTCGTAAAGTAGAGAATAAATGTCGAAAAGTGTTAAAATGTGCCTAATAAATCGATCTAATGATCATGTTTATGTCTTAATCGATCTCACTTTCGATTAGATCTCCACAGAGGTAGGTAATAAAGAAGAACGCTGACGCTTCTAGTCTAAATAACAAACCCTGTAATCTGCCGGCTATTAGCGAGTGTTAACCGTGGGACAGTCCGCTCGACTTTGGGTGTGCTTTCTAAATCCGTCCTAATGGCTATCGCCGTCTTTCACTGCCCGCGATCTGGGGAAGAAATCGTTACGAATCGTTCGCTGTTGGTCTAGTTCCGTCGGACGGTAATCGATTTATTCGCCCGTATCTCTTTGTATATAGGTAACGCGAAGTTGTGCGAAATTCTGAGGAGGAAAAACATCGAGGTTCGCGGTAAGAAAAGTGTCTTTAACATGTGCGTAGCTAGGTAACTATGGCATAAATATTTGCTTGGATTGTAAAAAATTAGCGATCTAGTGGAGAAAATTCCATTGCTCGTGATTAAATTAAGATTAACAAAAAAATATATTTTCATATCTTCTTACTGTTCTTTAATACTCTGACCCTTAAAAATGTACTTAGTACCTTTCAGAACATTCCATAATTATTATATGAACATTTTGTCTACTTTATTTTAAATAATGTAACGTGAAACAAAACACAAAATAATAATTCGAGACTTGTTGTTAGAATGAACTGACAGTTGGAACAAACTGTCATAGTACATGTTTGTGACTAAGATGTTCGAGTAACGTCTATGCTGATCCTTGATTGAACCTTCCAGGCTGATCTTGTTACGACTAAATATAAGGAGCGATGGACTGGAGAGTTGGTCTTGTTTTGAAGCTCAGGTCATATGGATATTTTTGGGTACAAAGTGATTATTTTCGTAATCTGTTTAATTATTTGTGTTTTCATTTTTTTTGTTTGGCATTGTAAATTATTGTTTTCGTTCAATAAACATTGTGGTTAGCATGGCAATCTACAATACTAAAGGTCGCGGGTTCGCGTCCCGCGGTGACCCTAGGATTTTTTTAGTGGGAGTGAAAAATCCTTGTCTTTGCCGTCCCTCGGATAGGACGTAAAATGGAGACCCTGAGCCTGCACGATGTCAGGCACTCCTTAAAGTACCCTATCCTAATTATACCTGGATAGGCAAAATATAGGACTTCCACTGAAGCATCGTCCGATTAGCCCTAGTAGCATTAAGGGGCGTTAAACGAACAACAACATAACCAGCATTAAATGAAATAATATCCGCAATAATCTATTGCACCTCCTTTGCATATGAATGAATTTTTCAGGCCTAAGCTCCATACATTAATAACTACTTTGATAAAATAATTGCTTCAAAATCAAATCACAGGAGTCTCCCACTGAAAAAAATCTTATTATATTATATTTTATATCCCTGCCGTGTAAGGAAAAATATAATAACTTGAAATTTTGAGATGATGGTTGAGTTGTGAAATTTTCCATTTGATGCTTCATAGAAAAGAAGTGAACAACTTATTTTAGTTTTATGATTTCCTTTATTTTATTCTTTGTCGTGCTTTCCTACGAGCATGCAATTTCATAACGAATCCAACGATATCTTTATCTCAAAATTTTGGAGTTATGCTTTTCTCCTTGACTGGACAGCATTGTGTTATATATTATAGTATGTTGTACCCTCCCCAGTAAATGTAGTTATAAGATTGGATAGTAATACGTTTCTGCTAAATAATTTTAATATTAGTTTGTTCTGACTCCAGTTCAATGTGTATTTATTTGTTTTCAAATATTTTTTTTTGTTATATGAGAAACAGCTGTTTATTGATAAGATTACATTCTGGCTCATTTGAGACAATTTTAACATTGAGGACTGAACTCCACAATTTATTTATAATAAAATCAAATTTATCTGTTATAAAAAAAAGTTTCCCCACCTTTTTGGCTATACTGGGATTTCCCGGGCCACGTAGGATATGGTGGAGAATTGATGCCGAGTATTATTAAAATTCTGCTGGCTACGGGTTTTGAACTTGCTATCTTCGGGTTCCCTAGTATCAGTTGCCATGGGCAACTCGTATTTCCCAACGCGTTTGGCCACTAGGCCTTCCCTTACAAGTATATAAAAATAAGCATAATTTATTTTTGAAGAGAAAAGATTTGGCTCCGCCGGGAATCGAACCCGGGTCTTCCGCGTGACATGCGCGGTATGCTTATCCATCACACCACGGAGTCGCCTCCAAACGGTGCCAAATCCTTTCTCTAATAAGAAAAATAAATTATTTGAAATAATTTAAAAACAAGAGTGGTCATCCACGATAAGATTAAATTAATAAAAAATAAGCATCTTAAGCACATTCATGCACTACTTACAATCAGGACGGAGATCCCTGATTTAGCCTTTTTCCAAAACTGGAAGAGAGAAAAGCAGGACTACAAGATATGAGGGCGTAATAATCGCGATATTTATCGCCCTAAAACCCCTATCCTATCCTACAAGATATGAAATTTAATTTTTATTATTATATAGCCTTTAAAGTATTCATGGGATTTTGAATACAAAAATTTGCACACATAACAGTTATAAACCATAAGATATTCCTGTTAGGCAGGAATTCAAGTACCGTACCGTCCACGTCCAACCGTAGCTACCGTGTAAACAGCTCTCTGTTCCGGTGACCTTTTCTTTTCTCTCACGTGATCCTCCGGCGTGGAGCAAAACAAGTGACAGCTATGTCAAACCAAAAAAACTGTAGCCGATAGCTCTGTTTCGATTCACGTAGCCACACGTAGCTATTGAGCGGTTAGTTTCTACTGTATACAGCTGTCATTTTGATCTTTTAACCTATCTTTTCAAGTTGATGGCCGTTTCGGTTCTTTACCGAAAAAAAGAAAAAAAAAAAAAAAGAAGAAAGTCTAAAACAATTTTAGATATCACATTTTATATTTGTTTATGAAATAAGATAATTTTACACTATCACTATTATATGAGCCTTTCGGTTGACAGATGGCGTAGGATATCATTAATTGAAAAAATAATCGGGGAAAAAACTGACGTTTGAGCGTGATCACGGTCAAATCACCTCTCCTTGCTCGACCGCTGAACAAAACACAGCACTTTCTTAAACAGTACTGAACCCAAGACTATTCATGGGTTGTAGTGGTACAGGTACAGTTAACAGAATGACTTACTCCAATATTATACTTTTTCAGGAAACATTTTAGTAAAATTCCTCATTGAAAAGTTTGTACATTTTTATTTTGTAATTGTAAGAGAAGAATATATAAAACGCATTTTTTCAAAAGATACATATAAAGTAAACAGGAACGAAGTTTCCAAAGAGTAATATGCAAAATTTTGAAACTGGTGTTAGTCATTTTACCAACTGAAAGAGTCATATGAAGATAAACAAAAATATTTACTTTAAATGATGGAGGCCATGCCTAAGATATTTCTTTGATAAAGCAACCAATTAGAATGCTCTTAATCTTGGCTGAAGCCATATTAAAATAAACAAGAAACCAGCTTATTCAGTACTTAGGCTTCATTATAATCTTGGAGTATCTAGAACATTTGGCATTCGGGGAGATAAAAAAAAACTTGGAGAGATTATTTTTGTTGGTTCCGCTAAAATACAATAGATATTATTTCATCAAAACCTAGCAAAATAAATGCGTAAACTAATTGCTGTCACATCAGGGGCATATACTCGTACCTATCTTAAACATCTAATTTCGGTTTCGTGTGGTTTATCATTTTTGAGCCTTTTCAAAACACAGAGACCATTTCTTGTGACAGAGACTTACTTGGTAATTGTGACTTAGAGGACCCCAAATTGTGTATTCATTTTGAAAAAGTGAATTTTTCACGAACGCAATACTTTCCTTTACTATATATTTCTTTTATACCTCTGTAAAAAAATTAAAGTCTTAAATTGGAGTCTGAAGGTACTGAAATATTGAACAATACAAGGAGTAAATACAATATAAACAAATACAATAAATCGGGTCTGTTTGCGAAGACAACATCCGGTTACTTTTAGTAAACAGTTACTTCTTTTAAACACTTATTTTGGCACTAATACTGAAGTCCGGCTTCAAATTAAGGCCCGATCTCCTCTGAAAAGGACCATTTTGGGGGTCTATTTATCTCTGAAGAGCGAGCGCAGCAAGCGGGAGTGGAAAGCTAGAATCTATTAAAGCCAATCAAGGCACTTTTTAACTGAAATAAAGGCGATGGGAGTTCGATAACATCACGGTCACATAACCTCTCAAAACAGGCCACGCCCATCAGCCGCTCTTCAGTACCTTTACCCTTATTTTGATAACAATATTTATAACCTGTATTTGCAAATAATGGCCTAGATGAGAATAACAAGAACATATTTCAGCTATGAATATTTATTTATAATAGAACACACCCTTGTTCTATGTAATATTTCATTTTCTTGCAAAAACTGAAATGCCTTGTTTTTGTCAGAAATTTCTTGAGCTAATTTCAAAAGACCCATTTTTATTATCACTGAAATTAAAAATTAAGTTTATCACTGTTTATAACCACTACAGCTTGTTGACAGGAACTGTTTACTAAAAGTAACTGGATATCGCGTCGTGAAAGTAACTGGATGTCCTCTTCTAAAACAGACCCAATAAATCTATCTAATCTATTAAGCATAATACGAAATAACTAAAATAATACGAACCGAACTGCCTCAATTTTATTTTTTGATTTATAAACTTTGTTATTATTATTAGATCCTACCTCCATGATTTTTTAAACTTATTTTTTATATTTATAACCTATTTTATAATTTTTCTAATACGTAGCAAAACTTTCTCTCCAGTCGTCAATATCCATTCATTTCTTATTAAAAGTTCGTCAAGTTTGCCTCAACGGAGACAGAAAAAAAAAAAAAATAAAGAAATCCCCTTCTAAATTATTATTAAATTGCTGTTTGATTGGCTCATTCGGGAACGTCCCTCCAGTAGTGGAACGAGGAAAGTGAAAGGAGCTAATATTTGCGGAGAATCTAAAGAAAGAGAAAAAAATAATGGCAGATATGTTGAATCCGTGGGATTTGCTCTCTTCTCAATTTGTAGCTTCTTTAGATGATTTCAATGCTGATTTTTTTTTCATCCTACTTTCGTTTTTTTTTTTTGTAAATGGTTAAGCCCTTTTTATTTTTTTTATTTACATATAAAATAATGAGAATATTGATTTCCATAATGTTGAGATGTCATTTATATGTTCATAATTATCAATAAAATTATTTTACTGTTGTACTTTAAAGAAGTAGTTTTAAAAACACATATTAGAGAAACTTGTCTTTTTTTTTCTTATCTTTTTTCAATTTATTTTATTTTATCTAATAATAAAACTAAAAAAATCTTTTAAATCTATATAAATAAAGTTGAAATTCTGGTTTTTTGTTTGTTTATTTGTTCTTTATAGAAATCCATACCGTTTGTCCTAAATTTCGCTAAGCTTTTCTTTTAGACCCGTTGCGAACACCTGTTCATATTAAAATTGCATATCCTCAGCCGATCTTCAGCTGATATTCTTTATTTTGATAAAAATCATAATGATCTCACTTTACAACATTTTTTCCGACATTGACTGTTTCATTAGAAAAATTAAATTAATAAAGTTTTAATTAAATTAATTAAAACCGGGATATACAGCTATAATCTATATAAATAAAGATGAAGTTCTGTTTGTTATTTATAGAAATCCATACCGTTTGTCCTAAATTCTCCAAATTTCGCTCAGTGGTTCTTTCATACCAGGTGCGAACACCTGTCCATATTAAAATTGCATAACTTCAGCCGATCTCTGGGTATATTCTTTATTGTTATAATAATCGTTTTGATCTGGCTTTACATTGGTTTTTACATAATCGACCGTTTGAGTCGATAAAAGTCTCACTTTATAGATTTTATTGATTTAAAAATTGAAATTTTCCGGGCGAAACCGGTATATACAGCTAGTTGGAAATAAAATCAAATATTGTTATATGAAAATATCTAAATTAAAAGTGTATGTAACCATAAGCTCTTAAACCATCCTCATGCAACTCACTGAAAATCATTATCAAGTCGAAATTCTCTTCAATAGATCACATTTTAATTAAAAAATAGACTGATCAAAAAAACAATCCAGTACTTTTCAATAATAATCCTTTTATTATTTTTATTATTATCTTTTTTATCTGGGGTTATAATAAATTAATAAGACAGTTATTTTCCAGTTATTAATTGATGACATTAGACAGTTATTTATTGATTTCCTAACAGCATTGGAACCACCTTCAAAAGAACAAAAAGGCACGATAGAAATGTGTGACAATGGAAATAGATCTACAATCACAGAAGAATATTATTAAATGTTAATCATTAATTAAGCAATGACATAAATATCTTACATAAAATATTTTTTTGAGAAACAGGTGGTTTAGAGTCTTAAAAAGGTACTATAGATACCACAGGAAGATGGGCTAGAAGCCCGAAACGTTTGGTAAATAAAGTAATTAAAGAAAATATGGAAGAGATCCTTCTTTTTTAAAAAGGAAAATCTCAATACATAGCCTCTTACTCATTTAAGTGAAAAAAACGTGAACAAAAATAAATTAGTTTTTGTTAATTTCTGCCATTGAATATCCCGAATGCTTATAGCCATAGCCTCATTATTTTAAGTATAAATTAAAAACGGACTTTCAGAATAAATATTGAGCTAAATGTACAACATGACATAACTTCATTAATTTTGTTCCAACAACCAGTCCTGGGCAGTCAACTCCCCATTTTTGATCAATGGGTTTTCCCATTTTTTTTTTTCGAGAAAAAAATAACAAATAATCAAACTTAAAAGAGTGGGGGAATGACAGTTTTTTAGACTGTCCAAGTCTCCTCAACTTCATAATTACTGTTGGTATTATAGACCCAGATGAAGCGGAGAGAATGGCCCCATGTTCTAAATACAAACAACCTGTAAAGTAAATAGCCTTTCCATAAGAAATGAAATCGGTTTTGGGTTTTTTATTTGACAAGCAGCGATCCACGACTGACCAAGTTTACAGCCCAGCAACTCCCGCAGGAATGGCGCAATAATCAGAGCGAACTATCAATGGCCTCTTATCCGAAGTAACTGCACTTACTACACTTCAATATTTTGGCCATTTTTTTTTTTTTTTAAAACATGTCTACATTTAGCAGTGTTAATAAAACCATGGCAAACAGTGACGAACAAATTTGCTGTTTGTAGTTAAGCTGGTCTGTATTTTTGCTGTATATTCATTTCCATTTATGTGTATCCATATGTATTCTGGGTAGTTTGAGGAGAGCTATATAAGCCCTCGTATTTAGGTTTAATTAGTTTTAATTTGTAAATTTACATCTATCTTAAGCAATAATTTATCTTTTATTATTATAATAATTTACCCATTTTATTTTTAAAACAGTCTCATCTTTTTTATTTTGTTCTTACATCAGAAGCTTTCGGTGCTTGGCACCATATTCATCTAAAAATATTTATCATGTTATAATTATATAAAAACATTTTTTGTACAATATTTTTTTTTCTTTTTTTATTATTGTCATTAGTTATTTTAGCATTTTCATACCTGTATTTTATTATCCTAGTGGACATCGTCTGATTTCTAAAGAATGAGATAGACTTTAAAAATACAAAAATACTTCATAGATCAAACTCGGGACCAAAAAGAAAAATTTTAGAAGCTATCTACATTGCAGCAAATCAGAAAGAATTAATGAATTCAAAACTAGAATCGGCCAACATTCCTTAAAATATTCTCAAGTTATCAACCACATTCTACAATAAAATAAAAAAAATAATGTACAACTTGATCGGTCAATTTAAAGCAGTGGGGGCTAGGGTGGGGATGTTTATAATAAATAAGGACTTAATCCATTGGTTGATTTATAGAAGCAGTAGACGGATGTTTTCCCATGTTTCCAGTAAAGGTATTATATAAAAAATGTCAGTAAAATATAATATAAAAAAATATCTTATGACTTTAAATTTTAATTTTTAACATTATATTAAATAGAATCCCCGTGTGACGAAGATGAATCTCATCAAAAAATTTTTTAGAAATCAGACGATGTCCACTAGGATAATAAAATACAGGTATGAAAATGCTAAAATAACTAATGACAATAAAAAAAAAAAAAAAAAAAAAAAAAAAAAATATTGTACAAAAAATGTTTTTATATAATTATAACATGATAAATATTTTTAGATTTTATTTATTTTTTTTTTATTTATACAACAGTCTACTTATCCTATCATAAATTATCTTTTTTTACTTTATATTAATTTAATTATATTGTTGGTAACCACCTTGTTTGCCATTTCCCAACGCGTTTGGCCACTCTGCCTTCCCTTACAAGTAAATAAAAATGAGCATAATTTATTTTTGAAGAGAAAAGATTTGGCTCCGCCGGGAATCGAACCCGGGTCTTCCGTGTGACATGCACGGTATGCTAACCATTGCACCACGGAGCTCGCTTCCAAACGAATCTTTTCTCTTCAAAAATAAATTATTTAAAATAATAACAAGGTGGTTACCGACAATACTGATTAAATTAATAATTTGTCTTTTTACATTATATTAATTTAATCATTATTGTGGGTAACCACCTTGTTTTTAAATTATTTTAAATAATTTATTTTTGAAGAGAAAAGATTTGGCTCCGCCGGGAATCGAATCCGGGTCTTCCGTGTGACGTGCACGGTATGCTAACCATTAGGCCACGGAGCTCGCTTCCAAACGAATCTTTTCTCTTCAAAAATAAATTATTTAAAATAATAAAAAGGTGGTTACCGACAATACTGATTAAATTAATATAAAATTATTGACGAATGTCAAGAGATGCCCAAAATTGGACAAAAATTGTCCATCTCCCGTAAATACTCGCAAAACTTGCGAGATCGTGGGAGAGGTGTCTGTGAAGAGGAAGGATTTGGCACCGTTTGGAAGCGAGCTCCGTGGTGCAATGGTTAGCATACCGCGCATGTCACGTGGACCCGGATTCGATTTCCGGCGGAACCAAATCTTTTCTCTTCAAAAATAAATTATTTAAAAAAAATTGTTACTTTACATTTTTTATTTATACCTGTTGTATTTAAACTACGAACCTGTTACATTATGTTTCTCATATGTCATTTTCAGGCTTTTGGTAGGTATGTAAGACATGAGCAGACCCTGGCACGCGTGGCTGTGGCTAAGTAGCTATGATGCGTTAAATTAATTATATCCTATTCTTTTTAATACAGTCAAATCAAAATTCACCGATAAAGATAAAAACGTTTCTGGTAATCTAAAAACCAACGGGATTTAACATAGAACTTGAAGCCAAATTTAAAAATGTATGGTAAAGAATTTAGAAGGGTTAAAGTATTTTTTACATCTCATATTTGTGTATAGTATAGTATTGGGGTTAACCTATCTTTTGCTAAAACAAATAGATTCGGGTTCTCTCATCATTTTTTTTTCAGGTTTGGTGATTAATATAATTAAATAAATAAAAAAGGCCAATATTCGCCAAAAACAATTGAATTTTTTTTATTTTGGCAACGTTTCGGCTTCTAGAGCCATTTTGAAGCCATGCATCATATTTGGGATTGGTCTTATGGTGATTTAGAATAAAACATTGTTATGGTGTAAATAAAAAACTTGTTGCTGGAGGCGTCATTTTAACATATAAAAAACTGTCTGTCATTGTAATAACTGCTACTTCTAAGGGTCTGGCCACACATGTCCGCACCGGATCCGCACCGTAGCAATAATACAGGTTATGTTCAGAATATTTTTAATTTAACTTACATATTACCTTTAGTTATGCCTAAAGTGGCCTGTGTCTGACATGTGTGGCTTGAACTTTAGGCATTACTAAAGGTAATATGTAAGTTAAATTAAAAATATTCTGAACATAACCTGTATTATTGCTACGGTGCGGATCCGGTGCGGAAATGTGTGGCCAGACCTTAACTCTGAGCAACTCAGTTCGATTGGATTACTATTGTTTTCAATTGTTTTTGGTGAATGTGTCTCAGTTCGATTGGATTACTATTGTTTTCAATTGTTTTTGGTGAATATTGGCCTATTTATTTAAATAGATTCGGTGTTTTCCCTTCACATACTTGCCCATGGGAAAAACACAGATTTTTCTAGTAAGCCAGAAAAAATAGATTTATGCTTACCCAACCTAAATATCGAAAGAAAAGTGCTCTGTTAATAAGTCAACTTATACGGCCATCTGCTGGAAATTTATAGACCTTACAAATAATCACTTCTCTACTTCGATTTAGCTTAGAAACAAAAACAATGATATTTTCTTAATCAGCATTGAATTTTCTAAACGATGAGTTAGGTTTGGTTATTTTAAATCCACTTTTAGTGGGACTTTTAACGCGCTAAACACAAAACATTTATTAAAAGTTAAACTTTTAATAGTTTTTGAAAATTCCTCACTCCCCACTGGAGCACCCTAGAAGCTGTCAAATTTCCTAAAAACTGCGGAATTTAGTTAGCTTTTTAGTGGTGTAACCATGATACAATTGCATTTCAACTTTTGAGTCTAAAAGAAATTTTTCTGATGAACGTTGAAAATAAAAAATAAAAAGTTTTATTTAACATCGATGTTTTAGACAAAAACAAATATGTTTTAGCATCGATGTTTTGGACAAAAAACATCAACTTATAACTTCGATGTTAAAAACATAAAACGATGTTTGAACAATAAAAAGTCGTTTTTAACATCCATGTTTTTGAAAAAAATGAAAATGTTGTAACATAGATGTTTTGGACAAAAAACATCAACATATAAGCACTTAACATCGATGTTAACAAATCTTTGTTGTAAAATTGTAAATGTTGTAAAATTACTAAATAAAAAAATAAAAATAAAAGAATAAAAAAAAAAAATAAAAAAAATGTTAACTACTAAAAACATCGATGTTAACATCGGCCCTCAAACATCGATGGTCGGAAAACATCGGCTATGTAACATCGATGTTTCAGAAACATCGACATCGATGTCGCATCCCTACCCGGAGCCCGAACGGAGGACTAGATTACCTCCGGATAATCAGCGTTTTACTTTAGGGAGATCCATGACTTTCGTGATGTTTGGTAAACTTACATGGGTTTAGTGGGTTCAAACCTACGTTACACCCTACAACAAGTTGGGGAACCGCTTTCATTGTTGGTTTATTTATTCACATGAGCGACTTTTTTGGCAACGTTTCGGCTTCTAGAGCCATTATTTAGAATAAAACATTGTTTTGGTGTAAATAAAAAACTTGTTGCTGGAGGCGTCATTTTAACATATAAAAAACAGTCTGTCATTGTAATAACAGCTACTTCTAACTCTGAGCATCTGTCTCAGTTCGATTGGATTACTATTGTTTTCAATTGTTTTTTTTGTGAATATTGGCCTTTCTTTATTTATTTAAATAGATTCGGTGTTTTCCCCGCACATAATTGCCCATGGGAAAAACACAATTTTCCTAGTCCAAGCCAGAAAAAATAGATTTATGTTTACCCAACCTAAATATCGAAAGAAAATAAAGTGTTGTGTCAATAAATCAACTTACACCGCCATCTGCTGGAAATTTATAGAACTTACAAATAATCAGATTCAACTGTAGTACAATAAGCATTTAATTTGCAAATAAAAGAAATATTGGGGTCAATAATCAAGATAAAAACTATCATATCCTTCAAGTTGGACAAAACTACACGCAATGAGCAAAATTTCATCAAAACCGGTTGAGTAGTTCCTGTTTGTTTGTTTGTTTAACGTCTCTTTATGCTACTAAGGCTAATCGGGCGATGCCACAGTGCGAGTCTTAAATTTTGCCTATCCTGGTTTAATTAGGATAGGGATATTTAATGAGTATCTGACATCGTACAGGCTCGGGATTTCCAATTTACGTCCTATCCGAGGGACGGCATGGCTAAGGATTTCTAACTACCATAAAAAAATCCTAGTGCCGTCGCTGGGCGCGAACCTGCGACCTTTAGTGTTGTAGGTTGCCATGGTGATCCCTATACCACAGGAGATCCCCGATTAGTTCCTGATTTTACCTCCAACAAACATCGGGACACGAGATTTTTATATATATAAAGATTGTGACAAGTAATACATCTTGTGTGCCTCAGTTCAGGAGATGCGATCTCATATCCAACTCCTTTTCAATCGCCTGCTGTAAGGCATATCAGTTCTAGCCATTTCCTTGATAAGACTATTCTTGTGTCAATGCGGTTGAATATGCAAGAGTTTGTATTGGTTGGCCGATAGCTGTTTGTTGTAAATAATAGTAATGTATGGGTAAATTATCGAATTCGAATATTTCACATTCGACAGTTAGCGACGGTTTTATTGATAATGATGATTCGTATGTAAACATCTTCGTGTTTACTTTAAAGTAGCTTCCGGGGCATTTCTTTGCTTTCCCAAAGAGGTATCGGTGCGTTAACCCATGGAATTCAATTTCCTCCCCGGTAGAATATTCGGATTAACCAATGTTCCGGAGCTGTCATGGACTCCAACTCACTCTTTGTTCAACGGAGTGTTCGCCGGCAGGAAGGAGAGGAGAACTACCGGGCTACCTCCAGGAAGGCCGATCAGGATAAATAGGGGATGATGTGATGCAAACAGTCAGAGCTGCTTAATCTATGTATGTTCATATCCCGGGTTAGGGATAGGTATGTTTTAGTTTTTATCAGGAATCGATTGTATGTATCAGAAATCTGGTGCGTGCGCGCAACACACAACTTTCACTTACCAACTTACTTAGATTAGAAATTGACGTGTTTTGCTAATTATCATTTCCCAAAGTCACACATTTTTCTACATTCATATCTTATTTTTGTTAATCGTTAAAGCCGTTTTTGAGTAAATAAAAAAACCCGTGAAAATGATACAAAATTTATTAAGTAAAGTCCCCCCTCCCGTAGATCAATTTTGATGAAATTGTTACAGTCATATCTCGGGCATATAAATACATCAAATACCAAGTTTGATCGAAATCGTTAAAACCGTTTTTGAGTAAATAAAAAAAACATGTGAAAATGGTACAAAATTTATTAAGTAAAGTCCCCCCTCCCGGTTGATCAATCTTGATGAAATTTTTACAGTCCTATCTCGGGCATATAAATAGATCAAATACTCAGTTTAATCAAAATCGTTAGAACCGTTTTTGAGAAAATCGAAAACAACGTAAAAAGTTATTAAATAATGTACCCCCTCCCTTTGAGCAATTTTGATGAAATTTTTGCTGTCACATCGCGGGCATATACTTACACTAAATACCCAATTTCAGGTTCCCACGGTTTATAGTTTTTGAGCTAGTCTTTTCACACACTCACACACACAGACCATTTCGCGGGACTTGGTTATTTCGACTCAGGGGGTACCAAAACGTGTATTTCCGTTGAAAACCGGAAGTCGAAATTTTTCACGATCGCAATACTTCCACTTACTATATATTTCATATATAGGTAAGTGAAAGTAAAAATATATCACTGGCGTTTGGGCAAAAGGGGTTAAGTCATCGAAATTTCACTTAAACAACGATTTACCAAGCTATTGAAAATCATTATAAATTATTGCTGTTTTTATTTATTTATTACTTAATAATAATTGAAACTATATTCTTCCAACAGATACTGTTATAAATTATGAATAACAAATAAATTATAGTAATTATGAATTTTAAGTAGACAATAGAAAAAAAAAAATTGTTATGACTTTGTTGCCCAAACATGAATGATATGTTATCCAATTTTATATTCTTTGTATATAGATAGATAGACCTTCTACAAAAAATAAGTTCTTACACGAAGTTTTTAAATTAATTACAGAAGTTAGTCAGATTATGTTCTAGAATGTTCAACCTAAAATCTCTGATCTTCTATCTGTTAAACTTCTGTAATTAATTTTAAAACTTCATCTAAGAACTTTTTTCTTACTTTTGAAGATTTAAAAAAGAGACGGTTCTAATTGAACTCTATATTTGTAAAAATAATTAAACATACCGGTATATGAAGATCTAATAAGTTTTTATTTTATTGAAATTTACAACTGTATTAACAATAAATACATCTATTGAATGTATAGGCTATGGATGTTGATAAACTACTTATTGGTAGAACTCAACGATTATTTGATGTATAAATCGTTGTTAAAAATTATTATAGCAATTAAAGGGGTCGGGGCATAATAGTGCCAAGCAACGTTTTTAACAAAAATAAACTGTAGCTGCAGTCTGCTGTATATTAAGTAGGACTATATGTCTATGATGGAAATGCCACCTAAATATGGCTATTCAGTGTTATATAGTCATATTACTACATAATATACAAGAGATGGCAGCTACAGTTTATTTTTGTTAAAAATGGCACTGATCTTTAATTTGTTAAACTTCAGCGGTTTATCTTCTAATAGATGATATTTTTTAATTCTGCAAATAATCAGTAATTTTAGTTTTAGTTTTTTAAACCGATAATCGTAGTTTTCATGGGAAAAATTGGAAATACGATTCTCATATCTTTTTCGATAATTTATATGCTCGTTAGCCAAGTGCACATCTATTTAATCTTTGTTAATTATCCGATGCTGGCTAATAATTAAGACGGAGCTATATAATTAACAGTTTCTCACGATTTTTTTTCTTGAAAAAAGTTTGAGATGGCTACAAACCGGACCGACCACATTAGAGGACTTCACTTGCTTATTACTGCTGTTTATACGTGTTCGGAAATCCAAAGAGGTTTCACTTCGGGTAAAAAAGATTATTTGATATCCATTGCTTTGCATCTCATGGGAATCTTTGAGTCGTTTTGTCAAAGTTACTGTTTTATTGTTTACATTAAATATAAATATAATTTTTTTTTTGTTTTTTAGGGTTTAAAGGCATAAAATTTTGGGATCTATTTTGTATATTTTTCTTCTATGATTGAACAAACATTTTTCATTATTTTTTTCTTTTTATTCCAGTCAAATGGAAGACGAAGGAAAATATGCCGATAATCTAAACTTTATTAACAATATTTGTTTTTAGAACCACTTTTTATCATAAAATTTCAATAGTTTGTACTAATAAAATTTCCAAAAATATTTGCCGCCAAATAAATTTAAAAATGAGGATTTCATTTTTTGATAAATAAATAAGAACTAAAGCTCTTAAGAAAACAAATTTTAATTTAATTTTTTATTCATCACGATAATTTTAATTCGCGATCTTAGAAATGGTGAAAATCTATGTTGTAGGAAGACAAAATAAATACTTGAATTGTTGCTTATGTTTACTAAATGAACGTTGATATTTTTTTGTCAGCGCTTGTATTGTTTGGATATTATAAATTTTGAAAATAGTTTACTCTTATCTTAGCAATTTTTAGTGTCGAATTTTTATTACAACTTCGCTTGTTTGTTTGTTTAACGTCACTTTATGGCACTAAGGCTAATCGGACGATGCTACAGTGGGAGTCCTAAATTTTTCCTATCCAGGTGTAAATTGGGATAGGGTTCTTTAACGAGTACCTCACATCATGCAGGCTCGGGACCTCCACTTTACGTCCTATCTGAGGGACGCCATGGCTAAGGATTTTTTACTCCCATTAAAAAATCCTAGGGCCACCGCTGGGCGCGAACCTGCGACCTTTAGTATTGTAGGTTGCCATGCTAACCATTATAACACAGGTGACCCGTTATTTCAACTTTATAAACAAATATCGCTTTCTGTAATCGTCAGCAAGAAGATATAAGAAGAAATAAATAAATTTTGAGTCGTGCCTTTCAGTTGATATGAGAATGACAAAATCTACAATACCAGAATAAAGTAACAATAATATTAATACATTAGAACTTCGATAGTTCGTAATTGAAGGGACTGAGGATTTGCTACGAATTACTGGAGGTAACGAATTATCGAGGCTACGAATTATGGAAGGTGGAGAAGGAAAAAATACGAATTATAGAAAGTTGTATATTTTTACATAAGATCTTTATTTTTACACTTTACAATTTTTTTTTTTTTTTTTAACTGAATAATTTTATTTGCACCTGTAAAATAACAATAAGCAAATGTGCTAAAATAAGTTACAAATGGCATGGGTAGGCATGAGGGAGATAGCACCCAGTGGTGCATCCTCCTGGCATTCAAAAAAAAAATTTACACTGTCAGTCTAGGAGGTCCCTCATCCAACTCCTCTTCAGCCTTCGCCGAGGTATATCGGGAATGTCACGTCTTGCCATCTCTTGCACAAATTTGTTGGTATGTCCGAGTAATTTGTCGTAAAACCGTTTGTAATTCATACGTATATAATTTGTCACAGTCGAAACTCTGAAGTCATTGTGAAGGGTCTCGTTTGAAATGTAGGGTGGTGAGTTCGTGATTAATCTTAAGTATTGGGATTGAAAGGTTTGTATTTTGCTAATATGTGTCTTTTTTGCGGGTCCGTAAATTTGGCTAGCATAGGTCCATATAGGTTTTAGTAAATAGCTGTACAGGTTAAATTTTTGTCTGAGGGGTAATTTTGAACGTCTATGTACGATGGAGTATAATAGTCTTAGTCTGAAATTTAACGTTATTCGTTTCATCTTTACGTGTGGGCCCCATGTCATCCTTCGATCGAGAGTAAGTCCCAAGTATGTTACTGTATTTGTTTGTGGTATTGGTTGATTGTCTATGTAGACTGGAGGGCATGTTACTTACAATTTTACCATCAAAGTACATAATTAAATTTTATGAATACAAAATGATTTTCAGGATCTATAAAAGTCAGTTATTTTTGACTCTTTAATTGATCCACTCGTGCATGATCGATCACATTTTCGATACAAACCACGGCGGAAAAAACTCGTTGACAAGAAATGTCTTAATTTCACGATGTGAGATCGAGCTTGTTTGAAGGAAATTGGTGGAGGCGGCTGGTCATCGTTTCCATCGGCATCCTGATTTTCCAAATTGTCGTAAATATGTTCAGCCAAAATATCGTCATCAGTCATAGAACTTGAAATGGTTGAACATTTTGAAGAGAGGCACTTGTATGTTGATCGCTTGGAACTCATTTTGTGTACTAAATCTGACACACGCTGAATGTGATTCACACAACTTGAACATGTGATTCACTCTAGTTTCACCCGCTCCAAGTACGAATTATAGAGTGTTCTTGCCGACTAGACTAGGAATTATAGAGGTGACGATCTACCAGCGTCCACGTGAGCTGCGAAATTTAATACGAATTATGGAAGGGACCGAAATGCAATGACTTTTTACGAATTACAGAGGGTTTTCAAGGGACCGAACTTTTGCTACTTGGTAACTACGAATTATAGAGCTACGAATTATCGAAGTTTGACTGAGTTCCTAACGCGTAAGGCGCAAGGATTCTTTTATGGAGAGGATGATGGTGTTAACAATCACCTAAATAATATAGGGCTAATTTTGAGTTACGCTTTGTACCAGTCGTAAATAACTGCCCCAATGGAAGACTATTTGTGATCAAAGACTATTTCCATAAGTCGTTGTTTTGAGTAGTAAAAATTAAGAATTGAGAATTCAGTTGAAACTTCACATGTAATTATCCAAAAAAAGAGGTTTTCGAGTTGTAATCATGTTCTTTCCGACGTTCGATAAAAGTTACTAAAATAATTTTTATATTATTATAATGCTTATCTCATATATATATTTATAGCTTAAAGATTGCTGCGTGTCGATTCCCGTCCGACTCTCTTTCCGAGTGAAAGTTAAAAATATATCCAATACCATCATACTTTAACTTTCTTCAATGCTTTATCGATATTTTTATAATTAAAAAATATATAGGGGCACGCGCCGGCGGAGGAAGCTCTTATTTGCCGTTTCCCGTAGAGAACGGGACCTACACCCGGACCTAGTTCAGCTTTCTCTTCTTTTTGGTCCTCCGGGCCGGATCGGATATGGCTCCGCAGCGCATTTATTCTAAAGGAGGATTCCTACGGCGCCGACTCTTTTAAGTACGAGTACATTGTTAGCATATCTACATGTCACTGATCCTTTGTACGCTCTCGGAAGGAATGTGTTACGACATTCGTGTCAATTCTGAATACAGTTCACTCTGCCTATTGCCATTGTTATACGATAATGGAACAAGAAAAAAGTGTATTATACTTTTAAAATGTCCACAATCGTACTGAAAATCCTTTTTTGTAATCCACTTATTTCATTTATTTATCCTTTTAAATTATTCATTCAGTGTGTCAGGGAAGCTTTGCATTTTCAATAGAAGCTTAAAAAAATGTATGCCCTTCTGGGTCGAAAATTCCTTTTTTTGTTTAATGTAGCAACATAGTTGGTTAAACCAACGCGATTTCACCGCTTATCGTTTATCCGACTTTAAATAAAGTTAAAGTGATTGCGCAATTTAGTTTCTAATATCCCATATTATGAGTATAAAATTTCATATTGATGAGAATAGTCCGGGTTGGTGTTCAATAAACCACATAAATTAATTAATTAATGATAGTATTAAACTATTTTATAGTAGCCAACGTTTCGACCCAACAATGCAGGTTTTCGTCGGGGCTAAATGAACGAGACATAGAAAAAATAATTATAAATACATAGGACAAAGCATATGAACTAGGCAGACCTTTATATTTTATCTAATTAGTTCTCATGCTTTGTTCTATGTATTTTTAATTGTTTTTGTATTTGTCTTGTCCATTTAGTCCTGACGAAGACCTGCATTATTGGGTCAAAACGTCGGCTACAATTAAAGAGTTTAATTCTATTTTGTGGTTTATGGACCACCTTCCCGAACTAATCTCATCAATATTCAAAATCCGGTCAACCATTATTTATTCAATAAGATTTCATAATAATTGTGATATATGTCTTTTTTTTTTTTACTTTTGTTACTATTTTTTTTTAAAATTTCATTTCTCAAAGAATTTTCGATTTTCTATAAAATTTAATTGGAATTAATATTTTTCAATTATACTTTATGCATGGCTTACATGCTTCATTTATTAATGAATATTTGAAATACTTTATAACGATTTTTATAAGTTTTATATTTCTGCCTGAGGGTTATTTTTCCATTTTTGTCTGCGTATACATTATTATATTTCGTAAGAATTTCCACATTTTAAGTTAGGAAAGTATTGATTCGTACTGAACTATATTTTTTCTTTTTCAAAATATTTTTTTTGTATTTATTTCATCTATATAAAATAATATATACACTTAAATATCTAAAGATACCTTTGTGTGCACTTAAGAAAGGCCTGTGACTACTCAGGACTTCTCATATTTATTTATCAATGCTTACGGTTTCCATATTGGTATGTTCATTTTTTTTATTTAGTAGTTGAAATTATTGTTGTATTGTATCGCAATAAATTATTAAATACTAATTGGCCATTACTAATACTAGAGCCTATCGATAGCTCAATCGATAGCCGTATTTCGATTCCAGTTAAAGGTCGGTAGGCCTTTGTTCGTATTAGGAAACAATTGTTAGCGATTGTTTGGAGAACATCTGTAGAGGCAGCAGGAGTTATGGCTATGTAGGAAGGGCAGAATCATTCTCACAAATAAGATTGCCTGCACGATTATTACAAATCTGTTTTTGTCTTTTCATCTGAATAACGGTACAAATATTAACTTCCTGAAGTGTGTTATTGTATGCTTTTGTGTGTGTGTGTATATATATATAAATATTTTTTCCCTGAAAATGTTGGAAAGTGTTGGGAGATTGGTTTTAGAGCTTATTATACTAATTTCTAAAATAAAGAATAAATAAATGTTTATTGTGTTTTTTTTTCGCAATTAAATTGTATCAATATTTATCTTAAAACTAAGCAAGGTGATAATTATTTTATTTATATTTTAACATCACTGACACACTAAAACAAATTTGGCCAGACTCTATGGCTACATGTTGTAACGTTAAAGCCAATTATTAAAGAAAGAAAAAAAGATCTTATCTATCTTTCCCACTATTTTAGGCTGTACCTGCGCTGAAGTATTTTCCATGAGATATGATTATATTTGTAGCATATTGTTGTTAAAAAGCTATAAGTCGTAGGTCAAGTGATGGCTGATTTCCTGGGAAATTTTTTTTTTTAACAATAGTAGTTTGACGACATAGAACTCCAAAACATAGACAATATAGTACAGATTATCTAAAATAAATCTTAAATAAAAAAATAAAATAAAATAAATGAAAATAATTCAATGAAATCATAAAACAATAATATTGTAACGTTAAAAGAAATAAATATAAATGAATAAACATATAGTTTAAAAGTGTTAGACCTTTTGTTGGAACGAAGTAGCAGTTGGAACAAACTGTCATAGCACGTGTTACCATGTACCATCTAAGTTGGCCTCGATGCTCCATTCAGTTCCTCTTACAACTAAATATAAGGCGTGTTTGACTAGAGAGTTAGTCTTGTTGTGAAGCTCAAGTCATATGATTATTTCTGTGTCATAAAGTGATAATTTTTGTAACCTTTTCAAATATTTGTATTCTCATAATTTGTGTGACACTGAAAATGGTTTTCTTTTAATAAAAAATATTTACCCACATAAGTATTACAATATTTTAACTTTTAAAAGTTTTATCACGAGAAGTTCTAGGCCCTTCTCCTTATGACTAAATATAAGGAGCGATGGACTGGAGAGTTAGTCTTGTTCTGAAGCGCAAGTCATATGATTATTTTTGTGTTACGAAGTGATAATTTTTATAACCTTCTTAATTGTTTGTTTCAATATTTCTGTTCTCATAATTTGTGTGGCATTGGATACTGTTATTTTCGTTAAATAAAAATTGTTAACCCACATATGTGTTATAATATTAATTAAATGTAAAAAGCAGTATTATATTTATTTATATTTCAGTGAAAAATCCAGTCTTCCTTTTTGATAATATATTTTTTAATATGTTAAAACATCACAACGTTTCGAGGCTCATTGCCTCATCTTCAGGTGTACTGCAACAATATTTTACATGATATTTACAACTTTTTTTAAAAATTTAATTTACAATAATTATAAAATTTGGAACATAAACATTTATGACTTAAAATCCTATATTACATTATACTCATTATGTACATACCAAATTATAATGAGTATAATGTAATATAGGATTTTAAGTCATAAATGTTTATGTTCCAAATTTTATAATTATTGTAAATTAAATTTTTAAAAAAAGTTGTAAATATCATGTAAAATATTGTTGCAGTACACCTGAAGATGAGGCAATGAGCCTCGAAACGTTGTGATGTTTTAACATATTAAAAAATATATTATCAAAAAGGAAGACTGGATTTTTTACTGAAATATAAATTTAGAATAATAAAAGACCAAAAGGGATTTTTAAAAAAGTCTTCCAGTATAGGATAAACTATCATTATTTCTATTTGTTTCCTTACTTGATCAACCAACCTTCAAGAACAAAATAAGCTCATTATATATTCTTGATTTTTTTTTTTTTTTTTTTTTTTTGTCAGCATGATATTATGAATGAGAATATCTTTTTTGAATATTTATAATTTAATTGCATCGATGTTGATGATAATAAAAAAAAATTAAATAATGTTAATTATAATCAACAATTAGAAGAACTTTGCTCCGAGAAGCCACAGGGTCATCATCTGTGACCGCCATATGCTTCTTGTGTCCAGCTGACGCGTATTATTCTTAAGGTTGCCTCTGCCAACTGAATAATGAATTCTGATGAAAAATAATCGAATTATTTAATATTGGTCTTATACAGAATCCGGGCTCCAGTTATATATTTTTTAAATAGTTACTACTTTAAATTAATCTGGCTCAAGAATGATTAGCATGTTGTAATTTAACAACGCGAGAAAAAAAACAGCAACATATATAAAATATTTACATATAAGGCAGAAATTTCTTTTCGAATCCTATCAAATTGATTATTCGAGATTATATTGCATGAAATCTTTGGTATATCCCAACTGAGCTGTAAAATTCCCGTCTTGTTAAGCACAAATATTAATAGGTTAAGTAACGTCATATGGAAACAGAAATAAACAAAGCCATATGTTTAAGTATATATCGTCGTATGTCAATTAACAGCTGATTTTCAGGAAAACAAAAAAATAATTTTATTTTCAATTCATTATTTTAGTTTTTGTGTTTGATTATCGAAATAAACATAAAAGTTGTTATTTTTTTCTTTTTGTGTTAGAGTTTGAATTTTCCTTTACAGGCTGGTCTCACTCTGGATTAATGACCACGCGAATCCTGAAATTCTAATATTTTTTACTGTGCATGATTCTTCTTTTCTATTTATTGGTGACATACTTCGTCTTTTAGGAACATAAAACTCGTTTTGATTAAAAATCCAATAAAATCACGAAATAAAAAATTTCTGACATACGACCTTAAGGAGTATCAACGATTATATGTAATTTTTAGCTTGTAACGAGTTAAAAATCACATGAGACCCTTTAATATATGTACAATATAAAAATTATACAGCTGAAAAATTGTATTTTATGTTCCCAATAATTTAATAAAAAAATCTGGTGCGATGCGCGCAACACACAACTTTCACTTACTTTGATTAGAAATTGACGTGTTTTGTTTGATGCCATTTCTCAAATTCACACATTTTTCTACATTTATTTACTTATTTTTTGGGAGGATTTGCTCTTTAAAGTACACTATTTTTTTTCTTTATAATTAAATAAAAGTTTTTACTTGTGATAATTCGGTAATGCAAGCATAATACTCCAAGTCGCCGGATTTTATAATTCTCTATGTAGTTGTTGAAAACTTCATACAGTTACCATGAAACAAATAATTTCTATTAAATGAACAGAACTACAAAATATTATAATAATGATAGAGCTTACCTAATATTAAGGAATACTTGATTCTCATTAAACATGACGAGTTTAATCAAAATCTTAAAAGCTATTTTTGAGAAAATCGAAAAAACGTAAAAACAGGGAGAAACGTTATAAAATAAAGTGCCCCTCTTTTTGATCAATTTTGATGAAATTTTTACTGTCACATCGCGGATACATAGATATACCAAATACCCAATTTTAGGCTCGTACAGTTTATAATTTTTGAGCTAGTCTGTTCACACACAGATTATCTCGCGGGAATTGATTATTATCAGGGTACCCAAAACGTGTACTTCAGTTGAAAACCAGAAGTCGAAATTTTTCCCGATCGCAATACTTTTCCTTGCTATATAATTCATATATAGGTAAGTGAAAGTAAAAATTATCGAATTTGAATTTCTTTTTTATTGGGGGGGGGGGGGGGTTAAAATTAAACTAAGTTTTCTCTAAGTGCAATTTCATCAGTAGATGTTTTTTGTATTTTTATATTTAAAAAATGTTTTTTTAAAGAAAAAAATGTTTATATAGAAAGACGTTAGGCTTCATTCAACTTTAGTAATCAAAAATTTCAATCTTGTTGACTTTATAAACGATGCTTGGTCGCTATAAACAAAATATTGAAATGTAGTTTCATAAATTATCTGCTTTGGCCACCAACTCCAGTTATAAAACGAGGACCTTTATCAGGAATGGAAAAAAAAAAAATGAATAAATAAAATGGACGTTTATGCTCCATTGTCTATCCGGAAACTGAGGTCAGCATCTGTTCTTTTTGTTCCAAAGGAGTCCTCAAGGCCAACGATTTCCGTTTAAATCAAAAACTCTTATCAGGACCGTTCGAGAACGATTTAATCCTTTGAGAGCTGTTATACAAAATATTGAATTCTATAGCTCATAGAAGCTCCTTATAACGAGGTGAGGAAATACCAAAAATGATGTTATTTTATACATTGATCTATTTAATATGTCTAGCTGATTTAAATAATTAAAAAAAAAAAAATGTCAGGAAACCTTAACTGCCAGTAAACGTGAACTTTGAACCTTGATAGTCTTACGCCCACCGTGAGAACGATAGGTCAAAAGAACAATAACTGAGTCGTTATTGATCGTTTTCAATAGCCACTTGAGATCTTGCGTTTGTATTCAAATAACTAATGGCTATATTACATTTCATGTCCTTCGAAATATTTATAACTTCGTTTGCTAGTTCGGACATATGGTTTATTTTTCATAGTATTTATTTTTCAAAGCAATTGTTTCCTGTATAGGCCTCTGTTTATCCGATTATTAACACACAATGATACATTTTTTTAGGGAAAAAATGTTGGGTTGTTGAGTTTTCTGTATAGCAGGACAATTGTACGATTATGGTATTTCGTGTAAATGAAGGGAATAGTATTCATTACTACACATATTATGAAGTACAGCTGTTAAAACAAAAATAATAATGAACCTTAAACATTGTTTGTGTATTATCATAATACTTTGGTTTTAACCGAGTACTGAAAACGGCCTATGAAACTTGTAGCCTGTTTAACTACAGTTTCATTGTAGGTACTAATCTTATCTTTATTTAGTTTAGTAAAAAAAAATTTTTTCTAAACTTAAATTTTAAAAATTAGTTGTTAGTATCATTAAAAAGTCAGGATCTACATACCAAGAAGGGAAATATTTTTTTCATAATCGAGGAATGATAGAACCAACGGAAATTTATAGTCTATTGATTTTTTTATTAATTCGCCTACAACGAAGATGTCGATGGTCGAACATTTTTTCCTTAATCCTGTTTGATTTTTTGTTAAATCTAATTCCAACTTAGCTTCTATCCTTTTTAGTAGAATGGTGGTAAACAGTTCGTAGGGAATCTAAAGAATACTTGGCGGTCTATAATTAGCTAACTCTTTTTACTTTCACTTAACTATATATGAAATATATAGTAAAGGAAAGTATTGCGAACGTTATTGTTTATAATTAAAGATATTCTTCGAAATTGTTTGTTTCATGGTAACTATATTTTTCATGATAACTATAACACTTTTCAACAACTACATAGATAATTATAAAATCAGACGACTTGGAGATTTATGCTTGCATAGCCAAATTATCACAAGAGAAAACATTTATCTAATAATAAAAACAATTAGTGTACTTAAAGAACAAATATAAGCAAAAATAAATCAATGAATGTGGAAAAATGTGTGACTTTAAGAAACGACATTTAAAAAAACACGTCAATTTCTAATCAAAGTAAGTTGGTAAGTGAAAGTTGTGTGTTGCGCGCATCGCACCAGATTTTTTACTTCCCTTCATAAACAGCAATATTAGCTTGGCAGAATACCAGTCATTAGGGAGTTGGCCTTATTGTAAGCAGACTTTGAAGCAACTAGTTAGGAAGTGAATACACTACTCACCTCCTGCCTTGCTCTCTTCCAGATATATATCCCATCCAGCCCAACTACCTTGCCATCCAATAAGTTGATATCAATCAATACCTGACTACATAATCTCAAAATCTCGTAAGTTGTAATAAATCGATACCTGATAACTTAACCTTAATATCGATATTCATTAGCAGAATCCCAAATAACCTAATAATCGACTTATATTGTTTTTATCAGATAACTTTATCTATACCTGAGCGAGAAACCTTAACGTCAATATTTTTTTCTTATGCAGAATCCCACTATCCAAATAACCTAATAATCGATTTTAATAATGATATCAGGTGATGTATACCAATATGATTTGCATGATATGTACCGATACGATATGATACGTACCGATATGATTTGCATAAAAAGGTTTAACCCAATACCGTATATTAATATGGAGAATTCAAAACTTAGTGTCATGACCCCGCATAATGGACTCTTCCTTATCTTCATCTTCTTCTGTAGACCAATCAAACCCTTCAACAACATACAGTCCTGGAAATAGGTCCTAATTGTGTATAAAATTTGCTTTATTTCTCTAGTTTCTAATACAAATAATATAAATTATAATATAAATCATCTAGTGTAATATAAATCAGTGTAAAACTGTTTGTATGTATATGTAAGCTGTAAAGAACATGAATTTTTCATTCCAAGTGTAATCCGTGCCTCCGTAATGCTCAGACTTCTCGTGCCTGAGTAATGGCCCTTATCATCTTTAAGTACTTTCGGTGCACCCATATCCTCTCCTTTCCTTTCTACTTTGTCCTTCACTGATCGTTCGCTACCTCTCTCGAATTTCCATAATGCCTTAGGCATTCTCGGCGACCCACATTTTACCTAATTCGATAATGAAGTTGCGAGACAAAGAGGTATATCACAGACTGCAATCGATATTATAATACAATAGTAGAAGGAACCGTTCGGTAGCAGGAGTCCCAGGGAGCGTGGGTAGCAGTTGTCTTGTGGTCGATCATACCCGCTTCGATTTTTTTATCATTTCGATAAACCGCAAAATCGATTCTGTTTGCTGTCGTGGGAATTAGATTGACATTGCATTCGTGTTATATTTTCAAATTCGATTTTTAAACGTTGAGCACTTAAGTTATTAATTTGAAGATAAAGCGATATTAAAGCTATGTTGGTGTTTATTTAACAGCATTGAAAAGCAATGATCTATTTCGCGGATCTATTTAGCCAAATTTTTTATTTTATTTTAAAATCGATTTATAGACTCTAGGAAGTAATAAAATTCCGAGAAATTCCGGAGATAACAAGTTACAAAACAATGTTTGAGGCAATTATATTAGAATATAATTTTTCAATAATTGATTGTTGATATATTAAAATCCCCTTTTTTTCCCTCATAAAATGTTAAATAAAAACAAGTAATAACATTAAATTTTCAATCAATGTTTCGGAAATTGCTTCCATCTTCAGGAATTTTCTACAACCCTTAATAAAATTGCACTGTTTAAGTAATCAATATTCTAAGAGTAATAAATTATTAAATATTAAAATAAAACAAAAATAATATATCTCCACATAAATTTGATTATTGATTACTTACATAGTGCAATGTTTGTTAAGGTTTATAGAAAAGCCCTGAGTTTGGAAGCAATTTCCGAAACGTTGGTTGAAAATGTTATTTTATTACTTGTTTTTAATTAACGTATTAGAAGGGAAAAAAAGGTGAATTTGATATCTCACCAATAAATGATTTTTATGATACTGATCTGTTCTCAGAGAGCATAAATCAAAATAAAATACTAATTAGATATTTCAAAATAGCTGGTATAACAAACAAAAGTAGATTTAAAAATGGTAAAAAATGTGTGAGTAAAAGAGACCACGGTACTACAATACAAGCAAAATACAAGTAGATTAACTGTTGAATAATATCTTCTAACTGATTCCAACCTTTAAGCACTTCGGATAGGACGTAAAATGGAGGTCCCGAGCCTGTACGATGTCAGGTACTCGTTAAAGATCCTTATCCTAATTGTACAAGAATAGACAAAAATTACGACTCTCGCTATAGTGTCGTCCGATTAGCCTAGAGTGATGTTAACACGTTCACCCCGGCGTGTACCCCCGGTGGCTCACACTTGACTCCCTCATCGGGCGGCGTGTACCACCGGTGGGTCAAACTAGAATGCCTCCTCGGGCAAATAATGAAATCTTTAACACTTTGGCTGCCGAAAAAGAATTCCTGAGAGTCACGCTATCGTTTCGGCGTAAACGTGACAGACTACCTGACTCCCCTTTACAACTAGTGCTTATTTGAAATTGATTCTATAATTTTTTTTTCTTTAGAGTTCAGTTCTCTAATTATTCGATTTTGAATGAGAAAACTCTCGAAACCAAGATCGTAAAAGTATATTTACATATAAATGCTAAAACATGTGTCTTGGGATCTCCATGGTAATTACAATAGTACAAGTAGCAAAATGGGACGTATATTGAATTTATATTCCAAACAATCGTTGATTTTTAATAGACGATCTCTCCGTTTTACCATTAGTATGAAAACATGTAGGGTGAATCCGCTATTAGTTCTGAATATATTTTATTGAAAAAAAAAAAATAAAAATAACTCTGCTATTTCAATAATTCCTTCTAAGACTGCCTCAAAGTGACTTGAAGTAGAGAAAGCAACGTTAGTGCCTAGTAGTTGTGCCAAGTAACTCAGAGAGAGAGGATGACTTGAGCGAACTCTTAAAGAAGTTCTCTTCAGTAATTATTTTGAAAGCGTTGGCTACAAGTCACGCTGGGCCGAATAACAAGATGACTTCTTTCAATCAGCTGATCGGTTGATCGATTATCGATCTCGAGTTTATTATTTAATTGTGGAGGCATTGTACGTTCCATCACTGTCAGGAGGTGTAAGCTTCACAAATACGACTATGACATCTACTTCCTATTGTCCTATCCATATTATTAATTCGTGATATGCTCATTAAACAAGAGGCAATGGTCAAGTATTAAATTAAATATAATGGTTTCCAAGGAACCAAACATTTCGTTCTAATAGACTCGATTAGTTAATCACATTGGAATATCTGAATATTGTTGTACTTCTCTTCAGTTAATCAATTATCAGTGCCTGGTGAGTTCCAGAGTAATGGTTTTAACATTCCTTTGTTTTTACTTAACATAATTTTCCCCCAACATTTAAGAAAAAGACGAGAAGACGATGTCTAGTTTTAGTTATACAAAGGACTTGCCTACATCACATCCCTTGATAATTCTGCCTTCTAATCCAAAGACAAAATCGGATTTCTTTTTTTCGTTTTTTTTTTTTGTTTTTTTTAATTATTATTTACGGTATAATGACCCCTTTTCATTTCATTGAGCTGTAACCAAGCCAAATTAGGTCTATTTATTTACAATTTTGTCGCAAATATGTATGTTTGGTTATGGTGTTCCTTTCCCGATTTGTGGGTCCTGATATTACAGTAATTAGTGGTTAATCATTGACTGGTTCAAGCGGATATATTTTGAACAAACAAGGTTGAATTGAGGTTGAGGTTTACTAAAGATTTGTAATAATTGAATTTACTTATTCTTTATTTGGGCAAATACATAAATTTGTGTTTAATTAATTTTAATTTCGAATTTAAAACAAACTCTAAAAGTAAGTATTGCTTAGGCTCATTGTGTATTTCAGATTAATTTGTTCATCTTGACAGTCTGATTAGTTAGGGGAAAAAACCATAGTAATTAGTTAATGAAAATTTACGTGTGCGAGAGCTAACTAGAGCGGGAGGACAAAGAGTTGGCGATAGTGGTGGTGCCTGGTGGGGTCGTAGAAAACCCTTCCCCCCTCCCTAATCTGCAGTCTTACCTAATACAGATTTTTGGACTAATTAACTATGCAAGGAGTGATTATCCATGAAAAAAAAAGCCATATTAATTACGGTTTGAAAATTTAAGTTCGCGAGAACTAACTAGAGCTCGCATTGACAAAGTTGGTCGCGGTAGTCAGGGGAGGGGGGGGGGAAGTTGGCGAAGTTACAAAAAGATGAAAATATGTATCATAAGGTCAAATGCTGTTATAGAAAATATCTTCATGAAAAATTATTTTATTTCATATTTCTAAGTGGAAATTTCCGATTCTAAGGCCAAAATAAGGAATAGGTTTTAAAACAATAAGAGATAATACTATAACACCAACGTGAATTAAATAATTTTTATTAGAGTAAAATTATAGTGTTGGAGTCACCCATTGATTAATGGCTATAGCTATAGCATAACAGTCTTCAATACTAAAGGTCGATGATTCGCGTCCTGAGGTGGCTCTGGGGTTATTTTTAGTGCGAGTAAAAAATACTTGGCTATGCCGTCCCTCGGATAGGACGGAAATGGAGGTCGCGAAACAGTAGCTAGTAATGACAATACAGAGACACCCAGAACAAAATAGAACATTCTAGAAGGGCATAGAAGATTCTCTAGTAAAATCTAGAACATATACATTACTAATACTGTTATGTAACTTGTAGCTAGAACTCTTTTTCAATCTAACCCACAAAGTTATATGATTTTGTTTCACGTTACAAGACGATGAATAAAATACTATCTTTGGATTAAGATTTTTCTGAAGAAACCTTAGTTTCACTATGACTTACAATATTTCTACATGATCTTAAAGGGTAAAGTAATAAACATTAAACAGAATTTTTTTTTTACAAAGAAATGATAATTTAATAATAATTATGATTTCTTCAATTCCATGTTAAAGGGCAATTACTCAATAATATAATAATACCCGAGGTAGACGGAACGTGAGAGAACTGCCATTGCTTTCGACAACAACAACACTTACATAACGAATGTTCTCCAGAACTTTTTCCACCCCCACTGGTTGTATATCACGATATCCGGTAATATAGTCAGCAGTGGTGAAGAAAGGGGCCAGTGCTGTCTAGATAATAGCTCGGTTCCGGCCTGTGGTAATAAATGATCCTGTGCGATATAGATCTCCGGTAAGTTCTCTACCTAGAGCAGTCTAAAACGGTAGTTACCCGGCAGTGTTGTAGTGAACAGCTGATAATATACCCACGCTATATCTGTGTATCTCTTACCTAGAACAATGCGTAATAACTTAACAATATATCCATTACGTCTTCTGATACTACCTGACAGTTCAATTGAAGTAGCCTTTTTTAAGTTCGAAAATTTTAAATCATCGACTGTTTGACTCCTGAATCTGAAATGTGGAGATGAGCCCTCCATCATAACATATAAAAAGACATTTTTGTCTTTAATTATTATAAGTCACAAGGGACGTTCGATACTAGAATAGTACAACCATTTTTTCCAAGAGAGAGAATGCTTTATTTCGATAATAATAAGCAATGCTGTCCAAATACATTTGGTTGCTACATTACCCGGCGTACCAATCAATATTTAAATACATATATAATTATAACTAAAATAAATTGCTGCATTTCATTTTATAATTATAATATCATACTATTTTTTTCCCTTTTATATCTTTTACAATTATCTTTTTTTTTTTTTAATCTTCATTTTTTTTCCCATTTATTCTATTTTATTTTATTCTTCGTCTTTCTTATTTTCCATAATCTTACTCCTTTTCTCTTCCTTCCCTCTCTTAACGCTCACATTAGAAATAAGCACACATATGGACCGCTAGAGGAAAAAAAACCCACAAAAACCGATACACCAATGAAAACCTTATATCTAATAAATAAATATATAAATATGCAAATAAATAGATAAATGATTAAACATACATATAAATAAAACAGATTTTTACATAAGTAAACAAAGAGATAAAAACAAAAACAGTGTTTGAGATAATAATGAAACAATAATGAATAAATACTACAAAATCCAATATGTATATATATATATATATATATATATATATATATATATATTATAATTTATAGATAAAATACAGTAGGCATTTCTACCAGAAATGACAGAAAAATACAGAAGGCATTCTTAGCATATAAGCACCACAATATAAAATTATAGATGTACAACAATAATAAATTACAAAAGAAAATAGCAAACATAAATGATAAAATAGAGAAAATAGGAAAAAAAATTATTTACGAAATTGAATGCAAAATCTACAAAAAAAAGGTCTTTTTTTTTTTTGGTTTTCACAGGTCGAAGCATAAAACGAAAAAGAAATTAAAATTGCTAAATCAAATTCATTTCTTCTAAACATATACTGCCACCCGGTGGACTTCCTCCACATTAATATTTTCTTTGTTTAATGATATTAATTTCAGGGGGACATGATAGCCCCATGACTTGAAACCAACATAAACATGCTGGAAAATATGCAATATGGACATGGCTGATTTGGTATTTAGTTAGATTAACCCAGTTTTAATGGCAGTCTTTAGAATGGTGGTCTACTATACTAAAGGTCGCGGGTTCGCGTTCCGCAGTGGCAGTAGGATTTCTTAATGGGAGTTAAAAACCCTTGAATATGCCGCCCCTCGGATAGGACGTAAAATTTAGGTCTCGAGACTCTACGATGTCAAGTACACGTTAATGATCCCCATCCTAATTATAACTGGATAGGAAAAATTTAGGACTCCCACTGTAGCATCGTCCGATTAGCTTAATGGCATAAAGTGACATTAATCAAACAAACAAACAAACCCAGCCCGTTTTCAGACTTCATCTCTATTCTTAATTTGCATATGGTTCAAAGTAAGAAGAACTAATTTACAATATAGCCTCGATTATCCAAACTTATGAGACCACCCATTTACCACGGAACTCTTATAGACCAACTTTTCCGAAAACCTCTTTGCATTCTCGCTCTAAAAGAACCTCTTTATCTCATTATCCTTTTCGGTCACCATCTACCAAAGGGCTAAATGCCCTCAGGATCAGCCATAGTTCGGATTCCTCTGGAGTCCTTCTGTGCCCTGCTCTATATTAAAGCACCCTCATATCCTCCATCAGGATGTTACGCTTCCGTGTTGGAGGAATCCTCATGAGCATTCTGAAGCCCTTTCCCACGTTTTGAAATCGGTATGTCAGCTGCTGGCCCTTATCAAAGTGTTTTATCGGTCGCTCTTTGCTGATTGGTTCGAAACCAACCATACTCTCTTCGATGGTATGGAACTTATAGCTAATTTAATCGATTCTATGCATATTTATTGTATGAGAGTAATTCCATTAAATCGTTTGATTTTATTGAAATCTAGGGCACAGCTGCTCAATGCCCTACCAATGATCTAATCCGCTCCCAAATATAAATAAGTTATACTCCATTTTGAGGATAATTCTTTGATGCGCGGTCATCAAGGCTTAAGTCACTATTTGAGAGTTTGGAGGATTTGTCGTAATATAATTGCACGAAATCAGAGCTACCGGTTGGTATTAAGGTCTTAAGTCAAACCATATTGTTTTATATAAATAACAATTACAAATAACATCAATAATTAGATTTTACATACTGTTTTGAACATTGCTGTTGCTCTCCTGAAAAATTTAAAATTTTGACTTAAGCAGACCTTATGACCGTGCATCAAAGAATTTTAAAAATAAAGAACTTTTTGTAAAGTTTATGACTTCGTAAAGCTTAAACTCCAAGTCACGTGTAGTAATTGTTGTTATAAAGATTAAAACATATCCTTCTACTATTTTATAGAAAATATTAAAGGCATGCTCTGGTTTTTGTGTTAAGCTGTCTTAAACAATTACCTCCATCATCATATCCATCAATAATATAGAATCGATTTTATATTAACTAAATACGGCGATATAGGAATTTCACAACGTCAAGAAAGTCTTATTACTCAGCGATTATCACGTGATTTCTAATCGATTACCCGCTATATCGATGTATTGCAGTTGACATTTAAGTTGATTTTACAGACATCACTCCAACCTCTTACTTTTTAGATATTTCGCGGGACGAAAAAAAAAAAAAAAAAATCTGGTGCGTGCGCGCAACACACAACTTTCACTTACCAACTTACTTAGATAAGAAATTGACGTGTTTTGTCAAATATCATTTCCCAAAGTCACACATTTTTCTACATTCATATCTTATTTTTATTAATCGTTAAAGCCGTTTTTGAGTAAATAAAAAACCCGTGAAAATGATTCAAAATTTATTAAGTAAAGTCCCCCCTCCCGTAGATCAATTTTGATGAAATTTTTACAGTCATATCTCGGGCATATAAATACATCAAATACCAAGTTTGATCAAAATCGTTAAAACCTTTTTTGAGTAAATAAAAAAACACGAGAAAATGATACAAAATTTATTAAGTAAAGTCCCCCCTCAGGTTGATCAATTGTGATGAAATGTTGGTTATCACATCTTTGGCATATAAATACATCAAATACCAAGTTTGATCAAAATTGTTAGAGCCGTTTTTGAGAAAATCAAAAAAACACGTGAAAATGTTACAAAATTTATTAAGTAAAGTCCCCCCTCCGGTTAATCAATTTTGATGAAATTTTTACAGTCATATCTCGGGCATATAAATAGATGAAATACACAGTTTAATCAAAATCGTTAGAGCCGTTTTTGAGAAAATCGAAAAAAACCTAAAAAGTTATTAAGTAAAGTACCCCCTCCCTTTAAGTAATTTTGATGAAATTTATGCTGTCACATCGCGGGCATATACCTACACTAAATACCCAATTTCAGGATCGCACGGTTTATAGTTTTTGAGCTAGTCTGTTCACATACACACACACACACACACACACACACAGACACACACACACACAGACCATTTCGCGGGACTTGGTCATTTCGACTCAGGGGACCCCAAAACGTGTATTTCCGTTGAAAACCGGAAGTCGAATTTTTTCACGATCGCAATACTTCCACTTACTATATATTTCATATATAGGTAAGTGAAAGTAAAAAAAAAACGAAAAAAGAAACCTGTATGTAATGCTAGCACAGCACGAAATGGGCTTAGAGGCAACTTCAGTCCATTAGCGGCACTAAACTGCTTTCCCATGAGGTTCCTTCGTAGCATCTTCCAAAGTACTCTTCCAATTTGCTTCGTAATGCATTCTATCATGTATATGGCATGAACGAAAGTAATGGCTATTGTTTATACATTAACTGATTTAGGTGCTTCAGAATTCAGGCATTTGCCCAAAGCATGGGCAATTCATGCGGGGGGGGGTGAGCTGTCATTCGTTACAAATGTTCTAATATAATATTTATATGTAATACAAAACATTGTAACGTTAAATCGTTTATTTTCAATTATCTCAAAAACGGCTTTAACAATTTTCATCAAATTCGTGGTGTTAAATGAAAATTACGTTTTCTTTAATATCAGGTAAGCTTTATTATTATTAAAATGTTCTGAAGGGGCCTTTTTTGTTTTCCTATAAAGTACCTTTTTATTTAGTTTATATGGATAATTTATCTGTCTTTTGTTTCTCCTAAAAATAAGAAATGGCTAAATATGAGATATGATAAAAATCAAGTAAACATATAGAGGAGAAAAAAAAAAATCAGTCAACTCATAAAACACGTTGAGCCTACGCATGCGGAGTACGCCTTCAATGACAGACCATTGTTCATAATTAAAGCCGATCTGTTCATTTAATGGAAATTATTTGTTTCATAGCAACTAAATGAAATATACATAGAAAATTATGAAATCAGACGACTTGGAGTAGTATGCTTGCATTGCCTAATTATCACAAGTAAATGCTTTTATTTAGTAATAAAAGAAATTAGTGTTTTTTTTTTTTTGAGCATAATAAAACAAAAATAAGAAATTAATGAGGAAAAATGTGCAACTTTGAGTAGTGGCAATTAACAAAACACATTAATTTCTAATCTAAGTAAGTTTTTAAGTGAAAGTTGTGTGTTGCGCGCACGCACCAGATTTTTATTCTATCAACCGATCCCCTCTTGGTTTCATAAGATCAGGGGTCTCATGTAATTGAGAAGAAAAGAAGATATAAAAAAAAATTAAATATTTTAGTTCAATGCAGTTGAATATTATCGATAAGAGATAAATCCTTATTTACATTCCTTGCTTCAATAATGTGCTGATACAGGACACATCGAAACTGGACCAGCAGCTGTGCAAGATGATTACAGCCTGATCAATAACACTCAACTGCCAGGTTGATCTCCTCCATTAAATAATTAGTATTGCACACTTTAAAAAAGTTTTCATGCTTTTTTCAATCCAAAGTCGGTATTTTGAAATCCCTTAGTTTTTTTTCACAACTCGGCATAAATCTCCCGCTGTCATCCCTGGCCAGGGTAAAACCCGTATAACCAAAAAGCTTGGAAGGGTTGGGTAATATACAGATAATGAACTTGCAACGATAGAGAGATTCCCATAATCCTGCGCGACTTGTCAGATGTAACATGCGTTGCCTAGCTACCACATGGCTTGAAATTTACGAGTTCGGTTCCCAGAGCCTTTGACAAAGATAAATGCATTAATATTTTGATATATTTAACTTGGCACAAATCCTTTGCTCTCTTCTCTGCCCGGAAAAGCCATGAAGCTGACCCCCCCCCCCCAAAAAAAAACAACACACACAAAAAAAAATACTAAAAATGTATAGTCATAAGTTAAGTAACTTTTACTCACTTCATTGTTAATATTTTACACCACTCCTCTTTCCATCAGGATGATGTAATCGTTGTTACACTGTTATAATCGGATTAAGTTCAGTTTCGATGAAAAGTGTCTTAGGCTTAGCAGTACGGCAAATATACAGTATGTTAAGAATAAATATATAAAAGTTGTTAAATCGATTAAATCTATTAATTCACAGAGGTATTTGTAAGTTGTGTTTAGATTTCTGTTTTATCACCGTTCCTGACACCTCTGACACCCCACTCAAATAAACTAATTCATGAAAATATTTTAATACACACTACTGAGGATTTCAGTAAAGCGAGAAAGCGTGAGAAAATTAAATTTTTAAATCAGAATAATTTTAGGCCACCCATCTTATTTTTAAACGTTAAACATTCATTGAATTTTATTTCATCTTTTAGATTTTATGGAATTTATGAATGAGCTTTCTAAAAACTTTCTTTATGAGGAATAATTACTACGGTATTAAGAGTTTCATCCAAAATATCTTTTAATGCCGGAGTGAAAGGATTTTATCGCCATTAATTAGGTTAAATTGAATTCCTTTTTTATTCAATGGATACTATTTGTATAAAATGTTATTTATTGAGATTTTGAGAAGTTTTTGTAAATCGAATTACATTAAAATTGATAATTATATAACTAATTATTATTGATATTAATTATTATTTTATGTTTTTTAGGCACTTGGTGATTTCAGAGACACGCAATCGGTGAGTAAAATTGGTTTATTTATTTATTTTTAATTTTATTTTCGTGTCATCCATAGCTTGACGTGTCTCTTGCTCACATAAGGGCACATTGCTGACTTTTTAAGCCCTGTTATATTTAGGTTGAAACCTCCAATTCATAAAATAATAAAATGCATGTGTCGTAGAATTTCTTATAATTTTGAACAATTATGTCATAAGAAATAACCATTTTAAACAGAGCAGATATTTATTGAGGAGGCACTTTAATGAATCAATCATTTATTTACATATATTCTTAAATTTCAACACATCAATATTCATCTTTTGATATTTTATATTTATATTTTTTACAAAATCATTAAATCATTGCACCTTTTAAAAAGAAATATTTAATTAAAATATTTTTTTTTTGTTTTTAATTATTAATTTTTTCTTTTTTAGTTTAACTACGTTTATGTTACTCAGTACAATTTATTTTAGATTCAAGTATTCCTTATTTCCTTCTTATATTGTGCTTAAGGTTTTCTACTTTTTTTTCGTGTACCTGATATATAGAAACTATTTTTAACTAACATTGATTGGGCCATGTTACGCTGTATTAAAAGTCGAAATAAATGAATAAATAAATAAAAAAAATATTTTCTAAAAAAACAAATTTTCTTATTTGTCGCCATGACGGTTTTCTACACCGTGCTGATCCAATCACTGAAGACTCCGTAAACTATACAGAACAGCTAGCTCAACTGATAGAGGAATAATTTTATATGGATATTTTTTTCCTTCTTAATCGATAACAATAAAACGTTAAGAAATGCCTATTTAGACACATCTACTAGAACTTTACGGATTGTTTTAGTGATCATGATTACAATCCATTTGTCTCGGAGAAAAGCATCTTTGGATACTTAAACGAAGCGAAGAATTGCATTAGGTTCTATTTAATGGCAGAGTAAGAGTTAGTCTGAATTAATATTCGTTTGATAAATAGTAATCTATTCATAACAATCAACAGCTGATGAATTTAATAATTATTCGTCGGTTGTTTATTTTAATCCTGAAAGGCTAGAAAAATCTGGTCGACTTAAAAGTAACAACGGCCTTTTAGATCAGTAAACAATCAATAAAAATGGCTCCTCGTAATCTCAATTCAATAATAGTTGAACTATATATAATGGATTGTATAATCCCTAGTGTGAATCTCATGGCGTTGGATTTTGATTAAGGGTGTATCAAAGAAACAGAATTTCACGTCAGCTTGAAGGAATTTAAATACAATAGGTAAAATCCAACCAAAGCTAAAATATCAGCATCGAAATAAAAAAACTGGGAGGTTTTTGGGAGGTTAAACTGGGAGGTTAAAAAATACCACCTACATATGACTATTTATAGCCTCTATAGTCATATTTAGGTGGAATTTCCATCATAGACATATAGTCCTACGTAATACTCGTATACAGCAGTCTGCAGCTTCAGTTTATATTTGTTAAAAATGTTGCTTGGCACTATTTTGCCCCGACCCCTTCATATATAGTACAGTTGACTTGACCCGAACCAGTTTCGGAAAAGACAAATAGATTTTAGCGTTTGTTTAGAGGGCCCAGGAATTTATATGACGCTAAAATTTTTGTGCGTCCATTATATTTCGTACGATAAACTTCGATAAGGTCATGGAAATGAAGGTGCCCTGGTGTGTGTGAAGAAGATGACGGAATGCGAAATAGGATTTGATAACAAATCTTTGTTCCAAAAAAAAAAAAATCTGGTGCGTGAACGCAACACACAACTTTCACTTACCAACTTACTTAGATTAGAAATTGACGCGTTTTGCTCATTATCATTTCCCAAAGTCACACATTTTTCTACATTCATATCTTATTTTTGTTAATCGTTAAAGCCGTTTTTGAGTAAATAAAAAAACCCGTGAAAATGATACAAAATTTATTAAGTAAAGTCCCCCCTCCCGTAGATCAATTTTGATGAAATTTTTACAGTCATATCTCGGGCATATAAATACATCAAATACCAAGTTTGATCAAAATCGTTAAAACCGTTTATGAGTAAATAAAAAAGACATGTGAAAATGGTACAAAATTTATTAAGTAAAGTCTCCCCTCCCGTTGATCAATTTTGATGAAATTTTTACAGTCACATCTCGGGCATACAAATACATCAAATACTAAGTTTGATCAAAATCGTTAAAACCGTTTTTGAGTAAATAAAAAAAACATGTGAAAATGGTACAAAATTTATTAAGTAAAGTCTCCCCTCCCGTAGATCAATTTTGATGAAATTTTTACAGTCACATCTCGGGCATATAAATACATCAAATACCAAGTTTGATCAAAATCGTTAAAACCGTTTTTGAGTAAATAAAAAAAACACGTGAAAATGATACAAAATTTATTAAGTAAAGTCCCCCCTCCGGTTAATCAATTTTGATGAAATTTTTACAGTCATATTTCGGGCATATAAATCGATCAAATACTCAGTTTAATCAAAATCGTTAGAGCCGTTTTTGAGAAAATCGAAAAAAACGTAAAAAGTTATTAAATAAAGTACCCCCTCCCTTTGAGCAATTTTGATGAAATTTTTGCTGTCACATCGCGGGCATATACCTACACTAAATACCCAATTTCAGGTTCCCACGGTTTATAGTTTTTGAGCTAGTCTGTTCACATACACACACACACACACACACACACACACACACACAGAGACACACACACAGACCATTTCGCGGGACTTTGTTATTTCGACTCAGGGGGTCCCAAAACGTGTATTTCCGTTGAAAACCGGAAGTCGAAAATTTTCACGATCGCAATACTTCCACTTACTATATATTTCATATATAGGTAAGTGAAAGTAAAAATAAAATAAATAAATAAAAAAAGATGACAGAACAACTGTAGACACCAGCAGCCTGTTTGCGCATTGCAGGACAACATTATGAGAACAACATACTCTCGAATGATTTTGGTCTTTTGCAAAAACAAATAGATTCGATGTTTTCCCCACCCGTGATACGGCGACACATAGTTGGCCATGGGAAAAACACGGATTTTCCTAGTCCAAGTCGAAAAAAATAGATTTATGCTTACCCTCCCTAAATATCGAAATAAATCAACTTACACCGCCATCTGTTGGAAATTTATAGAACTTACAAATAATCACTCTCAATCGTAGTATAATAAGCATTTAATTTGCAAAAAAAAGAAATATTGAGGCCAATAATGGAGATAAAAAATACCCTATCTTTTTAGTAGGACAAAAATACACGCAAAGAGCCAAATTTCATCAAAATTTGTCGAGTAGTTTCTGATTTTACCTATGACAAACATCGGGACACTAAATTTATATATATATAATAGTAGTGGTAATATGTGTTGTGATAATAATAGCTAACCCGAGAGGTGAGAACTGACCCCTGGCCGTGTAAGACTTCCTACTTGGATCTGGTAAGATCCGCAAGGAAGCCTCTCAAGTCTCCCCTGGGCTTAGGCTTCTTGTCCTTAAGGCTGACCTCATCTTACATTACATATATTGATCGGTTTGTGAACCCTCTTAATAAATTATTTCTTTAATCTTAATATTGTAAACCTTGTTTAGGGTTTAAATAATTTTATTTAAAGAAAGTAACTATTTACAATGCCACGCAAACATTATAAACTCTAATAATAGAAAATTTTTTAACTTGTAACGACAATTTTAACACAAACGTGACCATACGATCGATTTTTAGAGCAAGCTAACTCTTCAGTCTATCGTTCCTAATAGTCTGAAATAGAACAGTCTGGAATGTTCTCGATAAGCGTAGAAGGTACTCGAATAGTCACAAACATGTAATAGAATAGTTTGTTCCAACAAGTTTAGAACTATTTCAATGATTCCTTTTTTTTTCTTTACAGCCATCAAGTATTTCTAATTAAGGAAATGCTTCTCCCATTCTAATTCCTTAAGTTCATTTTTTTTGCTACATTAAAGCGAAAGTTCACGTGTTGGCCCTAGGATTTTTTTAGTGGGAGTGAAAAATCCTTGTCTATGCCGTCCCTCGGATAGGACGTAAAACGGATGTCCAGAGCCTGAACGATGTCAGGTACGCGTTAGAGATCCCTATCCTAATTATACCTGGATAAGCAAAATATTAGACTCCCGCTGTAGCATCGTCCGATTATCCTTAGTGACATAAAGTGCCGTTAAACAAACGAAAAACGATGCTATTGAGCCATAAGCGCTGTGGAAGGTGTCATTGGCATTAAGATTACTTCTTCTGTCCTGGAGAAGTGCGTATGTATAGCTTAGACATCAAGATAAGTAAAGATGTAAACAGAGGGTTCTGATAAAGACCTATTTTGTGTAGATGCACTGCAAGCAACACCTTTTCTTCTGTGCAGATTTAACGGTAATGGATTGCCAAAAATGGTTGAGATAACCTCGTTGGCAATGCTTTTTTTTCCTAATCCCACTTCTCTCGTGGTCCTGATGGATAGCGGTTTACTTTTTCGCACCTATGATTCGCTCGACTGAGCCGTATGAAAGGTGCGAATCCGGTTGGGTCTTAATCGTACCAGCCTTGAAGAGCGCCTCTGCCATTACATTCCCAGAGATTTTGGCAACGTGAGGGCACCCATTGGAGCATGTTTGTGTTTTTTACTATAAGGCGTTAGATCAGACTCTGGGATTCTAGTACCATAGTTCTGGTCTACTAGCTATGAGAGCCCGAATGACTACATTACAATGACTATCAAAATTATACATGAAATTCGGCCAGCAGGTTATGACTGTAAAAGTTCAACCACGCAACTGAACGATACTAGAGTACCAAGGTTTTCAGAAAGACCCCTTTGAAAACAGCACCATTATTTTTATCTGCGATATCTCCAAGTTCCTGTGAAACTCTCTAATTTGCAATCTAGCAATTTTTATCAGGTACATAACTTATTTTTTATGCTGGCTTTAGAGGCCTATTACAAGGGATTAGCAACGCTTTGAGGTCTTTGAAAATATAGTGCTGCTTAGGAAAATTTAGACGGCTACACAATACAGAATTGCGTGAACTTTACAATTTAATTGAAGGTAAAGCTGCGCGTCAGTTAAAGTGGGTGTGCAAACCTGCGAACGAATACCTAAAGCCCCTTTACTTTAAAATTCCGATATCTGTAAATTTTGTCTGTGTTAGTCTTGCAAGTACGGTGTGCACTTATGATAAATCGTTTCTTTTTCTTTTTGATTTTTTAGGTCTTGATCCTGATCATAGCTTTCGTACCTAATTGTGGGATCTATTAGTAGTGCATTTCCTATCTTACGAAATGCCAATTTATCAACATATACCGCTGACCTCCATCCAGCGCCTGAAGTTTACAGCAACCTGAGGTTTACTGCCTGTGTCCAGGCAGTAAACTTCAAGGAAACATAGTAAATCGTATATTGATATTATTTTACAATTTAACGATAATATTATAATTATTTTAAAAGATATCAATTCTTATTAATCGAAGAACATGGTCGTTGACAATATTCTGATTTTCTTACTAATATTGTAATCATAATAGAGTCGGAACAAAGAAAAAGTTTGATTGTATTGAAACTAGGTGAGGGATTATATAAACAAATTTACCTGAATGTTAAACTAATTAACCTATTTTTCGTTTGAGTCGAACTGATTGCGTAATATTTGGTGACAATTTCTATTTTCTTCTTCAAAACCAACATTTCTACAAAAACCGCGTTAAATAATTGAATGTAAAATATTCTGTCACTCGTGGTCGTGGTTGTGGTTACTGGTGACATGTTTTCAAATGTGGAGCAATAGTTTGAAATGACGAAATCCCATGAGAATGAACGAGAAGTGTATTGTGGTATCGCTCGCTTTAAATTTTATCTTGAAATTTCCTACCAAAATGTTGCAGTATGGTTTATCTCCCTTTCATTTCGCCTGATAGTGTCATTGTTTTCCAAATATTAACTTAGTTTTAAATGAAATTTTTTATAGAGTTTTAATAAAAATATACTGATAATTTCTTTTACTGTACTATTTACTATTCAAATTATTTAGTTTGTTTAAAACGATTCGCTCTTTTGTCATATAATGCTTATACCGGATATATTAAAATTATGAAACCATAAGTGAGCTCCATAAATCAAGAATTAAGTAAAATTTTCAAATATTATCTATCTTTATTCGGTTTCATTGTTCGCATTTCAATTTCAAAATTTCCATGACTTATCTCGAAACCTAAAGAAATACTGAAATTAAAAGGGTCTATTATAAAAAAAAAAATAATATTAAATATGCAAGTAACCAACTCGTTTTTGAAATCCGACACGTCTCAATAAGTTATTTTTTCGTTTCGTTTTTTTGAGCCCCTTCCACGTCTGGACACTTATACGTGTCGGATAATCTTTTAGAAATAATTTCTTTTTTTTTTATTTGGTTTTCCTGAAATTGAATTCGGGAACATGCCAGGGTTTCTCATATGACAGATTCGATTTTAAAATGTACCAATATGAAAGGGTTTTATAAGAACGTTACAGGAAACATATTAGAAATAACAAAAATTAAAATTTATTATAATTGGGAGTAAAAAGATATTTAAAGAATTGGTGATAATGTTTAAATTTTTATTTAATGTTTTTATCTCTCTAATCTGACCTCGACTTACGCCGAAATAACAGCCATAGATCGCTACCGTCACTGTCATGACAGATTTACTCTAAATTCCAACCCACTAACTCAAGCGAGTAGGACTTCTGAGGGGTTGGCCATGAGATTTTCTGCATTAAATGTTTTTCTTTATTTTATTTTCGTATATTTCCGCTTACTTGTTTGTTAATTTGTTTTGTTTATTTTGTGTTTTTTTTTTTTTTTTTATAGCTTGTCATGTCAGTAAATTTGCTTATTACATTAGTACATAGCAAATTTAAGAAAAATGTCGTAAGTTATGCATATCTGTATAAAAAAATTTTTCTTGAATTATATTCATATATGTAACTTTGGAACTATCTCAGAGTTGGCAAAAGTTATTGAAAAAATAAAGTTTTTTAAAAACAGCGTAAATTATAAAGTTTAGTCTCATTGCCCAATTAGCAACTAGAAAACAATGAAATATATGATGAAATAGACTTAAAAATGCTAAACTTATAAGGAATGAAATTTTGTTTAGTTAATTTTGTTCAGCTGTCTTTTTCAAATAGACATTACCGAGCTAAAAAATATATATCTAATAGCTCTGACGCGAGTTAATAATGTTTAAAAAAAATATGAAAAGCCATGAAGTTAAATATTGTACAAAAAAATATACTGCAGTTGTTTAATAAAACAGCTGATAGAATTAAAAGTTTTCTAATCAGGGAAGCACGGAGGCCTATGCTGTCTGGATAGAATCATGAAACTAAAAAACAAAAAAATTGAAAAAAAATAGGTATGTGTGGCACCATATTTCCTGAAGTATATTTAATACCTACATAACTTATTATATATAAATTGTACAACTTATTATATAAAATTTAAGGAATAAAATCTATGAAGATTCATTATATCATTTTGCTTTTTCTGACAAAAATATTAAATTGTATATAGATTATGCCAACTTCGCTGGAATATAATTTAAAATCTCAGTGAATAATGATTAAGTCAGATTGCCGTACTTTATACAGCACGGCTTTTAAAGATTGAAGAGTTTTGATATAAAATCAGGTTTTCATTATTAAATGTTGAAATTTCGTGAAAAATATCTTGGTAGTGGCTACTGATTACTCCATTAAACCAACTGAACGACCAATAAATTTTGCCAAAAAATCAGTAATGACATAAAAGAGTTTTGAACTAATTGTTCTCTCTCTCTAAAATTTTGACTTGCAAAGCTGACGATACAGCTATTTCAACAATTAACCATAACCTCAGACTTCACTCATTAAATTTACAAAACCATTTACTTCAATTACAACAATGGTATTTACTCTGGAAAATGAAATTAAATCATGACAATTAATACGTAACTTTCACACTCAGACGAGATATGTACGTGTCCCCTGGTATATATCGACGACAACCAAATTCCTCAGACACTGTACAGAAAATGTACATTACCTTGGAGGTATGAAGTGGAGTAATGATGAATTGGGGCCCATATTTAAAAATTAATAAAAAAAAAAAAAAAAAGGCACTGAACGTACGTTTAAAAATACTTTACTCTCTTTATGCCAAATCTCTAAACTGAAAATTAGACTGAAACTGAATACAAACATCGACCTACTTAAACCCATTTGGGAAATACTCCTCACAGATTTTCGGGTCAGCTAAAAAGACACACTTACTAAAATTACAAACTTTTAAATCCACAACATTAAGACTAATAAAAGATGTTCCCAGGTATGTAAGCAACATAACTCAAAAAAAAAAAAAAAATCTGGTGCGTGCGCGCAACACACAACTTTCACTTACTTCGATGAGAAATTAATGCGTTTTGTTAATGCCACTTCTCAAAGTTACGCATTTTTCCACACTCATTTCTTATTTTTGTTTTCATTTGCTCCCCTCAAAACATTTTAATAATGATAAGGCTTACCTGATATTAAATGAAACCTAATTTTCATTAAACATGACGAATATGATGAAAATCGTTAAAGCCTTTTTTGAGTAAATAAAAAAAAACAACTTAAATATGATACAAAATTTATTAAGTAAAGTCACCCCTCCAGTTAATCAATTTTGATGAAATTTTTGCGGTCATATCTTAGGCACATTAATACATCAAATGATCAATTTTGATGAAATGTTGGCAATCACATCTTTGGCATATACATACATCAAATACCCAGTTTGATCAAAATCGTGAAAGCCGTTTTTGAGTAAATAAAAAAAACACGTGAAAATGATACAAAATTTATTAAATAAAGTCAACCCCTCCAGTTAATCAATTTTGATGAAATTTTTGCGGTTATATCTCAGGCATATTAATACATCAAATACTCAGTTTAATCAAAATCGTTAGAGCCGTTTTTGAGAAAATCGAAAAAACGTAAAAAGTTATTAAATAAAGTACCCTCTCCCTTTGAGCAATTTTGATGAAAATTTTGCTGTCACATCGCGGGCATATACATACACTAAATACCCAATTTCAGGTTCGCACGCACGGTTTATAGTTTTTGACCTAGTCTGTTTACACACAAACTAATATTTTTATTAGTTTATAAATGTATATGTATATGCTATACATGTATGTATAGCCGTTTTTGAGTAAATAAAAAAAACACGTGAAAATGATACAAAATTTATTAAATAAAGTCAACCCCTCCAGTTAATCAATTTTGATGAAATTTTTGCGGTTATATCTCAGGCATATTAATACATCAAATACTCAGTTTAATCAAAATCGTTAGAGCCGTTTTTGAGAAAATCGAAAAAACGTAAAAAGTTATTAAATAAAGTACCCTCTCCCTTTGAGCAATTTTGATGAAAATTTTGCTGTCACATCGCGGGCATATACATACACTAAATACCCAATTTCAGGTTCGCACGCACGGTTTATAGTTTTTGACCTAGTCTGTTTACACACACACACAGACCATTTCGCGGGACTTGGTTAATTGGACTCAGGGGACCCCAAAACGTGTATTTCCGTTGAAAACCGGAGGTCGAAATTTTTCACTATCGCAATACTTCCACTTGCTATGTTTTTCATATTGGTAAGTGAAAGTAAAAAAAAGCTGGATGAGAGACTTCCTATCCTGAATTAGTGTCAAGACCGGAAATAAGTGCAGTTAGGCTCATGCCTATTTAATTAATTCCTTTATATGATAAAATTCACTGATTGTCGCTTATGGCTGACAGGTGCGAATAAAAGTATGGAGATAAAAAAAAATCTTTACCACTTTGTTTTTGAATTTTATATTTTTACAATTCTTGTCCATACTTACATACTTACGTATATATTTGATTATAGTTTCGATAGTTAAATATCATGACTGTTAGGTAAAATTACCATCAGAAGGAAATAAGCCATTATAGTTTCTTATACGTGGAAGAACAGGTGACAACGGACGAGGTTAGGTAAGAGCTGATTGAATAATCGATAATAATAAATTAGATAATAATACATCGATGTAAAATCGAATAATAATACTTCTTTAAATCCTTCCTACTTCCATTGAAAGTATAGAGGTGAAATCGATCTAATTGGCGATTGTGGCGAATTTAGTCTGTTCGTCGGCCATGTCCGCTATACGTGTTTGAGTAGTTAGCGCCAGCCAACTTGATTGATCTCTCGATTTGACATCTAGGCTTCCAGACATCGATATTTCCGTATTTTACTTCCTATTCTTACTACATAATAAATAGGAAATACAGCGAACCATGTAAAAAACAATAACAAAAGCAATTAGATATCATTTGTATTTTTTAGAATCTCAGAAAATGAAAACAATAGAAACTTTTTAGATTTATTATTTAATCCTGGCACTTTCCAGTTTAAGTAAAGTCGAGTTTACACTGCTCGCAAATGGTACTCTGTTGTCTACATCTACTTTCGTTTTTTTTTTTTTTTTTTAATTTTATTTAAAGTTTTCTCGAGGTGATCATGAATGTGACATCATTTCGGAAAAATTAGTACCACATTTAATGTAAGGTTCGTTCCAATAAGTAGTTCTAAAAAAATGAACGTGCGCATGCGGAAACCGTTTTGAACCGTTTGTTGGAACAAAACTATTGACTAGATCTATGATACGATCTCTTGCAGACAGTGCAGTACCACGCTGCACGCTAACTAAGCTACTGCATAACATGTGTTCGTGATCAGCTTTGTTTATGTAAGTGAACGCTTCCTTATTGACTGCTTCAGTGCAGTTCGGTTTGAAGTTCTTCTTCTCTATATATTTTCTTATCTTTACGATCTCTATCTGTGATTTACTTTATAAAAAAAAGATATAACAACTCATTTACCGTTAAGAGAGCTAGTTACTCCGACTGGCTACATGAACGTTAGTCATTCATGACCGTTTCGAACCTACTGTAAATGGATTCCTGAGAAGTTACTGAATCGAATCAAGTGTATTGAAAATATTATTGAAATAAGTGAAATCCAAAATTTTGTATCTTCGTAAGTATTAAGATCTAAGTAAGTATATCTGTGCGACCTCACCAAAAAAAACTTTAAAAATTTTTAAAAAATCGACAAAAACGTAAAAAGTTATTAAAAAAGTACTGTATCAGAAGACCAATTTTGATGAAATGTTTTCTGCCACATTACGGGCATATGCATATTACAAATACACTATTTCAGGTTCGTCCGGTTTTTAGTTTTTGAGCTAGTCTGTTCACACACACACACACACAAACAAAGGCACAGACCATTTCGATAAAATGTTGTCTGTCACATCTTGTCACACCATACGTACATCAAATACCCAGTTTGATCATAATCGTTAAAAGCCGTTTTGAGTAAATTAAAAAAAAAATGTGAAAATGATAGAAGATTTACTAAGTAAAGTGCCCCAAGCGGTTGATCAATTTTGATGAAATTTTTACAGTCATATCTCGGGCATATTAATAAATCAAATACTAAGTTTAATGAAAATCGATAGAGCCTTTTTTGAGATAATCGAAAAAAAACTAAAAAGTTATTAAATAAAGTACCCCCTCCCTTTGATCAATTTTGATGAAATTTTCGTATTCACATTGCGGGCATATTAATACACCAAATACCCAATTTCAGGTTTGTGCGGTTTATAGTTTTTGAGCTAGTCTGTTAACACACACACAGACCATTTCGCGGGACTTTCTTTTTGTTCGGTACCCCTATCTGGCTATACGAGGGGTTACTCTACAGGTATAACCAACCTATTCTAACCATGGTGGGAGGGTCGAGATTTATTCCGTGGGGCCTCCACGAAGTAAAAGTCAACCCTCCCAGGGCGGATTCGAACCGCCGCCGCATAGTGGTCAATAATTGCTTATTGGCGGCATAAATCTGCCATTTCCACAATTTTACAGATTAATTGATGAGATCTTTTTTATTACCTTCTTAATAAAATTCAAAAACCAAGGGAACAATTCCCTTTAAGATTGCTTTGGTATAAGTGTCCTTTTTGCTTACCCAAAACCAAGTTTCTTGTGTGTAAATAGATAGATAGTTTTCGTTAGTATGCAAAAAATGTGGAAGAAATCAATATTTTTCAGAATTTTATTTTTTTAGTCTGAGGGTGGGCTTTCATACCACCGAGTATCAAAAAGAAAATTCAAATTGCATAGAAGTTATGGATATTTTAAAAACAACTAAAAATTCAATATTAAACTCGATTTTCTCCTTTTAGAAATAAGATATCAATATACCGATTTCACTTAAAGTTTACATTCAACGGCTAGTATATTACGTATGAGTCGTTTTATGATATAGATTGGAAGGAGCTTGTAAATGTACCTGTTCCATTTAGAGCAGATTACAGGGCCAAACATTGCCAATTTTTCTGTAAACATATACAAAACATACTTTTCTAAAAAAGGCGCAAGTGAATTTAACTGATCTTTTTATGTGTTCGTAGTACATGTAAGATTAGAAATTACCCCAGTAATAACTCCGGGGAGCACCCCTTTGAAACCGAGAAAAACGGTTTTTATTGAAAAAAGTAGTGTATAAATAGCTTTTGTACCCTAATAAGCGATCAAATTCATGTTGCTCATACGTAGTATACTAGCCGTTGAATGTAAACTTTAAGTGAAATCGGTATATTGATATCTTATTTCTAAAAGGAGAAAATCTAGTTTAATGTTGAATTTTCAGTTGTTTTTAAAATACCCATATCTTCTAAGCAATTTGAATTTTCTTTTTGATACTTGGTGGTATGAAAGCCCACCCTCAGAACAAAAAAAAAAAAAAAATCTGAAAAATATTGAGTTCTTTTATGTTTTTTTCATACTAACGAAAACTATCTATTAACACACAAGAAACCTGGTTTTGCGTAAGCAAAAAGAGCCCTTATACCGATAAATAAAAAAGATAAGGTAATAAAAAAGATCCTATTAATTTATCTGTAAAATTGTGAAAATGGCAGATTTATGTCCTCCAAAAAGCAATTATTGACCACTGTGCGCCGTTCGGCTCGAGCGTGCAACAACGGATCGCGCTCCTACACGCTCGGCTATCCCGGCCCATTTCGCGGGACTTAGTTACATGGACTCAGGAGACCCTAAAACGTGTATTTCCGTTGAAAACCGGAAGTCGACATTTTTCACGATCGCAATAGTTTCCCTTACTATATATTTCATATACAGGTAAATGAAAGTAAAAATATGTCTAACACTAAGACAATTTTTCCATTTCGGCCACTTCGGGGGTGTATCCCGTGTAATACGACAATATCTTGTAGGTGCACATGTGTCAGCCAGATATGTCCTATTTTGAGGCGAGCAATTGCCACATTTTCGCGGCGCTTATTCATTAACCGGTAGAGTAACAGAATGTTTTTTTTTTTCTTTCGTTTTCTCTTTATAAAATTAATTAATTTAAAAAAAAAATCAGGTAGATAGGATTTATAGATAAGAGCACTTTTATTTGAAATCTATTGCCTTGACATGTCAAAAAAAAACAATAATGGTAATCTGTATTACCATCCTCCATAAATCTTCTTCCAATATTTTTCGATTCCTCTATAACTCATATCCAAACGTGAATAATATCCAAGCGTTTCGGAAAGGCGAAGAGCAATGCGTCAAGAAGTCATGAAGTTGCTCAAAGTGCTTCAGCTGAGCAAAGATCGGACCATCTTCATCGTTTCGAAAGGTCGCGGGTTTCGAAACTACTTTGCGAAACTCCTCTACTCACGAAGAACGAACGGAAATTGTGGACCATCCCCCCGTTATGGATTTCGGACCGCTATTTCGGAAAAGGTAACTTTGATAGGATGTCTTCCTCATCTAATCCTTGGTTATGTACGCAACGCCATAATTGGGGTCTGTAACAGTAGCCATGAGATGGCTAATTCAAATCGGTTCCTTGATTTCAGCGTGGCTTGTTCTCAAATTGTTTTTGAACCTGTTGATTTTTAACGAAGGCGTTGTCTTGTATAACCGCGGATGATAGCAATATAATAATAAGTTCATTTGAAAAACAATATAAAAAATTGTACAAATTATTTAAACTAAATAGGCATGGGAAACTGTCTGCCGGAGTTAAGTTACATACAAAAATATGATAATTTTGGAACAACAAAAACAAATAAAATTTGATAAATTACAAAACCATATAGTATTCTAAAATCAAAATCATCTTAAATACATTCAAGATATTTAAAATTAGAAAATAAAATATAATTTATTAATTTATTAATTAAGTTAAATATAATTTAAATATTAAAATCCAGATTACCTGAACCAAGCCAGGGAAGAGGTACCGCTGAGTGCTATCCTTCCCCATCCCTCCTAACATGCCCTTATTCAAATTAGCGCACCTCACATTTGCTGATTGTCGATGTTTATTGACAGGCGCAAATTAAAATTATGAAGCCAAAAAAAAACACTTTTTATTCTTGAGTTTTAAAGTATTTATAATACTATATATATTAGAGAAAATAAATAATAAATAGATGTAAAAAAAAAGTAAAGTTATGTGTTGCGCGCATCGTACCAGATTTTGTATATATAGAAAATCCAAAACATAGCAAGAGAAGCCACATAATCGTTGGGACAAGGATTCGCTCTTTCTAGTAAAATAACATGTACATATTAAAGAACAACAATTTTTCTTGATTTTTAAAAGTTTTAAAATAAAAAAAATGTTTTAATATACAAAACTAGAAGAATTAAATTAATGTTTGACCTCATATTTGTGATATAAGAGAAAGGTACTACGGAAAGTAACATGAAATTAGCAGACCTTCCCTGTGATTATCGCTGGTTCTCTCTTCTCATTTACATAATTATCTGATATTGGTGTTATTAATAATATACTGGCACTATCAAACATATCTAACATAAGTGATTTCACTATAGTTATCGCTTGTGACTTCTGCTGCAATCTTCACCTCCGATTTAATGCTCAAAGATTTATTTAAACATCTGGTAAATAGCTCCACACTTTAATGGTACTTATCAGAAAGTTTATTTGTTTTGTTTTAACGTCATTTTATGCCACTAAGGCTAATCGGACGATGCTACAGTGGGAGTCCTAAATTTTGCCTATCCAGGTATAATTAGGATAGGGATCTTTAACGAGTACCTGACATTGCACTTGTTCGGGATCTCTATTCTACGTCCCATACGAAGAACGTCAAAGCCAAGCTTTTTTTACTCCTTTTAAAAAAAAATCCAGTAGTTAGCTTGAAGATTTCTTTTTTTTTTTTTTTAATATTATTGATCTAAAACATATTCTATAGATAAAGGTCACAGGTTCGCGTACCGCGGTGGCCCTAGGATTTTTTAATGGGAGTAACAAATCCTTGGCTATGCCGTCCCTCGGATATGACGTAAAATGGAGGTCCCGAGGCCTGTACGATTTAAGTAGTCGTTAAAGATACCTAATCTAATTATACCTGGATAGGCAAAATTTAGGACTCCCGCTGCAGCATCGTCCGATTAGCGTTAGTGACATAAATGGATGTTAAACAAACAAACATATTCTATGGAATGTCTGTTTATTTCCTAAATTATACTCAATAATAATGGTACAAGAATCTTATCGCTATTATTTTTTTTAAAAATTCGATATATAAATTAAATTAGTTTAATATTATTTTATTACTAGCTGTATATACCGGTTTCACCCGGAGAATTTCATTTTTTAAATATATAAAACCTATAAACTGAGACTTTTATTGACTCAAACGGTCGATTTTATAAAAACCAATGTAAAGCGAGATCAAAACGATTATTATAACAATAAAGAATATACCCAGAGATCGGTTGAAATTATGCAATATGGTCAGGTGTTCGCACATGGTGTGAAAGAACCACTGAGCAAAATTTGGAGAATTCAGGACAAACGGTATGGAATTCTATAAAGAACAAACAGAATTTCATCTTTATATACATAGATTATAGCTGTATATCCCGGTTTCACACGGGGAATTTCATTAAAAAAAAACTTGTTAAGCGAGATCATTATGATTTTTATAACAATAAAGAATACCAGCTGAAGATCGGCTGAAGTTATGCAATTTTAATATGGACAGGTGTTCGCACCTGGTATCGAAGAACCACTGAGCGAAATTTGGAGAATTTAGGACAAACGGTATGGATTTCTATAGAGAACAAACAAACAGAATTTCATCTTTATTTATATAGATGTTGGAGTCCATAAGCGCCAACGGCAAAATACATGTCTAATATTTTTCGACCAGGAAATTGCTGTAAAAAAATTTCTTCAGGATCCGCGAAAGGCTGACCTCATCCTCTGCTTGTTATTATTACTCCTGATAAATTAGTAGAACACATTAACATTTCCAACATCACCCTCAGCAATGAACTAAGGGAAATCCTTTCGCTCCAGGAGCAAACTGTGAAACTGTTCCCTCGAAGGGATAACAACTTTAGATCGGTAACGCTAATACAATTAGTCTTAGGGCGTTGAAGAAGATTCGCTATAGAAGAAAGAGAGATACAAATTAACCAGTTTAGAGAAATCTACTTTAGATCAAGCAGGTTTTCTTTTTTTTTTTTTATAAGGATATCTTCCATATTTTCTTTAAATACTTAATTTACCCAAACTTTCAAAATATAAACAACATAAAAGTGTGACAATGGAAATATTTCCACAATAACAAAGGGATATTATTAAAGGTTAATTATTAATAAAAACAGGGGGCACCTGTGGTGTAGTGGTTAGCATGGCAACCTACTATACTAAAGGTCGCAGGTTCGCGCCCAGCGGTGGCCCTTTTAATGGGAGTAAGAAATCCTTGGCTATGCCGTCCCTCGGATAGGACGTAAGACGGATGTCCCGAGCCTGTACGATGTCAGGTACTCGTTAAAGATCCCTATCCTAATTATACCCGGATAGGAAAAATTTATGACTTCCATTATAGCATCGTCCGATTAGCCTTAGTGGCACAAAGTGACGTTAAACGAAACAAACAAATTTTCTGATAAGTACCTTTAAAGTGTGGACGTTTTTACCAGATGCTTAATTAAAACTTACGTCATGAAATCGGAGGTGACGATTGAGGCAGAAGTCACAGGCGATAATTTTAGTGAAATCACTTATGTTAGACATATTTGATAGTGTCAGTATATTATTAAATAGGACTCCCACCGTAGCATCGTCCGATTAGCCTTAGTAGCATAAAGTGACGTCAAACAAACAAACAAATTAATAAAACAATGACATATGTATCTTACATATATAATATTTTTTTTGCCAAACAGGTGGTTGTGGATTCTTAAAAATGTTCTAAAGACAACCTCGCAAGATGGGCCAGAAGTCCGAAACGTTCGGTTAATAAAGAAAAAAAAGTTAATACGTAACATCTTCCTCACATAACTTCAATTATAAGTGGATTAAATTAAGTGTTTGTTTAACGTAACTTTATGCCACTAAGGCTAATCGAACGATCCGGAGTCCTAAATTTTGCCTATCCAGGTATAATTAGGATAGGGATCTTTAACGAGTACCTGACATCGTGCAGGCTCGGGGTCTCCATTTTACGTCCTATCCGAAAGATGGCTAAGCCAAGCATTCTTTACTCTCTTAAAAAAAATCCTAGGACCGCCCTGGGACGCGTACCTGCGACCTTTAGTATTGTAGGTCGTCATGCTAACCACTTTACCATAGCTGACCCCTTAAACATTTATTTATTTATAATAAAACTATTATGCTGAATTGTGTGATATTTATAATATAAAAGAGGCTTATATGTCCATTATTAGCGCGTCTTATGAAATGCTTATGAATCCTTTAAAAAATTAGAATATATGGTTATCTCTTTTCTCAGGAAACATTTTTTCAATATTCATATTTAACAGTATTTCTAATATTAATTGTTTCCTAAGAGACGATATACCATTAAGTGAACTAAGTAGCTTAAAGGGATATCAAGCAAAGAAAAAATTAAGGAAATCAATGAAGGGACTTTTTATAAGAGATTGGCTAGATGAGCAACAGAGAGCGCTGATGTAAATCTCACAAAAATCAAGTAATATTCCTTCAATATTATTAATACACTAATATTATTAATATTATAAAAGAAATATTCCTTCAAATTGAGCTTTAAATAACTATATTAATTATTTAAAGTTGCCTATAAAATTAATGCTATAAGTATTAACTAAGATGTTTTGCAAGAGCTGAGACTAATCACTGAAGCCATCGGCTACGCTTGCTCTTATATAATCCAGCTATTTTAATTAATGTGTAATTAATTCAAATATTATCTAATAAACGTAATTTATTTAATTAAAGAAATATGAGTATTTCATGTTAGAAGAGAAAAACTATGTAACATCGATCAATACATTAATGAAAACCAAAAGAATTTAAATAAAAACAAATATGTAAACCTTCAGTAAAATAAAAATACGACTCATTAGCTGATATTTCCATTTATGCAATAAAGTCCTGTTATAATTCCAATCTAAACTGTTCTATTATCATATTATCATTCAATTTGCGATTTACTTTTTCCGCTTCAGCAATGTAGAAGAAGTATTTCAGACGACAGCTTCAGATGAGGTGAGGCTAAAAATTACCAACAATTTTTGCTTAATTTTTGTTGTTGGTTTTTGTTCAAAAATGTTTCCACAAATCAATAATTAGTTCACAACAATTATTTAGTTCTATATTTTCCGCGTCCTCTCCAAGCTAATCCAAATAAATTATCGGCATAACTGAGTGAGAGCATAAATCTCCCAAATTCAAACCCTTGCAGGTAGGTATCAACTCCCTAATGGCATATTCCAGTCCTAAATTAAACAATAAATAGATTTTTAGTGCTCTATTGAATGGTAAACACGAAAAAAGTCTTATCTCTGTTATTTAAAAAACGAAATAAATTAGAAAATCAGCAAAAATTGGAAAATTGCACTTAGTTCAAAATCGCTTAAAAAGATGGTTGTACTGCGTTCCTTAGGTTGTGCTGGTTTTATTTTTTGGCCTCGCCGTTTAGGCTATACGGGGTTTCCCGGGCCAGGGGAGAGGGTGGGGGATTAATGCCGAGTATTATTAAATTTCCCTTGGCTCCGGGATTTGAACTTGCTATGTTCTGGTTCACAATCATCTGTCCGGTTGTTCGTGGCAACGCGTATACCTTATAGTAATTAAATAAATAATAATGTTCAACAGGATATCAAGAAGGGGACCAAATTAGTCTCAACAATACATTGTTTTATTTACAAGACGTTTCGGCTCTTATGAGCCATCTTCAGTTCAGCAAAATAGGCGGACAAATCATTTGAAGTCACACAGGGCAGATACAACTCTCAACCAATGGCCATGTGTGACTTCAAATGAATTGTCTGCCTGTTTTGCTGAACTGAAGATGGCTCAAATGAGCCGAAACGTCTTATAAATAAAAAGATGTATTGTTGAGACTAATTTGGTCCCCTTCTTGATATCCTGTTGAACAATATAGTCTCAAGAACTGAATGTTTTATAAGTAATTAATAATGCTTAGCGAATGCAAAGGCTCGATGCCGACATCACCAATCTCTTCCTGCACACCTCAATCAACCCCTGCCCTAATCTACACGGCCTACTCCTTTGACGCTTTTCAATCGGCATAAGCGTTTATCAATCTTTTAGGCTATAAAGGTATTTATATGTTTACCATTTTATTATTTACCATTAATAAGTTATGTTAACGACGAGTTAACGGTCCAGTGAACATTCGGACGCTCAGCTGGTATAAGTGTACCAATGGGGAATTTTCTTCACCGAGTTGTGGGGGAAAGCAGGTTAAATAGTTAAGTGGAAAACTTGGAGTGAAAATTGGACGCTTTTCTTCTTACCATCGCCGGTCATCTTGTAGTCAGATAAGCCCAATTTCCGATACTTCATGCTTCGTCCTGAAAAAGTGTTATCAGAAATAAAATATATCTCATCAGGAATGAGGACTGAGGGAAAAACCATCATCTTTTCTACATATCTAATCACTTAACCTTTGTAAGTACAGTAATACCTCGTTTGTCCGGAATAACTTGGACCAAAGGCAATCTGAATTAAATTAAAAAACGATAGTCCAAAAAGATCGGTTATAAAAATTTGAATAAATCCTCTAACAAGGAGATTTGAATTTAAAAATAAAAATCTGGTGCATGTGCGCAAACACAACTTTCACTTTCCAACTTACTTAGATTAGAATTGATGTGCTTCGTTAATTGCCACTGCTCAAAGTCACATATTTTTCCACATTGATTTCTTATTTTTTTTTTTAATTGCTCTATAAAAAACACTAATTTTTTTATTATTAAATAAAAGTTTTTACTTGTGATAATTCGGCAATGCAAAAGCATAATACTCCAAGTCGTCTGATTTTATTATTCGATGTGTAGTTGTTTCTATTAAATGAACAGAACGGCTTTGATTATAAACAATGGTCTGTCATTAAATGCGTACTCCGCATGCGTGGGCTCGACGTGTTTTATGAGTTGACGGAATATTTTTCTTTTTTTCTCCTCTATATGTTTACTTGATTTTTTTTCATATTTCATATTTAGCCATTTCTTATTTTTAGGCGTAACGAGAGCCAGTTAATTTCGCCATATAATCAAAAACAAAGGTACTTCATAGGAAAACAAAAATGGCCCTTCCCCATTTAAACCTCCTCAGAACATTTTTATGATGATAAACCTTACCTGATATTAAATAACACCTAATTTTCATTCAACGTGATAAATTATCTCTTGGCGTTGATGAACTAAAGGTTTTACGCCTCTAAGCCATAACAAACAAACTAACAAAAAAATCTGGTGCGTGCGGGCAACACACAACTTTCACTTACTAACTTACTTAGATAAGAAATTGACGTGTTCTGTTAAATATAATTTTCCAAAGTCACACATTTTTCTACATCCATATCTTATTTTTGTTAATCGTTAAAGCCGTTTTTGAGTAAATAAAAAAAACCCGTGAAAATGATACAAAATTTATTAAGTAAAGTCCCCCCTCCGGTTAATCAATTTTGATGAAATTTTTACAGTCATATTTCGGGCATATAAATAGATGAAATACTCAGTTTAATCAAAATCGTTAGAGCCGTTTTTGAGAAAATCGAAAAAAACCTAAAAAGTTATTAAGTAAAGTACCCCCTCCCTTTAAGTAATTTTGATGAAATTTATGCTGTCACATCGCGGGCATATACCTACACTAAATACCTAATTTCAGGATCGCACGGTTTATAGTTTTTGAGCTAGTCTGTTCACACACACACACACAGACACACAGACACACAGACACACAGACACACACACACACAGACCATTTCGCGGGACTTGGTCATTTCGACTCAGGGGACTCCAAAACGTGTATTTCCGTTGAAAACCGGAAGTCGAATTTTTTCACGATCGCAATACTTCCACTTACTATATATTTCATATATAGGTAAGTGAAAGTAAAAAAAACATATTTTTTCTACTACATTGAAAAGAGTTCAAGACTTTCGTTGAAACCGTATTAGTAGATAATCACATGTTCTAGATGTTTTCGAATGATCTAGACCTTTCTGGGATGTTCTATTTCGAACTAATTATAATAAGCGAGGTAATAGGGGCTTAGTCTAGCAGAGAACATCGAAGCAGAAGGTGACTATTGTGTCACTTCCTAGTTACGTTTTTTGCCGTTGTTATTAAATTGAACTTGTATTCTTGTTTTGTTTTTTGGCGTTGTGAATAATGATTTTACGTCAACGAATCAAAATCCCTCCCCATTGATCCACAGATCGGACGGTTTCCTCGACTTCTTGCAGATGACATACCAGAGGTGACGGAAGTACTTCCTCGACGCGTGCCCCAGATGGCTATTCATCTTCCTGACCGGAACAGAATGGTCACTTTCAGCGCTGTCCCATTTTTAAATCCCGGGTCTCTGACTCCACTATACTAACAATACCATTGTATTTTTGTTTTTTTTTGTTTCTTTCGCGAAAAGTTTACAATAAACCGACCATTCTGATTTAACTACCAATAAAATTATAAGTTAAATCTAATTCTGCCTATTATTTCTTGCATCAGATATAAGACAAAACTAAAAAGAAACACAAAACAAGAACAAATATATGAAGGATGCCGAGGTTATGAAATAATGATAAAAGTGATTTAATGTATAGTAATAAAATCTTAGCTAGCTAAATATAACTAAAAGAAATAATGTGCTATTGAAATATTAGTATTTGGATGTTGGTTAACAGAAAAAAATTAATACTCGTAGTTTTTCTATTATTACCCTCATACTCTATGCTATCAAAAAAATACTTTTGGAAGATAAGACTTCAGAAAAACATATGCATGATAAATATCGAGCAATATTACAAGATACGAAAATTATTGTTTGGGCGTTTCTAGATTTTTTAAAAAATATTTATTAACCTATAAAGTGTAAATAGGATAAATCTCATAATTTTAGCTAAACGTTTGGAATTCGCACCGACTGGTGTGTAAGTTATATCAGCATTGATGACCACATGGAATATTATATATATGTCTTTAAAATAAAAATAAATTTATTTTATACTTTTATCGTTTGTATTTTAATTTATAGAACAAAGGAAAATAATTAAGTGTATTGAAACAAACTTATGTTTTTTTTCCTATTACTAACTTACTCATTCAATTATACCTTTAGCGGGACAATTTATTCCAGTGACCGTCCCGGTTAAGGCTGGAATGTGCTCTCCTTGCTCGAGTCCCAGCCTGGCCCCTCTATCTCCGGGCTGCTAACTCTGGAATAATTTAGCGATTTCCAGTAACTATTTATTTCAACATAATATGTAGATAAATATCTTAATGATATATAAACTTATTATTTTTTGTTTAAAAAAAAAAAAAAGTTCCCCCATCACGAAATTCCTCGATCCTCCATTGTATGTATCGCATAACTATTTAAATAAAGAGGTACTTCCAACAACAGCGAACCAAATAGCCTCTTCCCCAAATAAGCCCTCAAAACAGATAAAACCTATCCTAATATTAAAAGTCAAAGGTCTCATTGAGATTTTAGAATTGAAAAAAATCAAAACTCTCTTGCGATGCGCGCAACACACAACTTTGAGTTACCGACTTAATTTAATTAGAAATTGACGTGTTTTGTTAAATGCAATTTCTCAAAGTGAGTAAAAAATTTACTTATTTTTGTTTGAATTTGCTCTCTAAAGTACACTAATTTTTTTATTATTAAATACAAGTTTTTCTTCTTCGATAGCTCTACGGTCCTTGAAGAACCCTGGCCTGCTCCAGAATGTTCCGCCATTCCTCCCTGTCCAGAGCTGCTCTTCTCCACCTGAGGACTCCAAGTGTCCTCAGGTCATCCTCCACGTCATCGAGCCACCGCGATCTAGGACGACCTCTTCTTCGTCCTCCCCCTGGGTGCCCCTCCAGAAGCTTCTTTGGGATTTGCTACTCTTCCATTCTCTGTACATGCCCCAACCACCTAATTCTACTCTTCTTGATGCAGGTGACAATATCTGGGGTCTTGTATAAATCGGGAGCTCCGGATTGTTTCTTTGCCTCCACTCTCTCCTTCAAGGGACCAAAAATCTTTTCTAAGGATTTTCCGCTCCCACACATTGAGCATTTGTTCAGATTTCCTAGTAAGAACCCATGTTTCACTTCCATATGTCACTACTGGTCTAATAATGCTAGTAATACAAGTTTTTACTTGCGATAATTCGGGAATAATAGTAATAATACTCCTACTCGTCTGATTTATATTTCTCTATGTAGTTGTTGAAAACTTCATATAGCTACCATGAATAATAAATAACTCAAATCTGAATTATGACAATAGGTACTTTGAAGACAATAAAGACATTTTTTTTTTTTGTTCCGTACCCCTACCTGGCCATGTGTGGCATACGGTGTAACCAACCTATTCTAACCATGGTGGGAGGGTCGAGATTTATTCCGTGGGGCCTCCACGAAATAAAAGTCAACCCTCCCAGGGCGGATTCGAACCGCCGCCGTACCCTCCCATACACCACACCATTTCACGGGATTTGGTTCTTTGGACTCAGTGGACCCAAAAACGTATATTACCGTTGATAACCGGAAGTCGAATTTTTTTACGATCGCAATACTTTCACTTACTATATATTTCATATATAGATAAGTTTTTAACTTTGATTTTCTCAAAACCAGAAAAATGTCACTACGACCCATTGTCTTCCAAGGTCCACAAATATAGGTTAAAATATCATTTATTTTATTTTTAATTATTTATATTTACTGTGTTCGTGATGAACAAGTCGTGATAGCTGTGAGCGAACTGGTGACACGACAAAGGCGTGGGGTAACAGAGTAACAGTAGCATCGTGGTTCGTCAGTGGGTCATGGCCGCGACCATAGTCTTGTTAGGATCGATTAATTATCGACTCTCGTGATGCTCGATCGATCACTATTTCAATCTTTAGCATTCAACTCGCCTAAAACAATATTTCGACAAAATTGCTGGTTCTCACCCACCTGTTGTTGACTGGTTATAATTTACTGCTCAAGAATTCAATCGTCTCCATTTTTCATGAAATATTGAAGGGAATAATTATAGGGCTGTGCGGCCAAATCGAAATGGCAGTCTTTTCTCAAGATTATTTTCTTACTTTTGTTGTAGGTCAAGAAGTGATGGATTCAAAGAATATATGATACATAATCTTTGTTTTTAAGTTAAAAAATAAAATTCTCCAAAATGAATCAAAAAGTTGATTCAATTCGAATTCAAATTACGCGAACATAATATTTATGATCAATGATATGGATTACAATTGTTAAATCGTGATTCGAAATTATCACATGTCAGTTTTAATCGGTTAATGAAAGGTTTCTAAATCAAACCGTCTAAATAAATATTTCCATCATAATTGTTTTGGAATCTTCTCTTTTTATTTGTTTTGTTCGGAACCCCTACCTGGCCATCTGTGACTCTACAGGTGCACCCGTCTAACCTGGGAAGGTCGAGATTTATTAAATAAAAGTCAACCGTTCCAGGGTGGATTCGAACCACCGCCGTTCGGCTCGAGCATGCTAAGGCGGGTCGCGCTCCAACTAGAGATGCGACGTCGAAGGCAAAACATTGATGTTTTTTACAATCAAAACATCGACCACAAAAGATCTATGTTAAAAACAACTTTTTATAATTAAAACATCGATGGTAAAAACATCTTTGGTATATTTAAAACATCGATGTCAAGAACATATATATTGTTCGGCTCGAGCATGTTAAGGCGGGTCGCGCTCCAACTAGAGATGCGACGTCGAAGGCAAAACATCGATGTTTTTTACAATCAAAACATCGATTTCGATTAAACATCGTCCACAAAACATCTATGTTAAAAACAACTTATTATAATTAAAACATCGATGGTAAAAACATCTTTGGTATAGCTAAAACATCGATGTCAAGAACATATATATTGTTCGGCTCGAGCATGTTAAGGCGAGTCGCACTCCTGATGTTTTTTACAATCAAAACATCGATTTCGATTAAACAACGACCACAAATGTTAAAAACAACTTTTGTTATTGTTAAAAAAAAGAAAGGTCAAATACTAAAAAAGTCGATATTAACATCGCCCGACAAACGTCGATGGTCGGAAAACATCGTCTACGTAACATCAATGTTTTGCCCAAAACATCGATGTTTCAGGAACATCTACATCGATGTCTCATCCCTACCTCCAACACGCTCGGCTATCCCGGCCCTAGAAATCAAGCTACAAGTAGACAGTTAACTGAGTTCGATCCTTATTAGCACTTTTGGGACAGCCCCCTTATCCTTCAACAATACTCCACTAATTCCTATCGAATAGATCCGCTACTTAAGACCCCGCCTTGACAAACGTTTCACTGAAGACCGAAACAATAAACTAAGCGGCGCTATCGACTCCTTCAGCACTTACTTGGCAATCGCTCAAAACTCCCAATCCATTTCGAAGGTTATATAAGACACTATTAAGACGGATTTGGACTTACGGGTTGAGCTGTGGGCCTCCACCAAACCATCAAATTCCTCTCTAATCCAATCCTTACAATAAAAAATAGGGGAGAGCGGGGTTGGTTGGCATAGGTGGTAGGTTGGCCTTTGGCTTATAATTTCTTTCACACCTGTTGTGAAGGCGCCGCAATCGTACCATGTGACCCGCTCGACCTCGGGAGTCATGTCCTGAGGTTTCAGTCCGATGCTAACAGTATAGAGAAGAGCGTGCTTCATTGAATGATTTTACAAAATTTAAGTAAATTTTTAAATTTTCAGAAAGTTTGGTTTTTAAGATATGGCAAAACATTCGACTCCAATTCTGTGCACATAGCCCCAACTCCTTTGAAAAACCTAACCTTTCAAATAACCAGTTTCTTGTTTGGTTGCTCTCCCCTGTCCTGGCAGCCATCTCTCATATGATTTCTCCTGTGGGGTTAGTTGGCTATCTTCAAATGGGGTTTGTTGGCGCAGTAGCGAATCACAAAAGTAAGGTAAACATAAACGAAGGTGAAACTACCACTTGCCTTTAGTTCCAGCGAGGAGGAGGAGAGCGATATTTCCTATGCCGAAAATGACGGCAGTTTAAACTTAAACGGCATTTTTAGGAACTACGAAAAAGATAATGACACTAAAGTTCACCTTCAGCCGCAATCGAAGCTTATTGATGAACCAGCCACATCTGGCTACCATGAAAATGAAACTAGTGCACCGCAGACACTTTCTCATTGATGATACGATTGAAAAGCCAGAGGATATTTATCCTACCTATAGTTTTTGAAGATGTGTTGAATTCGTTTTGTTTTATGAAAAAAATTGTTTACATTGTTCAACGTAATGATGCTTCTAAGCCATTACATTTTCTAATTTCTGCTGTTTGAAATGTTATATAATTTGTTTAATTTAAATAAAATGGTAAAATACAGCCATTTGTCATTCTATTTTCCCTTAATAGCTGTTAAAAACCGATCAAAATTATTATATCATTATAGTGCAGCTTTTAATAACAATAATATGTGTCAGGTAGTACTTGAATGAGATTGCCAAACAACAACACCTTCTAGGCCAACCTGCCCCACACGGGGGGTTAATTGGCATACTCTGACTTATCGAATTCTTAAATTTTCTATGATCATAGTGTTAAATATTATGTGTTGAGAAAAATACTTAAAGTACTCTAATACTTGGGGTTTACAGTGGTATCAGCCCTTTTGGGATAACATTAACAGGAACGACTCAACAATCAAAAAAGTGAAAATTGTTGCCAACCAACCCCGCTCTCCCCTACTTAATGCTTCTTATTTTGCCACCATTCAAATCATCCACAATGTCCTTAATGTTCCATATGTCGTCGATTTGGCACGATCACACTACTAATCTTGCTCTCTCCGCTATTCCTGACGATACTCCCAGGTTTTTGAAAAGAAGTTGGCTTCGTGACCTTCTAACTTAGAAATGATAGTTAGGTGCTACCAATGGGGGGTTCCTCTACCTTTGTTTTCATGGTATTGTTTCCCCTTATTTCATAGCAATCACCTTTTTATGATTTATTTTAATATACAATTATAAATTTAAATCAATTAAAAAGCAAAAAAACGTTGACCAGCCGACACTCCCACAACTGTAGCACATCGACGGAGGAGATATGCATCTATATTAACATGACAATACCATAAACCAACTGGGCACGACGCTCAGGGCTGTAACCAACAACCGAATCCTAGAGGTCATTTACACAGAACAGCCTGCGGCGAGTATAACAATTATGAAGAACTATTAGGATTTACGATAAGCCACTCTGATTGGCGGAGCGTGGCGGATGTAAATGCAAGAAGTGGAGGGCATCCGGGTGCATCCTGGCAGAACGCCACCTGCCCGGCTCTTCCACATCTGTCCCCCGTCGGTATACCATCTCCAGTAGTCGTCCTGTAGTGCTCCTCGGTGGTGGTGGTGTCATGTCAGTGTGAGGTGTGCGTTGTCTTAGTGGATAAAGGAGTGCGTGGGTTCTCCTGAATGAAGAGATTGCTTGTGAAGGTATTGTGCTCCCATTTTAAATTTTATATCCTCACACAATGAATATGAAATAATATAGTAGTGGTAAGGTTGGTATTAGGGGCACCTAAGTGGCTTGTAAGCTGTTAATTTAAGATTTTACTATAATTTTATTTGAACTTTGATGATACTTTTAGAAACAGAAAATTGCTCTTAAGCTGTTATATCCGTGATCCCACTGGTTAAGTTGCAATTAGTCCAAAATGGGATAACTGGTTAAAAATCACGAAGGCGGTTTATTCATAGTTAATAACTAGTGTATAAGTCAAGCGTTCATTTAAAGTTTAGTTATAATAATATCCGTTAAATCTGTCGTAATCGATTGGTGAAGAATCATTATCAACTCTAATATCTCATTACTGATTTATTGGTAATATTTATAGAAGTAGTAACTATACTTCCGCCATACAATCAATTTCTTGGGATCTAAAACACTTGATGCCTATATTATAGTCCTATAATTCTTATCATATTATTATATTCAAAAACAAACTGTCATTTTTTATCTATCCATATATCTACACTTTTATTATAAACGATCCACGATCTCAAAATATTAGAATATAGCTGGTTTTATCGTTTTACTTACGTAGTTATTTTAAAATTATATTTTTTCTATTTTTGATAAAAAAATTGCTCCGTTTGCGGTGGTCATACGCTGTTACATTGTGATCCCAGTGGTTATGTAGATTTAGCCAGAAATGGATTAACTGGCAAAAAAAGAAGCATGGGTGTGGTGCCTTCGTAGTGAATAAATATGTATATAAGTCATAAGGGGCTACAGAATTTCGTCTAGGTGGGCATGAAATTCTTATGATTGGGAGAGGGCTCAATTATTGGTTCAAATAAAATATATTGTTATATATTATTTAATACATAAAGGAATTTTTTTTTTTTAATTGATGTTACTTAACGTCGCTTCGACTGCTCTGGCCATTAGCGACGACTGATCTTCTTAAATGTATAGCATTAATTTTGTTCTCTTGAGGTATCTTAGGGTTTTTTCTATACCAATGTTTGTTTTATATGGATACGGTATTATGATGTTGAGGTCGCAGCGTTCCTTCGAGTATTTGTGACATACGAAGAGGTGTTCCACTTTAAGAGGAGCATTATCACAAGTTTGGCAAGCAGGCGGATGTGAGTCAGCTTCGTTTGACCAATTTTAAGTCGGGTTATTATGGCTGCTTCCTTCGTAGTTAGGTTCTTTGGTGGCACCCAGGCACGGTTTTCTTCTTTGATTAGGCGAAGGTGATTACTTTCTGTATTTTGCCACTCTTCGTTCCATTTTCCCTTTACTCTGTTTTGCCCATTCGGAGGGAACTATGTATTTTAGATCAGGAGGGTCAGAGCTCTTGGCTGCTTCTTTTGCCAATTAGGCAGCTTGTTCGTTTCCTTTAATCCCGATATGAAAAGTTACCCACATGGTTACTTCCCTCCCCCTCCTGTTTTCCTGGTTTCAAGTTCCTGAATTTGTTTATGTATTTCGTTGTTGCTCCATATATTTTGTAGTCCCTTAATTACAGACAGTGAATCAGTCGCAAGGAAATTAAAAAGAATTTATTTAATATGTAGGTTTTGTTTCTCAATTTTTTTCTATGGGAGGGGAAGCTGCACTCAAGAAATTACAACATAAAACTGAACAGCTCTATTCACTAGATTAGATTCCAAAGATTGCTTTGCCCTTAAATGCCATCAAAGTTGAAGTAAATTTTCTTCTATCATTATCATCAGAAAGTGAAAGCTAGCGAAAGAAACGGAATCGAACTTGTGAGGAAATTCCGGAGCAATAACAGTTTCAATTAGCGGGCAACCAGGGCCGGAAGGTGACGAAGATAAGAAGAGATGAAGGAAAGAAGAAAAAAAAGAAGTCTTTCGGATTAAGCAAGTTAATGCAATCCCATTAGAGGAACATTGAGATGGGAAAAAAAACTGGTCGCGAGAGACAAAAACCACTATTGCCGTTATGTCGAAGAACAGACAGGAACAGTTAGAGCTGCTTGGTTCCTCTAGGTCATTTGATGACTATATATGTTTTCATCCGCACGGTATCGAAAATCCAAGGTAATGAATGATTGGGAGGCAGGTACGAGGAAAAGCATAATAAAAAAAATCTAGTGCGTGCGCGCAACACACAACTTTCACTTACCAACTTACTTAGATTAGAAATTAATGCGTTTTGTTAATTGCCACTTATCAAATGAACAGAACGTTTAATTATAACGCATTGGTTTGTCATTAAAGGCGTACGGCGCATGCGTGAGCTCAAGGTGTTTTATGAGTTGACGGAATATTTTTCTTTTTTTTTTCCTGTATATGTTAACTTGATCCTCTTCATATATCATATTTAGCCGTTTCTTATTTTTAAGCGTGATGAGAGACAGTTAATTTCCCAATATAAACTAAAACAAAGGTACTTTATAGAAAAACAAAAAAAGCCCCTTCCCCATTTAAGCCCCCTCAGAACATTTTAATAATGATAAAGCTTACCTGAAGTAAAGTCCCCCCTCCTGTTGATCAATTTTGATGAAATTTTTACAGTCATATCTCGGGCATATAAATACATCAAATACAAAGTTTGATCAAAATCTTTAAAACCGTTATTGAGTAAATAAAAAAAACACTTGGAAATGATAGAAACTTTATTAAGTAAAGTCCCCCCTCAGGTTGATCAATTTTGATGAATTTTTTACAGACATATCTTGGGCATATCAATAGATCAAATACTCAGTTTAATCAAAATCGTTAGAGCCGTTTTTGAGAAAATCGAAAAAAACTTAAAACGTTATTAAGTAAAGTACCCCCTCCCTTTGAGCAAATTTGATGAAATTTTTGCTGTCGCATCGCGGGCATATACATACTCTAAATACCCAATTTCAGGTTCGCACGGTTTATAGTTTTTGAGCTATTCTGTTCACACACACACACACACACACACACACACACACACACACACACACACACACACACACACACACACACACACACACACACACACACACACACACACACACACACACACACACACAGATCATTTCGTGGGACTTGGTTATTTTGACTCAGGGGACCCCAAAACGTGTATTTCCGTTGAAAACCGGAAGTCGAAACTTTTCACGATCGCAATACTTCCACTTACTATATATTTCATATATAGGTAAGTGAAAGTAATAACCACAAAGAATCAATTTGTTTGATATTTCTCTCTTTTCTTAATATCTTTCTATTGATCTTTATCTTTATCTTTATCTTTTTTATACATATATATATATATACATATATATATATATATATAAATCTAGTGTCCCGAAGTTTGTCGGAGATAAAATCAGAAGCTACTCAACCGATCTTTACAAAATTTGCCTCATTGTGTATGGTTTTGTCAAACTTGAATAATTGATTCGGGAGGTTTTGGTGTGGCCAAGGTTAGGATGTAGGTATGGGTGTATTTTTCAACCCCATCTCTTTTAACTTTAATCCGAGAGATATCAATAACAATATCTTTTTGCTCTTCCTTAATCTCCTCCATAGTTGCATATTGGAGATCAAAGCATTTAATTACTCCTTTAGATTACTCACCTCGACAAAATCATCATTTTAAAAGTTCATAAGAAATCTTCAACTTTTTATCTTTTTCATTGTATGTTAGAATCATAATAGAAGTTTGACAAATAAATATAGGCTAATAATCCAATAATTAAAAATATTTAAATGAAAACAAGAAAATAAACGAAAATTGATTGCTACAAAATTATAGGCCACTTTTAAAATTATGTGTATTTTTATCATTATTAATATTTATTGAGCGCCCTTATTTTTCTAAAACGTTAATCATTCTATTTTGAAGGGATTTGAAGAGGTTTGTATATATCTGTGCCTAAATTAAACTACTAAGTTTGAATGCTGAGCTCTGAGTTCGTCCAGAGAAGTGAATTGGCTTCCTTCAGCGAATACTGCCCTACTCAATTGTACCAAACAGTTTTCGATGCAGTTGAGATCAAAAGAACAAGCTTTCCGAGGCAAAAGTGAAATATTATTCTATTCAAAATATTTTTTTACCAACCAAGCCGTGTGGGCTAGAGCGTTGTCTTGTCGGGAAACGGACCTTTCTTTGATGAACTCGTTTATATGCTCCATTACTGGCTCTCTTATGTTTTCCAATACATTTTAGCATTAGTTTCTAAAGTAAAAATTTTATCTGACTTCGCCACGATAATTATTACTGACCCAAATCATGACGCCACCATCACCCATTTGCCAGCGACTTAAAATGCTTTGGTTTCTTGGTGGTCATGAAAATAGTATTTGAGGTCATCTATAAAAAATCTAAATTTACCGGTTTTTGGTAGTGAATATAACTTTTCTCAAACTTTTCTAACAACCAGTATGATCCTGCACAAACTTTTTTATACTCGACGCTAAGTTGTGAAACGCTGTACTCAGAAGGATTTTTTGCACGTTTCGGATGTTAGTGATCACTGCAGCTAACAAAGCGATGTGTCTTGAAGCTTCTGCAGAGTTGGATGCTTCGCAAAATATTCTCCTTTTTTTCTAGCATAGGGTAACCCCTTAGACTGTCAGGGCATTTCTTTGCGTCATCTTTACCTCCCATATTTAAATAATTTGTAATCACGTGCCTGCACCGGTATCGAGCTCTAATAATTATTGAAATTGTTCAATTTTTCCGCGTAAGAATTTTATTTCACCTATTTCACAGCACATTATCTCTAGGAATTTCAATTGTTTTAAATTTATTTCTAAACACTTCTGTAATTAAAAAACAAAAAATTAATTCAATAGCACGAATAGTTTGACTGGGGATTTAATAAAACACTGAGTGGCCTATGTTTTTGTAGCACATGAAAAAGCCTCATAAGAAGATAAAGGATTAAAATGATAACTTAGGAGGAATTTATACATTGATATAATAATCTACTTGCCAAAGACGTAAAATAAGTATAATTACATTCTTTTCAATTATTTACTAGTTCTTGTAACTGAAAAATTGTGGGGTGGCCTATCGTTTTTTCGCGTAGTGTAGTTTAAGGAACGATGAGGACTAACCTCAACTTCAAACTGACCACCAAAATTTTTCATTGCTAATAACGATTCCGTTTGTTTCGTGCTATTAACTTCAATTAATAGATTCCCGTCTTTAAGTTTTTTAATATTTTTTACACTTCCAGCAGTGTTAGTAATGAATTTATTAATAAAAAATGGAGAGATATTCTTAATACTGTTTTAATTTTTACCGCTTACCACCAAGTAAGTGGGAATTATTTTATTTTCAATATTTTCTAAGTTTATTACGTCTAAATTAGATTTGATTCTGCCTCTTTTCCGACTTTTTAAACGCGGACTTGGTGGATCAGTTCCGTTCATTTTTAGATTACGTGTCAATCACCAATAAATAAATCTGAGTTAAATAATATTATTGGCTTCACTTATCTGAAAAGAAAAATCCAGTCCGCAGCTGAGTAAGAGTTCAACTTCTTTTGCAGCGGCTTGAGATAATCAATGAGACCCAAAACAAAGCACCAGAGCGTCAAAACTCCTCCAAAAAACCAAGTTTTACCAAAAAAGTGACAGAGCAAATTTTTTGCGTAGTAAAAACTTGTTTTATCATATGATCATGAGGATAGTTTTTATCTTGATTATTTACATCAATTTTTTTTTTTTTTTTATTGAAAATTAAGTGCTTATTGTACTACAATTGAATATGATTATTTGTAGGTTCTTTAAATTTCCAACAGATGGCGATGGAAGTTGATTTATTGACACAACACTTCATTTTCTTTCGATATTGAGGGTGGATAAGCATCCAGTAGCCAAATCAATTTTTTCTGGCTTGGACTAGGAAAATCCATGTTTTTCCATGTTGTTCCCAAATCCATGTTATTTTGTTACTTTTTTTGTTACCTCTAAATCAGTAAATTTTTTTATTCCAAGCTCACTTACATAGGGTAGCTGCACCTTTCGAAGGCAAAAAAAATCATATTTATCTGGCCACTCTACAAGATGTGGTAAGTTATTAGAGTTTCCTGAAAAATATGTTCAGGTGGAACGAAAGAATTTTGCATCTCACCTCTTCATATATATATATATATATATATATTCATTCATTTCCTTTTCGGTAGATGTATATTTAATATTTAAACTAAAGATTGGAAAATTTAAGAAAGATATGTAATGAAAAAAACCAACAACAAAACAGAAATCCAAGGTTTATCAAGAATCCGAATAATCAAGGTTCTATTATATATATTTGGAATTTCATGAATTTGTTTTGAAACCATTTTTATGTCAATCAGCAAAATTCTTGAAAATATTGTTTGAGTCAATTGCATTGTGTTATATGCCACAGATTACACCATTGATCGACTGTTTTTCTTTCTTTTACATTCCTCGATACCAAAAATGTAAACATTTTCACTCCTGAAAACCAGAACTTCGCTACTCTTAGAACAAGACAGAAAAAAAAAAAAAGAAAAAATAACTTTAGTGTTTGCTATTTATTATAAGATGCTGAATGACAATATTTCGCTTAGGTCCGCAGCATTTTCCTCGCAACATTTCTATTGTTCTTTCTTGCATATCCTTGCATTGTAATTTTATCTTCGGTGTAACCTGCCTTTTTATTGTTTAGCAAGGTCGCTGTAGTCATCTTATACTATTGCATTAAATTTGAAACTAAAAGAAAAAAAAATGTTTATTTTTTAAATTATTTCCAAAAAGGGATTTAGAAAAAGTTACCAAATAAATAAACTTTTTATTGTTAATCGTATTTATTTTCATTAGTGATAATTCGAGAATGCAAGCATATTACTCCATCGAATCTGATTTCATTCATAATTTTCTATTTTTAGTTGTTGAAAACTTCATTCAGTAATAATAAGTTTTTTTGACAAAATTATACAAAGTAAATGTAAATAAAATAAATAATTAAGGTATGGAAACCGTCTGCCGGAGTTTAGTCACAAAAAGAAGGATAATTTTACACAACGAACACTAAAATCAAACAAAATTTGAATAATTAAACAAAACATGTTAGTATTCTAAACCTAATTCATCAAAATTACATTTGTAATATTAATAACTTTCAGAAGAAACTTTATCCTAGTGTGAACAATTTAAGTAAGTTGGCATTATATATATTTTGAAACAAAATCAAATCGAAACCATCTAGTTTAATAAATCTAAAATTATGGTTGAATTCCTTTTTAATTCGGTATAATGCTCCTCCACTAGGCCTACCGTATTTACAAACTTTAGAGGCAGATATTTTATTCCGAAAAATTATTTGAAAAATAAGAACAGTTTCCTAAATAAGAAATATGAGTTTCAAAAAGAAGCAATACACCAAGTGATCTAATAAATGAAAAAAATAAAATAAATGTTATATAAAACAAAACTAGCATAATTTAGGTTACTACCAGAAATTAGCCGGCAGGATAAATCTCAAATATCAGCAGCATTAGATGTAGTTGACTGTTGTCTAGTTGATAAAGATGTGATGTTTGCAGACTTGCTTCTATTTCGCGAGGATGTATCTGAGATAAGTAAAGCATTGATGAAATCAGAAAAATCATGACAAGTTATTTCATTTAGCTTCGATAGTACCTTCAAAAAAAAAATCATTAAATTCGTTCCAAGTAAATGTATTTCTATTTATGGGTCAATCCATTTGAAGTGGTCCAATCTAGTTGCTTCAACATTTTTTTACCATTGAAAGAACAATGCATCAGGAGTACAAATGTCCAATTAGTTTATTTTTCCGATGGCGGCCATATTATTTTCAAAAAACCGCGTATTTTTAGCTATTTCAGTGCTCTGCTTCAAATCAAATATCTCCTCCTTTACTCATCCTAGAATATTCAAATAAAGACCAATCTCTTAAGAAAGGTCTGACCTTTAATAAAGGTCATTACAACTTTGAACTTAAAACTAAGAATTACGGTCCATGTACCCCTTCAAAGTTTCAAGCGGTAATTTAAAAAAAACGTGTTTTCAAAAATTATTTTTTACAAGAAGGCAAATGATTAAGTGTTTGTTATTTTTTTATTTGATAGATAAAGGTAGGCACTATAAATTCACAAAGTTTCAAGCTGTGTACTTGCACAGTTTTTTTTAATACAAATTTTTGAAATCTTGAAATTTCCAAAATTTCAAATGTTTAAAGCTTTATATCTCTGTTGGGCAAGAAAATAAAAAATTAAAATTCAGCCCAGATTTAGTTCCTGAATAGAGGATAGAACTGTCAAAATTTCATTTTGTGGACTCAACTAATTGCAAGGATATAAAACATTGAAAAGTACTAAAATAAGTATTAAATCCAAAGCGCTAAACAGCCTATATTATTTTCTGTCCGTGTCCAGGAAATTTTGACAATTTAATCCACTACCCCAGATCTAAATCTGGGCCGAATTTCAAAGTTTTATTTTCACGCCTAACAGAGAAATTAATGCTTTAAACTTTTGATATTTTGGAAATTTCAAGAATTTAAAAATAAGAAATCGTGCAAGTCCACATCTCGAAACCTTGTGAATTCGGAAAAATAAAAATTCAAAAAATAAACTAATTGTACATTTGTACTCCTGATGCATTGTTCTTTCAATGGTTAAAATATCAAAAAAAATAAAAATGTTGAAACAACTAGATTGGACCACTTCAAATGGATTGACCCTTATAAATAATTTGGCAGTACGAATTAGTGGCTTAATATTATTGTTTACTTTTTTTGATTTCCCATTGCAGACGGGATAATTTATATCTACGTCTACGTATCTCTGGTGAAAAGTCCTCATCGATTTTCCAATCTGTTCCCTTGAGACGGCTAGAATATCTTAAAACAGACAATTTATCATGCGATCGGAGAAAGGTCACTAAAACTGCTCATGTTTTCATATTTTCATTTCCTAAAGGACGAACCTCTAATATTTCCATTTTATCTTTAATTTGCAGAATATCAGTGAAAAAGTACTTTATTTAGTAACTATGGAAACAAATAATTTCCATTAAATGTGTAGCAACCAAAACACGTTAATAATTCTTTCCCATTAACGTTTTTACTTAAAAACAGGGGTAAGGAGTTAAAGACGTACTGAACATCAGTGGGTTCAACTTGTTTTATGAGTTGTGGGAACATTTTTCTATTTTTCTCCTGTAATTGTTTCTCGATTTTATTTACATTTCATATTAAACCATTTCTGATTTTTAGGAATAATGAGACACAGTTAATTTCTTAATTATATTATCTGTATACATTAATATAAATTGAAGCGTGGAAATGCATAAGTGTATAAGCGACTTAGGAAATTTTTACAGAAATGATGTGTCTAGGGTGAACTACGTTCAGTGCTTACACCCATGCCATCTTTAATACGTTCAATGAACTCTTTTTTAACAACAAAACATAACTTATACCCACTTTCTGAAGAATGGCTTTGGTACATATATTAATTTGGCAAAAAAAAACTTTGTTTTATTTCTTTGGCAGTCAGACCGTTATGCATTTTCACGCTTCAATTACCAAAGCTTAATTGGATTAGTTTAATTTGATTATATTAAAATGATTTCCATGATACACCACAAACATCATTTAATATAGTTAATGGTGTTGTTTTTTTCCCTGGTTTGATGTATTGATAATAATATTATATAGTAGGCTCTTACGACTAAATATATAAGGAGCGATGGACTGTAGAGCTAGCCTTGTTCTGAAGCTCAAGTCATATGGTTATTTATGAGTTTCAGAGTAATAATTTTTTGTAACCTGTTTAAATGTTTGTGTTTCAATAATTTGTGTGGCATTGTAAATTATTATTTTTCTTTGAATAAAAAGTATTAAACCCACATAAGTTTTACAATATTATAATAAATTAATTATTTTAAGTTACTTTGTAAACAACCGAGTAAAGCAACTGGTATGAGAGCTATTCCATAGGACATTGTTGACATTTGTTTTTGGACTATCTGGAAAATATATGCGTTTTTTTTTTAGTTTATCAGGATTATTCGTCGTGATATATGGCGAGAAGAAGTAGGATTTAGGATGCCAGAAAAGATTTATGAAGAAACAAAAGAATGTTTGTTTTCGACCATAAAAGGTTATTCCTATTCCGGAAGATGTAAATCTGAAAGTGGATCCTTGTGAGCGATCGCAGCTGTTAGCTCACCACAGCTGTCATGATATTTCTTATATCTGGTGGATTTTATATTCCTTTTCTCTAGAAACTTATGGCTTCAAGATTATATACAATGAATATAGATAGGTTTTTAATATCAAATGAGGCTTAAAAATCTGAACTGGAATTGTTTCAGAACTTGTGCTCAGGCCAAAAATTTCTTATTAAATTCCCATATTATTAAAAAAAAATTTTTTTTTTTAAATTAGCATTAAAAAATATTTATACTGTAATGTTAGGTCGATAAGCAAATAAAAAGAAAAAGAAAACATATGGCGTGAACTCCCGGACCGTTTGTTGGAACACAATAAGTGGTTGGACCGAAGTGTTTGGGTCTAGATTTCTCCGTGGCTTGGTCCACGAAGGCGTGGAACTGCCTACATTGTTCTAGAACATTCCAGACCTGACCATTTATGATTATATATTAGGAGCCAGTGATTGAACGAGTTAGTCTGAGATAAGTCTGTGTCTTGACTGTGTAGCTCAAATTATATGATTCCGAGTTATAACGTTTTCATTTTTGTAACCTGCTCAGATATTTAAGTTTTACAAATTCGTTGGCATTGCTAACTGCATATTTTGTTGAATAAATATTTGTTACCCACAGAAGTGTCGCAATACATTTCTAATCGTTTATAGATAAGGAAATTATTTTAATCCGGTACATTTTTACTTTCACTTACCTATATATGAAATATATAGTAAGTGGAAGTATTGCGATCGTGAAAATTTTCGACTTCCGGTTTTCAACGGAAATACACGTTTTGGGACCCCCTGAGTCCAAATAACCAAGTCCCGCGAAATGGTCTGTGTGTGTGTGTGTCTGTGTGTGTGTGTGTGTGTATGTGAACAGACTAGCTCAAAAACTATAAGCCGTACGAAGCTGAAATTAGGTATTTAGTGTATGTATATGCCCGCGATGTGACAGCAAAAATTTCATCAAAATTGCTGAAAGGGAGGGGGTACTTTATTTAATAACTTTTTACATTTTTTTCGATTTTCTCAAAAACGGCTCTAACGATTTTAATTAAACTGAGTATTTAATCTATTTATATGCCCATGATATGCCTGTGAAAATTTCATCGAAATTGATTAACCGGAGGGGGAACTTTACTTAATAAATTTTGTCTCATTATCACGTGTTTTTTTATTTACTCAAAAACGGTTTCAATGATTTTGATCAAACTGGGTATTTGATGTATGTATATGCCAAAGATGTGATAGCCAACATTTCATCAAAATTGATCAACCGGAGGGGGGATTTTACTTAATAAATTTTGTCTCATTATCACGTGTTTTTTTATATACTCAAAAACGGCTTTAACGATTTTGACAAAACTCAGTATTTGGTGTTGGTATATGCCCGCGATGTGAAAACACAGATTTCATCAAAATTGGTCAAAGGGAGGGGGCACTTTATTTCATAACTTTTTCCCGATTTTTACCTTTTTTTCGATTATCTCAAAAACGGCTTTAACGATTTTCATCAAATTCGCCATGTTTAATGAAAATTAGGTTTTCTTTAATATCAGGTAAGCTTTATCATTATTAAAATGTTCTGAGGGGGCTTTTTTTTTGGGGGGGGGGAGGCTTTTTTGTTTGTTTGTTTCTTATAAAGTACCTTTGTTTTTGTTTACATGGAGAAATTAACTGTCTCTCGTTATGCCTAAAAATTAGATATGGCTAAATATGAGATATGATAAAAATAAAGAAAACATAAAGAGGAGAAAAAAAGAAAAATATTCAGTCAACTCATAAAACTCGTTGAGCCCACGCATGCGGAGTACGCATTTAACGACAGGCCATTGTTATTAATTAAAGCCGTTCTGTTCATTTGAGAAGTGGCAATTAACAAAACGCATTAATTTCTAATCTAAGTAAGTTGGTAAGTGAAAGTTGTGTGTTGCGCGCATGCACCAGATTTTTTGTTATATTGCTTTTCATTAGACAAAGTCTATTTTACTGAACGATCAATTTGACCATGTTCTTACTCGATTAACTCATTTTGTCTTACCAGATAAGACTAATCGATTTTAGTATGACTAAGAGGAAAATTTTCAGTTTTTTCTTTTATTTTCCTGACTTGCCTGTATTAATAATGATAGATTTGACTACCGATCATAAGTAACTAGAAACAAAGCACAAAACATATGGTTTAGAATAGTTCAAGACTTGTTGGAACAAACTGTCGTAGTTCATGTTTGTGACTACGATGTTCGAGTACAATCTACGCTGGCCTAGGAGCTTCGAGGCTGTTCTTCTTACGACTATATATATAAGGAGCGATAGACTGAAAAGATGGTCTTGTTCTGAAGCTTAAGTCATATAGTTATTTCTGTAATTACAGTGTAAATACAAAGTGATAATTTTTATGACCTGTTTAATTTGTTTATATATTCATAATTCTAAATGAATATTTTCGTTCGTTTTATTTTGTTTTAAAAATTGTTTAATCCACATACGTGTTACAATTTTGTAGTTGTTTTTTTTTAATATAAATTTTAATATATTTTGAGTTTATGGAATGCGTTAAAGCATTATTGATACTAACATATTTTTAACTATATTGTTATTAATTTCTTGTCTTTATTCATGTTTTCAATAATGTTTGAAATAGTTTATTTTTTGAAGAGAAAAGATTTGGCTCCGCCGGGAGTCGAACCCGGGTCTCCTGCGTTACATGTGAGGATGCTAACCGCTACACAACAGAGCTCGGCTGTAACGCAGTAGGTATAAGTGAAGAGGAAGAATTTGCTCTGCCTTGAGCCGAGCTCTGTGGTGTAGCGGTTAGCATCCTCGCATGTAACGCAGGAGACCCGGGTCCGACTCCCGGCGGAGCCAAATCTTTTCTCTTCAAAAAATAAATTATTTAAAAATAATTTAAAATTGGTGGTCAGCCACAATTTAAGATTGGATTAATTAAAATAATGTTTGAAGTTCTAAATTATTTTTTAAAATGTCGGATTTAGTTTGTTTTTTAAATTATGTTTTTTTAAGCTAAAAAATGAAAATATGAGAACTTCAGAATTTCGAAATTTGAAAATTCACATAAAATTATCGGAGTTTCAAAAATACCATGAAAAATCTGGTGCGTGCGCGCAACACACAACTTTCACTTACCAACTTACTTAGATTAGAAATTGACGTGTTTTGCTAATAATCATTTCCCAAAGTCACACATTTTTCTACATTCATATCTTATTTTTGTTAATCGTTAAAGCCGTTTTTGAGTAAATAAAAAAAACCTGTGAAAATGATACAAAATTTATTAAGTAAAGTCCCCCCTCCCGTAGATCAATTTTGATGAAATTTTTACAGTCATATCTCGGGCATATAAATACATCAAATACCAAGTTTGATCAAAATCGTTAAAACCGTTTTTGAGTAAATAAAAAAAACACGTGAAAATGGTACAAAATTTATTAAGTAAAGTCCCCCCTCCCGTAGATCAATTTTGATGAAATTTTTACAGTCACATCTCGGGCATATAAATACATCAAATACCAAGTTTGATCAAAATCGTTAAAACCGTTTTTGAGTAAATAAAAAAAACACGTGAAAATGATACAAAATTTATTAAGTAAAGTCCCCCCTCCGGTTAATCAATTTTGATGAAATTTTTACAGTCATATTTCGGGCATATAAATCGATCAAATACTCAGTTTAATCAAAATCGTTAGAGCCGTTTTTGAGAAAATCGAAAAAAACGTAAAAAGTTATTAAATAAAGTACCCCCTCCCTTTGAGCAATTTTGATGAAAGTTTTGCTGTCACATCACGGGCATATACCTACACTAAATACCCAATTTCAGGTTCCCACGGTTTATAGTTTTTGAGCTAGTCTGTTCACATACACACACACACACACACACAGACACACACACAGACCATTTCGCGGGACTTGGTTATTTCGACTCAGGGGGTCCCAAAACGTGTATTTCCGTTGAAAACCGGAAGTCGAAAATTTTCACGATCGCAATACTTCCACTTACTATATATTTCATATATAGGTAAGTGAAAGTAAAAATAAATTTTAAATAATTTTTATTAGTTTCGAACACAACGTGAGGATTACCAATTTCTTTTTTTTTTTTCAACTTTTTATTATAAAATCTGATAATTTTCAGAAAATTCATGAGATTATGAGTTCCACATTTTCCTCCGAATCCTGCAATATTTCACAAATTTCACCTGACATCCGAAATTTTTTTCTGATCGGTAGATACTATTTGCATTTCATTATTATATACATAAAATTTAATGTGCTCTCATATTAACGTAATTTATTCATTAAATAAGGTCTCACGTCCAGCTCCTTTTTTTTTATGACAGTTCCTTCACTAGTGACACCTCAGTCGGATTATGTTAATGCGGATTAATGTACAAAGGGTCATGGATGCCAAGTACATCCGTATACTGATTTATATGCCTTACTTATATTTATCTGTCATAATAAAAATAAAATAAATGGAATAAATAAAACTAAAACTCTTCAAGACACGGGCCAGGCGGTTCAAACTTTCTCCGACCCGACACCAGATCAATCAAACTGATGTATGCAGCACAAGATATCCTGAGGTATTAGTACTGGCCTTATGATATACAGCTGTCTCCACACTCAGTAATCCACTATTTGTGATGTGATGTATCTTTGACCACCCAAAGCTATGAAGCACGTGCCTCGAGAACTCAGACAAAAATGGAACAAGACTAAAAACCGAATATAAACTAGTCTACTGTCACATCTCACGGAAGCCTAATTAACGATCTGTTATTTTGTAACTGTTATTTCTTATTGTTAACGGCTATTTCGATTCGAAAATAACAGGGTATAAATAGCAGCCTCTCTTTGTTGTTAATTGAATTTGAAAATAAAAAAAATTGTTGCAATGCGCTCATCACACAATTTTCTAAGCCACCCTTCTTCCTTTCAATAAAAATAAACATTATTTTATTTTATTTATTTTTTGGAAATGGCCTACACGTAACAAGTTTAATCGAAATCGTTAGATCTGTTTTTGAAAAATCGTTAAGAGAAAATAAAGACATTAGGATAAAGGGCCCCCTACGTTAACTCAATTTTTACGAAATCTTTGCAGTCACATCATTGGACATATAACTAACTCAAACACCTTATTTCAGTTATGTTGCTGAATGTTTTTCGTCACTTTAATGCTAAACATTGGGAATAATAAATTTTGACTATCCAGGTATAATTAGGATAGGGATCCTTAACGAGTACCTGACATCGTACAGGTTCGGGACTCCAAAACGTGTTTATCCGTTGAAACAGGAAGTCGAAATATTTCATATATAGGTGGGTGGAAGTAAAGCTTGGGTTGTTAAATAAATTTGTTTTTTATTCAGATAAGCATAGCTTCTGGTATTTTCTTCCCTAATTACTCGTATCTACCATAGTAGATGGAAAAAGTGGATTGAAAATATTCTCCTTCCGCAGGGATTATATGAAAGATTTTTGATTATGAAACTTGTACAATTAGACTTTAAAAAAAATCAATTCGCGTACTTGTGTCCAAGCAGAGACATTTGAAAGCTGAAAGTAAAAAAAGGAATTGAAATATAGAGGTAAGATCCAAATCACGTCTTGGTTTTCTATTGTTCTTCAACTTCCTTAGATTATCGGCCTCCTTCCGTTTTACCATTTCTCTTAATTACTTATTATCTTTTTTCTTTAAATGTTTTATAAAATAATTTAATATTATTACATGCTGTAAACGTCGAAATAAAGTTTGAGAAAAAATAGAAGGCAAATGTATAATTACATAATAAAGTAATATGGTAACATATTTAGTAGGTTAGCGTAGCAGCTTAGGTAGTAAGCCATAGGTCGCGGGTTAGAAGCCTGGCAAGTGGTTCTATGATGTTTCGCTCCCAAAAAAAATCCTGGAACAAAAGCCAGGCTTCTAACCCACGGCCTTTAAGCCCGTGCGATGTCACTCGTTACTCGGTACTCGTTAAAGCTATACTCAAAATACCAGGATATGTAAAATTTAGAACTCCCACAATAGCATCGACCGACCAGCAATAGTTGAATAAACGGACGTTAAAACATGACAAACAAACAAAACACTTCCTTTCCAATTTGTAAATATAAAGGTAAATTTTTATACATTACAAAATAAATAAATGATACCTTGGTTTATGATTTCGGATGGAATTTGTAAAATTAATTAGTGTGCCTTGAGGAAAAAAAGGGTTTGGATTTTTATATGTCGACTCCTAGCTTTAATTTGCATGTTTTGTGTGAGTCTTTTGTCGAATTAAAGTCCCTAGTAACGTAAATTATTCCTTGAAGGTACTTTTTTTTTTTAATAGATCGAAAGAAACGGGGACTTTCTTAGAGAAAATGCCTTTTTAAATTATTCTGAAGCATTGGCAAGTGAAAGTTACTTATTCCTGCCTAACTTAGGAGTTTGAACATATTTTATCTCTTAACCAGATCAGAGGGCCACTGGACTCCCACTGTGGCATCGTCCAATTAATTTAGTGGCCTAAATTAACAAAAAAAAAAGGTTAATGTTATACAAGATTTAAATTTTTATTTAGTTTGAAATTGAAAGAAATTATGAAAAAATAGTACTTTACCATTTAAGTAAAAAATTCAATAGATAATAGATTATGGAACTGGTTCTAATAATAAAATATAATAATGCGTATATCAAGCAAAAACAATTTTTTCTGTAATCGTTGAATAATGGTAACATTACTAAACTGAAATGAGTAAAGAAAGTGATTACTTTCTTCACAAGTGAAGAAAGTGAATTGCCTTCTTAATTAGTAATAAGTATAAATTAAAAAATAATTTGAAGTTGGAAATTAAATGCTTTTAAATGTTTCTTAACATTGTAAGAACTTATTTTAACAAAATAAATTGAAATGTAAATGAATTATTGGTGGAAATAATCAATATAATTTTAAAATTTAAATATAATAATAATTACCTTCCTTGTTTATAACCTGCACTTGTTTATAACTGCACTACAAAAAAATGTTGACTACTTCACAATGTTGACTTGTATATTACAATGTTGTAATACTTTGATATTACTAAAAAACCTCAAAAAACACTGTTTGATTAAATATTATTATTATTATATTATTTTTTATTTAATTAAACATTTTCAATTTATTGTTATAACATTTTATAACCTTTCACAACCATGCTTATAACCTACCAACAACATACCATAATCTTCACAACATCCTAGTTTTGTTCATATTCTGGTTAGATCTGATCATTTATTACACGATTACAGAAAAAATTTAATATTACACTCGTGAAAACAGTAGAATTTACAGCTCTCGTGAAATTACCACACTTGCTTCGCTCGTGTGGGTAAACGTTTCACTCGAGTTGTAAAATGTTCTACTTTCGTCACTTGTATAATAAATTACTATTTTTTACCCACCCTCACACACTATAATAGAATAGGGTTTGTTTGTTTATTCAATGTCACTTTGCTCCTCTAACGCTACTCGGATGATGTTACATTGGAAGTCCAAGATTTTGAAAATTTAGGTTGGGGAGAGCGGGGTTGGTTGGCATAGGGGGTAGGTTGGCCATTGGCTTATAGTTTCGGTCACACCTGTTGTGAAGGCTCCTCCATTGTACCATGTGACCCGCTCGACCTCGGGAGTCTTGTCCTGAGTTTTCAATCCGATGCTGACAGTGTAGATAAGAGTGTGCTTCATTGATTGATTTTACAACATGTAAGTAAATTTTTATATTTTAAGTAAAGTTGGTTTAAAGGCATGCAAAAACATTTGACTCCGATTCTGTTCACATAGCCCCAAACTCCTTTGAAAAACCTAACCTTTCGATTAACCAGTTTCTTGTTTGATTTTTCTCCCCTGTCCTGGCAGTCATCTTTCATATGATCTCTCCTGTGGGGTTAGTTGGCTCTCTTCAACTTTTTTTTTTTGGCGCAGTAGCAATTCACAAAAGCAAGGTAAACATAATCAAATGTGAAACTACCAATTGTCTTTAGTTCCAGCGAGGAAGATGAGAGCAATTTTTCTTATGCGAAAAGTGACGACAGTCTAAACTTCCATCTTCATTCTATTTTCCCTTAAAAGCTGTTAAAAACCGATTCAAAATGATTATACTTGATTATGATTAGTGTCAGGCAGTACTTGAATGAGATGGCTAAACAACCCCACCTTCTAGGCCAACCTGCCCCTCATGGGGGGTTAATTGGCGTACTCTGGATTGACGAATTCTTCAATTTTCTATGATCTTAGTATTAAATATTATGTTGTGAAAAAAATACTTGAAGTACTCTAATACTTACAGTGGTGTCAGCCCCATTGGGATTATATTAACAGGAACGAGTCAACAATCAAAAAAGTGAAAACTGTTGCCAACCAACCCCGCTCTCCCCTATAATTAGGAAAAGGGTCTTTAACGAGTACCTGACATCGTACAGGCTCCGGACCTCCATTTTACGTCCTATCGTAGGAATAGCATCCCTAATGATTTTTTTACTCCCCTTAAAAAATCCTATGGCCACCGCTGGACGAGAACCCGAGACCTTTACTATTGTATGTTCCTATTGTAACCACTACACCACAGGCGACCCCTCATTATAAGTATTTCTTGATAATATAATCAAACTATATTCCTAGATACTAGATACCCCATACGATACTAGATACTAGACAGCCCTGCCTGTAGATATCTGGGCCGTGGGCGAGGACCGCTAGCCGATGTGGTTTAGTTAGCGATCGAAGCCCACGTACTCCGCTCGCATTGCTTCGCCGCTCCGATCCGTGGAAATCCTTTCTTCTCTTCTTCGGGATACCCTCTTCAGATCGGCATCCTCTTCTGTTCGAGTGCCGGTCCTGTTAGCGTCCCAAATACATTTATCCGAGGGTTGCGAAAATCCCGGTTGTTTTAGCATTATTCCCAAACCACTGGTTACAAAAAAAAAAAAAAAAAAAAAATCAAAATCGAACGAATGAATCATTCTTGAGTAGATTTACTAATATACTAATGACATTCAATAAATAAATTTAAGGTTTGGTTTGAGAACCTTTAATTGCATGTTGGCAACTAAGTATTTTTTTTTTTGTTTAACTAAACGATTTTATTTGAACCTGTAAAATAACGATAGACAAATGAGCTTTAATAAAGTACTTATGGTTAAATTCATATAAATTTCATTGTCAGACTAGGAAGTCCATCACCTAAATTCTCCTCAGCCTTCGCCGAGGTACTTTAAGAATGTCACTTACACTTTCTAGCATAAATTTGTTGGTATGTCCATGTAGTATGTCGTGAAACCGACAAATTCACAAATTGTCAGTAAAATATTATAATTCTCTGTTACTATCGATTCACCAAGTTTAACAGTATAACATGGCCCCAGACTTGCTTCATTGAATTTACTAAACCACTTACTTCAATTACAAAAATGATTCTCGCACTGGAAAATTAAATTAAATCATGACAAATCACAACACAAAATTTCACACTGAGACGAGATACGTTTCAACCAGTTTAAATCGGCGACAACCAAATTCCTCAGACAGAAACTGTAGGTTACCTTGGGCTTCTGTTCGACAGAAGGATGACTTGGGGCCCACATGTCAAAATGAAAAAAGAGACACTGAACATAGGCTTAAAAATACTTTACTCTGTTTTTTCCAAATCTTCTAAATTGAAAATTAGACAAAACCTGAATACATAAACCTCCGTAGTTAAAACCATTTTGGGCATGCGCTTTTTAAAACTTTTTAATCTAAAATTTCAAGACTAATAACGGACGCTCCCAGGTACTTAACTAACAAAACTCTACATACAGTAAAGTACTCTTTATACATGTTTTTTGTGAAATTAAATGTACATAAAAACAGTCTAACTAGCGTCACGGCCACGGTTAACATGCCCTTTAGGAGGCGGCTAAAAAGAAAATGGATGAGAGAACTCCTCTCCTGAATTAGTGTCCGGAAAGAGGTGCTGTTGGTCACATTCCTTCCTCATGCTTACAATGCCTATATAATTAATTCCTTTATATGATTACATTAACGGAGTGTCGCTGATGGTTGACAGGTTTGATTAAAAGTATGAAAATAAAACCAAACAAACCTTCTTATTACAAAGTTATGTATAGTAAGCTATTATTTGTAGTCAGGCCGTTGTTTATAAACACCGTGTTAAATCCTATCTCAATCTGTCCTCTATGAGTGTCCGCTGTTAAATGAAGTGGGAAATTGACATACATATACTGGGTGTCCCAGACCTAGTGTAAAAAAAAAAAAAATTGGATAATACTGCATGTTAAACGGGGTAGAATGGCGCAGAAACGAGTTTCCTAACTCAATCTGTTGAGGAGATAGAATTTTTTTTTTTTTTTTTAAATCTTACTTTTTTCTCAAAAACGACAGTTTTCTCTAATTTGGTTTAGTGTAGAAACAAAAACGATGATATTTTCTTAATCAGTATTAAATTTTCTAAAAGATTAGATGGGTTTGGCTATTTTTTTTTTTTTAATGTTAGATTATTATTACCTTTTTTATACTATTTAGAATTCATACATTGTTTTTTCTAGTCTTAAAAAAGTAAAACTAACTCTAACTCATGGGAAGTTCGGCATCCATTACTTTGGATGCAGGCTCCAGCACGCTTCCTCATTGCCAAAGCAGTGACATTCTCTAGCGTGTTTTTCCAGAAAAACTTCTTTTAGACTCAAAAGGTCAAGTGCAATTGTATCATGGGTTACACCACTAAAAAGCTAACTGAATTCCGCAGTTTTTAGGAAATTTGACAGCTTCTAGGGTGCTCCAGTGGGGAGTGAGGAATTTTCAAAAACTATTAAAAATTTAAGTTTTAATAAATGTTTTGTATTTAGCGCGTTAAAAATCCATAAGGATATAAAATAGCCAGACCCATTTCATCTTTTAGAAAATTTAATGCTGATTAAGAAAATATCATCGTTTTTGTTTCTACGCTAAACCAAATTGGAGAAAACTGTCATTTTTCAGAAAAAAGTAAGATTTTAAAAATAAAAACAAAAAAAATTCTATCTCCTCAACAGATTGAGATAGGAAACTCGTTTCTGCGCCATTCTACCCCGTTTAACATGCAGGGTTACCCAATTTTTTTTTTTACACTAGGTCTGGGACACCCAGTATATCATCTACATTTGAATGTTTGTTTGTTTAACGTCACTTTTTGCCACTAAGGTTTCCCATTCCAACGAAGCAACGGTGGCTGGACAAATTATGGGATCTAATTGACTTACCGTCATATTTTAACTTTACGGGTTATATATAGATGGTTAGTTATTTTTTAATAATTATTAAATCATTTAAATTCAAGCGTTTTGAAGTTTTATTCTCATTTAGTATTTCTATTTTCTTATTTTAAACACTGCATTATTATACTGTTTCTATAATAGCCTCCATTTTCTATGCTATATTACACCATACTATACTCAACTATATTAAACTATAATATATTATTAAATATTTTATTTTTGAAGTTTTGCGAGTAGTTACGGGAGGTGGACAAGAAAATCTCTTCAAAAATAAAATATTTAAAATAATATAAATTTAAAATAGGTGATTACCCACGAAAAAAGATTAAATTAATATAAAAATAATCAAAAAATTGTCAAGTGATACCACAAATTGTCTACCTCCCCTTAGTTTGTTTTAACGTCACTTAATGCCACTAACGCTAATCGGACGATGCTACAGTGGGAGTCCTAAATTTTGCCTATTCAGGTGCCTACAACCAAAAGTGTTATGTTGAGGGCTACCTACCTGCAATATTTGTTAATACTAATATCCAAAATATTTAAGAAGGGTCATGAAACCTGGCACCCCCCCCCCCCCACTTTTTCAGATCAAAATTCATAAATGTATTGTTTTATCTCACTATCTTAAATTGAAGGAATGATCCCACATTCATTATTGCGCATTGTGTGAATTTGTTTACCGCCACTTTATGCCACTAAGGCTAATCGGACGATGCTACAGTGGGAGTCCTAAATTTTGCCTATCCAGGTATATTTAGTATAATAATAATAATAAACTGTTTATTTAACAAAATAAAGACACAAAATAAAAGTTCATAATATACATAAACAAATAGGCATGGACAATGGTCCGTCTGCCGGGTTTACCACACTTTTTCAATATTCTTATTGTTTTTAAAACCGCATTCAAACGAAATACAGAATTGTACATATTAATCAAACATTAAATAAATGATAATTTATCCTTTGAGGTATAAAGCTAATTAATATAAATAATATATTTTGTTTTAAATTTTTTATTGTGTATTAAATTCCTTATTTAAAATTTGTCTGTATTTAACAGCTTCTATGGTAAACCAATATAATTGTTTCCAGTTCTTTCCATTTAGATATTCAACAACGTTATCCTTATCAAGAATGCTTTGTCCAAACCACTTAATCCTAAACTCCATCAAAATAGGACATATAGCTAGGAAATTGTATAAGTCTTCATTTAGCCCCAGGTTACATAATGTGTATTTATGGCTTTCTTCTGAACGCCCAACAGAATAGTTCAAATTCAATAATTGACTCCGTACTTTAAGAATAGTTTTAATAAAATGAAAATTATTTTTATCTGAGTAATATCGGTTTTCTCCCAGATTAATACTTAATTCTTTATATAACTCGTGAAATTTGGATGTACGTGATGACTGAATTAAATAAGATTTAAAATTATGTTTTAATTTGTCTAAAATTATTGCTCTGTTTAAAATTATCTGGTTCTTAATGTTCGAGCTATTGTTACAATTAATTTGTTCAATACCAGATAAGGAGTTGATAATATTTGAGTGTTCTTTAACCCAATAAATTTTTTTCATTATAATCGGGTATATTTAGTATGTAAGTACCTAACATCGTACAGGCTCGGGACCTCCATTTTACGTCCTATCCAAAGGAACGGCATAGCCCGAATAAAAATCCTAAGGACATTTTATGCAAATTAAAAATTCCTAGGGCCACCGCGGGTCGCGAACCTCATCTACATATGTATGCTATATGTTTTATTGTATGTTGTATATAGGAAAGGTATCACCACGGTTGCTGCTGCCCTAGTTGCCGCTAACCTTTCTCATACTTTCCTAGCCGCGGCCCAACCGAAGGGGAACCATCCCATCCTTAATGGCGGATGATTAGGGTATAATTCTACAGTTCCGGCCCTGGGAAATATGTCAAGTGTCGGCTACGGATCTTTTGATTTAATAAGACGATGAGAACAGAATTCGGATCTTAAGCCATTTTGATTATGATCATCTTGCATTATATAGCTGTACCATTAAATTCGGTGTATTATTTCATTCTTGAAGCCTTATAAATAAGATCATTTATTATAAACGAATTATTTTCTAATAAATACATTAACCATTTATGGCCATTTAAATACATTACATTAATGGCCATGCACATTATTTTGGGGGTTTTCAATAGTTTTCAATAAATTCTAGTGAATTGTAAAAATTAATATAAGGTTTATGCGTATTGACATTACTTTTCATCAAAGTGATTACAGTGAATTAATATTAGCTATATTTAAACAACTATTAAGAGCGGACTGATAGAATTAGCGATAGTATTGCATATTATCATATTTGTTTTATATATGTCAAATACTTTGTTATTGTACTTGTTTTATATTTTGCTTATACCTTAAAATTGCTTGTTTAAAATTGTATATTAATCTTATGGTTTTGTTTCTAATATTACTGTTTAAAATGGTTATGGACCGACTCTTTTGTATGTGGGATTCCCCGATAATAAATAAATATAATATACAGCTGTACCACACTGATTTCCTCTAAAGCCCTGTTTACAAGGTCAAAGTTTTGGATCTAGGTTTACAACCAAACGTTGCTTCATTTTTGACCGCCAGGGGCGATTGTAATGTACCCAATACTCGTGTTTATACAGTTTACAAGTTTTTTAAAAATCAATTTTGGGATGATTATTAACCGGTGATGATCATTCTTCTTATTAATCACTTAATAAATGCATGGATCTCACCAGCACCAAATTGTTGGGAAAGACAGCTCAATATTTTCCAAGATTGGGTAGGTGGAAACACGAGGGGCTAAATGTTCAGTACAAATAATAACCCCTAAAAACAACTGATGGGACATCTAATTCATCCTCCAACGATGTATTTTAAAGTTATAGTCTCTTAAAACTTGTCAATTTATTGCTCAGTTATTCATTAAAATGGGAGTCGTTTAAGGCTTAATGTGTGCCAAAATTTCTAGATGGAATTTAATCAAAGTTTTTCTTCTGATCCTGATCCCACTAATTTCATTGCTTTCCATCAACTTCTATAAGCTTCATCAAATTGATGAAAAGTAGGATCAAGCTGCTTGGTTTTAAAAAGAAAGGTAGAGCAATAAAACAAAACAGTTCGAGCTGAAATAAAAAATATATAATTCAACTATGACACCCATTTTAATGAATAACTGAGAAATAAATATAGTGTGATAAAATTAACTAATATTTTATATTTATATTTTATTGGTTAAAGTCGGATAAATTCGTAAAATCGCATTTTTATTTAATTTTTTACATTGGGTCCTCTCATGTCAAAATATTGGGGGGATGCGTCCCCCCCCCGTCCCCCTCACCCCCGGCGGTGACGCCCGTGAATATATGAACTAAATTTTCATTCCAAGATTGATCTAAGAACTTGAGGCTGTAAACATGTCTATTTGGTCCTCTGCAATCGCCCCTAACGGTAAAATAGCGAAGCAAACACACTGTTTAAACAGGCCTTAAGGATATGTATACATTGGCGTCCTATTCTAAATATTAGTTTTTAAATAAATTTAATGAGCAATCAGAAAAGTAATAACGAGGGATGTGGCTGTACGGGTAAATTATTAATCTCTTTTTTTTTTTACGATAGGTTTATTGACAGTCAGTATTTTCAGTTAAAACTTTTTTTATTTTGAAAAGCCAACGTTTCGAACTCTACGTGTGGATCTTCATCAGGGCTTCTGAGTCCAGAGTAATACAGAGACTGGTAATACAGGTAACCATAAAAATACAGGTAATACATGATATACATGGTAATACAGACAAATTTTTATCTAAAGATCGTCTACGGCCGGGAACCGCACCCGGGTCTCTTCATCACCCAGGGATGGGTGTAAGCACTAAACTTAGTTCACCCTAGAGAGTATAAGTCACATCATTTCTGAAAAAAATTCCTCAGGCACTTATACCCTTATGCATTTCCACGCTTCAATTATTAAAATCAAGCGTTTTGAAGTTTTATTCTCATTTAGAATTTCTATTTTATTATTTTATACATTGAAGTATTATACTATCTCTAACACTATTACCTCCCTCCATTTTACTATGTTATATTACACTATACCATACTCTATTATATTACACTATAATATATTATATTAGACTCTATACCACTATATCACACAGAGTAGTGTCCACTAGGAAGAGGAGTAGGAAGTGGGGCTCAGACTCCTAATTACAGGTGTCGGATCATTACCTGCCATTCAAGGGGTCACTGACACTACCTGACGATAGCCCCTACTGTCCGCTGTCCGGACTGTACCTTATATATCCTAACAGAGCTATAAACGTATTTGTATTCAAACATTAATCCAAAGCGTAAAACCATTATTTTAATGATGTTCGTATTGAAAATATAATACAAATATTATATTATGCCGACACCACAACTCGCTCCCTATAAACCTCTATCCACCGACCGCTATCCAGACCCAACTTCGACAGATCTGCCTTCAAGTAATCCTCCCACCTACGTCTCGGCTTACCCTTCAGATGTTTATCATTCGGCCCCCTCCTTATTTATATTTTAGGGATTCGCTCCCAACCGAGTTTCGCAATTTCAGATGCCTATTTTTAAGTTGCTCTGCAATTACCTCTATTCTTTTTACCGGATACAGTTCTTGAAGTTCGGTGTTGTGTAAACATCTAAAATCACCGATTGATTCCTAACTCCTCGGTCCAAATATCCAACCCAATACCTTATATATTTTCCTATAGCTAAACATTATATTAATTAATTTTAAGGCTGACTATATATATACAAAAGTGTTTTGCTCGAGACGGTTATCTGAATTTATTTTGGCCCAAACTAAGCTGGATTTAAGAGTTTAAATGCTATCAATGAAGTTAATGAAGTATAATGTTGTATAATGTATGTATAATGGTGAATATTTAAAGTACTGGATTCATTTAAAATGGAAGAACCAGAGAATAATCTGTCTATTAATAAGAATAAACGAAGAAATGAACTATGTGAGACCTTATTTCATGAATCAATTACGATAATACAAGAGCACATTAAATTTGATGCACATATTAGTGGAATGCAAATATTTTCCACCGATCAGAAGAAAATTGCAGATGAGTGTAGTGGTTAGCGCACCAAGCTACAATACTAAAAGTCGTGGGTTTGCATCTCGCATTGGCTCTAGAATTGTTTATGGGGAGTGAAAAATCCTTGGCTATGCCCTCGAATCGGACGTAAAATGGAGGTCCTGAGCCTGTACGATGTCAGGATCTCGTTAAAGATCCCTATCCTAATTATACCTGGATAAGCTGAATTTAGGAATCCCGCTGTAGCATGGTCCGATTAGCCTTAGTTGCATAAAGGCACGTTAAACAAACAGCAAACGAACTTTACCAGTGTGTAAAACCTATAAGCATTTAAGTTTTTTTCATTGAAAAAACACTTTCCAGAATTCCATCAAGCACGCCATTTTTGACTTGTCATACACATTAGGCCACAACTAAATATTTTCATAATTTTATCAAGTTTTATTTCCAATCTGCAATATCTCTACAATAGCGACAGAATTATATACACGTCTGTACCCCATAAATTAGCGCTAAACAACATAGTTTTTTCCATAAAAACTGATCCGGTTTATCCGGCACGTCCGGGTTAACGAGGTCCTCATACTGTTATGTGTTTGAGATCGCGAAAAATATACCAAAAAAATATAAAAATTACACACCGCTTTCACACATTTTGCTATTAGGTACCATTTACTTCTCACTTTTTAAAAGCAGACAAGAAAATACTTTCAACTCCACAGAGCCAAGTGAATCGCAAGAGCAGCACGCTCGTTGTTGACCCTCTGTTCCATTGGCCATTTAACCGAAAGTGTCTCTTCTGTTTTCTCTCCCATATGGAGCCGCCGCAATACACAACATGGGAGGATAAACGTCCTCGTAATTTCTCCGATTCGTTCCTGAGGAGTACGGTACTTTCCTTTTGTAACCTCTTCTAAATGGGAAAGGTCCGTCGTATGATGAGGAATCCGGGGTGTGTGGCGGAATTCAGGCAAAAAAACAAAGCAACAAAAACTTTACGTTATAAAAGAAATTTGTTACCTAAAACAATGACAGCTGATAAATAAGGGTTTTATTTAAACAGCTGATAAATAAATGTTTTATAATAATGAAACACTGGTATCCCATTACAGTCTCAATAATATATATTTTCAATTGACCTCAAACATCCATTGTAATAATGACAAATTCTATCAGAATATTAATTTTTTAATATCCAGAAACGAGAAGGTGATGAGTATGGACGCAACAGTCCGAAACGTCCACCAAATTTAAAGAATGTAAAAAATATATATTGAAAATATATATTATTGAGACTGTAATGGGATACCAGTGTTTCATTATTACAAATAAATCAAAGCAGTCTGACAAGATAATATAAATGTTTTATTTAAACAGCTGACCCATCGAAGTATTTAGACTGTTTATTTATTATTCATTTTTTGATCTTAATAAGATATGGAATGAGATAAAAGTAACATATTTTTTTTATTTACTCCATGAGTTTATATTTATGGTTCGTCACCTGAAGCGCTACAGGCAGTTCGTACCCTAACTTTTAATTTCAAGTTTAAGCAATTTTTTGATTGCTGTATATAAGATTAATAAATGTTTTCTATAACTCTGATAATAATGGATGATATTCTGATGTGAGTAGTATGAATGAAAGAAAATATAATGTATTTTATAAATTACATTATAATCACTGGGCGTATTTTTGTATTTGGTAAGATAAAAAAAGTCCTTTCTTTTCGCAATCTGGACTCTTGAATATGATAAAATTAATAAAAGCTTCGAAGTAAAAAAAAATACACGAAATCACTCATTTCTTAATATATCTCATTCCATTTAACATCATATCTAAAAGAAAACATCTGCTACGATTCGGGTGATACACAACTACAAACTTACTTAGATTAGAAATTGACGTGCTTAGATAAGTATGTAAACGTCATTCCTATAATTCACACATTTATTTTGTGTTTGCTCTTAAGTACCCTAAATTTTGGTATTATTATTTAAAAGTTTTTACTTGTGATTTTTCGGCAATGCAGTATTATGCTTATATTAATATTATGCCGTCGCGTCTGATTTTATAATTCTCTTATTTATTTGTTGAAAACTGCATTTAGTTGCCACGGAAACGTATAATTTCCATGAAATATGTATGTTTCTAAAACAAGTTGCGCACTCTTTCGCATTGGAACAGAACGTCTTCAATTATAAGCAATAGACTGTCATTAAAGGCGTAATACGCATGCATGGGCTTAACGTGTTTTATGAGAGATCGGAAGATTTTTAATTGTAAAAATGAGACAAAATTTATCAAATAAAGTGCCCCCTCCATTTCACCAATATTGATAAAATATTTGCACATATACATGCATCAAAACCCAGTTTCAGGTTCATAAGGTTTATAGTTATTGAGCTAGTATGTTCACACACTCACAGACCATTTCGCGGGACTTCTTTATTTGGACTCAGGGGAGATCAAGACATGTATTGCCGTTAAGAACCGGAAGTCTTTCCGGAAAAATTTTTACGATCGTAATAGTTCCCCTAACAATATATTTCATATTTAGGTAAGTGAAAGTAAAACACGCTGAAACGCTGTAATAAAAGTTAAAGTTCACATAAAAAAATTCAAGAAGGAAAAAACTAAAACAAATATGATATACACTCGATGTCCTTAGAGACTGATCAGTATGCTCTGTGACTAGGAACCAAACACCGTAGTACAGCTATAATTTATATATTTTTTAATAATGTATTTCTCTCTTCTCTCTATTTAAATGACTAGCTGACCCGTACATAGCATTCGACTCTAACTTACTTAAATCCCACTTCATTTAAGTACACACCTATAATTAATTACATGTTTTTTATCTTGTGACTCGCAAATGACGGTGATAATCGGAAAACCACCACAAATGTTCGTCTGGAAAAACCGGAAATATGGAACCTTAAACAAAGCCCTGCGATCATTTGGAAATTTTCGCTGAGAATTGCAGTTTTTCGCTTACAAATCGAAAACGAAAGGTTTAATCGAAAACAAATTATATGACCGATATTGTTCTCCTTGAAAACCTGAATAGATTGACACCATTTAGAAACCTATACTACCAAAAATATGCTACCGAAAACGCGGTTTTGTGCTTATAAGTTGCAATCGAAGGCGAAATGAGTGATATGTATATTTTTCCGGTGTAGCGGTAAAGGAAAGCTTTAAAATGATGCCTCATTCATGAAATTTGATTAAGTATTAAGGAAGTTATGGCGTACCACCAAAAAAAAGGCTTTGAGAAATAATATATTATATGAATAGCATTCCCCGTCGCGGCTTTGCCCGCGAGCCTTTAAAATCAATTCTGTAATCATTATCTTGGTATTGATTTAATATAATATGTTAACTGATGTTATGGAGATTTAGTAGAATCGGAGCTTCCGGTAGGTGGAATGTTGGAGGGGGAAGCTGCCGGCTCAGTAAAAGAGAGGGAGACGCGCAATGAAGAGAGTTCACTAAAACCGCTGAAACAAAAAAAATGCTTACTAATAGGTTGTGAACGTTTCATTTTTCGGCTTTAAAACATGGTTTTCGACGTCCCGTACGGGCCTTCGAGTTAAACTCGTCGTATCAAGATCTTTAAAATGAGTCCAAATAAGATATTTTTTCTCGAAGTGCAAAAATAGGTGTCCGTTAGAGTTAAACGACAATTTTAACATTAAAACCCCTTAGGGGTTACATTTTTGAAATTCCTTTCTTAGTGGTTAAAACCATTCATCGCGTTTAAAATCTAAATTCCGAACTTCAAGTTTCTATCATTAGTAGTTTTTGCTCTGCGTTGATTCTGTCAGTCAGGACAAAGCCTCTTATATATAGAGAGATCTAAAATATTATTACTATTGTGGTGCGTTGTGTTTCTATCTATAAATCCATACACACCTGGCACTCTATTCCTTAAACAGTGGCACACTACAGGTTGGACCAGTACCGTCGGGAGATTTAGGACCAGGTTTTGTTAGCAGCGCTATCTGGATCGTGAACAAGAAGCAAGCTCCTTGGATGGGGTTGCCACAGCCTCGCAGATAGTCATCGCTTCGTATTTAATGTCCCCTTAAGGAACACTCCAATGAACGTGAATTTGCCGAAATATTTTATCCACGCATTATACAATGCCAGCGTGGAGAAACCCTCGTTTAGATAAGATAGTTTGATAGTGTAAACCATGTTTGGTAAATGGTAAACCATGTGTAGGTCCCATATTCAGATCTTTATATTTAACTGATTTATAGCAGGTAGGTTCTAAAGCATTTTCTGTTTCATAAGGAAAATAAGTCATTTACGAAATTGAAGATTTATTAGTATTTGTATTATGAATGATTATGAAGATATGAAATCCGTACTATCACTTTCATAGCGATTATTTTTTAATTATTGAATAATATTACATTCTGTTTGTTCATAAGAATAATAATAATATTATGGAATAAAATAGACAAAGAAACATTGAGGTGTCTAATACCAGCGGGTAAGACCTTTTTTTTTTTTTTTAAAGAGCTCTTATAGCTAAAGCAAATAGTTTGTATAAACCTAACCCGCTCTGCAAAATTTCTTTTCATCATACTTCATCAAAAACATGTGTTTTCAATACATTCTTTGGATTCGTGGTACTTTTGGGTCCTCGGCTTTTCGATACGCTAACCTCACCTAATACTAATACATATTAATAAACATCTGTTTAAAAGAGCTAACTTGTAGGAATACTTTGTTTTATTATTTTTTAAGTAGAATGCTTGAAGTGCGAATTTTAATATATAAGTATTTTTCTTCTTGGCTAATAAAAAGAAGTTTTTTTTTTTTTAAACAGCCAATTCAATTTCCTATTATATTACATTCGTAAGCTACTAATGAGATGTAAAAAGTGTTTTAATGCATTTAAGTATGAACAGTTATGATAAGAAGTATTGTGTGAGGGGTCACCATTGGTGTATTGTTACCATGGCAACCTACAATACTAAAGGTCGCGCGGGGTTCGCTTGTTTGTTTGTTTGTTTGTTTGTTTGTTTAACGTCCATTTTTATGCTACTAAGGCCAATCTGACGCTACTACAGTGGGAGTACTAAATTTTGCTTATCCAGGTATAATTAGGATAGGGATCTTTATCGAGTACCTGACATCGTACAGGCTCGATACCTCCATTTTATATCCTATCCGAGGGACGGCATAGCTAAGGATTTTTTACTCCCATTAAAAAATCCTAGGACCACCGCTGGAATCGCGGGGTTCGCATCCCACGGTGGCCCTAGGGTTTTTTAATGGGAGTAAAAAATCCTTGGCCATGCCGTCCCTCGGATAGGACATAAAATGGAGGTACCGAGCCTGTACGATGTCTTGTACTCGTTAAAGATCCTTATCCTAATTATACCTGGATAGGCAAAATTTAGGTCGTCCGATTAGCCTTACTAGCATAAAGGGATGTTAAACAAACAAACAAAAAGAAGTATTGTTCTCAACACATACCAAAAGTGGTTGTTGTGACTGCAATTGGAAATTAGACCAAACACCGAAAAGTCACTTTTGGTACGTGTTGTGAACAATACTTCTTAATATACTGCTCATACTTGAATGCATTAACACGTTCACGCAGAAATCAATATATATATTATAAAGCAAAGTGTACAATGTGCGTGCCGAAAAGGCTCAAAAATGACTACACGTACTATCAAGAATGTTATGTTGTCTTATTGCCTATTGCCCCGAACGATGAAGAAGGTTTCAGTTTTCATTTTAACTGTGTAATGTTAAAGGGACAAGAGCTGTAATTTTAAGCCTCTCGCTACATGTAATTAGCCCCTCTAATAAGCCAAGGCGAATTAATGAATGAAAAAATTTAGTTCGACATTTGGAAGCCAAGAGCGCTAGCTAAACTCAATTCATTAGGTTATCGTTCATTAGTTCGCTTTGTTATGGTTTTAGCTTCAGCTGTTTTCTTTAAATTACACGAGATTATGTATAAATAATTATTTTTTCCTTTTTAATATTAAATGAATTGATATTAAAAATAAACATACCAATGGATTCCTAAGCGAATTAAGTTTTAAAGAAGAGGAAAGAATATAATACATATAATAATATACATATAATATAATACATTGTAGAACATTTACAACAAAAAAAATTGCTTATTAGTGAAGAGAGCGAATAGAAACTAACACTGAATAAAATAGATAATATGAATAAAAGATATAACCTAATGGATTGTATATCGAAAATAAGGTGTTCATATAATATTTCTGTTTAATAGTTCTGTTCTGTTCGTAAATTTTTAACCGAATTCGAAAAAGGAGAAGTTACTTGATAAGGATGCGGTATCGTCATGAGAATGGTCTCAATGGAGTCAGAACATAGAAACCATAAACAATGGTACATACCAGGACATATTTGCTGCCAAAATAATTTTTTACTTTCACTTACCTATATATAAAATATATAGTAAGTGGAAGTATTGCGATCGTGAAAATTTTCGACTTCCGGTTTTCAACGGAAATACTCGTTTTGGGACCCCCTGAGTCGAAATAACCAAGTCCCGCGAAATGGTCTGTGTGTGTGTGTCTGTGTGTGAACAGACTAGCTCAAAAACTGTAAACCGTGCAAACCTGAAATTGGGTATTTAGAGTATGTATATGCCCGCGATGTGACAGCAAAAATTTCATTAAATTTGCTCAAAGGGAGGGGGTACTTTATTTAATAACATTTAAAGTTTTTTTCGATTTTCTCAAAAACGGCTCTAACGATTTTGATTAAACTGAGTATTTGATCTATTGATATGACTGTAAAAATTTCATCAAAATTGATCAACCGGAGGGGGGACTTTACTTAATAAATTTTGTATCATTTTCACGTGTTTTTTTTTTTATTTACTCAAAAACGGTTTTAACGATTTTGATAAAACTGGGTATTTGATGTATGTACATGCCAAAGATGCGATAGCCAACATTACATCTAAATTGGTCAAACGGAGCGGGTACTTTATTGCATAATTTTTTTTCCAATTTTGACCTTTTTTTCGATGATCTCAAAAACGGCTTTAACGATTTTTATCGAATTCGTCATGTTAAATGAAAATTAGGTGTTCTTTAATATTAGGTAAGCTTTATCATTATTAAAATGTTCTGAGGTGGCTTTTGGGGGGGGGGGGGCTTTTTTGTTTGTTTGTTTCCTATAAATTACTTTTGTTTTTGTTTATATGAAGAAATTAACTGTCCCTCGTTACGCCTGAAAATAAGAAATGGCTAAATATGAGATATGATAAAAATAAAGAAAACACAAAGAGGAGAAAGAAAATAAAAATATTCAGTCAACTCATAAAACTCGTTGAGCCCACCCATGCGAAGTACGCCCTTAATGACAGACCATTGTTCATAATTAAAGCCGTTCTGTTCATTTGAGAAGTAGGTAGCAATTAACAAAACGCATTAATTTCTAATCTAAGTAAGTTGGTAAGTGGAAGTTGTGTGTTGCGCGCACGCACCAGATTTTTTTAATCTAGAAAAGGGGAGAAAACGCCTTGAGAGAACCGCTTATACCCAAACTTTGGTATGGGCGGACTCTGAGGTTTCGAAACTTACCACTAATACTAAACTGAAGTTTCAGGATGGTACAAATTTTGTTTTAATCATGATTAATTTTGGTCTATTTTTCTGTACTATTAAAGATTAAAGTTATTCTTTCATCCCACCTATTTCACAATTCCCTGAGCCAAGCCGGGTCCCAAAGCTAGTAATTTTTTATAGTTGAAAATTAAAATAATGGAAATTTAATGTAAATTCATTTATTTTTATATTTACATTTATATATTTACATTTATATAATTATAAACGTATAAATATTTATTTCTTAATAACACTTGTAATTAATACCGTATTATAAACATAACTAGTAGTTTAGTATTTTTAATTCTTTATTTTATTATTGTCGGGTTGCCAATACTGCATAATGCCATGGAATAGCTCCCGCCCGATAGAGCGAAAAGCATTAAATAGTCAGGCGTGAAGGTTTTAAAACACTTTTTACATCTAATTAATAGCTTACGGATAAAATCTAATGAGTTATTAAATATTAGGTAAACATTTTTTTTTTTTTTTATAGAGTTTTACAAAGTGATTTTTGATTCTTATTAAAGATAAGAAGCAATCCGAATTAGGATTAGAGGACTTATTCGTTACATTATTTTTAAAATGAATCTCGAGAAGTCATTGAATGACAATAGCAAATATGGAAGAGGAATTCCAATTGTACAATTGATACCATTAACTTTTCCATACACTAATGAAGATGGAACCATTATCACAGTAAATGGAACAGATGATCATCGATTAGTGTAACACATTTATCGATACAAAAGCTTTTGTCGATTGGATCTAAGAGGCAGCGATGAGTGGAGAAATTGGCCGCCTTTTGATGAACAATAATCTGCAATCATTAGTCTCATACCTCTATGGGGCGGATACAGTCACCAACGCTATCAAACATGTCCGAATACGGATCTTCCTATAGACATGTTTTCTTACTGCTTAGAGTTGCGTATAATTTAAGTATAAATTTTGAGTTGAGAAATCGAGAGGACAACATCCAGTTACTTTCATGACGCGACATCCAGTTACTTTTAGTAAACAGTTACTTCTTTTAATCACTTATTTTGGCACTAGTACTGAAGTGCGGCTTCAAATTAAGGTCCGACCTTCCTGAAAAGGAATCTTTAAAGAGCGAGCGGGAGTCGAAAGCTAGAATTTATTAAAGCCAATCAAGGCACTTTTTAACTGAAATAAAGGCGATGGGAGTTCGATAACATGACGGTCACATAACCTCTCAAAACAGGCCACGCCCATCAGCCGCTCTTCAGTACCTTTACCCTTATTTTGATAACAATATTTATAATCCGTATTTGCGAATAATGTCCTAGATGAGAATAACAAGAATATATTTCTGGTATGAATATTTATTTATAATAGAACACACCCTTGTTTTACGTAATATTTCATTTTCTTGCAATAACTGAAATGCCTTGGTTATGTCAGAAATTTCTGGAGCTAATTTAAAAAAACCCATTTTTATTATCACTGAAATTACAAATTAAGGTTATCACTGTTTATAACCACTACAGATTGTTGAAAGTAACTGTTTACTAAAAGTAACTGGATGTCGCGTCGTGAAAGTAACTGGATATGATCTTCGCAAACGGACCCGGGTTCTGTTAAAATCTGAAGAAAAAAAAAATGTTGTTAGCAATTTTTTTCATCCTGCCAAGTGGCCCTAAGATTTTTCTAATGGAGTAAATAATCCTTAGTTATGGCTGGAGCCCCACCCCCTTTGGGTAAATTTTTGTTTTTTAAAAACTGAATATGACGACTAAAAGTAAAAAAGTAACGTAAATGATAAAATAGTATGCAAAGAAAGTAGCACATCAGTTGTGGGAAAGGAACATGAAGGTAAAAGAGCTGACTAGCTGATCCAGGATCCCCCTCTACAACCGGCTGGATCCGCCTTTGTGCACCGTACATTGGAATTTTTTATTTAGTCTTTCTTAGAGTAGGGTAAGTGTACTATTAGTTAAACGTGCTCCAATAGTCGACATTTGTACCAAAAAGTTTGAATAATGAGATTCAGGGTTGATTACTTTGGTTCAAGATTTGGCGGTAATTTGCCAATTTATAATAGTTAGCTGTGCTGCCATCGACATTAGTTTGATGAAAACTCAAGCTTATTTGTGAGAGGTTATAATACAGAATTTTCTAGTGGCCTGAAAAGTTGGTTTCTGCTAACCTGTTTCATTAGGGTGGAAGTCAGATTAAATAAGCTTTTTAGTTGGTTTATTTGAGTTCAATTATGTTTTAATTACTTCTATGGTAATCATAAAGTTTATGAGAATCATTTGATATCCTTTTTAATACATCTATGCAATGTTTTAGGGCTTAAATTTAGGTATCAACTATTAAAACAGAAATTAATCCATAATTTCAATAGTTGACATCGTTGTCAACTAACGCCAGAATTAGCAAATATTGTTCCATCTGGGAGTGATTTATGGAAGTATGAGTTCTGTATAGATGACAGTTGTCTTATTTTATGAATTTATAGCTAGCGTGCTCTGTCCATGAATCATTGAGAGCAAAATTGCATTGCCAATAATCCTATTCCTATATGGACAAGCGTCTCATCTGACTCCACCCACTTCCTAATTCTGCAAAGAACATGGGATACTTATGCTATTAGTCGCACTCTATCAAAATGCTACACATTTCATCCAACTAATGAATGTAGCCATCTTTAATTGTCTAAAAGGGCACTGGAAGAGTGAAGTTCATCATTGGACAGTCGAAAATTGAGGAAACCCAACATTAAAAAAACGAAACTTCTGGCCATTACTAAAATCTATTTATTATACTTACTTAACTGGATGATCCATTTTTCGTTGGAATATGTTTGTTTTTTGTTTCATTTAAGCTTTTTGTGTAAGAAACAATTAAATTGTGAAAAATTTATTTTGTTTCCATTGTAAATTTATTAGTTTATAAATAAAAAAATATTATCTTTTATTGCAGTCCTTGTTACCTATTAAAAATCATAGGAAATCAAAAATTAATGCATGTGTCAACTTTAAAACCATAAATGTCAACTTTCCAAACCTTTACATTTTGATGTGTCAACTATTGGTTCATTTTTTTTAAAAACCGTAAATGTAGACCATAGGATATTGTATTCCTAGTTTTCTAGTGGGATTGGCCTAACTAAATTCATAACAAAGATTTTCCTAACATCAATATATTGGTAAACAGTGTCAATAATATAGTTTTTTTTTTCTTAAACTATTGGTACAGTTACCCTAAATGCCCTTTAACTGGAAACCCTACCAGTGAAAGCTACTTATTTCTAGTAAACTTAGAGGTAGGAAAATAAAATGTCCTAACCAGATCAGAGGGCCGGCGGCAAACTGCAATCTGATTGCCCCGATTGGAACGTGCTATTGTCGATCTGCACAGCAGGTATTTGCTAAAGCAGATAAAGTTAATGCTATGGCTCCGGGACCTACCTTCCAACGGGGTCAACGGGTCCTGTGATGGCGGGTCCAGATCCGATTCGATTTGAATTGGGGCGATACCGTCCCCTCGGGCGGGGGCTTTCTCTCTTCGCTTTGGTCCTTCGAAAGGACTGTCATCATGTTTTATCGAAAGCTCTTGAGCTTGCTAAATCTTATATTTCTAGGTGTCTCACTCAAAAGAAAATATTTTAGTAGTAAAAGGAGAGTCTAAGCTGTGAAATATATCATATTAATCTTTTGGAAATTCGTTCACTACTATGTTTTACATGCCCTTTTTTTAATCTCGCTGCCATAACGTCAATTACATACCGGGTTCAGTCGGCATTGTTTGGCGAAGAAGAACTATTAGAAGAATAATATTTTTTTAAATCTTAATTTTTAAGTTTCGGGACAGAAGGAAAGGAATTATAGTTAGATAAATTATAACCTTAATAATATTGTAACGGGTCTTAAGTGAACGACTATCTTCTTAATTATGTTAAAGGCCACTTTAATTTGATTTTCCACTGTTAACAGTTTTATATATATCAATATATATATATATATATATATATATTTTTTTTTTATTACTATTTTATTATTTAATCTTATTATTTTATTTAGGAATAATTTTTTGAGTTATTCTAGTTTTATTCAAAAAGATTTTTATTTATGATCATTGGTAAATACGTCTTAGCAGACATATGATTGATAACGTTGTTGTTTACAAATTTTAATTGTGTTTGATTCGTCTTAGTAAAGTGTTTTTTTCTTTTAAATCGTAATTAAAATAGTCATTGACCCGTATTTAGTGAACGGACTTACCTTTTCGATTTACTATCTGGTTTTGTTGCCTGGTGTATTTAAATAAATTGTTTTTTTGTTTTGTTTTTTGTGCTATTCGTTTATTTCTAGTTTATCTTTTTGTTCATCTTCAATAAGACTCAAAAAAATAATAAATTTAATTGTTAATAATAAAAAGCTGTTACAGTGTGGTTGATTGATACCAAGTGAGAGAGACGGAAGATAGTAAATGTCAAATCAATCTCTAAAAAAGTACATATTAACATAAAATGTTAACGGAGACCCTCCTGAGGCAAAGCCAGCCTTTGTCAAGTAATCATTTAAATTTTAAATTCTTAATCCCTTCCTTAAGGTTTTGGTTTCGTGCATTATAATTCTGTAGAGCATTATGGTGTCGACAACACACAATAGAAGGCAATTGCATAATATTGATTTAATTACCAGAAGTGTCCTGCTGAAGGAGTTGAAGAACAATGTCTGCATTATGACGCCACCAATCCTGTCAGAGCTACCCCATTGTAGTGAGTGGTGTTACGTTGCACGTTACAAGAGGCAGGATAATAACGTCAGCTGACGATGAAGTGACAGCTGTTGTACATACCGCCAGGAAAAACCTTTTAGATTTTTCGACGCCCCAACTTCCGCCACGGCTTTATAGATTTTATCTATGAATTGGCGTATTGGCCTATCACGAGCTTCCGTCGGCAGTTTTTTTTTTTTGTCCTACCCAATCATTCATTAATATTCTGATCCCAGGTCGCTTGGTTATCACTCGTAAGGATCTTTCAATAATTTTTCCTAAGCGCGAAAATCCAAGCCATTAACCCCACTCATGCTGGGGCCGATAAAACGGCAGGCAGACAGCGGTCACTTAATCCTGGCAATGACTCAGCAGGACACGGCACGTCCTGAAGGATGACTAAGGACGAAGAACAAGAAGAAGAAAGCCACGAGCCTTGACCAGAACAGATACAGGACACTATCGGTACAGGATTAGCGGTACCTCAGTTGTGCCGGACATTGTCTACTCCATCTCTTCTCATTAATGCCAATATATTATTAAATTATTATAGTTTTTCCTTTTTTCACGAATTATCTTACAATTTTCCTCAACTATCGCTTTAGAAGTCCGCTTAAAGACCTTGATGGTAATGATTCCTGAAATATTTTAACACTCGGGTAAAGCTGGCGACAGGTATCAAAGCAAGGAAAAAGAAAAGACTTTGAGAGGCATTTCTGAAAAATTATTTTTTTTTTTGAGTCAGACTATTCTTGGATTAGACATGCGGTATTTATGTTATAGGGATGTGAAACTATCGATAGTTTTCTAACTATCGATAACTTTGTTTTTTAAAGGTGAAAGTGGTAATAGCATCTGCCAATAATCATCTATGTACTATATAATTCATTTAAATGTAAAATAAAATGTTAGAGTAATTTTATTTAGTTTTCTTACAAAAAGTGCGTATCTAGGTACATAGTGTAGATCTAGAGGATAATCCACTCACTCGAGGGTCCCGTTCTGAATGTTGTCACGTCTTGTACTTTACAAATCAACTTCGTCGACAAGTGAGGATTCCGGAGTCGTGGTTTCTTTGAAAGGTTTCGTAGTACCTTCCCCTAAATTCCTTCCTTACCTGCCCCCGAATTTCCTTTTAAGTTTAGATTTTTTATCGAATTTTATATTAACAAAAATTACCTCTGGCTGGTAATTGAAGCGTGGAAATGCAGAAGGATCTAAGTGCCAAAAAAATAAAACAAAGGTTTTTTTGCCAAATTGTTACATGTGCCAAAGCCATTTCTTCAGAAATGGGTTAAGTAATGTTTGTTCTTATCAAAGAATTCATTGAACGTGTCAAAGATGGCATGGGTGTAAGCACTGAACGTAGTTCACCCTAGAGGGTATAAGTCACATCATTTCTGTAAAAATTTCCTAAGGCACTGATACTCTTGTGCATTTCCATGTTTCAATTTTTCAATCAATAATGGAATCCATCCTCCATTGACAGAAATATTTATCTTATTCCCTAATTAGAAAAGAAAAAAGTACAAAAAAAAAAATTATAGCTCATATCGTTCTAAATAAAAATTCAACTATTCTACTCCCCCCCCCCAGTAAATTTTGGGCGAAATACGATTGAACCACATATTCACTGTCACGACAGATATGTCTTAAAAAATATTTTATACGCTTCTAACCTATTGTATATCGATTCAAAGGAAATAAACACCTTAAAATTATTTCTTAGCGCATTCGTAGTAGATTTTAATAACCCATGATATCATCGCTGGTTAAACTTTGAATTATTAATACGTGCTGTGACGCAGATGTTAATGCGATAGGAGGAACGTGTGGCCCATATTATGTTACTCCCGTAGTAGATACAGACGGACAGACATGTTCCAATGACAATAGCCTGTTATGTGTTTCGGTTTCTTTTGTCTCGGGAATTATTTTAAGTTGAGAAAACCAAAAGAGCAATATTTATTTAATTCTTTTGTTTTGGACTCTAATAATAAAATATCATAATGCGTATATCAAACAAAAAAAAAATTTTTACATACACTCACACGCTATATTAGAATAGGGTTTGTTTGTTTATTCCATGTCATTTTATGCCACTAAGGCTAATCGGACGATGCTACAGTGGGAGTCCTAAATTTTGCCTATCCAGGTATAATTAGGGTAGGGGTCTTTAACGAGTACCTGACATCGTACAGGCTGGGGAGCTCCATTTAACTTCCTATCCGAGGGACGACATAGCCAAGGATTTTTTTACTCCTTTTAAAAAATCCTAGGACCACCAGGGGACGCGAACCCGCAACCTTTACTATTGTAGGTTACTATGCTAACCCCTGTTAAAATAGTGTTCTCGAGGTTCAGTCAATAATAAACAACTATATTATGGCGACGTTTGGAGACTATATTGTTCTCATTAGCCACATAGATATACAGAGACTAACTAAAAGTATTACTCTAATGTAAAACGGCATATTCAGGATAGTAGTATTACAGAGCCATATAGAAAAATTTTTTTTTTTGGTGCCTAGAATATTATAGCTGTTTTTTATTAGATTAACTATGTTTGGGGCCCTGATTCCAACAATGCAATCGGATTTTTTCTACCAGCACTACTTTTTTAGCTTCAGCATACCTTAACGTTTTATTTAAATTTAAATACCTATGACATAGATAACACAATCCGCAATATATGTGTAAATGAATTATTTTAGCACGCTTTTCTCCTTACTTTAGAATATTAAACTACTCGCTAGCTGTATATAATTGTTTGTAAGAATTATAAAATAATAGCATCTAGTAATAGCTTGTAACAACGCGTTTTAGTATGATTTTACCCACAGGTAAATCATTTTAATTACTTTTTGTTATGGTATACTTTTGAAATGCTCAACTGAATCATGGCATACCCACATTATGGCAGATTACTGCTGGAACCTAAAACGAGACTGTTTGAAGAAACGTTCAAGAAAGTCACGCAAAAGAAGCTTCCGAAGTGTGAAAAAGAGTCTCTTCGAAATCTAATTGGTTTCTCTTGAAAAAAAAAATAAATAAAATAAATAAACATTAACTTTAGTTACAAAGTGATTATGTTAATAATATGTGTGTTTATATGGTTTTGATCTATTTAAAATGTTTTATGTAAAGAATTTTAATATTTTTGGTTTTTTCCACCTGCTATTAATCTGCATATGTATTCGAGTACTCATGTTTTAAGAGGTAAGTCACACCATTTATGGTTCTCAACAACTAGAGCTGATAGAGGAAAAATAATGGCCACCTTGGATTTAGCACACGAATTATACTCAGAATCAGCTACATATAAAACTTTTGGCACCAAGACCATTGTTGGCCTGAGTTATTGAATTGAGTACTCGAATAACTACAAATTATGCCAAAATTCTATTCTACCTACTTAAATCAAATAAATCATAAATGGCGTATTAAAAAATGTCGATTGAAACGTGAAATTTCAAATTAAAAAAAAAAACAACTTGTATATCACGATTTATTAATATTATTCACCAGTTATATATCCCGGTTTCACCCGGAGAATTTCATTTTTCTAATGAAACGGTCGACTTCGTAAAATATCAATGTAAAGCGAGATCATAATGAACATAATCATATTTTTATAACAATAAAGAATATACCCAAAGAATTTACGACAAACGGTATGGATATCTATAAAGAACAAGCAAACAGAATTTCATTTTTATTTATATAGATAGTATTATTGTAAGATGAACAATAGTTATTTTTATATATATAAATTTTTGCTTATAATTATAATTTGATTGATTTTTTTTGTTTTACAGGTGACATTGCTATCTTCCTAAGGAAATAAGGTAAATTATTAAAATTATATAAATTAATGCATGCACCCCCCCGTCATTGGTTTATCTATTCTTTTTTTTTTTTTTTTTTTTTTTTTTTTTTTTTTGTCACATTGCGTTATCTAAACTGTACCACTCAAACTTTACTGTTACAACAACTTTTACGCTACGTAACTTGTTGGAATATTAAAAAAAAAAATAATAATAATAATAATAAAAAAAGGAATTATTACTCGGCCATGACGATCTCTATTCAAAATTATCCCTTGAGTCTGATCTTTCCATTCCAGGGTTTGTTCGAGGTGGAAAATTGTTCTCATGACCAATGAGGACTGTGGAAACAGTTCGAAAGGAAGGGAAAATCCATCTTTCGCAGCTCAATCAATTATAGCAAGGGTTATCATTTTTCTGTAAAACTTTTCCCACAAGAGTGGTGCTCGTAGCTGTATAGGCCTGATTACACGGTTATTATCCTGAACGAAGTCGTCAAAACAAAACAGGTTGGTTCCCTTTTTTGCCACAAGGGGCAAACCTAACAATGGACCATACAGTCTTTATATAATAGTACAAACAGTCAATGTAATTTTTCTGATTATTTAAGAAGAATTCTTTAAAAAATTGATAATTAAATGAATTGCTGCTTAAATTTTAACTAACCTTTTATTAATGTATTATTAGGGGAGAGCGGGGTCGGTTGGCGTAGGGGGCAGGTTGGCCACTGGCTTATAGTTTCCGTCACACCTGTTGTAAAGGCCCCACCATTGTACCATGTGCCCCGCTCGACTTCGGGAGTCTTGTCCTGAGTTTTCAATCCGATGCTAACAGTGCAGAGAAGAGAGTGCTTCATTGATTGATTTGACAATAAATAAATAAATTTTTATATTTTCAGTAAATTTGGTTTAAAGGCATGGTAAAACATTTGACTCCGATTCTGTTCACATAGCCCCAAACTGCTTTGAAAAACCTAACCTTTGACTAAACAGTTTCTTGTTTTATTGTTCTCCCCTGTTTTGGGAGGCACCTTTCATATGATTTCTACTGTGTTTTACTGTGTGTACGGGTTAGTTGGCTCTCTTAAATTTATTTTTTGTCGCAGTAGCAATTCACAAAAGCAAGGTAAACATAATCAAAGGTGAAACTACCAATTGTCTTTAGTTCCAGCAAGGAGGATGAGAGCAATTTTTCTTATGCAGAAAGTGACGACAGTCTAAACTTCTATCTTCTTCTATTGTCATTCTATTTTCCCTTAAAAGCTGATTAAAACCTATTCAAAATTATTATACCATTATAGTGCAGCTTTCAATAACAATAATATCTGTCAGGCAGTACTTAAATTAGATGGCTAAACAGCCCTACCTTCTAGGCCAACCTGCCCCACATATGGGGTTAATTGGCATACTCTGGATTGACGAATTCCTCTATTTTCTATAATCTTAGTATTAAATATTATGTGGTGAAAAAAATAATTAAAGTACTCTAATACTGGGAGTTTACAGTGGTATCATCCCTATCGGGATTATATTAACAGGAACGATTCAACAATCAAAAAAGTGAAAACTGTTGCCAACCTACCCCGCTCTCCCCTACTATTAAACTTTTACTTGTATTATTACTGTTTAACTTGATTTTTTTTTTTTTTTTTTTTTTTTTTTTTTTTTTTTTTTTTTTTTTTTTTTTTTTTTTTTGAGGCCACGAAACTAACATAGAAGAAATATAGAAAATACGTATAGCTAGTAATTGCCTACTTACGTTAATAATAGGTATTATCGAAGAATATCCTTCTTTGGATATATAATTTCAACCTCAAAAACGGTCTTCGGATCTTCACAAATAGAATATAATAAGCGTATACCAGTAAAACAACACATTTAGCCACCAAATATAGTTAGTTATATTATATATAAATTACATATTAGCGAATACTTATTGCCTAAGGTTGGATTATTCAATATTATAAGCTAATTTTGTAAATATTTTTCATTTATGTTAACAATTTTTGTAAAAGTCCCAACAAGTTAGGCAACAGGTCGTGTCCTTAAACCCCGTCCTCCAGTTTCCCCGATTCGACTCCTGCGTCCTGCGGTAATAATAATGAAAACTGCCTGATTATTATCCTTTGTGATCTTTGCGGTATCCTTGCGTTCTCCACCCCCGGGATCGGTCACGTTCGCCATTCCCCCCCCCCTATGGCAGTGGCCCGGGAGGACTCTATCCTTGACATTTCCCCGACGATCGGGAAGTCGGGCCCTTAGCGGTTTCCATGGGTGGAAGAAGTAATGGGATGCTTTACGACTGATATGCAATGCGGTAAATCACTGTGTTTGCGTGTGGGTGGTTTAGCTTAGTAGGGATTCCATTGTTTGTTTACTTCGTATTCTTGATGTAACACCATTTGGTAGTGAGGCTTTCAACTTGTATTTGTTTACTTAATGGAATATTGAACTCTTTCTCGCGTTGAAATCGTTTAGGTAATTTCAACACTCCATTGCTCGGTTTGTGTCTGTGAAATAAATGTTTTTATGTTTGTTTAACGTCCGTTTATGTTACTCAAGCTGATCGGACCATGAGTCCGAAATTCAGCCTATCCAGCTGTTAACAAGTACCTGACATCGTACAGGCTCGGGACGACTATTTTACCTCCTATCCGAGGTATGGCATAGCCAAGCATTTTTTAATCCCTATAAAAACTCTTAGGGCCAACGCGGGACGCGAACCCATGACATTTGTTATTGTACGTGCCCCCTCTAATTCATTTACTGACATATTTAAATTTAAATATAAACTAGTATACCCTCGCCGGAATACTTTTAACGATGGAATTACTAAAAAAAGATTTGTTTGTTTTAACGTCACCTTATGCCACTAAGACTAAGGATGTTACAGTGGGAGTCCTAAATTTTGCTTATCCAGGTATAAATAGGATAGGGATCTTTAACCAGTACCTGACATCGTACAGGCTCGGGACCTCCATTTTAAGTCCTATCCGAGGTCGGCATAGACGAGGATTTTTTAGTATCATTTAAAATCCTAGGGCCACCTTGAGTCGCGAACTCGCATATTTGACCATAACATTTTAAAGAATTACTCATGTAAAAGATACTTACAAAGAATATAATTGGAACAGGGTTTAGTAAACTCAAAATAGACTGTTAGCAAAAATGTACCAAATCAATCTTTTGCCATAATACACATTAATTAAATTCAGTATATAACACTGATATGATGATATGAGGTATCTTATCAGGAGATTATACTAATAGGTGCAAACTAATCTTGGTTAACCTGTCTTTTTCTAAAACAAAAGCGATTCGATTTTTCCCTCACAGGGGAAAAGGCGACACATAATTTACCATGGGAAAACTAAGGATTTTCCTAGTCCTAGTCCAAAAAATAGATTTGCCAACTGGATGCTTACCCACCCTAAATATCGAAAGAAAATAAAGTTTTGAGTCAATAAATCGACTTACACCGCCATCTGTTGGAAATTTATAGACTTACAAATAATCACACTCAATTTTAGTTTTGTTTGTTTGTTTAGCGTCACTTTATGTCACTAAGGCTAATCAGACGATGCTACACTGGGAGTCCTAAATTTTGCCTATCTAGGTATAATTAGGATAGGGATCTTTAACTAGTACCTGACATCGTACAGGCTCGGGACCTCCATTTTACGTCCTATCCGAGGGACAGCATGGCTAAGGATTTTTTACTCCCATTAAAAAATCCTAGGGCCACCGCTGGGCTCGAACCTGCGACTTTTAGTATTGTAGGTTGCCATGCTAACCACTACATTGTAGTATAATAAGCATTAAATTTGCAAAAAAAGAAATATTGAGGCCAATAATCGAGATAAAAACTATCTTGCCTTCTAAGTTGGACAAAACTACACACTACAGAGCCAAATTTCATCAAAATCGTTTAACTAGTTTCTGATTTTACTTCCGACAAACATCAGGACACGAGATTTTTATATATCACTGATGTTCAAAAGGGGTGAAGTCATCAAACGTGAAGCTTAAACAACGATTTACCAAGCTATTAGAATTCATTATAAATTATTTCTGATTGTATTTCTTATTCCAGAATAATAAATGAAACTATAGTCTCTCAAGAGATACTGCACTGAATTATGAATAACGAATAAATTATAGTCAATTATGAATTTTAAGAAGACGAGACAATTTTTTTTTTTTTTTTTTTTTATGACAAGCCCTTTTGCCGAAACATGAATGATATATAAAGATAGAAAAAATGAAATATCAGGTTAACGGTCGATAAATCTTTGTAAAGTATTTAACGATAAAGGTAATCGATTACCGCTGACATAGAGCTAGGTAAAAGAGATAACATTACGCCTTAATTAAATCGCCATCAATCAATGCCAAAGAGGTAGAGCCACAGAGGTCGTTAATAGCGACTAAAGACCTGTAAACTGCCGTTACAGGCAGAGATCACCCGGTCTAACTGTACCTCACCCAGACCGGGTCATCACGAACTGGCATTTCCAGATGGAAAGTGAGAGGAGAGTACTCAAGGGTACTCGTCTTCGCCGTGTCCTCGGACCAGGAATTCTCACACTCTTCCAGCTCTCGCGAACTCTTGGATAACAGATGTCCGAGCGGGACGATTATAGGATCTAGTATCTTGATGGTAATGTCGAATAGTTTTTCAAATTTAATTTTTGTATCAATTTCTAGCACATAAGTATTCAACATCCCGATCCTTAGAACAAGTTTCAAACCTTCCCCATCCGACTTCTAGCTTTATATCCTAGCCTCATATAGCCACAAAACCCGAGGTCGAGTGGCTTAGCTAGACTTACATGCGGTAGTATATATTTTGTAATAACCCCTCGTTTTATTAATGTTTGTTATTAAAGTATGGCGTAAACCCTGTATCGGCCTGTCCTGCGCCTATTATGTCTAGTTCCAATCCTTACCGAGACATAATGCCCTTGAGACGCTCATTTAATTTATTTTTGAGGGGCTTATCAAAAGATAAGGCTTTGGTCAAAGCATTCCCATCTGACCCCGACGCCCGATATCGTTTGTGGCTCATCGCAGCAGTCGGACCCCGGGGACGGATTACGTTCAATTCAGATACCCCTAAAATATGCCGCCGCACCTAACGTGTTAATGGTTATTTTCATTACTAGTACCATAAGAAATTGTTTTCGGTGCGCGGTAGAGTTAACCGCGCGAGGCGTAGCTGAGATACGAGGGGTGATCAAAAAGTTCCAGGACTGTTGAGATTGCGCGGCAATGGAGTGTCATAGAGCAGTGCGGTTGGCAGCATTGTTTAGCCTGACTCTTCCTGAGCTCAGCTGTTTATTCAGTTTGTTGATAACCTTCTTCATTGCAAAGTTACTGCTGTTTTCGTAAAAAAAAGTTTTTTGTGTTCGGCGATTTTTTGAAATGAATGTAAAGGAAGAGCAACGCGTTTGCGTAAAGTTTTGTGTGAAGTTGGGTAAAATGTTTACTGAAACTTTTCAAATGTAGCAAGTGGCTTTCGGTGATGAATGTCTGAGTCGGTCAAGGTGTCATGAGTGGTACAAAAGGTTCAAGGAAGGCCGGACATCGTGTGAAGATGATTCTCGTTCAGGGCGCCCATCAACTTCGACTGACGACGATCATGTTGCAAGATTGAACAGTCTCGTGCGTTCTAATCGTCGACTAACCATTCGTGAGATGGCTGAAGAATTGAACATTTCATTTGGTTCGTGTCAACAGATTTTAACAGAAAATTTGCAGATGAGAAGGGTGGCTGCAAAGTTTGTTCCGAGACTGTTGACTGAGCAGCAGAAAGAACACAGAGTTCAAGTTTGTCAGGAACTTCTTGAAATGGCAAATGACAATGAAAACTTCTTAAAACAAGTCATTACTGGAGATGAAACGTGGGTTTATGGCTACGACGTGGAAACGAAGGTCCAGTCATCACAATGGAAGGCAAAATCCTCCCCAACCCCCAAAAAGCACGTCAGGTCAAATCAAACGTCAAGGTCATGCTTACTGTTTTTTTCGACTGGAAGGGTGTTGTTTACCATGAATTTCTTCCACGAGGTGAGACCATTAACCGCTTTCGTTATCTTCAAACCCTGAGAAATTTGCGCGAGGCAATAAGGAGGAAGAGACCAGAGTTGTGGCGGAGCGGTGAGTGGGTGCTGCTTCATGACAATGCGCCTGTTCATTCCGCACTGCTCATTCGCGACTACTGCACCAAAAATGGAATGACGGTCATTCCCCAGCCTCCATATTCACCTGACCTTGCCCCTGCAGACTTTTTCTTGTTTCCAAAACTTAAGAGACCCATGAAGGGAAAGAGATTTGAGTCCGTAGATGACATTAAAAAAAAATCGCTGGAGCAGCTACACACCATTTCACAAGATGATTTCTCAAAGTCCTTCACACAGTGGAAACATCGTTGGGAAAAATGTATAGCTTCCCAAGGAGAGTACTTTGAAGGGGACGACGTCCAATAGCCTGTAGATTTTTTAAATAAATTAATAAAAAATCAGTCCTGGAACTTTTTGATCACCCCTCGTATGTATTTACATGTAAGTACACAAAAAATTTTTTTTGGCCTACGGTCAGTCAATACAAAAAGTTTTAAAACTAGATCCTTCAAAGATTTTCAAAATAAACACTTAATAAAATCAATTAGGAACTCTATCTTCAGCCTGAATACGGCACACCTTCTTCATCATCGCTAGGTTATGATCCAGTAATAAGTAGAATGGTAACTATCTGACCCGTATAATGTTGTGGTATAAGTTTATATATAAACATTTTCAGAGAGAGTGTCAACTGTTAATCTTTACGATAGTAGGTTAAAAAATGATCAGGATATTCAGTTTGAAAAAAAAATTATTTTCGAAAGCCAACGTTTCGATCCAACTTGTGGATCTTCATCAAGGCTAAAAGAAAACAAATATATGATTATCTATGCTAGAGGATGACAATAAATGAATATTTTACAGAACTGATAATATTATAAAAGATGGTAAGCATTATACATGAATATTTAATATAATATAAATATAATATTTATAATTTAATATAATTAATTTAATATAATATAATATTTAATATAATATAATCTGATATTTACCTTCTGAGTCAAGGTAGATACAAAGACTGAAGGTAAAATAAGGTAAGAGGTAGTGATACGGGGTAGTTTGCCGACTTCAAAGGTTTATGACGGGGAAACCGAACGCTTTTGAAGTGAAAGGCTACATGACAACTGTGTGAAAAGAAAATATTAAAAACTAACAAAATAGATGGTACTGTATACAAATTGTTATGTCTGGACTCAATAAAAACACAAAATTGAGATAATGCATAAGGTAACAATGCATAAAAAATTTAAAAATATACAGAAGGAAGTTATACAATACTATAGCTAATATTAATACAAGAGGTACATCGATAATTAGGGATAACTATGAAATCAAAACTAGGATTTGAGGATGCGGACATTTTTGTTCCATATAACTCTACTTATGAAACCTAACAACTATAATGTCTAACATAACTCTGCCACAAAGTATGTATACTGAAGGTCTCAGCAGCATCGCATTGCGCGACTTCACTTTCACCTGCTTCGTCCTACGACTGCGCTGTTGGAACATTGACTACTATATTGGTCACGACCGACCCGAAACCTTTCAGGACAAACCGTTACGGGAAATGACGATGTTGTTATACAAATATTATGCATGACTCTCAATGATAATTCATTGAATTGCCAAATAGAAAGCAATCTTATCATATTATCTTTTTTTTTATAGGATTGTCGATTTCGAATTCGAACAGTGTCTTATCATACTATGTTTAAAGTTGATCAATAAATCAGGTTTTGAAATGGATAATTAAAAAAATATTAAACATAAAATAAATAATTATTTTCTTCAAAGGCGACAATGTAGACAAAGGTCTACGAAAAATATCTATAACTAAAACTTCACTTCTGGATAGGCAAAATTTAGTACTTCCACTGTAGGACTTTCACTTTAGCCTTAGCTGCTCTAAGTGACATTGAATGAACATACAAACCCTGGCTCGTTATATGACAGCAAAGATTTTGTGAAAAAGCAAAACGTATGTGGCACTTTATCCCAACGTTTTTATTTCTCGTAGAGATGAGAGATGGTCAACTGTTCTTCAATTACGATAGGTTTCAATGGTCAGGATTTTCAGTTACAATGATATTTATTATGGTAAGCCAACGTTTCGATCCAACTTGTGGATCTTCATCAGGGCTAAAAAAAACAAATATATGAGTTTCTATGCTAGAGGGTGACAATAAATGGATACATTACAGAACTGATAATAATATAAAAGATGGTGTATACATAAATATTAAAATAAGAGGCTGGTTAACAAGATAAAATAGAATCTGATATTTACCTACTGAGTCCAGGTGGATACTAAGACTAAAGGTAAAAATAAGGTGAGAGGTAGTGGTAGGGGGGTTAGTTTGCCGACTTCAGAGGTTTATGGCGGGGAAATCCAACGCTTTTGAAGTGAAGGCACATGAAAACTGAGTGAACAAAAATATTTAAAAACTAACAAAATATATGGTACTGTATACAAATAGTGTCTGGACTGAATAATAACATAAAAATGAGATAATACATAATGTAACAATGCATACAAATTTGGAAAATATACAGAAAGAAGCATTCAATACAAAAAATAATAATAGTACAAGAGGTACAGAGATAATTGCAGGTACCTATGAAATCAAATTTAGGATTTGAGGATGCGGGAGATGTTAGAATAGGTGGATGAAATTATCTCTTTATCTGTTTTGTGATTTACCGGGTTATTTGTTTCTAGATGGATGAAAATGGATTCAGAGAGGAGACGTTTGTTAGATGGTGGTTAGATACAGGAGACGTGGTTAGATACAGTTGCTAATATGGAGGAGTTCTCAAAGTCGAAGGAATGGTTGTGGGCAATGGCATGTTCTGCTAATTTAGATGTAGACGAAAAAGAGAATATCCAAAATACCAATAATTTTGTTTAACTGAAGTAAATAACTATCCCTTATTATCCATAGAAGCAAGAAATGGTTAAATAGAAAATATGAAAGGCTTTAATAATCAAGTAAAATAAAAAAATGTTTTTTATTTCAATATATGAGGAGGTGAGGTGCCAAACTCGTTCGTTCCATTCTTTTGAGAAATTGAGATGGCAGTGGATTCTAAAAGATATTTTATTGCTCTTTTAACATAGCTTATCAGATTGAAGCAAAACTTGTTATTTCATATGGATTTTTGCTATAATAAAATAGTGGTTTGTTGCAGAATTGATTCTTTCCATAGCCCATTGTGTTTCAAAACTGGTTCGTTACTCGTTTTGATGAAAAACTCTTTGTTTCCTATAATAACTTCTCACTTTGCACCCATCCTATTCGTTCACTTCAGCAGTTTCTGTTACTCTTTAACAAAAGATCGAAAGCTCCTTTAACTTTCGTGTTTTATTTCAGTTTATACTCGATTCTCCTTACCTAGCTATATTCATAATTGATTTTCCAAAGGATCAAACAAGCTGAAAGACGTTGACGATGCTGAAAAAGCAATTTGGTGATGAGTAGAGGGCCAATGATTCATTGAAGTGTTACACTTGAGTTCTCAATATATCTGCCACAGACCAGGGAAACAACGAACAACGGGAGTCGCTATTATTGAAGAAGGCGATGGCCTTAGGATCTAGTCTTTGTGAAACTTGTTTGTAGTCAGATGTTTTATATCAGTACGCTGATATTTTTGAAAAATTCATCAACAAAAAAATGTTTAGTCAAATTTTAATGTTTAATGTTTTAAGTCAGTGGGTGATATTATTTTGTAAAATTATACCGAATTTATTAATAAAATGGTTGTGGACCTAAATCAATATTACTTATTAAAAAAAAACTTCGCTATGTTTTCTTCACCTCTTATTATTATACTTATTGGAAGATCAAATTACGCTGTGTGAATTAAAACTTGTTCGTTCCAATGTGGTGTGCAGCAAAGTCATTCCTTTAAACATTTTGTTGCAAAAGTTTCTCATTTCAAACTTTGTTACTTTTAAATCAGGAATTTTTTTCATTCCAAGCTCACTTCCACAGGGTAGCTGTACATTTCGAATGCAAAAAAAATTTTTTTATCTGGCCACTCTACAAGACGTGGTAAGTTTTTTGAGTTTCCTGAAAAACGTGTTCATGTGGAACGAACGAGATTTGCATCTCACCTCTTCATATAATAAGTCTTAGATCTAAGTTAAGATAGGATTAAGAAGGACAATCCATTTAATCTCCATGACAACACTGCCATAACTGAAACTGTCATGTTGTAAACCGGCTTTTACTGTAAATTATTCCATCGCTGTCGTTCAACAAGAGAGACTCGCAGCTGAATATATCTAAACATGAATCGATTCAGCAACGTCCCTAATCCTCGATGAAAGGACCACAATAAGCTCCAAGATCTCTCGACCCCGAACTGCTAAGTCATCGAAATGAGAACAGAGTCGATGACTCAGGACCAGCTCTGACCGTTCCCGATCTTAGGCGGCCATCTTAAATAGAGGCAATGTGAACTCTCCGCTTTGTGATTTCCATGTTGAGACCTCGGTCGAGTTATACAACAACATCACGGTACCATCCCCCGCCCGCCGATAATGTTCTAATGATGTGTAAATAAAAATCGTGACTCCGGCTTTCACGTTGTTCTGGAGGCGGGTCTTCCTGGAAATTACGTCTTCGGGTCGTGGAAGATGGGCAAACTGCGAGCGGGGGAGGCCAAGTAGAAGAGACTTTGGCAACATATCGATATTTTGGCCGATGTTTATTCAATCGATATTACAGCTTCACTATTGAAAATAGATATCCCCGATAAATTATGAAGATGAAAGTAAATCAACAAATGTCTGCTTTATGTTTATTTAACCCTTAGTTACACGCGCACCTCAGACTTCCCTTCCTGCCCGCTAGCGGCACTGTGTGCCGCGTTGGTATGTTCGGTAAATTGTTTTTCGAAATTTACGTCTTCTTAAAAAGCAATGCCTGAAAAATTGTTTATATTTATATATACCATTATTTTTTGTATAAAACTATATTTCAGCAAACATAGTTTTTTTGTTTTTTTTTCTTTTCTTTAAACTCTAGTAAGAATTAAAGATTCGAAATTTCGATTCAGGACGTTTTCGTGATCTTCTCCTTCATTTGATAACTCATTCATAAAAAGCTTATCCTCTACGAAGATGGAAAAGGATTTTATAAATACGTATCTATTTCAATAGAAATTAGAAGATGTTGTTTTTGGATGAATTATTTAAATAGCGAAGAGTTTATAAGCAGCCTAAATGGTAAAGATTTGTTAGGGATTCTGATAGGTTTCACTCAATAAATAACTCAAATTACAAAGAAAAAAAATAACCTTTAATAAACAAATAAAAGAACTATTTACAAAAAAACTTTGCTGAACTAAAAAATAATATTTACAAAACTAAATCTACAAAAACTACTCTACCAACCTTAAACAAAAATATCATAAAACATGCATAGAGGAAAGAAACAAAATAATAATTGACTACTTGCAAGCAGCTGGGCATTAATAATTACAATATTTCATTGGTAAATGCACAGTACAAAAGCTAATAGCATGCAGTGAAAATGTAACCTCTCTCTACTACTCTCTGGCCTGAAAGCATTCCAAAGAGGTAGGACAGCCCTCATTGGCCAAAGAGCCATTACAGATTGGCTCTTTACAACTATTGTAAAATATCTCGGCAATGTAAATATAAGCTTATTCAAGAATTTACCTAATTATAATTAAAAGTTGTTATTTATTTGTGTGCTTTATTTATTAGTTTAAATTATAAATTAGATTTTAGAAATGCGTTTTGAAAAATCGTATTATTATTATCAATAAATACGAAGTTTCAGGGTGGTACATTGATTTATAATATGCTCAATGTTCGTTATGTTTGCTTATGTTTATTTTACTTAATTGTTCTTTTGTTTTTTTTTGTTTTTTTGTGTTTGTTACTTCTTGCTTGGATTTATTAGTTATGTACATAATGGAATATATATTAGTATATATAAAAATCTACACGGTCGGCTCCGGACTGACGGTATAATACACCACGGTTCTACTAAATAATGTTTTTATTTACTTCTTATTTTTTACTAGCTTGTTTTGAGAAAGAAACTAAATAAAAACAGTTTATGAGAATATATATATTTTTTTTTTGTAACGATATTTTTGAAGTGTTTTGTATATCGATTACTTCCTCTCATATGTTAATCGACCTACCTATCTGAAACTACCGGATACTCGATAACCTGTCGAACCCCTCACACGTCCACGATCCTCCTCGACTCCTCTAGATCGTGATCCACCGACACTACTTCTTCAGATGCCCCGGAGAAGATGGAACACGTCCTGACGGCGGACGCCCTCATCCAGAAGTCATTTCCTCGGCAGATCATCCTTCATCCTGGCTCTAACGGTACCCCTCCGCTTTATGTACTTTCTAAAGTCTAGTCTATATCGCTCAGGCTGCGGCACATCCGGGCTCTTTGGAACAGCGTGGAAAATGTTCGAACAATAAGTGAGAGTGTTCAGCGTTACGCCCATTCATGATTTAGGGAATGTTTTTTTTTCCCCAATTTTAAAAAAAACGACCCAATTTACTTAAATATATATTAATTTAAATTAAATTAAGGGGTTCATTTATAAACAATGAGAGCTCAGAAATAATTTTTAAAAAATGAATAAGTCGTTTCAGGAACCTGACCTATCCAAATAATCGAGTTTCGTCTTATTTTATAATGTTGAACTCCTTGCATCCCTAGACATAAAATTCAAGGGTTACCCGACAATCCCAGCTATCTATCGGCTTCTACAGACCATTCAAATGATCGATCGGAAAATACGATGTGACCAAGCCACCAAAATAGGAAAAACAAAAGAAGATTGCCATGAAGATGTATTAATGATCCGAAATGTAGAAGTCTTGCCATATTTATAAATTGTTTCTGTGTAATGTTTTTTTAAATAAATGATATTGGTAAGATTACTTTCACCAATCTATCTAATATAATAATATAACTTTATTTATTTATACTTTCAGTTATTTTTCATTTATTAGACAATATAGGTAAGCTCGATATATCAAAAGTTAACCACCAAATAGAGAGGCTTCACAGATGATTTTTTTTTTTTTTTTTTTTTTGGAACGGACATAAGTACGGTGTAATAAGAAATAAGGTTGACACATGCCAGGATACGAGTGGACTAAAAAGGCGATGGGTGAGAGATCGCCTCTCTTAAATGACCATGATAATTGAATCACGTCAGGAAGTGAAGGAAAATCACTCACTACTGGGTGCTTTCCCTCTTAATGCCTGACATATCGTCATTTCCCCATTCGGCCATCTCATTTGCGGATTGTTAGCGCATTGCTGACAGGAACGAATTGAAATGAAAGTTAAAAAAAAAAAATGTTTGAATACTCGTAAATAAAAGCGCTTTTAATATAGAAATCGTAATAGTTTATTTGTACCACCACAATTGGATCCTCTGGTGCATTGTACTAATACATAAGCAATAATCTTATTTTAATAATAACATTTAAATAACCATTCTGCCGAAAGTTGAAAATTTTCACAATCGCAATACTTTCCCTTACTATATATTTCATATATAGGTAAGTTAAAGTAAAAATACAATATTTAAAGCTAATGAAGTATTACCACGGTCCTGGACGGTCATTGGGGAATGGAATTTGAGGAATGTCATGGTCCAAAGTCTGCTGTGTGCCGATAATATCGTACTGATAGCAGATACAAAAAATAAACTGCAGCTAGCTCTTGTGGAATGGCAGGAAGAGCTTCTCCGTAAAGGGATGACAATAAATACCTCCAAGTCCAAGAGTAAGGTCTAATTCCTGACGAGAGAGGATCAAGAGGATGTCCAGCTTACTTGTAAAAGAGAAGTGATTGAAGTTGTTCATGATTTTACCTATTTGGGGACAATCATTAGCAAAATGAGGAAGATAGACCCAGAAATAACAAATAGAATATTCAAAGCTAACCAGATCTATTACCCTATCTGCAACAGCATAGAGTGGCACAGAAATGTTAGTAAGAAAACTAAAAAGCACATATACATGTCTGTATATCTCCCAACTCTCAACTACGGAAGCGAAAGCTGGGTTGTGCTGTACAAGCAAGCCAGTCGAATGAAAAGTGCTGAGATGAAATTCCTGAGGAGAGCCGCTGGAAAGACCAGGAGGGACCGTATCAGGAATGAACGGATAAGAGAGGAGCTGGAGGTAGAAGAGCTAAAGACTTTTCTGGAAATTCGACAGTTAAAGTGGTTTGGCCACGTTTGTCGAATGGATGATGAGAGAAATCCAAGGAAAGCAATCGAAGCTCGACCCACTGGGAGGAGGCTACGAGACCGTCCCAGAATTTCCTACCAGGAATATATACAGCGGATAGGAAGGAAAAGAGGCAAAACCCTCCAAGAAATGAGGCAGCTTAGTAGGGACCGGGAGGCATGGCTGCGTTGGATTGAGGCCCCTCGACGCTAAATGGCATGAAGAGGTAGACAAAGAAGAAGAAGAAGTATTACCACAAAGCCTAAGGTATAGATGCTCCCAATGATCCTGCAGGGTAGAGGCAACTAGAAAAACCAAATGAATGAATAAATAAAAGTGACTAAACTCAACGCGATTAGATAGAAGTTCTTTAAAGGAATTCCCCGTTTCTATTAAACGATGTCTACGAACTCTATCGCACTTAATTAACAAATAGCTCGTGGCAGCAGCACCTGGCTAATAACAAACACGAGCGATCTCACGAAAGAGCCAATAGGGGCGATTATTACAACAGCGATCAGATAGGAAGGACCAATCAGAACTATCGTACTAATTGGCAAGGGCAAACGATTTGCGGGCGCCGTAATATCGAGCAGGTGTAGCAACCACTTCATTTATCTCCATCAGCGGCCCCTAACGACTCCTCGCAGGAACTATATGCCACGGCCTCCGCGATAGCTGTCATGTACGCTTTATGATTCGGCTATTACTTGTGGACTGTTCACGGTCCGGAAACAATACAGGCCGTAATTCTTTTCCAGAGAAGTTCAAGGTTTCTTGTCAAGGTTCAGCTATTTATAGTGTGCAACTTTCTAGTTCATTTACTGATATATACAAAACAAAATGTGGTTGCATACTCACTGCTTTATGGATCACTGAGATAAGAAGTTTTTTTTTTTCATGGATTCAATCTTTTATATTTTATATCACTGAAGGAGTGCCATATATTTCGTTACCTTCAGGTTCGTAGCTACATATCTACAGGAGAACCCCATTTATCCGGGGGAATGATGGGTATAGGGGTTCACGGATAACCGAATTACACCCATTGCGGATCCAGGGGGGGAGGGCTGTGGGGGCTGCAGCCCCTCCCTTTGGAAAAATTTTCGTCATTTTAAGATAGAATTTGACTTTCCTTAATGTAAGGAAGCAAGTAAAAGAACAAATAATGTGCAAAACAAGTCGAATTTTAGTTGTGTGAAAGGAACCTAAAGGTAAAAAAGCTGATTAGCAGATCAAAATGAAGGGCTGTTGGGCTGCAGCCCCCTCCCTTTACGATCGGCTAGATCCGCCCATGATTACACCATTTTATTACCATACCACTTAATGTGATGGAAAAGATGGTTAATTAATAAAACACAACTTTGCCTAAAATCACTTTTATTAAAAACCGAACGTATTAACAAACTAACAACCGAATAAAAGTAACTGTTGGCACAAAAGGCTTAAAATTACATTTATGTAAAATTAGTAATAATATGTAAGTATTAATAAGTAATTATATATTTATTTTAGATCTATCATATCAATGATGTATTTATTTTTATTCTAATATTAGTTCCAGATCTTAATATTAGGATACAAATGACTAATTTATATTATGTATATTTGAAAAATGTTTTATTTTGTTTTTAAATTAATTTTACATTGATCGACCGTCTGATGTCAATCATATGTTTTTTCAAGAGAGAAACAGGTGAAAAACAAACGCCGCTCAGTTGTCGTCCACTCGCGGTACCGATAGCATATTGAAGTTTTCACGCCGGCCGGCTAATTTTTTGTTATTATTATAACAACGTACAAGACTTTAATACGTTGTCATATCTCATAAATTATAACCCGAACTGGAATGAAGAGGTTCAACTGGACTGGACTAATGAATTGAAAGGAAATTATTAAGATCATCGGATTTCATCCAAACATTAATTCATCCTTATATTAAGATCTGGAACTAATATTAGAATAAAAATAAATACATCATTGATATGATAGATCTAAAATAAATATATAATTACTTTATAATAATTACATATTATTACTAAATTTACATAAATGTAATTTTAAGCCTTTTGTGCCAACAGTAACAAACAAACTCCTTCAGCGCGTTTTTGCATAAACCACTGATAAACAGCTTCCTCTACGTCTTTTAATGTTTTCCGAGGACACGATGTTTGTGGCCGACGACGATACCATGTCGGAAATGTCTTTTTTCTTCTTCAAAATGTCACGAACAGTTTGCTCGCCGATTCCTAATTCAGCGGACAATGTTTTAACACTTTCACCTTTTTCTGCTCGGTTTATAATGGTTAATTTCTGTTCAAGCGTAAAAACAACAGGTTGTCTTTTTTGCGACATTTTGTTGGTTGCTATTTGAATGGAGACTAAATCAAAACTGAGAATATATACATATTTTTAGTCAAACAGGGCAGAGTAGGAGTTTCCTAGAAAGACTTGAAAACAATATCGTTCCTAGAATATGAATTGGAGTAATAGTTACAGGAAACATCTCATCATACGATACCAGCTTGCCGCTTTTTCCCATTTATTATTTTATTTAATAATTTTTAAGAACTAATTAACCACAGTGTAATCGTTAAAATATTTACGTATTCATTTTTTTTTTAATAAATATTATACAAAAAAAAATTAATGCCATACAAATTAAAAACAGCTTATAAAAAATAAGAAATTGGTTTCTCGGACCTTTGGTTAATAGAACCCCGGATAATGGGTTTCAAGGGCGTACCCAGGATCAAAAGTAGGGGGGGGCAAGCTAAAAACTAGGGGGGGGCAAGATATGGTCGTTCAGGTTGTAACACCTTACCGCGGAAAAGGTGAATGAAACCAAAATTATATATAATTATAGCAGGGCTTTATTAACTAAGTTACTACAATTATTTGCTTGAAAAAAATGTATTCTATTATTGCTTCCAGTCTGAAAAGCCTAAAAAATTGTTGCTTCCAGCCTTCCAGGGGGGAGGGGCAGTTGCCCCCCGCTGGGTACGCCCATGATGGGTTTCCTACTGTATTTGGAAATCCGTCACTGTTTATTCCCAGAACGTTTAGAAGAAAAGAAAAATAATAATAAAAATTTTGCGAATTTCTCTACGTTTGGTTTTGTTTGTTAATTTGTTTTTTTCGGTTTTTTCCTATCTAACCAGTTAGCATATTTGCTGATTACTGTAGTAGAACAAGAAATTTTATAAAAGTTCCAGAAGGTATGTATATCTAAATAAATATAATTATTTTGTCCATGGAACGGTTCATTTTATTTATAACTAGCTGTATATCCCGGTTTCACCCGGAGAATTTTATTTTTTAAATCTATAAACTTTTATCGACTCAAAAGGTCGATTTTGTAAAAACCAATGTAAAGCGAGATCAAAACGATTATTATAACAATAAAGAATATACCCAAAGATCGGCTGAAGTTATACAATTTTTTATGGACAGGTATTCGCACCTGGTCTCAAAGAACCACTGAGCGAAATTTGGAGAACTTAGGACAAACGGTATGGATTTCTATAAAGAACAAATAAAATACAAACAAACAAACAAACAGAATTTCATCTTTATTTATATAGATTTATAAATATATATATATATTTATAATCCTTCTCCTACTAGTGACTCTTTAAATATTTAAAGTTATATTAATAATTATATACCTAACAATGCAAAAATCGAAATTAAATATCGTCATCATAAAATAGGCAAGCCATAACTGTGTCAATAGTCAAGACATCGATCATAGAGAATAGCATTATCGCATATCGATTGTGACGGAACAACCGAATCGATACAGAGAACAGCGGTCCGCGTGATATGGACCACAACAATAGGACAGTAGTGTGGGATAGTCCGTTGCTATCGAACACACTCTCTCCCGTGCGAAGTATCCTCAACTCCCATTGTTCAGAATAACCTTGTGCCCTCCTTGTCTTCGCCATCCGGGCTACAGAGGAAGGCCGATCTAGGGGAAGTCGTGGTGCCCCGTTCAGTAACGGACTGATCTAGTATGGGCCGTTCAAGGCTGCAATGTCCACTGAGAGTGATTGGTCGTTCATTAGCGTCTTTTATTGGCTCTGGAAAAAGATCTAAACAGTTCCCAAGACAGGATATTGCAGCACGTTCGGTTTAAGTGAGGCCATTTTGTGTGAAAGGTTAGAACACTGGGCTATCAATAATAATTTTACAATCGATTTTTTATTGGTTGCTTTTATCCATATATATTATTGTGATTTTGTTATCCTAGAGTCGAGGAACTTGTTTGCGAAATACTTTTTTATTAATTAATTTTTAAACATCGAAAAGAGGAAGCAAGAGGGGCGCCCCCCCCCCCCCCCCACTTGAGAGGTTGAAAAAATTATAAACTATTACCTATTACATACTGAATTATTTATTTATATTTTAAGTCATTTGCGCCCGCTTACGAAGTTTATGCTTGATTTAAATGATTTGCTCGAAAATATCCCTCGGCCATTGTCTTTTTAATCTTCGCTGGACGCGTAACTGGGAGGATGAAAGAGAAGAAACAAGTGGGTTTGGATGGTTGTGAGTTGAACCGTGAAAAGTAGTGTATTTGTCGTGATATGATTTTACTGTTGAACTGGAATGTCCACGTCTTTGAGTATTGTGTTGTTAGAAATGTACCATGGAGCGTTTACAATTTTTGATTGTGCAGTTTGAATTTTGTTTTTGTGTACTTTTTTTGCGGAACCCCAAAGCTCTGCTCCGTTGGTCCAAATAGGTTTTAGTATAGTGTTGTATATTAGTCTTTTGTTTCGTAAGTTAAGTGCCGATCTGTTTTCTAGAAGGCGTGGCAGTTGTTTATATCGTCTGGTCCGTTCTTGTCTTTTTAGTTTTGTACGGATGTTACAAGTGAGCTAACGTATTTTGTGTCTTTTGGAATTGAAATGTCCTGAAAAAATAATTTAAAAACTCATAATATTAATACAAAAATAAAATAAAGCACTTTTTGCTAAAGAAAAATATAACAAAGAGAGAAAGAAAAAAAATGTAACAAAAATTAATATTTGTGATTACAAAATTATTATGTAAGTATGAATAATGAACTAATATTGAAGGTTTTATATAAAGATTAGGTGCCGCGATAGATCTTTAATACAATGAATAAATAATTTTAATGCTTCTAACAGTTAGGTAGGTACCTTTGAGAAATTGAAGGGTCGGGGCAAAATAGTGCCAAACAACATTTTTAACAAAAATAAACTGTAGCTGCAGTCTGCTGTATATTACGTAGGACTATATGTCTATGATGGAAATGCCACCTAAATATGACTATATAGAGCCTCTCTACTCATATTTGGGTGGCATTTCCATCATAGACATATAGTCCTACGTAATATACAGCAGACTGCAGCTAAAATTCATTTTTGTTAAAAATGTTGCTTGGCACTATTTTGTCCCGACCCCTTCAACTGTTCCTGTAGCAGATATATCAAATGTTCATTGTTACAATTACTATTTTAGAGATGTCGCCTGATGACTGACCCAAATATGGGCAATACATTGCGATTAGAGATGCGACATCGAAGGCAAAACGTAGATGTTTTTACAATCAAAACATCGATGTCGATGCAAATCGTCGATAGTAAAACATATTTGTTTTTGTTAAAAAACATCGATGTTAACTACATTTTTTTTTTTTGTCAAAACATCGACATTAAAAAATCTTATTTTCATCAAATCATCTAATTATGTTTAAAAAAAAAAATTATTTAAATTTAATCAAAACGACGATGTTAGGAACATTAGCTTTTTTTGTAAACATCGATGTTAACATCGACATCATTGTCGCATCCCTAGTTACGATCTCTTCGTGAGCAACAAAAAATGACTGCACTCCAGAACTGCCAATGCCGTACCTACCACGGGCAGTAGATAAGGATGCGGGCATAATACCTATTTTAATACGGCATCTAACTTTGTGTGTATATATATATATATATATGTATCTATGAAATGTACACGCGTAAATATATATATGTACTATTTAAATATATATATATATACATATATATATATATATATATATATATACATATATATATATATATATATATATATATATATATATATATATATATCAGTTTTTTATAACTGATAATCTTTATTCACACCTGTCAATAATAACATTAACAATCAGTGAATTTGATAGTAGTGGAATGATACATTGGCATGAGAGGCATGAGGGGGAGAATTACCCAGCGGCATCTCGTACTGGCTTGATTGGTGTCAGGATTGACGACTAGACGAGGAGGTCCCTCATCCAACTCCTCTTCAGCCTTCTACGGGTGTTACCTGGCATGAGTTTTGTGGCCATGTTATTAATGAGTGAGTTGGGGTGTCCTTGTAGTTTTTCGTGGAATCTTTTGTAGTGCGTTCGTAGGTGTTCGTTGACAGTCGGCATGTGAAGGCCATTGTGTAATGTTATTTCGCTGACATGCCAGGGTGCTTTTGTAATTGTTCTAAAAAAGTTTTTGCCTGAAAGATTTGAAGTTCGTTAATGTGAGTCTTTATGGCGATGCCATATATCTGTGATGCGTAGGTCCAAATTGGTTTCAGTAAGTAGGTGTAGGTGTTTAATTTCTGTCTAAGTTTTAGTTTCGACTGTTTTGAGAGGAGTGAATATGGAAGTTTTAGCCTTTGGTTTAAGGTTTTCTCTTTTTTTTTTAATATGTAGACCCCATGTCATTCTTCGGTCAAATGTTAGTCCTAGGTAGTTAACTGTGTCTGTCAATGGAATTTGTATACTGTCGAGAAAGACTGGAGGACATGTTTCACGTCGAAGTGTAAAAGTTATGTGTAATGATTTGTCGTGATTTATTCGGATTTTCCAGAGTTTAAACCAGTCATGTAATTTTGTCAAATAATGTTGGAGAGTCTGAGATGCGAGTGATGAATTTACGTGTCTTGTTAGGATTGCTGTGTCGTCCGCATATGTTGCTGTTAATATATCTGAGCTGCATGGAATGTCGTGTGTGTAAGTAATGTAGAGTAGTGGTGCGAGCACTAAATCTTGGGGTACTCCTGCCAGGATAGGCTTTATAGAAGATAATTCTGACCCGCAATGGACGGAGAAATATCTGTCAGAAAGAAAGGATTGTCGAATGATATAGTAAGTAGGTGGTAGTATAGTCTTGAGTTTAAAGAAAAGACCCAGGTGCCAGATTCTGTCGAACGCCTGAGCGACATCCAGAAATATTTAAATATATATTAAATAAAAATATAAGTTTAACTTGTCTTAACTTTATATTTGTCTAAAATTCATATTTATATGCATGCTGGACACAACAAGGTGTTTTCATTAATAATGTCCCATTTGTGTTGTAATATAATCCAACTAAGGCACCGCCGACTAGATTAGCTCCTTTCCTAGGTTGCGAGCGGTCTAGGTAAGGCACAGCCACAGCCACTGCAATTAGCGATCCCGTTTCTTCCGCCGTAACTGGAACAGCAGGAATGCGGCGTCCTCCGTACCCGAGGAGCTCGACCCCTCCTTCCTGTACCACGCTCCTCGCTGGGTTGCGTACTCCGCCTGGAGGGCTGGATCGGTCTATCTATCCTTCTTGCCTCACCGCCTTCTCGATAGATAGCGGGTGTCAGATGGTCGAGCGGCGATACCGAAGGCCATGGCCCATCTTTAAAAAGCTGGCAATCAGCTGATTTAGGAATATCGAGATGGCCGTAGGAGATTACTTTGTTTGTAAGTTTGCATGCGTTAAGTCTTACGCAGTCGCATTTGCATAAGGCGTTGAGTCTTTGTGTTTCTTTTAACCTTTCCTATTTCATTCCGATTATCTGATCTATTACATACGAGAAGGAAGGAAAACTTATGGATACTATTTTAGATAGATCAGTCTGGTGATATATCTTCGGTTAAAGACGTTAGTGTTTCAAAAAATCTTTTATTGATCCAGTGTGGTATTTGGAATTCAGAACAGCTTGAATTTTTTAATGGTATTTTTAAATTCTATTTCAAATAACTCTCTGCTTTTAATTTTAAGTAAATCAGCCGAATCTATTAATCTCAATTTGATTAACAATCGTATCTTGCATTTATCGACATATGTAAACTGATTGTGAGTGTTTTTTTTTTCATTCTATTCTATTCTAATACTGAAATTCTTCGTAAACTTCTTCTAGACACTGGTAATCAAATCTATATTCGTTAATATTTAAAAAAAATGCATTTCTACATTTTATTGATGTGATAAATCTATTGGCGGGCCTCGGGAGAAAGTACTATTACCCTTCAGTTTTTTTAGTGCGTGCGAAACTTCATTGTTTTTCTTAGGACTGTTCCAACACAATATATTACGTACAGAAAACTGTTATAGACGCAAGCGCAATGCAAATTTTCTGTTCCAAATCATGAATTGTCCATTTTAGGTTAGAAATGTGTTTACTGGCATCTACATCAACTTCTCTTTTCGTTTGGCTTCTATCTTATTACCGGTTTCAACCGGTTCAAAGAAATTAGAAAAACTTGTCATTCATAGGTCAAATAGGAATATAAGGCGAAGGTTAGTATTATTATGTATGGGTAATAGGGAGATCATATTAATTTTTTGTCGGTTTATCAGATTTCAATAGAATTTTAAACAATATCGTTATGTATAAGACAATATTTATAGGATAACAAATTAGGAAGGTTACCGATTAACATTTCACAGGTTTATCCAAATTTAACGGAACTCGTAACTTTTGTCATTAACAACTCAAATAAAAATAAGCATATAAACTTTATTAGGATAAGACTTTGTGTGGGGAAGGCGGTTAATTGTTAACTTATTATTAAAGCTCGGATTCCCGTGCAATTGCATCTTTTTATTGGTAAATCAGAATAAAGCAAACTCAAGCTAGTTATCCGAATCAAACCTCATGGAATGTTTTAATGAAGTTTTGTACTGCACGAAATACACATGGAGGTCTCTATATCTTTGTTTGATTTATTGTAGGACACAACACACTGCCTCCAATATCTAAAGGTTGGTTACACGGTTACAATACATGAACTATACCTATTAGAAGGTTATGTTTGATCAAAACTCATATGATGGAAATGGTTTAGTCTACTTATTATGCAAGTAATACGAACATTGGGTAAATGATGGTTGGCCGGATACTGAATATGTATGAGAATAGTCTAGGGTGGGGGCCAAACAACTGCACAACAGTATTAAACTATTTTATTGTAGCTGACGTTTCGACCCAACGATGTGGGTCTTCGTCAGGGCTAAATGAACAAGGCACAGACAATTCTAAATTTATAAATACATAGAACAAAGAATATGAATAAATATGAACAAATATGAACTAACTAGATAACACTCGTATAAAGGTCTGTAAGCATATAAAGCTTAACATATAATTTATACGGTCAAGATTTAGTATAGCTATCGAAACTGTTACCATTGTTGTTTAACGTCACTTTATGCCACTAAGGCTAATCGGACGATGCAACAGTGGGACTTCTAAATTTTGTCTTTACAGGTATAATTAGAATAGGGATCTTTAACGAGTACCTGACATCGTACAGAATGGGGACCTCCATTTTAAGTCCTATCCGAGGGACGGCATAGCTAAGGATATTTTACTCCCTTTAAAAATTCTAGTACCATCGCGGGACGCGAACCTGCGATCTTTAGAATCCATGCCTATGGCTATACCCACAGGTGATCCCAAAAATTAATTCTTGATCAGGGCTAAATAGAAAAGAAGTCAATTTTCTCTGACCGCAAACGCAATCACTTTCACTGAATATGTTCCATTATTTTTCGCTATTAAAAATCTGGTAATGTACTAGTAAATCCTGTATTCATGTCTAGAAATGAGTTCATTAGTATTTAAATAATGGACATGCTATTCCTAAGTAAGGAGAAGAAAGTTTACATATATGAATGTAACTTAATAATGATATTTCATCTGTCCCATAAAAGTTAGCTTCAATAACTGGTTATAAAATAGAGAACGACATGCGATGGCAATTTCTCCGGTGTCCTCCATCTTCTTAGCTGCCCTTCACTGTATTACTGCTTCAGTGATATATAGTTCCAGTGACAGGAACCAGTTCCAGTAATCGCTGGGAAAATAGTGTTGCTCACAGGAACCGGTTATTGATCTTCCTCATCTAATGTGTATTCAATCATAAATTTATACATCTTGATCAATTACAGGTTGCCCAGTAACACTATTTAGAGCCTGTCTTATCCGTGTCCAATCGTATTAAAAGGTTATTTATAGTAACCGGTGAAAGTAAGGATTCGCTTTCTTAAATTACTTCAAATTTAAAAGCCATTAAAATTGGGTTACTGGGTTTACAACCTGAGAGAAGAGTACCGTAGAGGCGGAAATTCGTTGAGCTGAAAAATGTTAATTTTTGTCTTAGGCGTCAAAGTCGGGGGGGGGGGGGGGGGACAGGGCGAACGTAACGAATGAAGTAACATCTCGTATAGAAATGAAATTATAGAAATCATTATTTTCCAGAATTTTTTCTGGAGAAAAATAGCCGGAATTTAAAATTATTTTTTAAAGATATTTTGATATAATCATTAATTTTTAAATGACCTTTTTCCATAAAATCTTTTAAAATAAATTAAAAACATAATGTTTTTAGTAATATGTTTGTGATTATGAGCTGAACTATCTAAATTTTTTTTAAGTAATAAATCCATAAATATATTTTGAGAAATTAATAAAAAATTAACAATAAATAAAATATTTTTTCAAACAATTTTAGAATTTTTCATTCTTCATTAATTTTTTTTTTTTTTTTTAATTTTGAATTTTTCTAATAGAAATTATTTCATTACAATTGTGGTTTAATTTTTAAAGTATAAAAGATCATAACTCGAAACTTAGACGATGGATTTACTTAAAATTTTGACCGTATGTTACATTATAGAACAAAAATTTTAATGCTGTATTTTACGCGCTGTCAATGATTAATATATAAACTCAACAAATATATAAACTCTGTATATTTTTTCCAAATTTTTTGGGCAAGTAAACGTTATTATTATTATTCAAGACCTAATAATGTGAAATTGTAATAATTTGTGGATTTAAATATTTTTTATTTAACGGAAATAACAATTAGCAATGCCACACAAATAATATAAACTCATACAGTTACAAAAAGTATCACTTTGTAACTACACAGTAACACAAAAATAATCACATGGCTTAAGCTACAGAACAAGACTAACTCTGCTGTCCATCGCTTCTTATATTTAGTCAGAAGAACTGTCTAGAAGGTTCTAGTCCAGCATAGATGGTACTCAAACATCGTAGTCACAAAGATGTACCAGTTTGTTCCAGCTACAGGTTTAAAGCCATTTAAAATCACATGTTTTGTTTTAACGTCACTTTATGCCACTAAGGCTAATCAGACGATGCTACAGTGGGAGTCCTAAATTTTGCCTATCCAGGTATAATTAGGATAGGGATCATTAACGAGTACCTGACATCGTACAGACTCGGTACATCCATTTTACGTCCTATCCGAGGACAAGGAATTTTTACTCCCATTAAAAAATCTAGGGCCACCTGGGGACGCGAACCCGCGACCTTTTTAGTATTAGGTAGGTTTCTATGCTAACCACTACACCACAGGTGACCTCCACATGTTTTGTGTTATGATATGTTTCACGTTACACTATAATACCTCCTTAACCCTTTAACCGGGGAGTTCCCTTTTAAATTACGCAGCCTATAACGGGCGCGAGCTCGTTCACTAGGACGTGTATATACGTCCCGCCCGGTGCAATGTAACTTCAGATTATTATTTTTTTTATTTGTTCTTAAAATAAATTGAAAGGCTATGGAATATATTCGTTTCCGTTTATTTATATATAAACAATAAAGGAAAACACAAAATGACAAGCAAATAGTAAAGAATATAAAAGTATCGAATTAAGAAATTATAAATTTTACAGCCTTAACCAATTATAAAGTGTACAAAAGATATATATATATAAATATAAATTAAATATATTATTATTATAAATTATATATATATATATATATATATATGTATATATATATATATATATATACATACATATATATATATATATATATATATATATATATATATATATATATATATATATATATATATGTATAAATTCGCGTCGTTACATGTATCGATGACTAATACCTCTGTTGTACGAAAATATAAGTACCACCCGTTCCAGGGCACAACATATATTTCAAGGACATATTTATACGTCCTGCCCGTTGGCGCTATGGTTTAGGTTGGACGCCTATATACGTCCCGCCCGGTTAAAGGGTTAAAGAACGGAATAAACCATTTTACACAATATTCTTGAATATTGCAATATCCTGGTCTTGTATCCGCGATTATAGGATATCGGTCACACCTGCCTGGTTTGTCATTTACCACAGTTTGTCCTTCTTATTCATTAGTCAGATTGTCCTTTATCCTAAGAGAATAGAATAGAATGGAATAGAATTCAAGATAAAGAGATGTGGATAAGATGACGTAATAGTTCAAGCCGCATTCATTTCGCCCTCACTACTACCATAGAGGTCGATCAAGTTATACAGATATGGATCTGATATTTTCCACAATCGGATAAAAATGTCGATAGTGCAATTATCGATTAATAACTCCTTAGCCTCGTAATATTATTAGTCCAAGGCTATTGTTTTAATTATCTCCAGCATCTCCATCTTTGTTCTATGCAAATAAGTATAATTTAGAATTTAACAATAATATGTTTTTTATATATACATATATATATTAACCCTTTGCACTCGGCATCGTTTCGGACGTTACCTACCGGCAACTCGACGCAACTTATTCGCCAAAACGTACACCCTGAAAACGTAATATTATACAGTAAAATTTTAGAAGCAAGTAAGGAATTGTAATAAAATTTATGATATATGTATTTGTGAAGCTTCAAAAACACATAGCTACAAAAAAAACAAAATATTTTTATTTTTTAATAATTTTATTATAAATTTATGATTCGGAGAGGATAATGATGGAAATCCCTTAGATTTCACAAAGGTTTCGCCGTTCCTTATATATAAAAGCATAAAAAATCTAATTGGAGAAGTAAAACCAGTTAAAAAATTTCGAGATGGGACCCTTTTAGTTAAAGTTTTCTCAGATATCCAATCAGAAAAGCTCCTAAAATGTGAAAATCTACTCAATAACTTGCCGGTTAAAGTAGAAGCACATGGGAAACTAAATCAAAGTAAAGGGATTATTTGGTGCCCCGAACAAAATTATTGTACAATTGAGGAAATAAAAGATGAATTAAAACCACAAAATATAGCCGAAGTCAAAAGATCAACGTACTATAAAAATAATGAAAAACACCGCGAGCCGCGACCGTCATTTGTCACCAAAAGCGAAATATCCTATAAATAGTTTTTACGATTTGCTTATGTCCTTATATGTTAAAAACTGATAATTATTTGCAAGGACTCCGTAGCGGAGCCCTCGAGTTTGAAGACAAATTTTAAATGGCTCCGCTCCGGACACTTCGAGTGCAAAGGGTCAATATAGTCCTGTTTATAAGGTTTGGGAATGTACTTTGGAACACATCGTTGCTTCAATATTTGACTGCAAGGGGCGATTTTAATGGACCAAACATAACTTTTCCCATGATTATTTTTTTTTCAATCTTGCATTGTCGTTCACTAATCAACCACTTAATGAGTGGAAATTTTCGTCAGCAGCAGGCGTAGCGACCTGCGCAGAGACCGTAGAAGGATCGAAATTAAACTGTTTCTGTACTGTAGTCTATGTATACCTGAACGTGTATTTGAGTCTCTCTCGCACGACTGTTCAGTTTCAGATACATATCATCCCAACCTATATTGGCTGATATTATAGTAGAGTATTTCAAACATTCGTTCGCTCGGTACGTTGAAAGAAACACGGGCGGAACCAGCACCAAATTATTGGGGAGCGGGGCGCCTCAATATTCTCCTAGATAGGGTAGGTAGAAATTCGAGAGGGTAAAATTTGTAAAAAAAACTTTTGTACAATCAATATTATTTTGAAATTCGAATTTTATCTTTATTTTATTTTGTGCATATTTGAAATATGAAAAATCTGCTGCGATGCGCGCAACACACAACTAGAAATTGACGGGTTTCGTTAATTGACATTTCCCAAAGTCATACATTTTTCCACATTCATTTCTTATTTTCTTTCCACATTCTATCTTATTTATTTGCTCTCAGAACTACAGTAATTTTTTATAAAGTACTCTAAGTTTGATCAAAATCATTACAAAAGTTATGGAATAAAGTGCCCCCTACGTTTGATCAATTTTGATGAAATATTGGCTGTCACATCTTTGTCATTTACATACATCAAATACCCAGTTTGATCAAAATCGTTAATACCGTTTTTGAGTAAATAAAAAAAAACACGTGGAAATGATACAAAATTTATTAAGTAAAGTACCTCCTCCGATTGATCAATTTTGATGAAATTTTTACAGTCATATCTAGGGCATATAAATAGATCAAATACTCAGTTTAATCAAAATCGTTAGAGCCGTTTTTGAGAAAATCGAAAAAGATTTAAAAAATTATTAAATAAATTGAGCAGCCCTTTGAGCAATCTTGATGAAATTTTTGCTGTCACATCGCGGGCATATACCTACACTAAATACCCAAATTCAGGTTCGCACGGTTTATAGTTCTTGAGCTAGTCGGTTCACATACACACACACACACACACACACACACACACACACAGACACACACACACACACCATTTTGCGGGACTTGGTTATTTGGACTCATGGGACCCCAAAACGTGTATTTCCGTTGAAGTCGAAATTTTTAACGATCGTAATAGTTCCACTTACTATATATTTTATATATGGGTAAGTGAATGTAAAAAAACTCATAAAATAATACACTTTAGTCATAGTAAAACATATGAATTAGTTTTTCTCAAAAACTGGATAAAACGATTCTAATAATTTTTCAACTTAACCAACTATTTATTTTCTTAAGTGTAATAATAAGAATAATCAGTTGTATTTTCTAATTTGTTGTATTTATTTATTTTTATTTCATAGGTTTTTCACATCGTCACTTGGATACCTGAAAGGACTTTTTCGATTCCATTAATATTTAAGGTAAGAAAATATATGAAATAAATTATTTAACACATTTAAAATGATTTTAAATATTAGAAGGAGTCCCCTAAAGGACGCTACGTTTTAACCTTTCAGTTGACAGAATGACTTAACTCCATTTTCAATATTTTTCAAGAAAAATTTTTTAATATTATTTCTAATTGCGAAATTCTTAGTTTTTTTTTTTTTAAATAGTATGACACCAAAGATAAGAGCATAACAGTTTACTAAAATATACATACAAAATAAAAAGGTGCAAATTTTCCAAAAGATTTCCTTAAAAGTGCTTTCCTTGGAGTTAGATATTCTGTCAACTGAAAGCCCAATTTATAATTTAGAATGAACTATATTTTTGAAGAAATGGCGCCTTTTTTAGAGCGAATTATCTATTATTTGTCTATTTATGTGTCTTTGAAAAAAAATCCAAAAAAAAAATATCCATTTCTCATTGATGTCTTGAAATCCTTGAAAACTATAATCGTGACGACTAATAGTAATTATGTAGCGAAAGTACAAATCCGTAATATTTTCCTAATCTTATCTACATCTTTAGATTTCCTTCTTTTCCATCGACCTTGATCTGTAACGTGCTATCTAGGTTAAGTAAATAAAATAAAATGTAAAAATCTCACTGCCTTCTAGATTTCCCACGGCCTTGCGACTCGATTGTATGTTCACGATCGATACTAATGGTTATCGAGCCAACTTTGCAGTATGCGTTGAGCCCAAGATAAAGTGTTCGTACTATTCAATAGATCACCTTACTCGGTAGCTGTTAGATGAGGTACTTTACGATGTACTGAACGGTTACACGTATCTTAGGTAGCAAAACAGGTGTATTGCTGATGAGCGTTGGAATGTTGTACATAGGTGGAATACATCACCTGCTTAATATTACAGGTAGACTTTAACGCCGCCATGAACTCATGGCGCACAAAACCTAAAAAGTTATATCATTAAAACTAGGATCGCACAGTGGGCTGAAATCTATCGGCATTATTCCTTTTTTCTTTTTTACTTTCACTTACCTATATATGAAATATATAGTTAGGGAAAGTATTACGATCGTGAAAAATTTCGACTTCAACGGAAATACATGTTTTGGGGTCCCATGAGTCCAAATAACCAAGTCCCGCGAAATGGTCTGTGTGTGTGTGAACAGACTAGCTCAAAAAATATAAACCGTGCGAACCTGAAATTAGTGTATGTATATGCCCGCGATGTGACGGCAAAAATTTCATTAAAATTGGTCAAACGGAGGGGGTACTTTATCTAAAGAATTTTGTCTATTTTTTACGTTTTTCTTTGATTTTCTCAAAAAAGGCTCTAACGATTTTGATTAAACTGAGTATTTGATGTGTTAATATGCCTGAGATATGACTGCGAAAATTGCATCAAAATTGATCAACCGGAGGGTGCAGTTTACTTATAATATAATAAATATTTTATCATTTTCACATGCTTTTTTGTTTATTCTAAAACGGCTTTAACGATTTTGATCAAGCTGGGTTTATGATTTATGTAAATGCCCGCGATGCGACAGCCAACATTTCATCAAAATCGGTTAAACCGAGGGGGGACTTCATTTCATAATTTTTTTTTCCCAATTTTTACCTTTTTTTCGATTATCTCAAAAACGGCTTTAATGATTTTAATAAAATTCGTCATGTTTAATGAAAATTGGGAGTTCTTTAATATTAGTTAAGCTTTATCATTATTAAAATGTTCTGAGGGGGCTAAACTGGGGGAGGACCATTTTTTGTTTTCCTATTAAGTATCTTTGTTTTTGTTTATATAGAGAAATTAACTGTCTCTCGTTACGCCTAACAATAAGAAAGGGTGAAATATGAAAAAAATCAAGTAAACATACAGAGGAGAAAAAAAAGAAAAATATTCTGTAAACTCATAAAACGCGTTGAGCCTACGCATGCGAGGTACGCATTTAATGACAGACCATTATTCTATAATAATTAAAGTCGTTCGGTTCATTTTATGGACATTATTTGTTTCATAATAACTAAATGAAGTTTTCGACAACTACATAGCGAATTACAAAATCAGACGACATGGAGTATTATGCTTGCATTGCTAAATTACCACAAGTAAACTAAATAAAATAAATAAAACTTTTATTTAATAATAAAAAAAATAGTGTTTTTTTTTTTTTTAGAGCAAATAAAAACAAAAATAAGTAATGAATGTGGAAAAATGTGTCTTTGAGAAGTGGCAATTAACAAAACACATCAATTTCTATTTTAAGTAAGTTGGTAAGTGAAAGTTGTGTGTTGGGCGCACGCACCAGATTTTTTTTTTTATTCATTTGTTTGTTTAACGTCACTTAATGCCACTAAGGCTAATCGGACGATGCTACAGTGGAAGTCCTAAATTTGGCCGATCCAGATATAATTAGGATAGGGATCTTTAAGGAGTACCTGACATCGCAAAGGCTCGGAATCAAAATCTAATTTGAATCAATAATGGCCATGATTTTAAATTTAACCGATCCTTGCGGAACTGGGAGAAATCTTAAAGATCTGCATTCAAAAGGTCGTCAATGCTCGGCCTTTCTTGGAATTCCATTAATTTTAGGGTCTTATGATTATGGTATCCATCCGTCTTTAAGACCTACATTTAGGATTTTTTACTGTTTACGGTGTTTAGTAGCAGCTTTAATCTCCTTAAATCCATAAAAATAATTTTTCAAATAACCCCCCAAAAAAAATATATTGAGTTTTATTTCTTGGCATAATGTTCCAGGAACAGGGTCAAAACCACATTAACTTTGCCGGAACCATAAAAAAAAGTTTTATTTTTCAGAAAATGTCAGCGATATTATATTCTACTGATGTATATCTTTATTTAAATCTATTGTTAAAAATTTATTCAAGGTTTGTTCCAACAAGCACTTAAAACTCGTCAATAGCTAATATACTACTAATATTCTCCCCCATTCTTTTAATTCTGAATTTGATTGGTTGGTTTTCCCAACCAATTCATTTACATTCACTTAAACAGTATTGAGCTTTGCTCAACTGCCACATTTTTTGCTTAGTTGATTATTTAACTGAAGTCATTCACTTTTAGAGGCTAGTTATGCATCTAGATCTACATTCTAACAGTTTTACAATGTATAATAATCAAGCGAGATCTGTTAGCTAATAACGGCCTATTTTTATATTAATATAATAAAAATTATAAAAGATCCTTGACTATGCCGTCCTCGGATAGGACGTAAAATGGAGGTCCCGATCCTGTACGATGGCAGGTACTCGTTAAAGATCCGTATCCTAATTATACCTGGATAGGCAAAATTTAGGACTCCCACTGCAGCATCGTCCGATAAGCCTTAGTGGCAATCAACAAGTGATTGTTAAAACAAACAAACAACAAAATTAAAAAAAACATTTCTTATAATAAAAATATTTGTAATCAATATATATTATAAAGCAAAGTGTACAATGTGCGTGCCGAAAAGGCTCAAAAACGACTCCACGTGGGATTAAGGAAGTTATGTCTTCGTTTAGCCATATGACCACTTACGCAGAAGAAGGTTTCTGTTTTTCTCTTAAGGGTGTAGAATTGAAGAGAAAAGGACTGGAATTTTTAGCCTCTCGCACCATTTAATTAGCCTCTCTGAGATTGAGATACGAGTTTATGAATGAAAAATTTAGTTCGAGCTCCAGGCTACCAGGAAGCGCTAGGGTGCGTTTCTCTCAATGTTTATTGTCCATTCATATAGTATGCAATCGTTCTATATTTTTTCAGCTGTTCTTTTTAAATTACTAAAAAAATAAGAGAAAATAATTTGTTTGCGTTCCAAAATAAAATAAGTACTTTATATCTCAGCAAACAATTAGAAAACCAACTGGATTGCTTAAAAAATTAGTTTTCTCATAATAAGGCTAATATATAATCAGCACATTACATTTAATCTATATATAATATATACTTAAGTAAATTTAATGCAATATGAGTGAACATTTCGTAGTAGTACAGTGAGCGAATAAAATTAGACATAAAAAAAGAGATGAATTGACTAAATATAAATCGAAAATAAAAAGTTTGAAGTGTTCTTATTGTATTTATGAAAAAGAAGTTGGTTTGGTTACTACGTATGATGAACATTCCAGTTGACAAAACGACTAACTCCAATAACACCATTCCAGATTTTATCATCCCTCATAGTTCAAGATAAAAAGAAATATGATGAAACAATTATGCCTTCAAGAAATTTTGGATTTCACGTTGTAATAGTAGTAAGATTCTAGATATGCAGAAACCGTTCAAATTACGGGGGGATGTCTTAAGGGAGGTTGAAATAGAAGAAAGGTCTTAAAAAAAAAGTTTCTACGAATCTTCGGTAGTTTCTATACTTCTGGATCAAATAGGACCATCATAGTAGTCAGTGATTAAGTTTTACTCGAAATATAATTTTTTTAACTGAGATACCGAATTTTCAAGAAGGTGCTAATTTTGTTTTATATTTCCTTTAATTTTAAAGTTTTTCTGTTATTAAAACTACCACACAACTACCGGAGCGAAGCCGGGCACCCTAGCTAGTATAATATATTGTCCATGGCCGGAAATCGAACCGGATCGTCTGCAACTGTAACCGTGGGGCCAATCGTTTCTCTTCAAATAAAATTATTTAAAAACAATAAAAATTATTATTCAACAACAAAAATATTTGAAGTTTATTTTCACGATGGAATTTTTAGGGAAAATCTGTAGCATATCAGAAGCTAAATTCGAATTCCAGTGAATTCGCCTTATCTAAACACTTACAGATATAGATGTTTGCTATTTCAGGGTACTCCATATTTCCTTTCCGTTATCTAAAGTACCTCAGCCATTAGATTAACCGTAACCGGATATAAGTCCATTCCACCCCGTGTTGACAGAAATAACCTCTTTGGTACAATCGATTCCAGGCTGACACCTCCATAAATCGAAACGGAGATAAATATCTACCGGATCACTGACGCATATAATAGATCCTCAGTGCAGAATCCACTTTCGCTTGAAGAACATTACTGACCGTCCCGATAATGGATGCTCTGCCCATCAGACAGCAGCTGATATTGCCCACGTGTGAAAATTGAGGCCGCCGGGCATCTTTAATAGGAGACCGGGGCTTAAAGGATCGTTCAGGAACTGAGCACTCGTTAGGGCAAAGGATATCGATATTCGCAGCGCGATCGATCACAGGCAGATCCAGATAGCTCGGATGCAAGAGGCCGTGGAGAGGAGGCCTCGTAACTACTGCTATCTTACGGATACGAAGGGAATTATAGGGTACACTATCTGAGTATGTCGGGTCGTTACTGAACCAACAACAACAGATAAACCTCCCGCCATGTTTAATTTATGTGTGCTTGTACTACCGGATATTACGCAGCTCAGTCATAAAGTGTCGATTAGATCATCCTGACGTTGAAATTAACTGCCTTTCTTCTTTTTATCCGAGTTTGGTTAAAAAAGTTTTACCGCTTTTCTAGGCAGAGAGACACTTCAAGGGTTCAAAAGTGGCACTACAGTTTGACCGCCAGGGGTGATTACGTAGGGGTCACCTGTGGTATAGTGGTTAGCATAGCAACCTACAATACTAATGGTCGCGGGTCCGCGTCCTGCGGTGGCTCTTGAATTTTTTAATGGAAGTAATCCTGAGCCTTGCCGTCCCTCGGATATGATGTAAAATGGAGGTCCCAAGCCTGTACGATGTCAGGTACTCGTTAAAGATCCCTATCCTAATTATACCTGGAAAGGCAAAATTTAGGACTCCCACTGTAGCATCGTCCGATTAGCCTTAGTGGCATATCATATGGCAGTAGTTAAACAACAATTTTATCAGTTTCGATAGCTATACTAAATCCTGACTGTATAAATTATACGTTAAGCGTTATATGCTTACAGACCTTTATATGTTATCTAGTTAGTTCATATTCTTTGTCCTATGTATTTATAAATTTAGAATTGTCTGTGCCTTGTTCATTTAGCCCTGACGAAGACCCACATCGTTGGGTCGAAACGTCGGCTACAATAAAATAGTTTAATACTGTTGTGCAGTTGTTTGGCCCCCACCCTAGACTATTCTCATACATATTCAGTATCCGACCAACTATCATTTATCCAATGTTCGTATTACTTGTATAATAAGTAGACTAAACCTTTTTCATCATATGAGTTTTGATCAAACATAACCTTCTTACAGGTATAGTTCATGTATTGTTACCGTGTAAACAAACCTTTAGATATAGGAGGCAGTGTGATGTCATACAGTAAATCAAACAAAGATATAGAGACCTCCATTACAGCTGTCTCGACCTACGAGCGTTCAGTTCTGGGCAAATTAATTATACTTAATCATCTACAGGCTTAATATATCATTATAATATTTATTACATATTTAGTCGAGTACATTTATTCTTCTTATTATGCCAGCAGATTGTGTAAGCTTACTTCTTTATTTATTTAAGATTATAGATAGCTATGTTTAAGAAACTAAGATCTGTATATAACTAAACGACTTAGTCTTGAAGTTCTATTTCTATTTTCTGATAATTATTAAACTAATTTCAAAATATTAGAACCTTTATAATAACCTCTCATAGCTTTTAGCTCCCAATGGCTATGAATTTCGGCCCTAAATCGGCTCCCGCAAGCAATACAAATGTCCGCAAGAAGACCACACTGCGCCGCCAAAGGTCTCATGCGCCAACCGAAAAACAAAATGCAATACTTTAAATTCTGTGAACAATTTTGAAGTTTCATATCTTCTATTTTTTTTAGTGTAATTTTTAATATTGCATTACGGGTCACTATTAACGTGTGAAGCGTTTGTAACATGTGGAGCGATTGTAACATGTCCTAGGTTGCCATAAGATAAAAATGGATTCCACGATAGAAAGATATATATAATATTTTGATATTTAAATGATTGATGTTCTGATGAGCACAGTTAATCTTGTATTTATGGGACTACTTTTTCTACATTCTTTTTTTTTTCTTTTTCTTTTGAATATATATTGATCGATTATAAGATGAAGTAGTAACATATATTTAGTTCTTTATCTTAGATATATTTACCTTTTAGTTACTATCATTATTAGAAAAAGAAAAAAATGAAAATCCAGCTGGTGAAGGGAAGTAAACAAGGATAAAGGAAGCGAAAGGCCAGACTGATTACATGAAATTATCATGAAAAAGTAAATAAGAAAATATTAAGTTTCTACGCTAAGGACTATTGCAAGAGAATGATTAGCTGCAACCGTTGTGAAGAAATCGATGCAAGCGAAACAAAAAATATTTATAATGGAAAATATTTTTTTTAAATTTATGATCTGTTTACAGGTTACAGACCTATACAGATGGGTCATAGTTCCATATAATTAATTTACAATATATACATATTAAATAAAATTAAAATAAAATAAAAAGTGCTCACTTGTAAAAACCGCTTCACATTCTTAAACTACTAACAATATCATTCATAGCAATATCATTATATCATTCATTTAAAATATATACATATTAAATAAAAATAAAAAGTTCTAACTTGTAAAAACCGCTTCTTATTTTCAAACTTCTTACAATAAAAATAAAAACATCTTCTAGTTTTCCCAAGCTATTAATCTTTAGTACATTTTCCATATTGGGAGGATAGCAAACAAGATATTTGCTTAAAAATTTGTGTCTGTAATAAGAGTAAACAGGGCATTGCAGGAGAAAGTGTGGAAAATTTTCCATCTCATATTTACAGATTTGACACAAATTATCAACTTGGAAATTATATGTAACATTGTTATAAAATATCTTGTTTTTTTTTTTTTCCAGCCAATCTTATTTGTGCTATTAGTCATAAACATTTATAAAAGTTTATTTATGTGAAAATTTTATTTCATGTAGCCTTCACAAACATCCAATGAACTAATAATATGATAATATGTGCTGGAATTCAAGTTTATGATATTTTTGATATCAAGAGAATTGACGTGATTCTTAAATGATAAGGCCATATCTTTTTTATACTTCTCCACTAAACTTGGTTCTTGTGAGAGTAATAAGTCTTCTTTTCCGATAGTGATCAGATAAATCTGCAATTGTTTAGCCCAGTTGTAGGGGATGCTATTTTATTTATTAGAGAGGCTAATAAGTTGTAGGAAACATTTCTTGGGAAGCTCATTTGAGGGCATTTTTAGTAGTTTCAACCGCCAGTTCACCATTCTACTGAATACTTTGTATTGAGCATGAACTCTTCCAGTTTCAATGCGGACAAAACTGTTCTGTGTATTTCTGGGTTAGTGCAAAATTTTCTTAAAGAATGATAGCTGTAATCTCTCTAAGTAATGGGAAATATTATATTCTAATATATATCTTATAGGTTACAATAATGGAAAATTGTCTGCATTTCTTCTTCAGGGTTTGACCATGTCATAGGTTTTCCAGCGACCAAGCTTTCGCCCATCTTGCTGTGGGCTTCTTCAGGGCCAATACAAGAATGAGAGTGGAGAAGGGGATCAGTAACTTATATAATTTACTGATCCGCTTCTCCACTCTCATTCTTGTATTGGCCCTGAAGAAGCCCACAGCAAGATGGGCGAAAGCTTGGTCGCTGGAATACCTATGACATGGTCAAACCCTGAAGAAGAAATGCAGACAATGGATTCGGACCATGGAAGCCTTAAACAACATTTAATAATGGAAAATGTTGTATTCTAATGTATATCTTATTGGTGACAATTAACTTGGAAAAGGTTACATTTGAGGAGTAAAAGGTTACGATAGACGTGGAATTGCCATATCTTCCGGAATGTAAAGGTTTTTATCACTATTTTATTTGTCTTATTCCAATATGTCCTCAGATTAAAAACACGCCAAGAAAGGGCATTTTATTTTCATTTTCATATTCTGTTGTATAATTTAATCGGTGTGAAATCATAAAGTCGGCTAAAATAATTTCTATTTTTATTTCCTTATGTTTCAAACAAAATATGTGGTTAGCTGTAGGAACGGTGACGATTTTGGCGATATTGAAGTAGAAGCCGTTAGGAAATTTAGATAGGATAAACCATAGAGTTGTTAGCAGTGAAATGCAAACACATCATAGTAACTTTACTCTACGTTTTTCGGTTAGTAATAACATTAATTACCTCATCATTGTTGTGACAGCTGTCATTTTCATGACAGCTTAGTTTCTATGTCATATTATTTATTTATTTGTCAAAACTTTCAGGCATCGCATTGAAAACTTGGAACAATTAAACAAAACGGATGTAAGACAAAAATGGGGAAAATTAAAAAAGAAAACAAATCCATGACACCATGGTCCCAATGTTATTTGCATAAAACTATCATTTTGGAATAATAAAATGTCAAATACTAATATTTACCTGGATAAATGTAGTATACACTTACTTTAAAATGAAGACAACATATTGTCATATGTTCCGAAACAGGCTTATCTATTCTTAATTTTACTATCCAAACTTTAGGAAGCTTTTTATTTTTTGAAATAAATGGAATGACACGTCTTTTGATTTTCTAATTGAACTCTGAGGGACCGAGCAATACCTATTAGACATTTTTCAAATAATATTTAGATCAATCGGGTTTTAATTATGGAAAAATAAATTAAAAAAGCCCAAAACCTTATGAATCCCAGGTAATGGGCCGGCTTCTATCACCGTTTCTCTAGTTCGTCAAGAAGCAGCACCGTCGCTTGCGCCCGCGAATAGCTGGCAGTGCACAGGTGGGTCACCAAGACGAGGTGTGCTCTCGTATAATTGCTCGGTTGGAGTTATCATTAGCAGTTCCCACGAAACCTTCCTCGATAATTAGCCATTCCCTCCTCTTTGCTTTCATCTCCCCGATCTCCAGCGAAAGTGGTCCCGAAGGTCTGCAGGAAGAATGTCCGCGTCCCAAACCGGGTAATATTATAACCTTTCAGTCAGAGATTCTTGAAATTCCTTGGTGGTGTTTCGTGAAATAAAATAAAACACATGATTTTGAATAGTCTAGACTTGTTGGAACAAACTGTTTGAGTACATATTTCTACAACTACATCTGCGGGTACCATCTACGCTGGCCTAGAACCTTCCAGTCAGTTCATCTTCAGACGAAATATAAGCAGCGATGGACCGGAGAGTTATTCTTGTTCTGAAGCTCAAGCCATATGGTTAATTTTGTGTTACAAAGTGATAATTTTTGTAACCTGTTTAATTATTTGTGTTACATCGTTTAATAAAAATTGTTTAACCCATATAAGTGTTACAGTATGAATGCTTTTAATTTCCTATAGTTCCTTCATCAAAAATGGATCCTAATGGTACAAAATATAAATAAGCAGTTTTTAATGATCTTCAAATGTAATATATTAGAAAGTTATAGTATTGTTTTCACAATAATCGAACGCAAAGGATATCGATTGCGCTGCGAATGTCGATATCCTTTGCCCTAATTGATTCAAACTACCTGTTTTCTTTAATTAAAAACGTAATGAAGGAGGCGTGTTTAAATGATATATTTATTCCTAAAAACCAGGATAAAATTTCGTTTGGTCAGAAGAAAACTTTTTTTGGTTTAATTAATAATATTAATTTTTACTCTATATGAAATATAGAGTAAGGAAAGTATAGAGAACGTGAAAAATTTGGACTTTGACGGTTTTCAACGGAAATGTACTTTCGGGGTCAGACTAACGTAAGTATGTACCTGTGAACAGACTAACTCTAAAACGAACCCCATTGAAATGTTCGAGGTTCTACTGTGGTATTTATGTACCTATTAGAATTTATTGAAATTTTTTTTTGTAATTATTTTTTATATAAATAATTATGCACTAATTTCGCTTTATATGTTTTTTTTTTTTTTTTGTTTGTTCGTTTTTATACAGACCAATTTTTTTTTCCAGTACCATCATCATTTAATTTAATTTAATAAATTTTCTTAGTTGTTCCCATTGTATTATCACAGTGCCATATGAACTAAAACATCCCAGTAACAACTGTATAAAACCACAATATTCCCAAACACGAATTTTTAAATTGCCCCAGCAACCCGTCCAGTCAACCACGAAGACTACGAAGTCAACGGCCAAAGGACATACCAAGTTTTTAATTTATAAAAAAATCCTGTTGAGAAACACTATCGAAGTAGCATCAGAAGCAGATTGGAAATTTTATTTTGTAATAAATGTATTATCAATAATTAAATAAAGTAGATCATATTCTAAGATAAAATAAAATGGTTTAATGTAAGTAAAATGGTTGTGGATGCGGTAAAATAAAACAACATATGTGCAATAACATATATTGTGCCGACGTTTCGACCCGAGATATAATTCTTCATCAGGGGTGTCGAGTCCACTCAAAGTATACTCTGTAATCCTGGGTGAAGATGAACTTGAGTACCCCCCTATCCACTGCGTATCCTTGGTCCAGACAATTAATGTGATCCTGCGATGTCCTTCCACTTGGTCGAATGGACCTCTCTTCCCCGTAGTTCCTGTCTTTGTAGTATGTCATTGGTGTCAGGGATCCGTTAAACGTGTTTGTATCAACACGTAATTATCACGGCACTGTAAAAAAAAAATCTGGTGCGATGCGCGCAACACACAACTTTCACTTACCAACTTACATTAGAAATTGACATGTTTTGTTAATTGCCATTACTATAAATAATATAAAAAAATGACTTGATTTTGATTAAAAATGATTAATTTAATCAAAATCACTAAAGCCGTTTTTGAGATATTCCAAAAAATGTAATAATTGGAAAACAGTTATGAAATAAAGAGCCCCCTGCATTTGACCAATTTTGATGAAATTTTGTCTGTCACATTGTGAGCATTTACATACACCAAATATCCAGTCTTATCAAAATCATTACAGACGTTGTTGAGTAAATAAAAAAAACCTAAACATTAGATAAAATTCTTTAAGTAAAGTACCCCCTCCGTTTCACCAATTTTGATGAAATTTCGGCCGTCGCATCGTGTGCATATACATACATCAAATACCCAGTTTGATCAAAATCATGAAAGCCGTTTTTGAGTAAATAGAAAAAACGCGTGAACATAAGACAACATTTATTAAGTAAAGTACCCCCTCAAATTAATCAATCTTGATGAAATTTTGACTGTCATATCGCAGGCACATATATCAAGTTTAATCAAAATCGTTAGAGCGGATTTTGAGAAAATCGAAAAAAAACATAAAAATTAGATAAAATTCTTTAAGTAAAGTACCCCCTCCGATTCACCAATTTTGATGAAATTTTTGCTGTCACATCGCGGGTATATCCATACACCAAATACCCAATTTCAGGTTCGTACGGTTTATAGTTTTTGAGCTAGTCTGATCACATACACACACACACACACACACAGACCATTTTGCGGGACTTGTTTAATTCACCTCAGGGGACTCCAAAACGTGTATTTCAGTTGAAAACCGGAAGTCGAAATTTTTCACGATCGCAATACTTTCCTTACTATATATTTCATATATAAGTAAGTGAAAGTAAAAATTCTCCGAAAACATTAATAAATAATTTAGCAATACATGCATGATAGGAAACATTATAGTAAGTTGGACTTTTTGGGTATTTATAAAAAAATAAAAATAAAACCTCGATTAACGGCTCGGACAAGACTCGGAGATTAAAGTGACGGTTGCGGAATGAGTAGGCGTTCCCGAACGATGTGATCTCTCTGGGTCACGATCCAGATTGGAGCCGGGCAGGGGGTCCATGTATCGATATAAATAAAAGGCGCTTTTAATCGATTATTATCTACCGGGCTTAAGTAGAGAAACTTTGTAAAACAAAAGGAATCAAAGTTGAACGGTCAATTTTGGCAACGCTACACGATACCGCATTTGTATTACAGCTTGTAAACAGTCACGAAATAGATTATACCTGATTTAACGTTCATATTAGTTGAAATGTAGAAATCTAATAACATTTACTTACACTCACATATCATTTCCTGACCGGAAAACCTAGAACAACCTGTACACAATGTAACATGCCTTTGACAGTTGAACATTTACTGACTGACAGCAGGCAATTGCTAAGTACCAATTTCCCTTACCTTTTAGCGACTATACTAAATGACGATAGCGCACATATTCCTGAGATATTCAATTACTTAAAACAAATAAAAGTTTATGAACAGATCTAAACACACTCCGCTTTTCTTTCTTTATAGCCTACGCATTGATTATTGATTTACTTTTTTACTTTATCCTTTATTTATTTTATATTTGTATAATTATTTTTATCCTTTATCTATTCCTTTTTTTTTCTCTCTGTAACATTTTTCAATCATTGCAAAGGCACCATTTCAAACTATATTGAACTGTTATCAGTAATCAATATATATTATAAAGCAAAGTGTACAATGTGCGTGCCGATAAGGCTCAAAAACAACTCTACTCACGTTTAAGAAAGTTATGTCAGCATGTTGCTATAAAACCCATAACGGAGGTTTCTGTTTTTCTCTTAAGGGTGTAAAATTGAAGAGAAAAGGACTGGAATTTTAAGCCTCTCGCACCATGTAATTAGCCTCCTGAGATTGAGATACGAGGTTATGAATGAAAAATGTAGTTCGAGCTCCAGGCTACCAGGAAGCGCTAGGGTGCATTTCACTCAATGTTTATTGTTCATTCATTTCGTTCAGTTTGTAAAGGTTAAATATTTTTTCAGCTGTTCTTTTTAAATTACTTTTAAAATTGGTTCACCATTTCTTTCTAAATAAAATAATGATTTTACTTATCTGCAATCAATTAGAAAACCGACTGGATACTTTACAAAATAAATTTTCTCATAAGAAGGTTAATTGATTTACACATTATATTTAATCAATATATAACATCTACTTAAGTAAATTTAATGCAATATGACTGAACATTTTTTAGTAGTACAGTGAGCGAAATAAACAGACATAAAGCAAAAAAGAAGAGCTGAATTGACTGGGTATAAATCGAAAATAAAAAGTTTGAAGTGTTCTTATTGTATGTAATTATGAAAAATGGTTTTATTACTATGCATAATGAGCATTCCAGTTGATAAAATGACTAACTCCAATTACAGCATTTTTTCAATAAGATTTTATCACCCCTCATAGTTCAGGATAAAAAGAAATATGATAAAAAAATTGTGTCCTCATCATATTTTGGTTTTCACTTTGTAATAGTAGGTGCAGAGTCCGGCCAAATTACAGGGGGGGGGGGGATATCTTAAGGGAGGTTGAACTGGAAGAAAGGTCTTACAAAAAAAGTTTCTATGAATCTTCGGTAGTTTCTAAACTTCTGGATCTAATAGTACCACCACCGTAGTCGGCGCTTAAGTTGTACTCGAAATATAGTTTTTTTAACTAATAGACTTTTCAACTATAATCTAATAACTTTTTATCTGCTGACTGCTTGGATTGGGCTTATTCGATTCAGAATTACAGAAATTTTGTTCAATATTTCCATTAATTGTAAAGTCTTTCTGTTATTGAAACTACCACACAACTACCGGAGCGAAGCCGGGCACCCTAGCTAGTACATTAATAAGTGACATCATACGTCGGCAAACATCACCCTAATAGTGGATTATCTGTATCCATTAAAATAAATAACATTTACTTAACCATTTATTACATCATTATGGTTTAAAAAAAAAATGATCAGAAACTGTTACATTTATTTTATGCAAAAAAAAAAAATATCATCTGGTCTTTGTGGCATTCAGAGATTTTTTGTATATTGACTATAACTATTAAGGCCTCTGGATAAAACAAGATGACACCGACAAACTTAATGTTTTAACTTAAATCACCCTCATAATAATAATTTCGTTAATGAACATTCGTGAACGACCCACTATCAATCATTAACTAGTTACGGAACTATTTGACCAGGTTCTAGACCAATCACAATCAGTCACAGCCATTGACAGCTCAATCTGTTTGGACAATGCTGGCTGGGCCAGATCGTGACGGCCGTGTCGTTAATCTGAACGTGTCGTTCAGGACCGACCGAGAGCGGGCACACTGCACTGTACCGGGTGCACTCGGCCTTTCGCAAGAGGACATAAACGCTAAATGTCGGAACTTAATGTCAACACTTAGGTCCTTTACCCCCTTAGTGATCATCAAACTATTGCTAATATTGAATCTTGATCAAATTCTTAACCGATAACTGTTCGAAACTTTCAAATTTAGTATTCTAACTGTTTTGGTATGATGAATTTTCGTATTCCCCCCCCCCTACTTTGTATTTTCGACTATACGGATTTTTTCCCAGGGCCACGGTAGAAGCCATGGGGTATTCAATACCGGCTTCATGGGATCTCCTAATATAATTAAGATTTTAAATCAGCTTGTATGGGGGCAACGCGTCATTCGTCTCATCAGCAACTCTGTCCGTATTTTTTTGATGAGATAAACAACGTATCACTTGAATATCCATTGTTAGAAAAAGGTTACTTATACATGTATATAAGTTACCAAGTTTCATTTCATTCTATTTATACCTCTTTGGTATTGAATGATAATCAAACTTTGACATATCCTTTGTTTTGGCTCCAGTTACTCCTTGCCAGAGTCTGGAAAATAAGGTAGGTGTTTATTTTATCTAAATCGATATTTTGAACCGAGGTGAGTAGTTGTGCAAGTCATTTTTTTGTGTCTAATGCTGGGATTGCATTTGTAAAAAACACTCATTTCTTATTTGTTTTAAATTCAAAGGTTTTTTGTATAAATGTTTTTGAATTTTAAATCAAAAGAGCTTATATGAATAATAGTAATGTTAAGGAGTTCCTTTATTTTGGTACTTCATTTCAGACCTATAATTCAACATGTTATTCATTGTTTAAACTTTCATTTATTGTATAAATAATTAAATATATATTTTCAATCCTGCTCCTGATGTTTAAAACTAATCCCTAACACTCTAAGGTTATTTAAATTTTTTTTTATGTTCTCGGTCATATTGACATTGGTATTTATGAAATCTAATAATTTTATAAATTATAGTAAAAATAGATACATATTAATACTTGCATAAGTGAGGCGTTTGCTATCAAAAACAGATCATTCCATTTTTAGAAATTTTAGAGGAAAGACAAAAACCTTCACAAGTCCAGAGTAATAAAGCTAAAGTTTTTAAAATATTTTTAATTGTAAGTATAACCGCCTAGAATTGGATTAATTTTTCATCTTCATTCCAGGTGTATTACCTTGCGCGTAATTACATTAATTAGGTTAGAATAAGCTGATTTTGATGCAAAAACACAAATTTTCATGTATTTTTTTTTCAGTTTTTTGTTCAATGAAGTTGTGTGAAATTGTTTTTTTTTTTCCAGTTTAGGAGTCTTTACGAGTTTTAAATAAATGGCATCCACTTAACTTTTTCAAATGATCAGAAATTTCACAGTTGAGACGTAAACTTTGGTACAATGTGAAAAAAAGTTTTTTTTTTTATTTATCAAAGAAAAATAATATTGTAAATAAAATGCAGAAAGCAAGGACAGAAAGGAAAAAGATGGCTCGTTATTTAAATGAAATTGTTGTCGTCGTAATGCATCGGCTCACATTCTTGGTTTTCTTCTGCTGGCCTTCCTTCCTGGAATGAGCTGGATTTGAGCTATATCCCTTCGTCAGGTTATGTAGGACCCTCTAAACTTTCAAAATATGCAAAAAAAAAGTGGATTTCAGAAAAATACGGAATGAGCTGGTTTTTAAAGCAAACGCCTCAAGTAGTTAATTAACAAGATAAAATAAAATATGATATTTACCTTGTTGAGTACAGAGTAATACAGGGTAAAAGGTTTCAATTATTTTTTAATTTCTTATTATTAGGGGAGAGCGGGGTTGGTTGGCAACAGTTTTCACTTTTTTGATTGTTGAGTCGTTCCTGTTAATATAATCCTAATAGGGCTGATACCACTGTAAACTCCAAGTATTAGAGTACTTCAATTATTTTTTTCTCCAAATAATATTTAATACTAAGATCATAGAAAATTGAAGAATTCGTCAATCCATAGTATGCCAATTAACCCCCTATGTGGGGCAGGTTGGCCTAGAAGGTGGGGTTGTTTAGCCATCTCATTCAAGTACTGCCAGACAGATATTATTGTTATTAAAAGCTGCACTATAGTGGTTTAATAATTATGAATTGATTTTTAACAGCTTTCAAGGGAAGATAGAAGTTTAGACTGTCGTCACTTACTGCATAAGAAAAATTGCTCTCATCCTCCTTGCTGGAACTAAAGACAACTGGTAGTTTCACCTTTTTTTTATGTTAACCTAGCATTTGTGAATTGCTACTGCGCAAAAAACCCCCAGATGAAGAGAGCCAACTAACGCCACAGGAGAGATCATATGAAATATGGCTGCCAGGACAGGGGAGAACAATGAAACAAGAAACTGGTTAGTCGAAAGGTTAGGTGGGGCTATGTAAACAGAGTCGGATTCAAATGTTTTGTCATGCCTTTAAACCAAATTTACTGAAAATATAAAAATTTACTTACATATTGTAAAATCAATCAATGCAGCACACTCTTCTCTACACTGTTAGCATCAGATTGAAAACTCAGGACAAGACTCCCAAGGTCGAGCGGGTCACATGGTACAATGGTGGGGCCTTCAAAATAGGTGTGACGGAAACTATAAGCCAATGGCCAACCTACCCCCTATGCCAAACAACCCCGCTCTCCCCCACTATATGATATTAATCCCATCTTCTAGCATAGATACTTTGCGTGATGCTCATATATTTGTTTTCATTTTAGCCCTGACGAAGATCCACATGTTTGTATCGAAACTTGGGTTCTTCAAATAAAGAAAATATTGTCTAAAAATCCTGATTATAAATAATCCTTATCTCAATGAAAACAGCTGGCCAATAAACGCTACAAAATTTTAAAATTATTGCAAAGGCCCCTACCCTTTACCGTAAACCTACTTCTATAATGAGACTCCTCGCCACTACATAATTCCCACATCTTGTCGATTACATTCTAGGGTAAACATAAAGCGGACTTCACTTTCTAAATTCCACGCATGACCAGGACGACATAAAGGCAAGATAGAACAGTCCGTACTCCATATCCTCGGAACGACAGATCGCAGGCAGTCTCGGATATCCCCGGACTGACGTTGAGAAATGAGGCCGATGTCACCGGAGAAAGGGACTTGTTGATAATTATCTATACAGGTGTGGTCAGGAGAGATCTATGTAGCTGTGGACTGTAGTGTGGTATTGGAGATACTGTCAGCTGATCCAGTTTGCATTGCTATGCTATAATATATGGGAAAGTTGTGAGGATGTATGTATTTAATGAACTGAAGACATCTCTTTGTTCTTTGTTTAGCGTCCCTTTAGGCATCTAAGGCTAATTGAACGATGCTACTGTGGGAGTCCCAAATTTTGCCTATCCAGGTATAATTAGGATAGAGATTTTTAACGAGTACGTGACATCGCACAGGCTTGTGACATCCATTTTACGTCCTATCCGAGAGCGGCATAGCTAAGAATTTTTTACTCCCTTTAAAAAGATCCTAGGGCCATCCCGAGACGAACCCGCTAACTTTAGTATTCTGGGTTGCCAATCTATTTGAGATATAATACTAACTTTGTGATAAAATAATTATATCAATTATTAAATAGACAACTGACCGATTTGTTGGAATGGTTGTAAATAATACGGACGTTAAATCGATCCTTGAACAAACATAAAATTAGGGATGCCCTATCAAGATCTCCTTGCTTCAAAGAACAAATAGAAGACGTGCAAATGTTCGAGATATAAACCTTAAATTAAAATTATGTCGTCATAGTTTTTGGTTGATTTGATCTTTAAGTCAAACATCTTCACTGACTTTGTCTGCTTGATGACGATATTTATTTTGAAGTAAATTAGCTGCATAGGCGGATCCAGGGGTCATGACCCTCTAAATATTTTGGCTTTTCAATTTTTTTGTATTTTTGAACGAATAATGCAATTAAGTAGTTACCATGACCTAGAAATAACACTTTTAGTTAATTCGATCGCACTCTTAATATGTACAAGGTAATAATCTCATTAAATAATGTCGATGTCAGCCACGTGATTAAGAGACAGGGGTCCAGCCCAATTTTTTTTCTAAATCCACCCCTGATTATATCGATATAAATAGGGGGGTAAAGAAGGGGGGGGGGAGAATCAAGCTTGGTCTCCTTTCCTGTATACAATCGTTGAAAATTTAGGGTTTAATAATTACTTAGAATACGATTAGTAGCGCAACCAGAATTACCTTCAGGTGGTTTAAATAATTTTATTAAAATTTTGATAAAAAATCCCACTATTTCTGTAAAGTACAAAATGCTCATAATACACTATATTTATAAATAAATAACTATAATAAATAAACTGTATTTATTTGAATACAAAGTGAATAGAATAATGCTGCTTAAAATTTAAATTTAATTATCTGATATAGGCGGGCGCAATCGACTATAGGGTGCGCTAGTAGTTTTGCAAAATGTCGGAAAGAACGGTGTTAGACTTAGTTGATGTGATAGAGATAATTGGTAATTTTAAAAGACCATTAATTGAAGGGCAGGTTATTCTTGATGCAAACCACATATTTACATGTGGAATAACATCTAAAAATAAAAAAACAGTTATTTTACAAGCCTCGTGCCTTTAAACTAGCAATCTTAAAAGACTGCCCCATCAAATAAAAGTGGAAATCAAATTTATTAATAATAATAAGCAATTTTTTTGTCATTGTACGTGTAAAGCTGGTAGTTCTGGTAAGTGCAAACACATCATTGTAACTTTACTCGACGTTTTTCGGTTAGTAATAACATTAATTACCTATTCACACAATCATTGTTATGACAGCTTAGATTCTTTGTCATATTATTTATTTATTTGTCAAAACTTTCAGGCTTCGCATTGAAAACATGGAACAATTAAGCACAACGGATGTAATAGAAAAATGGGGAAAATTAAAAAAGAAAAACAAATCTATGACACTATGGTCTCAATGTTATTTGCATAAAACTAGCATTTTGGAAAAATAAAATGTCAAATACTAATATTTACATGGATAAATATAGTCTCTTTCTTTAAAATAAAGACTACATATCGGCATATGTTTCGAAACAGGCTTATCTATTCTTAATTAGGCCATTAGATAGAAAATTTAATTAAGTATGTGATATTAGTGAGAAAAAGAAGTATCTGCCTGTCGTCTGGGGGGGGTGGCTACAGCTGCCAACTAAGATAATTTAATTGCGCCAGTAGATAAGATATAATTTCATTAACAGAAAGTAGCACATGCAGCTAAATTATTATCAGAGTTCAGATAAATCTTTGACGTACTATAGAATTTTTTTTGTTTAAAATATTTATTTTATTTTCCTTTTGCGATCTTTTTATGGTATTACTATTGATAGGGTCACCTGTGGTGTAGTGGTTAGCATGGCAACCTACAATACTAAAGGTCGCTGGTTCGCACTCCGCGATGACCCTATGCTTTTTTACTTTCACTTACCTATATATGAAATATATAGTAAGTGGAAGTATTGCGATCGTGAAAATTTTCGACTTCCGGTTTTCAACGGAAATACATGTTTGGGGTCCCCTGAGTCGAAATAACCAAGTCCCGCGAAATGGTCTGTGTGTGTTATGTGTGTGTGAACAGACTAGCTCAAAAACTATAAACCGTGGGAACCTGAAATTGAGTATTTAGTGTAGGTATATGCCCGCGATGTGACAGCAAAAATTTCATCAAATTTGCTCAAAGGGAGGGGGTACTTTATTTAAAAACTTTTTAAGTTTTTTTCGATTTTCTCAAAAACGGCTCTAACGATTTTGATTAAACTGAGTATTTGATCTATTGATATGTCCGAGATATGACCGTAAAAATTTCATCAAAATTGATCTACCGGAGGGGGGACTTTACTTAATAAATTTTGTATCATTTTCACGTGTTTTTTTTATTTCCTCAAAAACGGTTTTAACGATTTTGATCAAACTTGGTATTTGATGTATTTATATGCCCGAGATATGACTGTAAAAATTTCATCAAAATTGATCAACAGGAGGGGGGACTTTACTTAATAAATTTTGTCCAATTTTTACCTTTTTGATCGATTATCTCAAAAACGGCTTTAACGATTTTTATCAAATTCGTTATGTTTAATGAAAATTAGTTGTTATTTAATATCAGGTAAGCTTTATCATTATTAAAATGTTCTGAGGGGGCTTAAATGGGGAAGGGGCCTTTTTTGTTTTTCTATAAAGTACCTTTGTTTTAGTTTATATTGAGAAATTAACTGTCTCTCATCACGCCTAAAAAAAAGAAATGGCTAAACATGATACATGAAGAAAATCAAGTAAACATATACAGGAGAAAAAAAGAAAAATATTCCGTCAACTCATAAAACACCTTGAGCTCACGCATGCGCCGTACACCTTTAATGACAAACCAATGCGTTATAATTAAAGCTGTTCTGTTCATTTGAGAAGTGGCAATTAACAAAACGCATTAATTTCTAATCTAAGTAAGTTGGTAAGTGAAAGTTGTGTGTTGCGCGCACGCACCAGATTTTTAAAGAGAGTAAATAGTCCTTGGCTCTGCCATCTATTATAGGACCTATAATAGAGGTTCCGAGCCTGTACGATGTCAGGTACTCGTTAAAGATCCCTATCCTAATTATCCTTGGTTGGGCAAAATTTAGGACTCACACTGTAGCATCGTCCGAATAGCCTTAATAAAGTGACGTTAAATAAACAATAAAACATTACTATTGATGAGACCTAAGACATTTCAATCAAATACTCAAAACATCTATTTAAACTACTGGTGAAGAACTAAATCGATTTTCGATATTTAGTACTGAAGGCTAGTTTATAAAAAGTTATCATCCGGACTATAATATACCTGTCACATATAACCTATTATAATAAATATAGCTGCGGCTATAATGGCTTCTAATATAGGAAGCAGTGATCGGGCGAGGGAGCACGTGGTTTCCGTTCCGCAAGGGCAAGCAGCGCCCTCCCGGAACTGAGGCAATTAGCAGTACCTCGCTGTTCCGTGATCTTTGGTCGGAAGTTGACATGGCCGGTGTTTGGAGTGTGGTCAGAATCAGCACTAACTCTGCGGTGTGGTCACTAAGTAACTCCATAACTCCAGCAACTGGAATAAAAGATCTGTGGCCTCGATCCCTCAATGCCGCAGCTTTAGTGAAAACAATGAGTCATTTGAGAGAGAATGTCCAACCTGTATACTGTTACATAAAGTTATAATTCTAATAAATAAGCTGTTCACACATTAGTTAAGATTCAAATTGAAAATGATCTGAGTAAGTTTACAGAGTTTATAGTATATTCCTTTTATATTATAGTATATAGTTTATTAGTTTATGAGGTTAGGAAGGAGAAACGACCGTGCGGATAGAGTGCTTAGGCTTAATGGAGAGGCAATAGAACAGGTGAGGGACTATAGATACCTTGGGTCCCACCTGAATGAGCACGGATGGCTGGACGGCGAGATTACGGAGAGAGTAAAGGCTGCGGGAAGATGCTTCAATTCCTTAAAGATTGGCTTCCTGGGGAAGAGGGAAATCTCAAAACATACCAAAAAGGTAATTTATAAAAATACTTTCCTTCCGATACTTACGTATGGTAGTGAATCCTGGACCCTCACCACAAAACACAAAAGTCAGATCCAAGCAATGGAGATGAGGTACCTCAGGAAAATCGAGGGAAAGACAAGGCGGGACCGTGTGAGGAACACTACGATCAGAGCGAGCCTGGATGTCAGGCCAGCAGAGGAGATTTTAGAAGAACATCGCCTGAGGTGGTTCGGACACGTGTCTAGAATGACGGAGAATCGCATTCCTCGAGCCACATACGAGGCTATCGCCGATGGAAAGAGACCGCAAGGAAGACCTAGGAAGACATGGAATGAAGGACTGAAGGAGGCCTTTGACAGGAGAGGTCTAGACTGGAGGAGGAGACAGTTGGTTCTGGACCGGGATACATGGATCAGGCTGTATCGAAAGGCACCTCACACTGCGCTGCGGTAGAAGAGGGATGATCAAGAAGAAGATAGTATATTCCAGTGAATAGGAACCTCGGCAAATACAATCAAAAAGGTATGATCGTGAGCAGGTTAATTAATTGTTGAATATTACCCTTCAACTGATTTCAACATTACATCAACATTAGGTGCGGTGGCGTATTTTAGGGGTATCCCGAATTGAACGGTATCGGTCCCCGGGGTCCGACTGCTGGGATGAGCCACATATGATATCGGGCGTCGGGGTCCGATGGGAATGCTTTGACGAAAGCGCTATCTTTTGACTAAAAAGTGAATTAAATGAGCTTCTCAAGGGCATTACCTCTTGGTGAGGATTGGAACTAGACATAATAGCCGCAGGACAGGCCGATACTTGATTTACACCATACTTTATCAAAAATCGAAATTAGAGTCCGATTCTAAAAAACAACAGAACTTCAGCTGTTAGCAACATTTTCTGGACTAAAATTCAATAATCTAATTAAAAATCGACTAAATTGAGTGTTTGAAGTATTCGGACTTTTGGACATTTTCATGTGGACTTTCGGACTCCGAGGATCGAAAATGCACCTAACGTGTTAAGAAGCTTCTGGATTTTACTCAAGCAGGGCATTTTGGGGGACTTTCAGGGAATAAGAAACACACGCAATATCCTGCCTGTACAAAAGTCCGTTTCTTGTTTACAGTAGAATACATCGACAAGATGTCGGAATAATGCTGACGAAGAGAATCACTATGGAAGTCGGTCTTGGTTTGGGGTTGGTGACATTGAAATAATTTTAAAATAGATTAACTTGGCATTTTAATTGTACATTGTCTGCCATGGCGATGGCATCTTAAAGTTTTAACTGAAATATCTTTACATCATATCATTACAATTTAATTCGAATTCTAATTATATATTTCAAAATAACTGGTCAGTGAATATTGAAACCAAAAAAGTATATGAAAAAGACTTGAATTAAAAGATGTCATGGTAATTACAAGCAAAGAGGTACGCTCCCGTATAGGTTAATTACGTGATAAATTTTCCATTTAACTGATTCTTACCTTTAAGAACCTTCTTGATTATAATCAGGCAGAACTATCCTCTTCCAATGCATAACCCCATGCACTTCAACTTGACTGTTTTATTTTTTCGACGGTCATCCTGATTCTTTCTAATATCAATAACGTTACATGTTTATTGACTTTATATTCCACTCAACCATTGAACAAAGTAGAAGAGCTTTCTCTGTTAACATTAGGATCATGGCAGATTTAGCACGAAATTTGAGGGGGGGGGGGAGTCATGACCGGGTCTCATAATCACGTGGCTCACAGCACCGGTTTTTAATGAGATTATTAGCTTGTATTAAGAACGATTTCGATCTACACAACCAAAAGTGTTTTGTTTATGGCATAGTAACCATAGTAACTACCTAATTGCATTATTCCTTTAAAAACACTTTTAGTGTGTTTAATGTTTTACATTAAAAAACATAAATATTTGAGTGCGTCATGTCCCTACGAAACTTCTCTGGATTCGCCCATGATTAGGATGAAATATTAACGGTGTGACGAATGGTTGCTCAATAATTTCATTTAGACTCAATAGCCCGTAGTTTCAGAATCACCCATAACAACCACCGGGTAGTTGGTAGGTTGATATTTGAGTTTATTCATTATTTTTATGTATCAAGTTAAATCTTTTAAAGTTTGCCTAAAGATTTTTTTTTAAAACAGTGTCCAAGAGCTACTCTGCTTCCCTGGTTAAAAAAAAAGGTGAATATTTTCAATTTTATATACATTTTTAAAGAAACGAAAAAGATTCATACTGACCTTCAGCGAGAACTTTCTTCAATATGTCTTCGATGTCAATTAACCCAACATAAACAGCCATTAGACTGAAATATCCTCTTTAAATGGAAGCATCCATCTTGTTTCTTGAATTTTATCAGCTGATAGCAGAGCGTACCACGTGCTATCAATAGAGACATTAAAGGGCTTATATATTAGGAACGGCTCTTCACTATCCACAAGTGAAAGTAACGTTCATTGTTATTTTGTTTAAATTATGTGTTGTTATTTAATATATCTAATGATTGTGTAGGATCTTTTCCTCATTGAGAGTTCATAATATTTTCTTTTTAACGTATGCCAATTAGGTTAGTATAGGTTACTCGCCAGTTTTTTATTCGTCGTATTAGCTAAACAAGCAAAAACAAGTAAAAAACTAAAAATGTATGAAAGAAAACAAATTTAAGGCCTGTTGTTATTTAGTAAAAACAACTTAGAAATAGTAACAATAATATCAAGTTCTGTTTTTCCTCTATAATCTCTTAAGACCCGTTTCCACGTTTAGTGGTTAGCAACCTACAATACTAAAGGTCACGAGTTCGCGTCCCGCGTTGGCCCTAGGATTTTTCAATGGGAGTACAAAATAGCCAAGGTATGCCGTCCCTAGGATAGGACGTAAAAATTGAGATCCCGAGCCTACTACCGTACAGGTTTACATCGCTTAGGTACTCTTTAAAGGTCCCTATCCAAATTATACCTTTTTTTTCTCTGTATTCTTTAATTCACAACTATCAGTATTTACCGACAACCAGCGAATGGAATAACAGTGATACAAACTAAAAAACAATAACATGGCTTGTTAGGCATGAGGAAGAGATAAACCCAGTGGCTATTCTCCGGACTTGTTATTCTAGGAGGTCTCGGGTCCAGCTCCTTTTGAGCCTTCGGCGGACATTACCTGGCATGTTTTTCTGGGCCATGTCTTGTATGAAGCGATTTGGATGACCATGAAGTTTGTTGTAAAATCTTTTGTAGTGAGTGCGTATGTGTTCACTGACAGTTAGCATGCGTAAATCTGTGTAGAGTGTTAAGTTACTGACGTACCAAGGGGCTTTTGTGATTGTTCGGACTGGAATATTTACAGTTTCTGGATTTGTGTTTTTTTTTTCGCAATGCCATAAATTCGTGAGGCATACGTCCAAATTGATTTCATTAAGTAGTTGTATGTATTACGTTTTTGTCTGAGATCTAATTTTGAGTATTGACCCAGTAGGGAACATAATAGTCGGAGTCGCTGATTCAATGTCTTTCGCTTAGGAGTGATATGTGGGGCCCACGTCATGCTTCTTTCAAATGTTAGCCCAAGGTAGTGTACTTTGTCGGACTGTGGGATATGTTCATTGTCAAGATAGATTGGAGGGTAGGTCGGAGTGAAAATGTGATGTTGATGATGAGTTTTATTTTCCAAAGTTTACACCAGTTATGTAAACTCTCTAAGTGATTCAAATTATACCTGGATAGAAAAATTTAGGATTCCCACTGTAACATCGTCCGATTAGCCTTAGTGGCATAAAGTAACGTTAAACAAGCAAACAACACGGTTATGTTTGGAAACAATATTAACCGTTCTGTAAAAATTATAAACAGGATTATTTGGTAAACTGTAATCACCCCTGGCGGTCAAAAAGAGAAGCGACGTTTGGTTCTAAACTTCGTCCCAAAAACATAGTCGTGTAAACAGGGCCTGTGATATTGACGTGAAACTTGGCCAAAATTAGATAATGCAGGCAACGAATAAAGAAGGAGGGTAGAAGAAACTTTAAATGGCTCTGCTGAAAACAAAAGAAAGAATTGTTTTTAGCTGGACCAATTTAGCTTTGAAGATATGATTGGCGGCACATATAAGCCAATAACCAAAAAAAATAAGAAAATCCATCGAGTGCGATGATAAAAGGTATAGGAAGTTACATAACAAAGATCGCTGGTCACTGATATCGCAGCTGTTCTGGCTTAATTTAATTACACACTGGATAAGATCTTGAACTAAAAAAAAAAAAATGAAATGGCCAGTTGCGAAAACTGCCAATTACCTGCCGATGATCTAGTTAGTCATAGTATTAAGATAAAACTGTTAATTGTTAGTCACCTATTATTAAAATTATAGTAACCATTTCATAGGAGGGTACATTGGATGTATTTGTATAGGGAAAATGTTTTTTTTTTTTTTTTTTTTTTTTTAAATCTGTTGTTTGTTACTTTTAATTTCCTATTCACTTACTGAGTTTTCGTATATTTAATAATTATCACAGGGGACCGGGATGGCCGAGTGGACAAAGACGCTTGCAATAGGTAATCAAAGTTAAGCAACGTCGAGCGTGTTTAGTACTTGGATGGGTGACCGCTCCATTCGGGTGACCACCCGCCAATGAACGCCACGCAGTCGAAGCCTACCCCCACCCCCGGCTATGTGAGACCCGCTAGCCTACTGGAGGCGACTCACACCGACGGGGCGTAGGAGTGATGAACCTTCCCTGTGTATCTCATCTAGAATCGTGGTATGGTTTTTCAGGATGTCAGGATGTCCGGGCGGTTACGAAGGTTTGGTACAAGGACGGTAAGCTTCGGGGAAAGAAATATAAGTCCTCGGGGCCTGCTGACTCCAGGCTGCCATAATCCCTGAACCTAGACCAGTTTGTCGCTGTCCTTGAACCCGAAAAAGCTGACGCCATCGGTGGGAAGGACACTGCCAAATTGGCCCCAATGGGATTGGTTATGGAGCTATGGGCAGTCTGCCGCTGCACCATGGTGACCATGGCTTGCAGCAACGTGAGGTTTGGGCTACCCTCTCCAGGCTGTCTGTTCTCCTGCAAGCAACACGAATGTCTGTAAGAAGACCACACTGCGCGACCAAATGTCTAATTAGGCCAAATGCGCCAAACGAAAAAAAAAGAATTATCACTGCATCGGCATCGAAATTTTAAGCCTGTTTTTGTGGTCAAATTTCAATAAAAAATGTTGCTTCTTGACCTCCGGAAGCGTTTACTAGGAACCTTATAGTCCTGATACAAGGTTAAAAATCTAGTGCGTGCGCGCAACACACAACTTTCACTTACCAACTTACTTAGATTAGAAATTGATGTGTTTTCTTAATTGTCACTTCTTAAAGTCACACATTTTTCCACATTCTTTTCTTATTTTTATTTTTATTTTCTCTATAAAAAACACTTTTTTTATTTTTATTTATTATTAAATAAAAGTTTTTACTTGTGATAATTCGGTAATGCAAGCATAATACTACAGGTCGTCTGATTTTATAATTCTCTAAGTAGTTGTAGAAAACTTCATTTAGTTACCATGAAACAAATAATTTCCATTAAATGAACAGAACGGCTTTAATTATAAATAATGGTTTGTCATTAAAAAGTGGCTCTACCGTCCCTCGTTTAGGACGTAAAATGAAGGTCCTGAGCCTGTACGATGTCAGGTACTCGTTGAAGATCACTATTGCAATTATACCTGGATAGGCAGAATTTAGGACTCTCTCTATAGCATCATCTGATTAACCTTAGTGGCATACAGTGACGTTAACCAAACAAAAAAACCAAAAACAACTATTCATATATGTATTTATAAGAAATAAGTTATGAAGATGATTCTCTGAAGCAATCAGAACTAGCCATGTCATCTTCCCGGTGCAGTTGAAGATACCAACAAGATGAAAGGTGTTCATCACTCATGAGGAGTTTCACAAGAGTACCCTTCACAACATGGACGCGGCCTTGTCTAGTTAATATGCTACATAGTAAATACCATCCGAACCCTATTTGGATATTTCATCTTGGATCATCCATCTTAGTCTGATTTATTGATTTCTTAACTCGTACATCAAACAAAATGCCAGTTTCATAAATTAATATATGAGTGATTCTAAAATTATGGTGGTATTTGGCTCTTAATTTTTTTGGAATTTCAAAGCCATTTTTCCTATGTTGCTGGTTGCCGATGGCGTGATCACATACTCCTTACCAATGATGTGAAGTGTGCACACACTTTTATTCATAGTTTTTGAGATAATGATTTTCAAAGAAAGAAATGTTGTAGGGAGTGACAAAATGTAACATATGACATCATTAAGTAGGATATTAATTTAAATATTTTAAAAAAGAATTATCTAAATTTTCAAGTCTCGTTTCGTCTAAAGTAAGTCTCGTTGTTATATAGGTATAATGTTTCGATCCCTACCATCAAAATAGGTGAGGAACTAAAAGTTAACTATTGACATTTAAAAGTTTATTTGGCGGTTTAAGGGGGGGGGGGGCTTGAAAGTACGCATAATCAATCGAAAACTAACTTTCTGAACTGACAATGATTATTAATCAACATAACCAAGTTACAAATTTAATCACAAGTCTCTCCCTGACCAACATTGTCACTTCCTAGCTAAAAACGAAATCAGTACAGGCTAGGGAGTGCATGGGCGGATCCAGCCGATCGTAAAGGGGGGGGCTGCAGTCCTAAAGGGGGGGGGCTGCAGCCCCACAGCCCTTTATTTGGATCTGCTAATAAGCTTTTTTACCTTTATGTTCCTTTCCCACAATTAAAATTCGACTTATTCTGCACGTTATTTGTTCTTTTACTTGTTTCCTTACATTAAGGAAAGTCAAATTCTATCTTTAAATGACGAAAACTTTTCCAAAGGGAGGGGCTGCAGCCCCCACAGCCCCCCCCCCCCCCCTGGATCCGCCAATGAGGGAGTGACAGGTCAGGGAGGGACCAATCGACCATTTATCATCAATTTTGGCAAAACTACAGTAAAAATCGTTTATAACGAACTTCAAGGGACTGGAGGTTTTTGTTCGTTATAGCCGATGTTCTCTTTAAGCGGTATTATCGGTTATAACGAACAGTTCGCTGTAAACGGTGTTAAACTGGTTCCTATAGTCACTTCGTCTTAATTTTGTGTCTGTTAAATATTGAGCATTATCGATACATATTTTCATCTACATCTACAGTACATAATTAATATTACGTCAATTTAAGTGCGTAATAACAAATAACAATTAAAATACATAATGCAAAATGTCAAAATTTTGGTATTCTAAAAATATAGACAATTTAAATTTAATAAAAAATTAAATTTAAATTAAAAAATATATAATGAAAAAAGGGTGAAAATACATATTATCAAATCCAAAATTACATATAAATAAGTAAGTTAAATAAAAAAATCTTTCATTCTTGTCTGTCACCTTCCTCGTAGTTCGGCAAAAAAAAAAAATTCGATTAAAGTGGAGACAACCGAGATTCTTTGACAATTACTGGAGTTTCATATCCAGTTGAACGAGATGTTTTTAATTCACGGGCAATCGTACTCGCGGAATCGACTCGGCAAACTATCCCAAACTGTTCCTCAATCGTACATATATTGTTGTCATGGCATGTTTCCGTGTTTAAAGACAAGAGAGAACTGAATTGAGACACTGTCGAGTGCATTGATGTAAAGTAAACAAAACTTTTTTTCTTCCTTTCGTAGAACTTAGTCTTAAAATGTAGGCTGTAAGCGACATTTTAACTGCTACTGTTCCAGGAAAATGTTGGCTCTAACCGACCTGTTCACTATAACCGATGTCTGTTTTAAGCGATATTAATGTTTTTTTTTCTGTATGTAATTTCATGGGGCCGATTATTTTGTTTGTTATATCCGATTGTACGTTATAGCCGGTGTCGTTATAGACGATTTTGACTGTAGTACAAAATTTCCTAAAAGCAGTTTATGGCTGTTAAGAGATTCGAAAGGTCTGTAAAACTGTAATAAAATATATATGTTAAGGTAAAAGTAGATATTGCGGCAAATGTAAACATTTTCCGGAAAATGTGCACATTTGCCTCTTCGCTTGGGTAATGTGCATTCAGCTAACATTTACAATTTCAAAGAAGGGAAATGTACATTGAATTCACAATGACCATGTCGTTTTTGTTCGTTTTGGTAAATGTGAGCATACAAAATACAAAATGTTGTAAAAATGGAATATTATGTAATTCCCAGTGCCACAATTCTTGCTCAAATAAATAAATCTTTTTTCATTACGAAATTTCTATATGTTCCTTTATAGTTTTATAAAATGTAACTGTTCACTGTTTCGCTGTTGGCGTGGCCTGTTTTGAGAGGTTATGTGACCGTGATCTCATCGAACTTCCATCGCCTTTTTTTCAGTTAAAAAGTGCCTTGATTGGCTTTAATAGATTCTAGCTTTCGACTCCCGCTCGCTGCGCTCGCTCTTCAGAGATATATAAACCCCCTTAAGGGTCCTTTTCAGTGTACATTTACTGTAACATATATATATTGTTTACTATCATAATTTTGATAAGATATAAGGAGTGACTCACTATAAAAATATTGTTTAAACTTCCTCCACGTCCTCAAAGCAACAGAAGTAAATTAAGGAGAAATTTTATGATTCGACGCAGGCGCGGTTCCAGAAAAAAAATTCGGAGGGGGGGGGGATTGGTCGGTAGGAAAAAAAAAATAGCACACTATATTTGCTTACACTTATACATTAAGTTCATATACAAAATTCTGTAAAAAAAAATCTAGTCAAAATTAAACTAAACTTCCCTAAAAAACTCGTAAAAGTTAGATGCGTAATTAATTTTTTTAATTCATCCCACTAATTTTTTTTTCGTCAAAATTTCGGGGGGGGATTGATCCCCAATACCCCCCCCCCCACCGGGACCGCCACTGATTCGACGTATACTCGGGTTCATAGCAAAGTACATGACCTCTACTTTTTGACAGGATAGGGAGTGATAAAAAGAGCACTGTTATTGATTTTAGTGAATTTTATCCTCTCTTTAGGAGCTTGAAAGTTAGGTAGCAGTGTTCATTACCAATGAGATAATATGTAGCAATCAAACAAATTTAAAATCCTTCAGGCGGTTGTCGATTTATCATTCTGTGACACAAATACAACTATAATTTTAGAATCACTCATATAAATAATATGAACTACATAATAACGTTTTTTGTTTGTTTGCGAAGACCACATCCAGTTACTTTCACGACCCGACTTCTAGTTACTTTTAGTAAACAGTTACTTTCAACTAGCTGTAGTGGTTATAAACAGTGATAACCTTAATTTGTAATTTCAGTGATAATAAAAATGGGTATTTGGAAATTAGCTCAAGAAATTTCTGTCAAAAACAAGGCATTTCAGTTTTTGCAAGAAAATGAAATATTACATAGAACAAGTGTGTGTTCTATTATAAATAAATATTCATAGCTGAATTATATTCTTGTTATTCTCATCTAGGCCATTATTTGCAATTACAGGTTATAAATATTGTTATCAAAATAAGGGTAAGGGTACTGAAGAGCGGCTGATGGGCGTGGCCTGTTTTGAGAGGTTATGTGACCGTGATGTTACCGAACTCACATCGCCTTTTTTTCAGTTAATAAGTGCCTTGATTGGCTTTAGTAGATTCTAGCTTTCGACTCCCGCTCGCTCTTCAGAGATAAATAAACCCCCAAAAGGGTCCTTCTCAGTGGAGATCAGGCCTTAATTTGAAGCCGCACTTCACGCACTAGTGGCAAAATAAGTGTTTAAAAGATGTAACTGATTACTAAAAGTAACTGGATGTCGCGTCATGAAAGTAACTGGTTGTGGTCTTCGCAAACAGAACCAAAACGAATATTTGTGCATAATATTCTTTTAATTTCTTTTAACATGTTTGTTGAAGTGTTAGTCTTACCTTGAATCCTTAATCAAAAGTAGAATAGTAGTACCTGTAGCAAAGAGTAAAAAAGTACTACAAATAGTAGTAGTATGGTAATAGAGTTCCGCGTTGGTAAGATAGTAACCTCAGCCGGGGGCATTAGAATCCCGAACAAAGGCTGTCCATTGTGGGCTCTTCTATTGTTCGCCCTATTCAATGGCCTCACTGACCAACTTCTCTCTCTATCTGGTTTTAAAGTCAAATAAAAAAAAAAAATAAATCAAAGTTTCTCTTCATGCTCTGTTACTTTTCCTTCTGGGTATTGTTGTCATGGGTCATTCGCTTAACTTATCAAAGCCATTTAACGTCAAAATATCTACTACTCAATTCAGAGGTGAACCCCAACACCGGGAATAACTCAAAACCTGATAATTACAAAACGTAAAAAGGAGGGCAGAAGAAACTTTAAATGGATCTACTAAAAAAAAAATCTGGTGCGATGCGCGAAACACACAACTTTCACTTACCAACTTACCTAGATTAGAAATCGACGTGTTTTGTTAAATGCCATTTCTCAAAGTCACACATTTTTTCACATTCATTTAATTATTTTTGTTTGTATTTGCTCATGTGTGAATATATGTAATAATTCGACAATGCAAGCATAATGCTCCACGTCGTCTGATTTTATAATTCTCTATGTACTTGTTGAAAATTTCATACAGTTACCATGAAACAAATAATTTCCATTAAATGAACAGAACATCTTTAATTATAATGGTCATTAAAGGCGAACTGCACATGCGTGAGCTCAATGTGTTTAATGAGTTGACGGAATATTTTTCTTTTTTTTCTCCTGGATATATTCACTTGATTTTTTTCATATTTCATATTTAGCCATTTATTATTTTTAGGCGAAACGAGAGACAGATAATTTCTCCATATAAAAAAAAAAACAAATGTACTTTATAGGAAAACAAAAAAGGCCCCTTTCTCATTTATACATATACATAAACTCCTTAGAACATTTTAATAATGATAAAGCTTACCTGATATTAAAGAATACTTGGTTCTCATTAAATATCACAAGTTTAATCAAAATCATTTAAGCTATTTTTGAGAAAAAAATTGTGAAATAAAGTGCCCCCCTCCGGTTGATAAAATTTGATGAAATTATTGTAGTCATATCTCGGGCATATAAATACATTAAATACCAAGTTTTATCAAAATCCTTAGAGCCGTTTTTGAGAAAATCGAAAAAACCGTAAACATTTACTAAATAAAGTACCCTCTCCCTTTGACCGATTTTGATGAAATTTTTGCTGTCACATCACGAGCATATACATACACCAAATACTCTATTTCAGGTTCGTATGGTTTATAGTTTTTGAGCTAGTCTGTTCACACATACACAGATCATTCCGTGGGACTCGGTTATTTGGACTCAGGGGACCCCAAAACGTGTAATTCCGTTGAAAACCGGAAGTCGAAATGTTTCACGATCGCAATACTTTCCCTTACTGAAATTAAAACGCATTTGTATCCTATTTTAGAGTAACATCTCAGGTTTCTAAAATATGTTTGATGCAGTAATATTAAGACCAAGGCCTGAGAAAAAGAAATTTAATTTCAAAGAAGTAAGGATAAATTTTATTAAAAATGAAATTATTTTTTTTTTAATTATAAATGATTTTTTTTCTCAGTTTAAAGAGTAATAAAACTTTTTCATTTAACATTTAAATTTTAAACAGAAACATATCATTAATGTTCTTTTATAAAATTTTCATCGATGTTTCGTGGATTGAGCTAAAAATTTAACGTTTATGCAAGCATATTCAAATCTTTTAGCGCATTCAGAAGAAAAAATTATATTTTTCAGTCGATTTTTGAGATATGACGTTATTGGAAGGAGTGAGTGAATCGTCAATAAACTGTTCGATTAACCTTTGCCTTAACAAGCTCATACGTCATTACTTTTGTAGAAGTAAACAAGTAACAAGAAAATTGTTTTTCATTAATTTTATAAGTAGATATTATAAAGATATAACTAACCATTAAAATGCCAGAAGCTTTGTTATTAATGTTTTTTTTAATTCGCTCAACAATCCTTCAGCTTTCAGTACCCCAACCGTCAAAAAACTAAAAATACGTATAATGATCAAATTATATCCATTGAAGATAATAACTGTAGAAATATATCGTAAATGATATTTATAAAAACCCAAAAAAATATCTTGTAGGCATTGGCTATGCAAATATTTCGTAGTTCCGCCTGTCATCAAACTTCCAACCCATTCTAGATTATTATAAATTGCCAGATGAGAACCGCAATAATTATACGTAATAATTATAAAGCGCTACTTTGGTGAAATCTGCTGTTCTCACGCTGCGAGCTAACACTATCTAATTATTCCAAACTTTACGAGCTATATATTTAAATGTGCCATATCAAAATCACCGAATATCTAAAAATAAATTAAGAATCTGGAGCGATGCGCACGTCACACACCTTTCACTTACCAACCTATTTACAGTATAAGTCGACGTGTATTGATTAATGAGAAACGCCATTTCGCAAAATAGAAAATTCTTTTTCCACATTTGTTAACTTCTTTTCGATTCATTATTATTTTTTTTTTTTTTGTTTTAAGGGGCCTAAAAAAAATCCTTATGACATCAATAGTAGATTTCTTTTTTATCGCTTACATACAGAAATATAGAGGTGAGAGATAGTCAACTGTTATTCCATACGATAGGTTAAATGATTTTCAGTTAAAACATTTTTATTTTGGAAAGCCAACGTTTCGATCCAACTTCTGGATCTTCATCAAAGACAGAGTTTTTGTATCACTCTGGGCTCAGAAGCCCTGATGAAGATTCACAAGTTGGATCGAAACGTTGGCTTTCCAAAATAAAAAAAAATTTAATTGAAAATCCTGATAATCATTTAACCTATCATTCAGAAATACAGTACCATTCAAAAGTTTAGACTCACGTTTATTTAATTCAAATTTTTCAAGTTTAATAAAATAATTCTAACTCAAGAGGTAGAATATGGTGGATATCTTTCACCATCATTAACTCAAGAGGTAACATTTCAAACATAATATGATTAAGTTTTGAATAAAATTATAAATATGGGTAACTTGTGGTGGGTTCGCGTCCCGTGGTGGCCCTAGGATTTTTTAATGGGAGTATAAAATCCTTGGCTATCTAGTCCCTCGGATCGGACGTAAAATGGAGGTCTCGTGCACGATGTCAGGTACTCGTTAAAGATCCCTATCCTAATTATACCTGGATAGGTAAAATTTAAGACTCCCACTGTAGCATCGTCCGATTAGCCTTAGCAGCACAAAGAGACGTTAAAGAAACAAAAAAAAAAAAATTATAAATAAAGTAATAATAAAATTATAATTTTTATGTTTATAAATAAATAATATGTTGCTAATTTTGTAATTTTACAAAACTGAGGGTGAGTCTAAACTTATGACTGGTACTTTATATTATAGAACTAAAAATTTAAAACTAAAATATAATTGAAGCGTGGAAATACATAAAGGTCTAAGTGCCAAAAAAAAATAAAACAAAGGTATTTTTGCCAAATTGTTATATGTGCCAAACCCATTCTTCAGAAACTGGTATAAGTTATGTTTTGTTGTTAAAAAGAGTTCATTGAACGTATGAAAGATGGCATGGGCACTTATACCCTTATGCATTTCCAAGTTTCAATTAATAATAATAATAGCCTTTTATTATGTACATTTAAAGAATAAATACAAATCAGAAATTAACATAAATTAAATGAACAATCATCTTCTTTGTACATAGCCCTTCCCATATCATTGGTTGTAATAAGTAAAAAACTTTTCGAAGTCGAAAATTTTCACGATCGCGATACTTCCACTTACTATATATTTCATATATAGGTAAGTGAAAGTAAAAATTATAATAAAGTCTTTGCTATTTATGGGAGTAATGGTCTACGCTGTCCCAGGTGACCAACCTATTGGGAAGCGGAGTTCGTAATCTCACCCCACTTGTCTCTCCAAGCTTCAATTATTATAAAGCTTCAATTAAAGATTATCTAGTAACCACATTTTCGTAAGCATCGTAAACGGCTTCAAATAATTTGAGCATCACGTATTTTTCTATGCATTTATTCTCTGAAGGAAAATATTTTTTTTTTATTCTATAAAGAAGAAAAATCATTTTTAGGGGTTAATGACGGCAGAGTTTGTAAGCCTTTAAACAAAACAAATAAATAAAAATGAAATAATTTTTTATTATATATTAACTAGCATTCCCCGCCGCGGCTTTGCCCGCGAGCCTTTAAATTCAATTCTGTGATCATTATCTTGGTATTGATTTAATATACTATGTTAACTGATGTTAAGGAGATTTAGTAGAATCGTAGCTTCAGGTAGGTGGAATGTTGGAGGGGGAAGCTGCCGGCTCGGTAGAAGAGAGGGAGACGCGCAATGGAGAGAGTTCACTAAAACCGCCGAAACAAAAAATTGCTTACTCGTCGCCCTATAGGGGCTTTCGAGTTAAACTCTTCGTATTAAGTTCTTTAAAATGAGTTCAAATTAGATATTTTTTCTCAAAATGCGAAAATAGGTGTCCGTTAGAGTTAAACGACAATTTCGCCATTTAAACCCCATAGGGGTTACATTTTTGAAATCCCTATCTTAGTGGTTACCTACATCGCGTTTAAAATCTAAATTCCGAATTTCAAGTTTCTATCAAAAGTAGTTTTTGCTCTGCTTTGATTCTGTCAATCAGGGCAAAGCCTCTTATTTGCTCATTATTGTGGATAACCGCCATTATTTAAAATAATTTTTTTATTGTTAAGTTAAAGTTTTTTTATTTTTGAAATTATGGCAATGCCAATATTATCTTATTCCATGCCTTCTGGTTTTTATAAGTCTCAATTTCCCTAATTGCCATTAAAAATTCATTTAGCTTATAGATTTCTTTCAAATTTCATATCTAGCCATATCTAATTACTGGGCGTAATGAGAAATAGTTAATTTCTCCATACAAACAAAATCAAAGGTACTTAATAGGAAAGTAAAAAATTTTCCTTCGGCATTTCATCCCCTCAGAACATTTCTATGATGTTAAAACCTACTAGATATTAAATAATACTTGATTCTCATTAAACTCGACGATTTTAACCAAAATAGTTAGAACTGTTTTAGAGACAATCGAAAAAAAACGTAAAGATGTGACAGATTTTTTAAAAAAAAGTGTTCCCTCCATTTACTCAATTTTGATGTAATTTTCACTATCACATCAAGGGCTTATATATTCATCAAACACCTAGCTTTGGTTTTGTAAGGTTTACAATTTTTGAGCTATTCTGTTCACACACAAACAGAGACCATTTCGAGGGACATGATTATTTGGACTTAAAAAATCCCAAAACGTGTATTTCCATTGAAAAACCAGAAGTGGAATTTTTTCACGATCGCAATACTTTCCCTTAATATATATTTCATATAAATAGGTAAGTCGAAAAAAAAAAAAAAAATAATAAACTAAAACATTAGTGTTTCGTTTATTTCAAGGATAGTATTCATTATTGAATTTAAATTTACAATTTTTATACCAGTACATGAATGAGTAGCAAAGATAAATTCAGCAGATATTACTTATTCAAATCTTCAATTGTTTAGATTAGTCCGAACACTTAAAACACTCAATTTAGTCGATTTTTAATGAGATTATTGCTTTTTGGTGCAGAAAATGTTGCTAAAAGCTGAGATTCTGTTGTTTTTTAGAATCGGACTAGGAGGTCTGATTTTCGACAAAGTATGGCGTAAATCCTGTATCGGCCTGTCCTGCGCCGATTATGTCTAGTTCCAATCCTTAAAAAGAGATAATGCCCTTGAAACGCTCATTTAATTCACTTTTTAGTCAAAATATAACGCTTTAGTCAAAACATTCCCATCGGACCCCGACGCCCGATATCGTCTGTGGTTCATCCCAGCAGTCGGACCCCGGGGACCGATACTGTTCAATTCAGGATAACCCTAAGATAAACCACCGCACCTAACGTGTTAATTAATACTTAGATTAAATTCTACAGGACTTTAACTCTACGAATAATCATATACATATATAAATATTAAGTTGTTTATTGATTATTATGTTAGAACATTGAGAGTTAAATAATGATAATCTAATGCAGCACTCCAAACGTATAACATAACATTATGTTCGTCCATTTAGCAGTATAAGGTAATGCTGACATAACAGATTCAGTTGTCGTGAAGAAGTGGGTCAGGCGTCCAGTTGCTGACCCTGGACAAGAACTATCTTGTAACCTCGGAGGGAGACATTACACACGCTGGTGAGTAGCGGAACGTACAGGGTCACCTAACTGTCGTACTTAGCAGGACACCTTCTAACAGTCTCTGAGTCTTCTAGATTAGTTTGCATCCACGACAGTGTGGTACCTCTTTGTATTCGTCACTGCCGTCGACCTCTTTGGACATTAGCCCAATCATTCAACCGACCATCGATTATATAAATACCATTGTTATCACACTGATGTAGTCTAGAAAGAAGCAACATTAATAATTGCTTAGTTTTTTCTAAAAATTTAATTGAAAAGATTGGCGAATCGATAAAATAAAATTTAATTGTTTATTTATTACTCGAGCTCAGATTCCCGTGTAATTGCACGGAATCTTTTTATTGGGAAGTCAGAATAAAGGTCTGGCCACACATGTCCGCACCGCAGCAATAATATAGGTTATGTTCAGAATATTTTTAATTTAACTTACATATTACCTTTAGATATGCCTAAAATGGCCTGTGTCTGACATGTGTGGCCTAACCTTTAGGCATAACTAAAGGTAATATGTAAGTTAAATTAAAAATATTCTGAACATAACCTTTATTATTGCTGCGGTGCGGATCCGGTGCGGACATGTGTGGCCAGACCCTAAAGCGAACTCAAGTTACTTATCGGAATCAAGCCTAACGGGAAGTTTTAATTATGTTTTATACTGGACGAAATTGGACGTTTTTCGGTTTGCTGCACGAAATTGCACGTTTTGAAGTTTTATTGCTGCGGTGCGGATCCGGTGCGGACATGTGTGGCCAGACCCTAAAGCGAACTCAAGTTACTTATCGGAATCAAGCCTAACGGGAAGTTTTAATTAAGTTTTATACTGGACGAAATTGGACGTTTTTCGGTTTGCTGCACGAAATTGCACGTTTTGAAGTTTTATTGCACGAAATAGCATCATTTGATATTTTGAAGGAAAACGAATTATCACAAATTTCAATTTTCTTAAATACACATAAAAAAGTAGTGGAAAAATAAATGTGAATATCATAGGGAAAAAATAAAGGGAACTTGGGAGATGTAAACAAACACAAACCTCCAATTTCCAAGAACTAAGGGTTCAGTAGTTCCTGGATGTTTACATTTTGTTTCTTAATTTTCATCGTTCGGTCAGTATCAAACTAACTTCTGTCGAGTAAATTGTAACTTAAAATGCCGAAAATTGTAGGTTTGTCTTCGAAAATTGCCGGAGTGATTGAAAAATATCCTGGCTCAAAAGGGATGGTAGTGTAGTGTTTTGTAACTCTTGTGATAAAAATATTGGATGTGAGAAGAAATCACAAATTGATGCCCAATTTTTTTTTAACCATAGATCGGTAACAGGGGTAGTGCGTGTTACCAGTGTGATTTAAAAATAAGCCTACGCACCGGATATTGCATCTAGTTATCCATAATTTGAGTAGTATCTTGCCTTTATAAGATCTCCCTATTTTCAATATTGGGCTTAATAATAATTAATAATAATTACAGCCCACATGCGAGTGTTTTACTCGTTATTCCTCATCTTGTTATTATTACTTATTATTTGAAGTAAATATTTGGTAAAGGTACTGAAGAGCGGCTGATGGGCGTGGCCTGTTTTGAGAGGTTGTGACCGTGTTGTTATCGAACTCCCATCGCCTTTTTATTAGTTAAAAATTACCTTGATTGGCTTTAATAGATTCTAGCTTTCGACTCCCGCTCGCTCTTCAGAGATAAATAAACCCCCAAAAGGGTCCTTTTCAGTGGAGATCAGGCCTTACTCTGAAAAACGCCTTAGTGAACGGCGCATAAGCCGCACTTCAGTACCTGTACCAAATATTTTATATTCTGATTTTCTTTTATCGCTTTTTTATTTATTTAATTATTTATTTTTTATAATTATCAGTGATAAAACAATAATCATATAAGGAGTATAGTAAAGTATTTTTGATCCCTTATTTAAACCTCACTCAGTGACCATAACAAATTATTTTCAATTAAATAGGCTGAATGCCCTTAAATAAATCATTGGGCCACTGATGTGAACCCGCGAACTTAGGCATTGTAAGCTGTTACGCTATCAACTATAACCGCAGGTGAACCCAGATAGCATAAGTTATGTTTACCCTCTTTCAAGCCGAACCTCTCACACCCGAGTTCACTCGAGGAGTTCGCTGGCATTTGGAAGACAGTTAGACCGCAAAGCAACAGTAGTTGCTATTTTAGATGCTTTTGTTCTTTATCCTCATCCAATTCATTTTTATTTTTTATCTTATTGTTTTAGCATAACACGTTATTATTAATAAATATATTTAAAAAAAAAATTAATGAAGGCGAACGGGTAAGTATATGTCCGAATTCGTGTCTTATATTTAGATTAGTCGAACAGTGTTCGAGGTTCGTACAGTGTAAATGTGCACCTTTAGAGTCAAAACATTGAGGGAAGAACTGGCGCAGTATGTTATTTATCAAGCTGTTTGAAGTGCTTGTTGGAACATTTGCGAAGACCACATCCAGTTACTTTTGTGACGCCACATCCAGTTACTTTTAGTATACAGTTACTTTCAACAACCTGTGGTGGTTATAAACAGTGATAACCTTATTTTAGATTTATCGGAACGGACTCACGGTTAGCTCAGTGGTAAGAGCGCTGCGACGTAGATGCAGAGGACCTGGGTTCGATTCCCGGCCGTGGTCGAATCTTTAATCTTCTACTAAAATAGTTTAAGTGATAACCTTAATTTGTAATTTCAGTGATAATAAAAAATTGGTCATTTATACCACCTACTAATTAAATTAGATTTTTTTTATATTAACCTTTTTATAATTAAATATTCATTGCTGAAATATATTCATGTTATTCTCATTTAGGCCATTATTTGCAAATACAGGTTATAAATATTGTTATCAAAATAAGTATAAACCTACTGACGAGCGGCCTATGGGCGTGGCCTGTTTTGAGATGTTATGAGACGTCATGTTATCGAACTCCCATCGCCTTTATTTCAGTTAAAAAGTGCCTTGATTGGCTTTAATAGATTCTAGCTTTCGACTCCCGCTCGCTTTTCAGAGGTAAAAAAACCCCCAAAAGGGTCCTTTTCAGTGGAGATCGGGCCTTACTCTGAAGGGTGCCTTAGTGAACGGCGCATAAGGCGCACTTCAGTACTAGTACCAAAATAAGTGTTAAAAAGAAGTAACTGTTTACTTAAAGTAACTGGATGCGGTCTTCGCAAAAAGTCCCTAAAATTCTTATATATAAGATATGCGTCATCAATGTTTTGTTTCTGCTTACCTTGTAACTTCTTTATCGCTAAACTATTAGCTAGACAGCTTCACTGGAGACCTGCTGTTAAATTCACTTATAGACTTGCACATAATAAATTATCTGTAGCTAAGAATAGACGCACTATTGTAAAACCTTCTGTTCTAACGACGTGACATTTACTAGTTGCACAATGGGATGCCAAGTTAAGCGTCGGTCAGTTCCGAGCCCCGCGGCAATGTCTCACCTTTCTAGCTGACCTTTCTCTCCCCAGTATTTACCGCCATCCGCCTTTCACTCTTCGCTGCAAAACACATAAATCCCTCGAATAATATACTCGTATTTAAAAACCCTGTATTTTCTCTCATTTTACACGCTGTATCATTAAATAATACGATCATATACATCTGGCAGTAGAATAACTCGGTCGCCATTTGTCACTTCGCAGTAGATCGCTTACGAGTCACTCGCGGCTGTCGGAGATAATTGGTTAAGAGCAGAAGAAAGTTCCAGGTAAAAGCAAAAAGCAACTGCTCTTCCCATTTACTGTTTACGGTACCAGCGAAGGATTTGGATGATTATTAAAGGATTCCGACCGGTGTGCTCCGCTTTCTATGTCTAATTATTTTCAAAAAGCTTCAAATATATTAAGGTCATACTTCATGACAGTGAAATCGTGACACATTTCATTTTCTCGAAGCACAATAATATTTTATCATTATTTAAATTAGTGTAATGGTCCAATGTTTTCTTTAAGATAGGATGGTTTAATTATGAGGATTTTAAATCAATAGTTTTTTTTACTTTCACTTACCTATATATGAAATATATAGTAAGTGGAAGTATTGCGATCGTGAAAAAATTCGACTTTCGGTTTTCAACGGAAATACACGTTTTGGGGTCCCCTGAGTCGAAATGACCAAGTCCCGCGAAATGGTCTGTGTGTGTGTGTGAACAGACTAGCTCAAAAACTATAAACCCTGCGATCCTGAAATTGGGTATTTAGTGTAGGTATATGCCCGCGATGTGACAGCATAAATTTCATCAAAATTACTTAAAGGGAGGGGGTACTTTACTTAATAACTTTTTATTTTTTTTTTGGATTTTCTCAAAAACGGCTCTAACGATTTTGATTAAACTGAGTATTTCATCTATTTATATCCCCGAGATATGACTGTAAAAATTTCATCAAAATTGATTAACCGGAGGGGGGCTTTACTTAATAAATTTTGTAACATTTTCACGTGTTTTTTTATTTACTCTAAATCGGCTTTAACGATTTTGATCAAACTGGGTATTTGATGTATTTATATGCCCGAGATATGACTGTAAAAATTTCATCAAAATTGATTAACCGGAGGGGGTACTTTATTTAATAACTTTTTACGTTTTTTTTCGATTTTCTCCCAAAAACGGCTCTAACGATTTTGATTAAACTGAGTATTTGATCTATTTATATACACGAGATATGAGTGTAAAAATTTCATCAAAATTGATCAACCGGAGGGGGGACTTTACTTAATAAATTTTGTATCATTTTCACGTGCTTTTTTTATTTACTCAAAAACGACTTTCACGATTGTGACCAAACTGGGTATTTGATGTATGTATATGCCAAATATGTGATAGCCAACATTTCATCAAAATTGATCAACCGAAGGGGGGACTTTACTTAATAAATTTTGTATCATTTTCACGGGGTTTTTTATTTACTCAAAAACGGCTTTAACGATTAATAAAAATAAGATATGAATGTAGAAAATGTAGAAATGTAGTTTTGAATATGTGACTTTGGGAAATGATATTTAACAAAACACGTCAATTTCTTATCTAAGTAAGTTGGTAAGTGAAAGTTGTGTGTTGCGCGCACGCACCAGATTTTTTATTTTAAAAGCCTAATTTTCAAACATCCATCCCAACAAAGATCCACAAACATGTGGATCTTCATCGGGGCTTGTTAGAGACTCATCTGTCTCCATATTACTCTGGGCTCAATAATCACTGATGAAAATCCACATGTTTGGATCGAAAATTAGGCTTTCAAAATAAAAACCTTTCAATTTAAAATGCTGATAATTTAATCATCCTATCATATATATTATTTCTTAAGACTTTTTTTTTTTTTTTTTTTAGTACGCCATAACTTCCTTAATACTTTATCAAATTTCATGAATGAGGCATCATTTTAAAGCTTTCCTTAACAGTTATACCGGAAAAATGTACAAATCACTCATTTCTCCTTCGATTGCGAGTTATAAGCGCAGAACCGCGGTTTTTGTGAGGAAATAGTCGTAGAGGTTTCTAAATTGTGTCAACCTTTTCATGTTTTCAAGGAAAACTTTTACGGTCATATACATTTCTTCGATTAACCCCCTTCGTTTGCGAGTTGTATGCGAAAAGCTGCAATTCTCAGCGAAAATTTCAAAATTTTCGCTGGCCTTTTTAGGAGGTGTCATTTTTTTCAGTTTGTCGAGACGAACAGTTTTAGTTATATGCACTTTGCCGATTGTCGCCGTCGTTTGCGAATTACCTACAAGCAAAAACATGCGATTTCAGTCAATAGAATCAGCGCACTCGCTTTCCGCGAAACCGATATCTGTATTTAAATATTCCGTCTTCTATCCTCATCTCTTCTATATATTACAGTTTACTCATGGCTCCTCCTTTTGTTTTCTACCACTAAGCATTTTTTCAGATATTATTAATTTTTAAATATTACATCAAAAAATTTTCATAACATTTCGCACTTAGATATTATGTACCTATACTGTTTTTACGGTGTAATATAAAATAAAAATAAAAATAAAAAAATGGTTGCTGGAGGCGTCATTCTAATAACATCTAAAAAAAAAAAAAAGTAGTATAGAAAAGTATATTATCTTGTGTTGTGTTCAAATCGGTTATTTGTTATAGTTCGATAAACAAGATGAACATCCATATGTTGGATCGAAACGGATACTCAAAAAATAAAAACTTTTGACTGAAAATCCTGAAAATTAATCATCTTATCATCATTTCACTCTTTTTCTATTCTTTTGTATGCTTAAACGTGACAGTATCGGGAATTTTTAAGTTAAAATCATTAAAGGATATTTTAATAAGCAGTATATTTCCGAATTTAAAATGTAAAAGTTAAATCTAAAATGTTATTTTATTTTATAAAGGGCTATAGTTTTAGATCGCTAATCCGAAATGGCGGCTAGTTCTAAATCAATTAGAAATCACAATTATTCGTTTTTCCTTTTGACAAATGTTCTACCTCTGTGATGTGATGTTATGTTTCATTGTTGATCTCTTATTTGAACTGTTGAAGCGTGGTATACGTATTCATTTAGATTTTTTTTTTCTCCTGATGATGATGCGTAAATTGGCAAACGACTTTTCGATTCGGGCATTTTTCGATCACATTTTAGTATATAATGTATAAAACATGAATAAATTTAACCTGGCTAAAGATAATTTAAAGTTTGATTTAATCTACATGCAACAGCTACCAAGACGACCAACCTTCAGTTACACAGGGGTAATTTTTTAACATCATTAATGAAGCCATCAATCCTATTGAATACTTCAGTTCATATTTGCCGGTTGAGATTAAAGCAAACCGAGAACCACCTCCTAACCGAAACCATAAGTGCAATGTTCCGCACCAGTAGGGGACTGGAGCAGAGTACGAGAGCTAGGTAACCAAGTAAGCAGGTAATTACACACACCTTGCGGCCGCTAATTGCTTATCCTTAGATAACTAGCTCTTAGCCCAGAGAGGTAGAAGAAACAAACTCGAGAAAGCAAATAAAACCATGCTATTGTGTAACAATTACTACTATTACGATAGCAATGCAATGACAATAAACACATATCGCTCGTTTGGAGAAAGATTGTAAACTGTAAATCATTCTTGTAGTTTCTCAACTGTGTAGATGACTCTCTTGACTTATCTCCAGAGTTAAATATTGGATTTCAAAATCTGGGATTTATTTTTAAAGAAACGTTATGTGATTTGAAGTTTTTAAGCAAAAAAAAACCAACATAAAAACAAAAATGTTTGTACTGTGTGATTCTTCCTCCAAAGAGCGATTATTTATAAAAAGCATATCACTGATTAATATAAAATTGTAAATTTCGAGTTATTAAATGATAATAAGTGAACGATGTATACCATGTACACATGCTTAAATGAATTGGTTAAAGAATTTTTCATCATGTATTTTTTCTTCTGCGCGATATTCTTATACTAAGTTATTTTTAATAGACCTTGGTGCCAAAACTGTGCAAACAATTTCGATGTAAGACCTAATTCTTAACTTTAGACCCACTTGAATTTTCACATTTTTTAACAATTGATTAATTTAGATTATAAGTGAAAGATTAAAAAAAGTTACTCTTCTGTACTATAACACTGGACAACAAATTTTAACTTTTTGTCTATTAGATAAATTATAATGGGTGTTTCTTTTAAAATTTGGTGCACTGATTGCAAATTTGAAAAGCATTTTTGTCTCAGGGGCAAGGATTTTGTGCAATTTCAAAATAATACATATAGCTTTAAAACAATCAATTTTATTTAATCAGCTTTCTTACCTTAATCTAATTTAAATCAAAATGTAGCCTTTGATGATTTATTGTGTCGTCAAATTTAATGTATCAATATGATTATTGTAGTATTTTGAAGATGCTAAGAGGTTCTGTTGGGACTAAATTAATAGAGGGACCTAAATTATCGTGCATTGGTGCTGAGCCTTATTTAGATTAAATAAATAGAATATACAATCAAGACAAGTTCTTAGCTATGAAATATCACTTTTTTTTTACAAAAATTAAAATTTCATAAAACTGGAGCCCCATGATTTTGATGGACTTAGAGGGTCACATTAGGAATTACCATAGCAAAATACAAATGGAACAGCCACATATACCCATATAACAAAAATACTGTTGGCCAGTTTAATCGGAGCGTTCTGGGACCAGGGTTATGATATATGAAGAAAAAATACCAATAATGAACTTCTAACAGAAACTGGCAAACCCATCTTTTACGGTGTATACATATGCACATCTTACACCATAACCAAGATATATTATATTAATATGAGTGCGTATAGTTAGGTGGTTAATGTGTAAAACATTATGAGTAAGCGAGGTGTAGAGTACAAAGACCCCTGTAATTAGCTGGTTTTGATAAGGTGGCCTTGGTAACCACTCACCGTACAGTCTGTGTTAGCTACCCGCCTTTCGTTTAGTTTAAAATATATTGTTACCTCCCTTAACATCAAGTCTTGTTTATTTTAAATAATTATTTTCTGTCGTTTTGTTTATTAGGTTTTTAGTCCTTATATAGTGGTGTTCCTTGGGTGAGATGGCGACAAAAAAAATTGGATTTTAACTACATTTCTAAACAGCTGATTAAATGTTTGGCTGTAAGTATCGTTTGTTACCTTTAAGTAGGGACATACGATACCAACAAAGTATCGATACCAATACTCATTTGAGTACTTTGATCAAATATTCGATACCACCAAAGTATCGAAAGGAAAGTATCGATACATATGTATCAATACTAATATAAAGTACTAACAATATTATAAATAAAAATGTATTCAATAAAAAAATATATATAAAATATAGCACAAGCTACATTATACCATTAATTAAATATCGTGTTTTTATAAGTTGTTAATTATAAGATTGATTTTATGGTACTTAATGTCAAATGAAATTGTATTTACTTACTACATTTATATTTTAATAAATACTCGGGGATGATTGATGGTCAGGAATTTCAGCCATAAAAAATTTTCTTTATTTAATCGTTTCGATCCAAAATGGGGGTCATCAGCGGTAAAACCAAACAAATATATGAGTATACAATTTTACACTGTTAACTTCATGACTATCAGTCATTTCCGAGAATCTTATAGAAAAACAGTCGACTCAGAACCGATATCGGTACTGATTCAAGTATTTTACATTAGAATATATTCAAGTAATTTATATTCGTCGCCTCGAAATCTAACTGAACTTAACGATATATTTGTTCCGATACGCATTACAAAAAAGTTTTGAAAAAAATCATTGGCGGATCCGGGGGGGGGGGGGCTGAGGGGGCTGCAGCCCCTCCCTTTGGAAAAATTTTCGTCATTTAAAGATAGAATTTGACTTTCCTTAATGTAAGGAAGCAAGTTAAAGAACAAATAATGTGCAGAAAAAGTAGAATTTTAGTTGTGGGAATGCAAAATAAAGGTAAAAAAGCTGATTAGCAGATCAAAATGTGACTGCAGCCCCTCCCTTTAGGTCTGCAGCCCCCCCCCTTTACGATCGGCTGGATCCGCCCATGAAAAAAATACGCAAATGTTCTGAATTAAAAAGAAAATAAGTTTTTTCCACCAATGAATTTTAATTTCCTAACATTCAATCTTACTTTTCAATAAGTTGAGGCCTTATGTAGAAGTTTCAAAAGTTTGAGATGTATAAGTATGGTTTCATTTTGGCGCTTGGTGGCAGTAAACTGGGTACTAGTTCTGAACAGTGGCTCCTGCGCCGTTCAGTAAGGGGCCCTTCAGAGTAAGGCCCGATCCTCTAAAAAGGACCCTTTTGGGGGTTTACTTATCTCGGAAGAGGCCACGCCCAACAGTTACTCTTCAGAACTTGTACCAAACTGGGTACTAGTTCTGATTACAACTCTTACCATAAACTGATGTCTTATATCCTAATCCGACAGTTCCTACATTTTCTGACTTTGATGAAAATACTTTTCGCCACTTAATATCCTTTCTTAATATTCTTATCCTGGTATCGATACTTACTTTCAGTATCGATACCAGTACTCATACTTGAATCCTTGGTATCGATACCAAAATATCCGGTATCGAAATGAAAGTATCGATACTTTACTCATATCGATCGGTATCGAACGTCCCTACCTTTAAGGTCTGGCCACACATGTCCGCACCGGAGCAATAATATACGTTATGTTCAGAATATTTTTAATTTAACTTACGTATTACCTTTAGTTATGCCTAAAGTAGCCTGTGTCTGACATATGTGGCTTGACCTTTAGGCATAACTAAAGGTAATATGTAAGTTAAATTAAAAATATTCTGAACATAACCTATATTATTGCTCCGGTGCGGACATGTGTGGCCAGACCTTTAGGCGTCGCCAATATAGGACCGTTTAGTGAGGCCTCGACCATAAACTGAAAAAGACCCTTGCGACTAGGGTTGCCAGACGTCACGTATTTTAGGCTTAGTTTAAAATGTCCCGGCGGGATTGACTGTGTCCCGTATTCGAACCGTGATTCGTTTTTTATTATTAAGACAAAAATACTCACGCACGCAACATTCGCAACTTTGCGTACTCATCAACTCGGATTAAGGAAGTTCAAGAGAATTTATGGTTTAATTATTTATTCACTTTAATTTAAAGTAATAATTTAAAGATTTTTCTTGTGTTCATGCTTGTCTCAGTGATTTAAAACAACATGCATCTACTAAATCTCACATGACTGTTGTTAGCAATAGAACGTCGAGTAATTTAACAATCGTCTTCTGATTGCAAGACATCATTTGGGAGCAATTGAAACTTGGAAGAAAGTCATCAAAGGGTTTTCCAGTACCGAAATCCTTAATATTTTCCGAATTTTATTCTTCGTTTAGCTCAAACAGTTTCGTGGAAAGGGTTTTTTCACAGATGGCACGTAAGTTTAAAAAAAAAAAAAAAAAAAAAAAAAAAAAAAAAAAAAAAAAAAAAAAAAAAAAAAAAAAAAAAAAAACAGATGGCACTTAGGTGGAATGAAGTAAGAAATAAATGTATCCCTAATGTAATAAAAAACGAGTTGATGACCATTTTTAATTACGATTATAACTGTAATGATTTTTATAAATATGTTAAAACCAATAAAAATATGTTAAAACTGACTTGCTCCTCGGAGAAATATATAAACAAAAATAAAGAATGTCACTATATAATTTTGTTTTTTATTTGTCCCGGGTAAAAAACTAAATTCCCTTATTTTTTTTTTTGCCTATTTAAGCATTTGCCCCTTATTGGTGGAAAAAAAATCTGGCAACCCTACTTGCGACTCTGAACCGTTGGGGCCCGTTTTCGAATGGAATCAATTGGTGAATATTGGTGAAACAAAAAATTGGTATAACACCTTCTCGAAACGACTATTCAATTATTGTTTTATAGTCAAGAAAAGACTAATTGCAGCCAATTATTCCTTTGGTACCTTAACCCTACTAAGATAAAAATCAATAAATACGCTGTTACCGATTGTTTATTATAATAATAAAAGTTTGTATTACATTAAAAAAAAAATCCTTGAGCTAAGGGGATTTTTTTGTGTAGCCTCAAAATAATTATGCCCCTAACCCCAAGTGTGGTCTAAGCACCTTATTTCAGGTACTCCAAATGAGGAAGATTATCTATTTATTTAGCGTCGCTTTAAGCTACTCTGCCAATCGGCAGGAATAATTTGGGTTGGGATCTTCCCATCAGAAGGACTACCTCCATATCCAAGGATTTTTTACTCCCTCCAAATTTTACAGAATTCTAAAAAAAAAAGTAGAACATTTTTTTTTAGTTGTATATCAATTACTCCTTAGATCAAATAATTTTTATTTCCATTAAAGGAAGTCGAATATCACATAAGGAAACAGCAAATCAGCGAGTTGCAAGAGAGGTAGTCACAAACAAAGGGCAAGGACCACTATGGTATACATCCAAAAGTAAGCCTACGACCATGGTTTTCCCATATCAACATAGCCATGAAGAAAAAAGAAATAGCAATGTTAACGAGACTAAGAATTAACCATGGCCGAAAAAAAAAACCGTGGTTTAACACTAATAAAAATCAACGAAGATGAAAAAAAATGATAACATCCGAAAAAGATACCCCAACATCTACAACTATAATAATATTGTGCAAAAAATGACATCCTTAGACAATGGCCTCATACGATCCATATGCAAATTCACAGAAGAAAGTACAATAACATTCTAACCCCTACATAACAATAAACAGCTACAGCAGCATAGGGCTTCAATGGAGGCCTATAGCCAGAAAAAAAAAAAAAAAAATTACGCCTTTTCTTGTCCAGGTTATTTCCCATTTCCCGGGTCTTAAAAATAACCCCTCAAAAGTCGAATCCCCACAAAGATATGACCCCGTCATAAATGCATGACGTAAATATTTTGATGATGCATCTTGCGTCGTGTAACGCTGTCGATAAATGTATCCATTCCGAATGTAAAGTTGAAGCCATTTTTCTAAAAAATGCATACTTATACGCAATTTATTATCGTTCGCAATATATTATTATGAGATTTTTTTTTTTATTTCTGTCTTGAATTAATGTATTAGATTCTAAATTTTTTGTGAACTTGAAAACTTCAAATATGCAAAATTTGAAAATTCATACAAAATTGTCGATGTTTGGAGAACATCATGAACAATAAATTTGTAGCAACTTTTAAAATGTTTTGTATGCCTAATTTCGGTAAAAGTAATAAAATATAGTAATAAAAAAAAATATAGAGAAAAAATAGACGAATGGTGATGGAATTTAAAAATGTATAATAGATAACCACAGAAGATGGAGCAAAAGCTCGAAAAGTTGAGATAATAAATTACAGGACAACGCATTGGAAGAGATTCCTTCATTTAAAAAAAAACCTTAAAGGAACCAAATTCTTCCTCTATGAGGTGAAAGGGACAATCAAGTAAAAAATGTATTATCAATTTCTTTAACGAAATTTCTTAAGGAACCGGGAGGAAAAAATAGCATTCGATTAATTATGGTTCAAAGTGGGCAGATAAATAAAATATTCTTCAACTATTCGCCGAGCTCAAACAAAATTAAGTTTTCAACAAAAGCTTTTTTTCTATTTGGGCTTTGAAGTCTCATAGATTTAAAAAAATAACTTTGATATTGTCAAAAATATTAAATTCTCTTAGCACGTGAATATCACTTTCAACTGTTCAGTTACAATGATTTTATTATTCAGAAGTTGCGAAATGAAAAGCGTTAAATATATTGAACTGGGCGCAAGCTTCCGTAGAGGTCCCATGGTGTAATGGTTAGCACTCTGGACTCTGAATCCAGCGATCCGAGTTCAAATCTCGGTGGGACCTTGAGGTAAATTTTTTTTCACGCACTTCTTTTTTATTTATTTATTAATATTATAAAATAGGCTTTATGTTTCTCCTTTGTTGTTTAACGCGGAAAGTTTATTTTATTTTTTTTGATCAAGGATTATTTATATTGAATTCATTTAATTTAAAGGTCGGAGAACCTCAACGCCTGACTGCCAATTTATTTGTATTTTTAATTCTTTATTTTAAGTTTATTTTCTACACAATAATAATATTAAATGGTTTTAGACAGAATTTTACACATATATAGTTGTTTGTTATATCCAAATCGAACGTCAAAACATAAAAATGTGAATATTATAATTTAATAATTTAATTAAATTTATCTATTGTATATTTATTATTTGGGGTGTATAATACCAAACTAAGCAAAAGTGCATAATTTTTTTTTAAGTTTATTTAATTTTTTTTAGCTCTAAAATCTAATGCTTATATGTGACTTTGTTTCTTTTTTTTTTTTTTTTAATTTTTAAATATTTTAATAAAATTATTATTAATATTATTATTCTTTTATTTCAGGTGATTAGGCATGCAACAATATTAATATATTATTTTTATTATTCTATGTGCAACGGTTCGGACCCTCTGTCCACCATCAAGCACCTAAAAGCTGATTTCGTTATTCAGTATAAAATTAATTTATAAATACATATAAAAATTTATTCTCTATATATTCATACGATATATAAATATTCATATAAATAAAATTTCTTATATCTAACAGAACTGTTCTATATTATAATTTTTAAACTAATTAATTATAAATTATTTTTTTAACAAACAATCAATGATAAAATAACCTCATAAAATATTCTATATTATTTTGAAAAATAGCTAATAATTATCAACTCTTTTTATGATCAATATGGCTATTTTTCCTAAATTATTTATTTCTACAAAGTATTAGAAAAAGAAAAAATATTTACAAAATATAGAGAAGACATATATTATATCTATGGACATAGATTACAAAATGTATGTCCATTCAGTGACTTATAACATATTTAAAATATAATATAACATATAAGATATGTGATTCGCAACATATTAAAAATTTTAACATCTACAATCAATAACGATAAATATATTTATCTTTATATTTCTTAAATAGTTTAAGAAAAATAGCCAAATTTATCATAAAAAGAGATAATTATATATTGGCTATTTTTCAAAATAATATAGAATAGCTGAAGAAAATACTAGAATAGTGTAGTAAAAAAAAATTGTGTAAAACGTTTAAAATATAAAACGATTTTGAACTTTTTTGCAACCTTGGCAGTATCCCGGTTTTAATCTCCTATATATTATTCCTAAAAAATTATTTGGTTGCTACTTCACAACAATTTTTATTCTAGATCATATTCAATAATTAAAGTGAAAGGTCTCCACTTTATTTAAAAATTTAAATGGAATCATAAAAATTGGACAATAGTTTACACAGCAAAAAAAAAAAAATTCTTTTCTTTATACTATTGTGTATTTACTTAATCTCATATTATGGCTATAAGATCATTGATTAATATGGTATGTCAATTATTCGCAATGGTCAACTAGTTTATCCATATTTTATTATTTGGGGCTATGAATGTTTCTGTTCCTTTACCTTAACTTTCACTGATGTAAGATTCTTTTTATTTTTTTTCAGAAATATGGCTGTATACTGTTGCACCGAAATAACTCGATTACACTCCGAAACGATGAGGTAACTGGCAGTTGCGGCTAAGATGTGAAGTAGCTCAATGCTCCAGCGAACATAGGATGACCTGGGGATGGTGGTTCTGGTGGCTTGGACTGTCGTGCCTCGCCTGTGGTGCTCTTGCGAACCGCCCTCCTCGCTTCTTGATCGATGGCCAGACTGAGATCGTCCTGCGGCTCAAGGAGGGTCCAGACACTCCAGTCGGTTAGTACTAAATTTGAAAAAGATGATTTTTAATGTATTTACATTATTACAAAATATTAGCCTACAGTATCAATATTTTTTGTCACCTTCTTAATTATCTATCAAATTGTTTTAGGGAGTTTAATATATCGTTTGCGAGGAATGGACCCAGATGGCGATCCTTTGACATTTGGTTTACGGGATTATCCTGGTTCTGATGTGATAAGGATAGAAAACCTCGGTACCAGTGAGGCAAATATTTACCTCAATAAGGAACTTGATCGAGAGGTATTATATTATTTTACTTTTTATTTATCTATGAAAAACATCTATAGCTAATGGATGCATTAGGTAATTTTGAAAATTTTCTTTTCCAAGTTTTGAACAAAAATACACATTTTGAAGTCCTTAAAGCCTAAATAAAATGGCATTGTAAATAAAATGTTCTTAACATTAGTACTGCAAATCGGCCTGTAAGGGACCGTTTAATCATTATAGCTCAATAACAAAAATATTCTGAAAATGAAATAATTAATTTAAAGCAAATACCATTTTTTTGTTGATATTGACTAACCTGAAAGGTCACTTGTATTTTTTTTTTATTTTTTTTAATATTCACATCAACAGCACAAACAATTTGATGCTACAAATTATATTAAAGAATAAGTTATTCATCTTTAGTGTAGGCTAGGTCATCTCATTAATATAGGCTGAAAAGCCTTCAGTGCCAAACTTTTAAAATGGCTTCCTCAAAAATACCTTTAATTGTCTTAATTTCAGATAACTAACCATATCTCATTGTTATTGTGAATAAATATTACTACGATTAAACTATGTTCGAATGTGATGTTTAAATATAAGAAAAAAATTATTTTTCTAATTAAAAATAAAATTAGCAGAGATAAATATAGTCATATAGCTTTCTTCAGCTCAGTAAAACCAATCAATATCATTGTTTGCAATTTTTGTAAAAATAATTAATTATTTTTATATCATTATACATTTATTGCATTTTATTCTAGGTGCGAGATGAGTACATGATGGTGCTAACACTCACCGATGGGAGACTAGGTGAAGGGAATTTCATCACACAGAGCCTGCTACTTCTAGTCGAAGATGTTAATGACAATGAGCCTGTTTTCAAACCATACCAATCGTCAATCACCGTTCCAGAGGACAGTGGACCGGGAATATTGGCTACATTGGAAGCGACAGACGCTGATGAAGGTCCTTATGGTCAGGTATGGTGCATGAGCAAATAGTTCAGGTTACATTTTATGAGCCTTATTTTAATGTCAAGATATAGACAGATGTAGATAGATAATTTGATTATTAATAATCAAAGTTAAAAGATTATGTTTTACTTATAACCTAACAGGTTTTCAAAATACTTTTTTCACTATTAATTATATGTTTAAATTAAATAATAATTCCTCGATACTAGATACAGGCTGTTTCATCATGCCATTAAGAGGAAAGAAAGTCTTATCAACGTGTAAACTGAAAATGTAAACAAAATTAGACAAAAAAAAAAAAAAAAAAGGAAAGAAAATACCAAATTGTTATAATGGAAAATATCAGTTTTAATATATGACCTAACGGTTTTAGGACTTTAAACCAAATAAATAACTTCCAAAGCTTGTATTTTTGTTGGGAAGCATTTTTCATTGAAATTTTTATCAGTATTTTCTTTACTAAAGATGACATGAGAAGCAGGCACTTGTTAAGATTGATACCTTCAGTTACTGGACACCCAGTAAAAAGGAATTCCTTATATATATAGAATATAGTCTCAAATGAAATAAACTAAAGATAAGTCTTAATTTATTCGGTATAATTTTAGAAAATATCTTGAAAACCTAATTTGCTATAATTACTTAAATTAAAAGATTATTCACATTTGTTTTGAGATGTCATGAAATTAGAATGATTGAATTTTACTCATGAATACTGTAATTATGTTTAAATAATATAATAAGTTTTTATTTATATTTTTTTTACAAATTATGTTTTTACTTTTCTATTCAGGTGGTGTATAATTTACAAGAACAAGACAACGAAGACCACGTATTCAGTATATCGACAATCAATGGAAAAGGAGTATTACGGCTCGTAGGGAAATTAGATTACGAAAGAAAGTTCTTATATCAGTTAAGGGTATTAGCTGTTGATAGATCCAACAACGATAGGGTAAAAATTTATTTTATTGTTTTTATTAATAATTTATATAATATAATAATATTATTTTCATTATTATATTAACTTAAATGTGGTACGTTTTTATTTTAATTAGATAAATACTGGTACAGCTGCTTTAGTAGTTAAAGTTCAAGATGTCGAAGATCAACCTCCCGAATTCGTAGTTGTTTCACCAGTCACTAGGATAGCTGAAGATGCACCAGTCGGTAGTTCGGTTCTTCAAGGTATTATTGGGTTATATTTGACTTTATTTCACTTCTACGAGTTGTCAGATCCTGACTATAAATCACCTTAATCTTAAAGAAAACAGTTAACCGTTACACACCTATAAATAATGAATTTTATATTAATCTAATCTTAATTTGTGGGTGGCCACCATTTTAAATTATTTTTAAATAATTTATTTTTTGAAGAGAAAAGCTTTGGCTCCGGGTCTCCCGCGTTACATGCACGGATGCTAACCACTACCCCACAGAGCTCGGATCAAGGCAGAGCAAATCCTTCCTCTTCACTGATACCTACTCCCCCTATCTCACAAATTTTGCGAGTAGAAGCGGGAGGTGGACAAAAAATTGACATATGTCAATAAATATCATAAATTGGACAAAATTTGTCCACCCTCCGCTACTACTCGCAAAACTTGTGAGATAGGGGGAGTAGGTATCAGTGAAGAGGAAGGATTTGCTCTGCCTTGAGCCGAGCTCTGTGGTGTAGTGATTAGCATCCATACATGTAACGCGGGAGACCCGGGTTCGACTCCCGGCGGAGCCAAATCTTTTCTCTTCAAAAAATAAATTATTTATAAATAATGAATTATCTGACAATAGTAATAATAGATGGTAAAAATTATTACTAATATTGTTTCATTTTTACAGTTAGAGCTATTGATGGAGACAGAGGTATAAACAATCAGATAACTTATTCAATAATCAGCGGTGCTCAGGGAATTTTCGATATTGAACCAGCGACGGGAAAAGTTTATACATTGAAAGCCATCGACAGGGAAGCCATAATTAATAATAACAATGGTGCTTACATTTTAGAGATTCAGGTAATTTTAAACTGATTCAAAATATTGGGTGAAAATATATGTATATAATGATTGTAACTTTAACTTAACACTAGGTTTAAGGGACACATCATTTTGGCACATTTCGAATTCTAAAAGGAAAATTACAAAACCCGTTTGCATTTTTATTTTATCACTTCTAATGACTTTTATCCATTGATCGATATATTTTAAAGTCTATTTTCTTCAAAAGCGTTGAAATATTGAAATTCTCTATGTGGTATAGGTACCTATCTCTACAGATATGCGTTAATTTGACAAACTTTTGAGTGAACATGCAAATATCACATCAATAATAAATAGGAATGTACTGACAATATTTTGATTGGTTATTTGATATCGTTATCCCAAATGAGACTAGCGATAAACAACTGTTGCCAATAAGCAATAATAAAAAGAACTAAACGAAGAATGTCAATTGATATAGTCCGAAGAGATTTTGAAGGTTTCAGTTGCTTAGTTCAATTATTGAAAAATAAAATAAAAAGATGTGCGAGAGAAATGTAGAATATTGAAATAAAGTATAAAATTATTGAATAATAAAAACTTTCCATAAATATATATCTTATATTTTCATTTTTTTCTTATAGTATATAATTACATTGCTTTCTATGTGTTGTTAAATGTATTCGTTCATGCCTCAAATTGACGTATGTTAGTAGAGATAGGTATATAAGAAATGTCCGTAAACCTAGTGTTAAATTATTGAAAATCTAAATTAGATTTTTTTTAAATATTAAAATTTGTAAGAGATGAATATTGAAAACAATGCCTCAATAATTAAGTAATATGAAGTAATATTCGATAAAAGATAAGAAACAAGAAAAATAATTCAGATTTTTAGCCATGAAACTCTGAAGCTGAAAACAGCTATGGTCTCCTATTGCCATATTCATGAACTTTGCTCATGACCAAATTTAGTATGATGATCAATGTATAAGTATTGTAAATATGGTGATCTTAGCAAGAGATCTAAAAGTGTACCAATCCTGAGAGGATTCCTCAAAATGTTTACAAAATGATTACTTATTTATTTAAGCAGGGTTAGAGACTTGCTAGTTATAGAGGAAAATTAATTTGGATCTTGGTCTCTACTAAATTTATTATTTTATTTTATTTTTTACATACGTTTCGACCTCCATGGCTGTCCTCAGTGGGTCTGAAATTACATGAATCCAATTTTATAACTAGTAAACTTTTTTTTAAATTAACAAAGAATATAATTAGGAGGTACTACACCTTGAAATAATTGCTATAATAATATACTTTACATATGCTTAATCAAGCCAGTTCCTTCATCATATTATAATCAGATGACTGCCTTCCTAGCAGATTTTTTCATTATATTTTTGATTGTTTACAAGATTGTTTAAATAAGTTATTATAGTATAGGAAGTTAATTAGCCAGCACTACAAAGTAATTATTTATAACTTACCTATAAAATTCTAATAAACTGGATTTTTTACTTTTATGCTTTCTAGTGCTTACCATGATTCAATGGCATAAGTCAATAATGAGATGCAAAAGATGAAATTTTTATTATGCTTATAAAATATAATTAGTTTAAAAAAAAGAATGTTTAATTTTTTTTACATAGGCTAAAGAAGAATCTAGAATAGTTTTCCCACCACCAACAGCAAGGACTGAAGTGACGATTATCATTACTGATATCAATGATGAAATCCCTCGTTTCCGTAGTGACCGTTATATTTGTCAAGTGAACGAAAACGCACAATCAAACACACCAGTAACATTTCTCCCCCCTGCGATTCCTCAAGTGTACGATTACGATCAGGTAATCAAATCAATGCCTTCACCTGATTTTATAAATAAATTACATAGATATTATTTATGTTATATTTGTATCATGATTTAATATATTTCCTAGGGTAAAAACGGAACTTTTGAAATGTTCATCAGCGGAGATGATGATGTTTTTGAAGTTACTCCGCACCAAGGAATCAACGAAGCTTCATTTCTTATTCGAGTCAAAGATCCTACAAAGCTCGACTTTGAAAAAATAAATGGTATGTTAATAATATAAATAAGTATTTAACTTAAAATTGTTCAATGACCGATAACCACCTGACTTAAATTATTCTATTTAAAGCTAAGGGAGTGTCCAAATCTTACTGGGACATCTCCTAGTTTTTAAGGGGTTATCCTCCAAAGCATGGACAATGTTCTTATTTTAATATCAAATTTTTTATATTAAAATCTCATGTTTTGAGCTTATCTTAATAAAGTTCCCTCTTCCTATCATCAGAACTTTTTTGGCATAGTTGATTTTTTATACGGTAAACCACTTTAACCCCAATAAAAAATTATACAATTTAAGCTAAAATTTGGGGTAAACCCCAACTTTAACTTAAAGAAATAGGTAAACAAATCCTAATTTTATTACAAGATATGCATGAGTCTAATGTTTGAAGGGTCCTCTAAGTCATCCATGAACATTGGCGGATCCAGGAGGGGGGGGGCTGTGGGGGCTACAGCCCCTTCCTTTGGAAAATTTTTCGTCATTTAATGATAGAATTTGACTTGACTTAATGTAAGAAAGCAAGTTAAAGAACAAATAATGTGCAGAACAAGTAGAATTTTAGTTGTGGGAAAGGAAAATATAAGTAAAAAAGCTGATTGGCAGATCCAAATGAAGGGCTGTGGGCTGCAGCCCCCCCTTTACGATCGGCTGGATCCGCCCATGTCCATGAAGCAAGACTTTAACTAACTAACCATAGGGAAGATTTCACAATTAAATCCACAGGATGCCAATAGCTAGATTTGGCACCTTTAACAATAAATATTGCCATATTGTAAAACTATTGAACTTTTGACCCAAAAAAAACCTCTTGAGTCTTTATGAGGATAGATAAAGAGGAGCTATAGGAAGTTTCTATTTGATCCCTTTATAAAAACTATTTTTTTTTAATTTAACCACAGAAATGTAGTTTTAAGGGTGCCAATAACAGTACGGTTTACCCTATTGATTAAATTTTTGTTTGGTTTTAAATTAAAATTTATGATTCTTCATTGAAATTATTGTTGGTTACTTAGGACCTTTCTATTTTTACAGTTATAAACTTCACACTAACTGCGAGAGAAACTGTAAGGAGAAATCCTAAGTTTAGTTCTGTTCCTGTAACAGTTTACATCAGAGATATGAACGATAACTTCCCAGAATTCAGCAAACCCATTTATGAGGTAAATTATAGTAAAATTTGAAAAAATTAACATTAAATAAATTATATGTATGATGTACTATTCATATTATTTATATATAAATTAATGATTAATTTATGTTATATTAGGCCTCAGTTCCTGAAAATTCTGGTTCAGGCACTACTGTAGCCATCGTTTATGCGAGGGATATGGACTCTGGTAAATTTGGATCGGAAGGAATTAGATATACTAACATCGGAGGGAGTGTGGCCGAACTGTAAGTGACATATGTTTAATATTATAATAATTTTTTTTAAATTTAATCATTAATTTTATAAATTATTTGTTTATTTATTTTTAGATTATCACTGGACCCAACAACAGGAGCTATAACAATCAAATCAGATCAACCAACATTCGATCGAGAGTTAATATCAAAACATTACTTGGTAGTCGAAGCCCGCGATGATTTAGGTCTTGGAAATAGGTAATTTTATTAAGTATTTACAAAGATATATAATATATTATTTTCAATATTTTAATTTGTGTTTGTTTATTTTTATTTACTGACGAATTAAATATTAATTTAGTTGTGATGAAATAAATACAGTTAATTAATATAAAGTGCAATTTTTTTTTTTATTCATATATATGCATATGTTGGCCATACATGAGAAATTTTATGCTGCACCATAACCCTGCAAAACGTTTATTTATATAAATACAGAATTTTTTTATTATATTCAATAAAATATCATATTGTAACACTTGTGTAGGTTTAAATAAATTTTATTAAGGAAAACTATAACTCATAACTAAAAAAAATCAAATAATTAACAATGTTTCAAAAGAATTAATCTGTAACGACACTGTAACCCAAAAGTAACCATATGATTCGATCATCAGAACCAAATAACTCTCCCTCCATTGCTCCTTATATTTAGTCTGAATTTAAACAGTCTAGAAGGTTCCTACCAAGAGTAGAAGATAATCGGACGATGCTACCGTGGGAGTCCTAAATTTTGCCTATCCAGGTATAATAAAGATAGGTATCTATAACGAGTACCTGACACCGCACCGGCTCGGGACCTCCATTTTACGTCCATACGAAGGACAGCATGGCTAAGGATTTTTTATTCCCTTTAAAAAATCCTAGGGCCACCGCGGAGCGTGAACCCATATTCAGAATTTTTAATGCTTGTTTCTTGTTTCATTATGAAAAATATTTTACATTGTTCCTTAATAATGAAAAACTAGATTTTCACAGACAGAAGAAATTGTATTATAAATATATTGTTTCTGTTCATATATATATATATATATATATATATATATATTTTTTTTTTTTTTTTTTTTTTTTTTTTTGCTTCTGTTCCATGAAATTATAGATCTATTGTTCATTTTTTTTTTTGTTTTTTCAGAAACACTGTACAATTAGTAATAAATGTTGAAGATGTAAATGACAACGAGCCTCAGTTCTTGCAAAACAAGTATGAAGCGAGACTACTTGAAAATGAACCAAATTTTGATTCTCCGCTCTTTGTTGAGGCCAGAGATGCAGACCTTAATGGTATTAATTTTTCTCCTTATTTATTTCTTTTTTTTTTATTATTTTTATTTAGACAAGTTTATATAAATGATGGGATTTATTTTTTCTAGGAACACGAAACAGCGAAATTAGATATTCCATCGTTGGTTGGTCAGAGATGCGGCATAATTTCACCATAGATCCAATAAGCGGAGAACTCAAACCTGTTAAACCTCTCGACTTTGAGACATTACCGAAAGATTCTCGTCGTCAGCATTCTTCGTCTTTCCCAATCACAATCCAGGTTTGATTATGATCAATCTATTATTATTATCTAGAATTCATTTCAGCTTATAAGTTAAATCAATTATAAACTATTTTAATCAATTTATAGGTAAAAGCTGAGGATGGTGGCAAACCTGCATTATCTTCAACAACTGAAGTTACCATTTATTTTCAAGATGTCAATGATAACGTTCCTATTTTCGAATCGACTGAGTATATGACAACAATACCAGAAGACACACCAGGAGGAACATCTATTTTAAAGGTATTCTTTGAAAGAAGTTTTAGGTTTGGTATAAAAACAGCAAATTTTTTCTCTTGGAATTATGTTAAAAACTTTTTCTTATATTATTATACTTAGCTCAATATTTTTATGAGAAACTTAGAAGAAAAAAAATCATCAAACAGCTCTACACTAATTTCTTTCTTTCTTTATTTTTTTAGCTACTTCAAACCCCATTTAATTAATACATTTTTTTCATTTTTTAGTAGTGTTAAAAATGTTTCTTTTATTATTCTTATAGTGCCAAGGGTGGCAGCCTTGTAAAATTTTTGCCTAGGGGGGCAGTTCAAATTCTTATTCCTGGGGGGAAAGGTTCAAGGTGTTTTGACCTTGTAAGGCTCAATTAAGTTTTCAAATAATACTTATTTATATTCAAAAATTAAAATAGTTGCTTATGTAATGGTTTAAAACTGTAGTAGACTAGCTGTATATCCCGTTGTCCCCCGGGGAATTTCATTTTATGGTTGATTTCGTAAAAAACCAATATAAAGCGAGATCATAACGGTTTTTATAACAATGAAGAATATACACAGAGATCGGCTGAAGTTATGCAATTTTAATATGGACAGGTGTTCGCACCTGGTATGAAAGAACCACTAAGCAAAATTTGGAGAATTTAGGACAAACGGTATAGATTTCAATAAAGAACAAACAAACAAACAGAATTTCATGTTTATTTATATAGATTAATTCAAATTTATTTAATATTTAGTTTTTGTTTCTCAAAGTTTCGAGAAGGGCTGCTGCACTCCCCTGCCCCCCCCACCTCCGGATGTCCAAATACTGTCATCAACAATTTATGAGAAAATTAGGATCAACCTGAAAATGATACTCAATTTTTTGGCTACTTCAAACCCTCTTTAATTTATACTTTTTATTTTTTTTAATTTTACGTATAAATTTATATTTACTTCACTAACTGATATCTCTAGTTACTTCATAACTGATATATGTTTTACGTTATTTTAGAGGATTTCTTTTGTTTTTTTAGGTACAAGCCTATGATGATGATGGCAGTTCTCCTTACAATACAATAGTCTATCGTATTAATGAAGGAGCAAAAGATAAGTTTGTCATCGAACCGAACACAGGCGTAGTGACCACATCGCTCGGAGCATCTCTGGATCCGGATCTCAGCCAACCAAGAGGAGACCTCTACAGGCTGGAAGTCGTGGCCATCGACGGAGGTCTTGGCATCGCACAGCAGACATCATCTGTAAGCGTTACCGTCAGAGTTAGGGATGTCAACAACAAGCCTCCAATACTGGCTGAGCCTGGGACAATTCATATCAAAGAGAATACACAAGTAAGTTGGTTTTTATATTTTTATTTCTTTGTCTCTTCTCATGACGTTATCATAAGTAAAACATTTTGTTTGGATGATTTATGCCAGTCCATTATGGCTGGAACAGATAATTTTTACAAATTTATTTGTGGTTACAAAAAATCACAATACATTAGTTAAGGCTTTGAACAATTCTTATTTTTTGTTTGTTTATTTAACATCCCAATGTTGCTATACGAGAGTCCTAAATTTTGCCTACCCAGGGATAATTAGGCTAGGGATCTTTAACAAGTACCTGACATCGTACAGGCTCGGGACCTCCATTTTATGTCCTATCTGAGGGACGGCATAGCCAAGTGTTTTTTACTCCCTTTAAAAAATCCTAGGGCCACCGCGGGATGCGAACCTGCGACCTTTAGTATTGTAGGTTTCCATGTTAATCACTACATCGCAAGTGACCCCTTGAATTTTTTCAATAAATATTAGAAAGTTCAGCAACAAACATTAGTAATCCACTAACAAACAATATTAATCCACACTTTAATCACTGTTTGCAAAAAAATGCATTCTTTATCTTATTATTTTGTAGTGTTGTAGAAAAAATGTATCCCACCGACAATGTGTTAATCAGATGAATAGGTTAATTTTTATTTAATCAAAGTGTCAATTTTTTATTTTTCCATTTAAATCGGAGGGCTGGCCACATGGCAAGTTATTAACTGGACCCCTCTATGGCACTAGAAGAAGGGGGAGACCTAAACTCAGGTGGTCTGATGGAGTGGCGCGTGACGCTGGAGATATCCTGGGAGTCAAAAGCTGGTTAACAGCAGCACAGAACAAAGATGACCGGAGGAAGCTGGTGGAGGAGGCCATGGCTCGTCGACGAATTTCTGTAGCGCCAAGATATTAATAATAATAATTTTAATTGGAATCCGGCATGAATGACTTACGGTGCTACAGGTCATATATATCCTTGCTAAAAAAAAAACTAAATGATGGTTTTTTATATTTTATTAGATTCCCCCCAAACCCAATGGTCTGCTGAATACATTTTTCAATATTGCACTACTTCTTAACTAATTTTTTTTTTTTTTATTAAGGCCCACATATTTCTTTTCTTTATCTATATTGAATAATTACGTTTGTTAAAAAAAAAAAAAAAATCTGACAGATTGGAATAAAGTATGGTCTGAAGGATGGAATGGTATTGCTGGTATCATGATAACTTCTAAGAGACATTTTTTTTCTATTTTCAATGGAAACTTTTTAACTAATTGTTTATAACTATATGAAACTCTCCATATAAAGGTTTGGAAAATTCAAGTTATTTAATTGATAAATATAAATAATTTCATTTAAATTAGAATAAAACATTTTGTTACAATATTGTTTATATAGTCTCATATTACGTAATGGAAATTTCAATAATAATTGTTTAGATTACTCAATATTCCTTCGGGCAGGGATAGCCGAGCGTATTTGAGCGTAAACCACTTTAGCACACTCGAGCCGAACGGTGGCGGTTTGAATCCGCCCTGGGATGGTTGATTTTAATTTCGTGGAGGCCCCACAGAATAAATCTTGACCCTCCCACCATGATTAGAATAGATTAGTTACACCCCTAGAGGTACCCCCCTAATGCCTCACATGGCCAGGTAGGGGTACCGAACAAAAAAAAAATTCCTAACAAGTCAGGAAGCATGTTGTGGCTCTAATAAAAAAAACCTGCTTGTACAATGTACATGCTACATAGATGCGTTTATTAATGTACAATTCAATATATTATGAATTTTTAAATTTATAACATTTCATGATCATCAAAAGAATTTTTTTTAGTAATTGTACATTATTTCTTTAAGAATATGATAGGAATGTATTGCAATTATTCATATATATTTTATTTATGATTTATTTTTATTTACATTGAAAACTTGCATTTCAGGTTGGCCATATCGTGACCAAATTAGTGGCAAATGATCTCGATTCCGATGCAAGATTAAGGTATAGCTTGGACCCTACTGGATTCGAAGGTAGGACAGAAGAAGGGAGGTTGGTAAGGTCTTCGGAAGTAGAACTGCCATCTGCCTTCGATTTGGACGCCAATGATGGAACTTTACGATTGGCCAAGGTTATTATTCTTATTATTATTAACTTCTCTTGAGTTAAAATTTTAATTTTTTTTAAATAACATTTTATTATAATAAAATCTATGTTTAATTTATCTTTTCCTCTAGATACTCGACCGTGAAAAAGTTGAAACAATCAAAGTCCATGTCCAGGTTCAAGATATGGCTGCGCAATCTGGGTTACAAATAGCCTCCGGTATATTTTCTTTTTTCAATTCAAGATTATGATAAAATAATTCATTTATAATTGGTTTTTAATTTTTTTATTTATTTTTTTTATTTCAATAGGTATTTTAACAGTTGTCATCGAAGATGAAAATGATAACAATCCTGTCTTCAGGAAACCTTTCTACCGTTGTTCAGTAACTGAAAATAGTCAGACTGGAGTTAATATAGCCAACATAATTGCTGATGATGCAGATAAAAATAAAACCATCAATTATTCACTTCAAGGTATTTATTTGTAAAATAATTATGTGATGTATAGTAATAAAAAATTATTATTGGTTTTGGAAAAATAAATCTTCCCATTGGGGATCAAACCGAATGAAATTCTGTTTCAAACAAGCAAGCAAAAAAGGTATTTATCTGAATAGGTTATTTACTTGCTGAATGTTGTAACCCTTCACCTGATTTCAACCTTTAAGAGCCTTCTGGTTTTTAATCAGTGTTGGCTAAAATCTTCTACTGCATAAGAACACTTGAGATATCCTGCTCTTCTCAAATAAAATATCCATTTTCTTTTTTAGCATATTACTTATAATTTTGTTTGCAAGTGACTCCCCAATGGTGGACGAAATTGGAGATCATTTAAATTTGTTTTCTTTAAAATTTTCATTATTCCAGGTTTCACTGGAGGATAGCATAATTCTTAAAACCATGAGCTAGTTTTGAATTCAAAAGGGTACTTTTAAATGCTAAATCTTTTTTTTTTGAAAGCCAACTGTATTGAAATAATCAAATTAAGTAGAAAAAAAATGACATAAATATAATTATCGAATTCATAGTACAAACATTTGATTTTGTTGATGAGCTCTTTCCAACATCAGGATGCAAATTTGGAGGTTAATTGTTTGTTTGTTTAAACGTCACTTAAAGGTTTAAACAAATATAAATAATAAAATTTGATGCCACTAAGGCCAATCAGACAATGCTACAGTGGGGGTCCTAAATTTTGCCTATCCAGGTATAATTAGGATAGGGATCTTTAATGACTACCTGACATCATACAGGCTCGGGACCTCCATTTTCGGGCTACCCCGGGACGCGAACCCGCAACCTTTAGTATTGTAGGTTTCTATGCTAACCACTACACCAAATGTGACCCCAGGAGGCTAATTTATATTAGCCTTAATATAAATTTTTGCTCAGGAATCTCATCAGATTAATTACCGGCCTATAGTTTCAGAAACACACAATAGTTGAATTTAAGCGACCCGCTTTAGCATGCTCAAGCCGAACGGCGGCAGTTCGAATCTGCCATGGGAGGGTGACTTTTATTTCATGGAGGTCCCATGGAATAAATCTCGACCGTCCCACCATGGTTAGAATAGGTTGGTTACCCTTATGCCACACATGGCCAGGTAGGGGCACCGAACAAAAAAAAAGAAGAAAAAAAGGGGAATTTAAAGTGGTGGCGGGATGGCCGATTGGGCAAATGCATTGCAAAATATGCCATGCCCATGGCAATTTATGATTGGGAACCAGAGCAAGTTTAAAACCTGGAGCCAGAGGACATTTAGTAATACTCGGCATCAATCCCCCACCCTCTTGCCTGGCCCGGAAAACCCTGTATAGCCCAAAGGGAGGAACAAGAGAAAAAAAAAGAGGTGAATTTAATGTCAACAGTATTAGACATTTTCCTCAATATTTCCCCATGTTAAATATTGAAACAAATAATATCCTTAACCTTTTTTTTATTAATGAAAATATAATTATTTAAAAAAAAACTCATTTATTAACCTATTCTTATTTCCATAATTTGTTTTTAATTTTTTTATTATTTGTATTGTATGAAATGCTTTCATTTGTTTTTTTTAAGGAGCAAAGAAATACGGAGATTTAATCAAACTAGATGCAGCCACCGGTGAGTTGGTCGTCGGAAGTCGTATCGATAGAGAGCAAGTCTCCTGGATAAATTTTACTGTAAAAGCCTCTGATTCTGGCTTGCCTATGAGATCATCATTTGCCGAAGTTTTTATTCAAGTGATCGATGAAAATGATAACAATCCAGTATTTTTAAGTGATATTAATAACATTTCTATCTGGGAAAATTCAACGATAGGTATACAATCTTTCTTTTTTTATATAAAAAAAATAAATCATATAATAATTTTTATTAAAGTTGTTATGCTAATATTATTCTCTGTACTACATCTAGGAACTGAAGTTACTCAGATAATAGCATCAGATGCTGATGAAGGGGACTATGGGAAAGTTACCTATTTATTAGATAGGAGATCTTCACAGGTAAAATTATAATTGAATAAATAATTATTTCGTATCTAAAAAATATAATAATAAGTGAACCATTATAGTATAAATTATTATTTTTTTTTTTTATATAGGGAAAATTTTCTATACACCCAGAAACTGGAATTCTTAATGTAACAGATTCTTTAGACAGAGAAGAAACTAGTTCATATATGTTAATCATTCAAGCTTGGGACAACTACCAGTTTGGTTATATCAGCGGAGAAAGCAGGAATGCCTTCAAACAAATAATGTAATTGATTTTTTTATTTTTTATAATATTTTTATTTTTTAATAATCAGCTGTACTAAGCAGTTTACAGTTTACTATTGCAGTTTAACTCAGTTTAAATTTGGGTTTCAAATGCCAATTATACATAAATAATGAATACATGCCCAAAGTGCATCTCTTTTAACGGAATAACATCTAAAATTCATGTGAAATTTTTTTTTTAATTTTTTGTGATACACACAACACGACAACAACTTAACAACCAACTTCGAGTAGAAACCGATATGTTTTGATAATTGTGTAAATGCAATTTAGAAAATTCACGGAAAATAGCTTTATCCACATTTATTTATTTATTTTTGTTTGTTATTCTCCATAAGTAATAGAGTATTATAATTATTGCAAAACTTGAAAGTCTTCAGTAATTTTCAGTTGGTTTTTATTTATTTACTTTTCTTTTTAAAAAAACGGGAAAAAATTCCTCTTAAAGGAAAACAAATCTTAATTTCACTAATAATCAATTTTATTATTTTTTAACTATTTTTATGTTGTAATATCGCCAACAGAAATCGATAGAAGGGGTATTTATTACTGGTAATTAGTTCGTAGAAAATTGGAACTTAGTTTTTGAATTTTAGTCTCTAATGCCTAGGCATTAAGCAGAAGCTGTAATAGGCAGAAGTCGACAGAAAAGATTGTTGATGATTGTTCCACCAAAAACCACATTATATTTCAAAAAACCACATTGTAATTGAATATTTTTAGTTTATTATTAAGAATCAAGAACCTTAAATTTGGATTTCAAATGCCCATTGTATAAAAATAATGAGGTAAGCCCAAAGTGCATCTCTATAATGGAATAACATCTAAAATTCATGTGAATTTTTTTTGTTTAAAAATCTGTTGTGATACATACAACACACGACTTTCACTTAACAATCTACTTGGAGTAGAAACCGACATGTTTTGATAAATGTGTAAACGCAATTTAGCACAGAAAATAGCTTTATCCACAATCAATTAATTATTTTTGTTTGTCATTCTCCATAAGATAAATAGTATTATAACTATAATTTATTATATCAAGCATTATAAACTAATAGTCGGATTTTTTAAGCCATTTTTATGTTGTTATGTCGCGAATGGAAATCGATAGGAGGGGTAATTACGGTTCTTAGAAAATTGGAACTTAGTTTCAGAATTTTAGTCTCTAATGCCTTTTCAGAAGCCAACAGAAATGATTGTCAATGATTCTTCCAGCAAAAACAACCTTATATTCCATTCATATAATTATTATGTTTTATTTTACTCCATATGTTTAAAAAAACAGCATTAAATTGTGAGCATTGTGTGCTTTTCCATACATTCACTCACTAAAGAACTAATGAAATAGTTTTTATTTGTATCTTTAACAATGCAAAACATAATATATGGCGTCTCATTTGATTCCTCTATTTAGTTGTTATGAAAACTTAATTTACTTACAATGGAAACAAATGATTTCTCCTAAATTAAATAGGTGTGTTCCAACTAGCACTTAAAACATCTAGGCAACTCTTCTGCGTGCGATATATATAAAGGAAGACACTTCTAAAAAATTATCACTATATTCCTAAACTGGAATATTATAAATTATGAATCTTCCATTAAATAAACCATTTTGCAGGACTTGGTTGTTTGTTTGTTTAACGTCCCTTTATGCTACTAAGGCTAATCGGACGAAGAAGGGGACTTGGTTATTTAAACTAGTATCTAAAATATTATAATATAGTGTATTATTATAAAAATATTGAGATCGTGAAAAATTTCAACTCTCAGTTTAAATAACCCAACTCAGGAGACGAGAGACCAAAACGTGTATTTCCGTTGAAAGAGTTGAAACCGAGAGTTGAAATTTTTCACGATCTCAATACTTTCCCTTACTATATATTTAATACATAGGTAAGTGAAAGTAATAAAATGTACAAAAGAGAATAAATTATCAAATATTTTTTATTTTTAATGTACATTGTCTAATCATTTTTTTCTTCAACAGGATAAATATTTTGGATGTGAATGATGAAGCACCGAAGTTTTCCAGCCTTCCAGAAACCTGTGTTGCTGTCACGGAATTCCATGAGCCAAAAGATACAATTACCCTGCTGAAAGTCACCGATGCCGACGATCCGAATACTCCTAATGGTCAAGTTGCTTTTGCTATTTTAGCTGGCAATGAAAAAAGTAAGGGGATAAGAAAAAGTTTATTATCTAATAAATAATATATTTTAATTAAAACTGAAATAATTATCCGGCTTGATAATGAAATAATCAATAGTGATTATTAGTAAAGATACTATACTATATATTGTTATGATATTTCATTTTCTGGTGGATGTTTTTTCCTTAAATAATCAATCATACTATCAACTTTGTTCATATTTATTATTAATCCTTTAACTGCGGAGGTAGCGGGGCGTGGGTTGGTCCGCATTTGCGGGTTATTAGGCACACTGAGCGGTGAAATTAGATAAAGGGTAAATAGGTAGGTATAGAAAGATTTGATATGAGGCAAAATGTTATGTTATTTACAGAGAGCTGAAAAGCAACCGTGTATCAAGCCAATATAGTAAGGAAAAGAACAATCAAATGCCCTCTAATGGTACAGGCAAATATTCAAAAAAATGTCAAAAGAAAGCGCTAGTTATCTGGCTTGTATATAAGTCTACAACAGTGAAGTGGAAAACCAGGGTGGCTTATCTACGAGCCCGGCCTGCTCATATTTACGAGCCATAAGCAGTTAATAATAGAATTTCAATCCATTTACTCTATTGTTCACAATGCTGCACAATATTATTTTTCTCTTACCACATAATTAAAACTTATGATGTAACTAAAAGTTCAAAGAAAAATTTAATGATAAAACATTGCTACTGTTGCTATGACAGAACTCTTTGAGCTGGAAGCAGTCGACGCCTGGTCTGCCAGAGTCCTCAGTGTTGGATCCCTCAAGGGGAGGTACGGTAACTACTCACTCACTATAGAAGCTTCCGATTTGGGAAAACCAGCAAAGTCCGCTATCGCCAACCTTGACATATGCATCACCGATTTCAATGACAATGCACCAGTCTTCGTCAGCCCACCTCACAATACCACGATAAGAGTACCTGAGGTATGTACTTTCGTTATATTATACTCTTTATAGACTTTTGTACTTTTATAGACACCTAAATCACTGGCTGGAAAGAAGATGAAATCTAATTGACAGACTGTCTGAGTTCAATATTTTATGTCATATAAAAATGGTTATTTATAGATTTTTTATTAGTTTTCCTAAGATGATGATTTAGAACCAGAAAGGTTTTGTGAATTGCATATTAATATTGAAAATTTTAAACTTTTACTTGGCACAAAAAACTGTGGCCAAAAAGGAACAGTGAGGGTCAAAAATTAAAAATAATTTATACTAATATTATTATTTTTCTTTGCTCATTGATCTGTGCTTTTCAACCAAATTTCAACATTCAGCAAATTGTTACTGTTTGCTAATGTAATGACGTGTCAGACATCTGAAAGGATGGCACTCTACAGTATCTCTTATCTGGCTTGTGTGGGTTAGTCTGGTTTGTTAACAAAAGAGATCTCACATCCAACACCTTTTTATTCTCCTCTTCATATTTATATACAAACAATAACCAAGAAAAAAGTTTATTAGAAATTAAAAAAAAATTTTTTAATCATTGACAATCTGTATATAATTTTTGAATAATTCATAATTTTTGTTTTTTTGTTCATTTAACGTCACTTAATGCTGTTATGGCTAATAGTATGATACTACGGTAGGAGTCCTAAATTTTGTCTATCTGGCTATAATTAAGATAAAGATCTTTAGTGAGTATCCGACATCGCACAGGCTCGGAACCTCCATTTTACGTCCCATCTGAAGGAAGGCATAACCAAGGATTTTTTACCCTCTTTAAAAAATTCTAGGGCAATCTGGCAGTCTATGAACCTTCTGTGCAGTAGTTAGTTATGCTAACTTCTACACCACAGTTGACCCTAATCATACTTCTTCATCCTTGCTAGTTTCTAAGTATGTTATTAATGTGACTGGTTTATATTCCGACATGCTCACCATTAAAATACGAGTATGTCTCAATTCTATTTATATATATTAATAAAAAATAAAATAAAAATGTTAACAGAATGCAACAGTGGGAAGTGAGGTAATTACGGTATTGGCTGAAGACAGCGACATTGGTCAAAACGCAGCTGTGAGCTATAGGCTCAGGCAGGATTTGTCAGGGGACTGGAAAACGTTCTCCATCGAGCCTACGACTGGTCTCGTCACTCTAAAAAAGCCGCTTGATCGAGAGACACAAAAAATTTATCAGGTTTGGCAAGATTTTCATAATATTTTATTTTATTTAGTTCTTAATATGGTGGGTTACTTTAAACCATAATTTCTTATGTTTTAAATCATTTATTATGCTTTATCTAGTTACGGGTGGAAGCCTATGACCATGGAGTTCCAACCCCTCTCTCTACGGATTTAGATCTCACCATTTTTGTCAGAAACATTAATGATTACCAACCGCAGTTTCTAGTTGATGAATTTGCTGTCAATTTCACTGGTATGATAATTATATTAATATATATTATTATAACTTTTTTTCTTAAATAAGGATTTTTTTTATGAAACTATTAATTTTAAAGACTATATAATTTTGGGAATTTAGAAAAACTGTAAAAGCTAATTGGAAAAGATATATTTTGGTTGGAAACAAAAACCTGAGTAATTAACAATTTATTTTTGCATTGAAAACTTAATGGGTTCTTCATCTAAAGAGATTCTGCTGAATTCTAATTATGGGATTTTATACTAGAAATTTTGAAAATAAAAATTTCGATCAATTAAATTAACAAGTAATAAATTCGTAATTATGCTGACCGGTTGAATATGTGACTGAATTGAAGTCTTTATTGGACAAGTTGCAATCATATATATCGATAAATTATTATCAAATAAATATAAATCCTTAAAAAAAAAATGACTTCATCTTTTTATTGAATTATATTATAGTTTAATGATGAAGGGTTGAATAAATAAATATTTCTACTTGTGCCCATAAATAATCTTGGTAACTAAAGATTACAAAATGAAAGACTTGTAAAACATAAACTACATTGATTTATTTATTTTTTCTCAATTTTCAATTTGAAAGCTCAAGTAATAATTGACATTAAATAGCAAACTTTTATATTCTGTACACTCTGAATTCTTGTATGTTGATATAGAAAATTGTTATATTGTAGCAAAAAAATAAATTTATCAATAAGCTCTATGTATCGGTACTTTTAAAGGATCCTCAAATTTTCATGGAATAAAAGATGTATTGTAAATTTAATGAATGTAGATCAATAACTGTAGAAATTAATGCAATGAAAATTGGTTTGGGTACAGTCAAATAATGTAACAGTGTACATGTATTAATATATTGTGCTGACGTTTCATCTCGAGATTTAGGTCTTAGATATTAGGATCTGAGCTGTCACGTCCACTTATATAATCTTTTATGCATAGCTATGCTAATCAGCGATTTCTCAGACTAATTTTTTAAAAATTATTTTCCAGAACATACTCCTCCAGGTCGAGAAAGAAGACAGATCGTAGATACAGTAGATCAAGATGACATCGATATCGATGAAGATGAACCTACAAGTCCAGTTTGTTATTACATCGTGGGTGGAAATGAGGGATCTTGGTTCAATATCGAACCTCTTACACATCAAATAACGGTAATGATCTCCACCGATTATTAGTGATGTTTTCATGTAAAAAATAAAGATTGTTTATTAAATATTATAACAATGCAAAATGTTTCTTTAGACAATGAGAGAATTGGATAGGGAAGTTATCGACAAGTATGAGCTGATCGTCAAAGCAAGTGAAGACTGTACAAAGATACCACCTCAAGTCACGGAATTCGATCCCTCTGATGACACTCTTCTACACCTTATCATCAATGTTTCTGATGTCAATGACAACGCTCCAGTCTTTACGAAGAGGGTTTTCACAGGAGGTATAACAACTGAAGCAGATTTCGGCACAGAATTTATGCAAGTGAAGGTAATTATGACTGTTGAATATCTTATATAAGTATGCAGGTAGTTTCATATAATTTAAAAAATAACATATCGTAGCAATCCTGTATCAAATTGCCAACCGACAAGTTCCAATATAGGCAGTTTTTGAATTATTTTTAGTGGGTTTTCTGCAAAACTTCCTATAAAGTTTAAATAAAAAGAGACAAAAAATATGTAGTTTTACTGTTTCAAAGATCATAAAATGTTCATTAACACTAACTATCTCATTTGTCAGAAAGTTTATATTAATTACAATAGTAAAATTGAACATAGTAAAATTTTAGTTAGCACAAAATACTATAATTAAATTTTCATGGGATCATAATGTGATTATATATCCCATCAACATATTGTTTTTATTGCTTGAAAAGCTGAAAAAATTAATAAGTTTAAACTGATGTAGGATGCTTCTTTATTTGTTCATTTGAGAAAATGCAAAAGACTAGAATAATGTCTGATTTTAAAAATATCTTCTTAATTTTTCTGCTATTATAAATTTAAAAATTTAAATTAATTTTTACGATTCTTGCTATTTCATCTATCACTAAAACTAAAGATTTCGTGAAAAAATATACTGATACCTCCTTCTGAAATCTCTCTGTACATTTAAACATCTTGTGACCCAAGGATCTTGGAGCAGGGGTTGTGTTGTGAGTATCAAACTAAAAACTATTTGCATGGTCTATTTTATTAAATTGATGTTCTATCAGATACCAACTACCAAAGGGGAATATCTGCCTCAGACTGTGCCCAATCCCTGACTCAATCCCTTTCTACTTGCCTAAGCCTGCCTCTTCTAGGAGTTTCCACTCTCTCTCACCATGAGAGACCGTCTCCTAGGTCCTATGACCTGCGGCGGGTGAGGTAAAACCTCCCACCTGAGGCTTAATAACTTTTGCGGAGTCCTTAAAGACACATGGGGCCTAGCATTGTCTTGGTGGAATAGCACTCCTTTCCGATTTGCCAACTCCAACGGTCGATTTGCAGGCTCTTAGCTCCGCAGCTATCCCACAGACAGTAATTCGTGGATTGTTTGTGATGACTGTCATAATATCCTCGATGTCAAGAGTTGAACTCTGAACAGCCCAGGGTTGGTCTTCCAAATTGAAATCTCCTCATCTAAACCACGAAAACCATTTCTAAACCGTGCTATCAGCAATTGAATCGCTGCCATACACGGCACGAATCTTTCTTGCAGTTTGGGCTGTGTTTTCCCTTTTTTTAAAAAAGAACAGCATAATATGCCGAAAATGAACTGAATCGTCACTCATGTTGGTTTGCAATTAACTACACTACTGAGCCTTAATAAAGACGAATTCAGTGTGTAAACATAGTTAATTCCATGAGGATTAAAGGTATATAAATAAACATTAGCTTTGTGATTCATTTTTAGTAGAAAAAATAAAAGGTAAATTTTACTTTAAAAATCTGTACGAACTTTTCGGACAACCCAATAGAAACAGAAATTTCTATACCTTTCTGTTTAAATTACATAAAAAATTTAAAAAAACAATAGCAAAAAATTATGATTCAGCAAAATCAGATTTCTTCCTTGTTAGTACGTTTTGGTAGAAAATGCGATGCATCATTGCTGGCATTGTTTTATCTGAACTTATTGATTACATTCTGCATATTTAATTTATGAAAGTAGTAATATTTTTCTAATTTAGACATTTTTATGCTGTTAACTTTAGGCTACGGATCCAGACTTGGGTAGGAATGGTAAAATGAGTTACTACATGACAAGCGAAGTGAAGATGACCCTGAGCGAAGGGATGGATAACATACAAACTCCACCTTTCATCGTAGACAAGGACACAGGAAGTGTTTTCGTCAACTTCGACCCGCAGAAAGGAATGAAGGGATATTTTGATTTCACGGTGAGATTCATTTTATATATACACATATTATACAGTTGAACGTCGAGTATCCAGACGTTAAATTACGGGAACATCAATTGTTTGGACTTTTTGGGGTAAACATTTCCCAAATTGAAAATTAAATATGGGTTTGAAAAACTTTATTTATAGTAAATATAATTTTACACTGTTTCTAGAAATTAACAAATAAAAACGTTAATAGCATTAAATATTTATTACACAGTATAAAATATAGCCTTATAAACTGTATAATATTTTATAATCTCATTTCCGAATCTTTTAATTTTTATTTACTATTTTTATTGTTCAGATTCTGAACTAGTTCTTTGAATTCATGCGTAAAAGTTATCTAAATACTTAATTATTATTGTATGATTGTAAAATCAATTATTTTTCCAGGTTATGGTAAATGATACTGGCGGCCTTTCGGATACAGCTCATGTTTTTATTTACCTCCTCAGGGAAGACCAAAGAGTGAAATTTGTTTTGAGGCAACATCCTCAAGAACTGAGAGCAAATATTGATAAATTCAGAGAGTAAGTAATATTAGATTTGATAATGTTCCTCTTTTGTTATAACAAAACAAATAATTAATAGTTCAGTATAAATGATGCATTTTGACTAATTTATCTCTCAAAAAATTAAAATGACAACCTTAGCTGAACCCATCTAACTTAAACGATTGTTGTTAACAGTATACTAAAGTATTAAATTGTGAGTTTACATCATAAGTTTACTTCTCTTTCCTTGATATTAAAAAATATAAAACTGTAGTTGAGATAGATTATCAAGTTTTAAAGGTTTCATTATTTTTTATTTTGGCTTTATGCACTGTGACCGCATACATGCAGCTACTGATATATATGCATGTATCAACTTCAAGCAGATATACCATATGCAGCTAATGATATATTTTTAATTCCAAAATTTCATTCATTTTAAACATTTGGTTTTTGTTTTATTAACTGTAAGTCTAGAGTACTTCATTTGTATGCACCAGTGATTCTGTAACTACTGGTTTTTATACTTTAAACTACTGCTGGAATTATTATGGCCGCTTGTCTGTTAGCTGCACCACAGCAACTGTTATATCGGCGATAACATGGAAAGACGTTTAGTTTGCTATCAGTATATATAACTAATAAAGATAATTAAGTCTCTCAAACAACTCGGTAGATATCAGTGATAAGGCCCTATAAAAGGGTTGATTATGCACGGTGCAGCTAAAAGACGAGTATCTTAGAGAAAAAAATTCCTCAAACATAAAATAGATAATGTTATTTTGTTTTTTAAGTATGATTACTTTTATCTAATATACTAATTCAAATTGGCTCTCTTTTGTAAAGTGTTTTAGGAAATGTAACTGGAGCGATTGTGAACGTTGACCTGTTCAAAGTACATGAGGCTCGGGATGGAAAAGTGGACAAGACCCGGACAGACTTGTACCTCCACTTCGTAAACCCGAAAGACCATTCCATCCTCGAGGTACCGCATGTACTGAAGTTGATAGACCAGAACATTGAGCATCTTGATTCGCTGTTCAAGGTAAGAATTAAGTAAATATCAGAAGAATAAGAAATAATACCAATGAACAGTTAAAAGTATTTTTTCAAAATTATTAATTTATAATTTTTAAACAATTTAATGAGAAGATAAAAGATTCGACCACTGCCGGGAATTTCCTATGTACCTCTGTTGCAGCACTCTTACCATTGAGGTATAAGTGACTCTGCAACTGAGTAAGTGGTGGTAGTCTATTCACACACATAGACCAATTTGGAAGACTTGGTTATTAGGACTCAGTGGAAACAAAAACGTGTGTTTCCATTGAAAACTGGAAGTCAAAATTTTTCACAATCGCAATACTTCCCTTACTATTATTTCATAAATAGGCAAGTGAAAGTAATATTTTAAAGCAAAAATATAGGCTATAACACCTAGTATTTGCAATCCAGATCCTTTTATCACATATGGTGGAGAAACCATAATTCTTACTAAAAAGAGACTTAAACCTTTTGAAAAGGTCAGAAAAAGTCATTTAGAGAAGAATTCTAAAACCAATATGTGATAGCGGTCAACTAAGTAAAAGAAAAAAGTGAACAGTTTTGGCTTTACAAGGAATTGAGCATCTCATTCTTTATTTATATAAACACTAAAATATGACATGTATATTGTGTAAAGTGAACATGTACCACCCGGATAGTTTTAGTCCTCGAGGCAATCTATCGGTTGATGGAAGGATGCATAAGGTGAGGTAGGATCCTCGACAACTGAGGATCGTTTTCACGTTATTATAGTTTGTGATGAGCAATGATCAAGCGTAAAACACGAATCCCAAACAAAGCTTCAAAAGCAATATTTATGTATTAAGAATTCAAAAAATTTATCAGCAATGATCAGCTGGATTTATTTGATTTTTTTATTAATTACATCAGTATTTTTTTTATAACTTAATTTTTCTGTTAGTTACAGAAAAATTAAGCTACTTGGAGTTAAATTATAGCTACTTCGTTTGTGTATTTTAATTGTAATGATTCCAATCTTGAAGATGAGATATGTTCTGGGTGAAGTCTCATCACAGAGGCTGCAGAAAGGGCATTTAATGAAAATCTGTCAAACCGTTAACCCCTGCTGTCGTCCATTATTGGGCCTTCTTCGGAAACAACAGAATACGTTGTAGAGCAGGACACAGAAACAAACAATTGAAAACAAATAATCCATGATACATTTCTGTCATACCCAGTATTATTTATTTTTCTCCCCCCTCCCCCAATTACTCACAGTTCCAAAATTTCAAAAAACATCAAAACTGCCGGCATTCATAAAAAATCAATTAAATGAACCACTTTTTTATGATTGCTTTTATTTTTTCTGATTGCTTTTATTTTTTATGATTCTTTAATTAAGTAGAGTTAAGTTAACTTTTATTTTTATGGTTGCTGTAATTAAGTAGAGTTAAGATAGACTGTCTGAGTCCCGTTCTGCAGGGCTAACTAGTTGTGCATAATCCGCAGAAGTTTGAGCAGTAAGTGCTGGAATGAGAATCAGTCCGTTGCTGGCTGATCGTATGCTCGTTTAGTTTATCCCATTCGACCCAGCATCTTGTTTTTTATTTTGTATAAAATTTGTTATTACAAGTGAATGTTCATCTGTTTTTAAATCTAACTCAGGTTTGTTTTTTAAAGAATATATTTTGTTTTTCTTATTAATTTTTTAGATATCTAACAAAATGTAAAATGTAGGGGGAAAATCACTTTTTTTTTTTTAGATAATGGAATTATTATTTATGAAAAGTGCCTTTGCTGTTCACATGGTAATGCTATTTTCCTTGATTTGGATATAACATAATTTGAGTTTTTATGGAAAATTTTTAAAAGTCTGTTTCTTTAATGAACGAAATTCGCTCTGTAAAATTCGCAACTTAATTTTAAACTACAACTTAATTTTTCAGGAGTTCAATGTTTTGGACACCGAAGGCGCCGAAGCGCTGGGCCTCGCACGCATCATAGAGCCTGATTCAGTCCTGCTGCTGTGGCTGCTTGGAGCAGCGCTGTTCCTACTTCTCTTGCTGCTCGTTGTGATCTCGCTCTGCCTATCTCAGAGAGCTTCGTATCAACGACAGCTCAAAGCTGCTACCGTCACTGCTTTTGGTAAATAATATGTGTACAAGTGAATCATAAGATATAGTATATAGCGCACAGATATCAATAAGGCGGTTACAAGTCAAAAAACTGTTTTTTTTTGGAGAATCACTTGTGAAGTTTCAACTTTTCAACAATTCTCAATTCTACTATGTACCTACAAGCAGTGACTAGGAAAAATAATTTTTGATCACAAATAGCCTACAATTGGGTCAGTTAGTAACAAGTTATAGTACTATACATAGTACTAAATGTAACTACGAAATGCCTTCTGCCTGCATTATTAAAGAATATGGTAAATTGTGCCTTACGCAAACAGAACTATTAACCCTTTAGCAGTTAAGGTAAGGACACTGGACGAAAGTTGCACTAAGCTATGCGGGTCTGCCGGCTTTTACCCTCCCCAAGCTAAGGCGCGTAGGCCACCACCCCCCGCTGACTGCCTTAACTTCTTCAACGCCTCATTACCTTTTCCGACTATTTCTCAGTGATTTTTTTTACTTTTTATGATTCTATAATACCTTTATCATTATTCCAATAAATTAAAATGCTGGATTATTGATTGTAATCTTTCATTACAATCGATACTTAGAATCTATTATAGAATGATTCTATAATACCTTTATCATTATTCCAATAAATTAAAATGCTAGATTTTCTATAGTAATGTAAGATTACGTGAATTATGAAGGCAATAATGAACGAGATTATAATAATTTTATTATTGCACACAACTTTCGCGATATGATGAAAGCAACACCAAAACTAGCGAAATTATAACGAAATAAAATAGTGAATATCACCAAATAACAGATGGATAAAAGCAGAGGACAATCGCTCAGAGCGTTTATAACTTGAAATGAATAATGGTTGAACAAATATTTCCCCAATAGAGACACCCCTACAAACAAGCAATACTGCCTTTAGATGTTCTTATTAAGTACAAGATCTGCTAGGATGCGCCTCAGTCACGACAACTTATCTCCTGTGAAGCTGGGGACGTAAAATAAGTGAGTAACCAGCTGCGAGATATACCGTCTTCCGCTACTGGGGACCGGCAGCCCGTCACAAGTAATCTTGTTGCCTGCTTGTGGGGACCATCTTTTTTTTTTTTTTTTCCCTGTGTTAATGTTAATACTATTGTGTCCATATGATGGCATTGTAGGTTTTGTCATTCTGATTCCAACGTTATAACTCTAAATTGATATATTTTGAGTTGTGACCATTTTCTTACCATCATGCGATATGATGAATATGATCTTATTCTAATCATCTTATAGGGTCGACAGAGTCGGACCTCACCCGCGCCCCAGCTAGGGTTCCTAACACAAACATGCACAGCGTAGAAGGATCAAACCCGATTTGGATGCAGGCTTACGAGAACGAGTGGTACAAGGACGACACGATGAGGTAAAACTGTAATTTCTCTGATCGGTGATATATGATTCGCAATATCAATAAATTGTTAAGATGTTTATCAACTTTCAGTCAAACCTCTGAAAGGGATTCGTTGGATGAGAACGCCGTTGTCAGCGTTAACACTCAGGAAGACACCACGGGGAATTCTTCTTGTAACAGGTAATGATTGAGAATTAATCAATAGGATTAAAATAGTTTCTTAGGTTAGGATAATTTTCTAATGATTTCTAAAGTATTCATAAAATCCCAATATCAGTTAGATTTTTATAATTTAAATAAATAAATTTTTGGGGTGGGGGTAAAGAGGAAGGAAAAAAAGGGGGGAAAGAGGAAGTAAATCCATTTAGTAGCATTTTATGATGAATGAACATTAAAAAAACAAAAAATTATACTTTGTTACGGTTAAGAACGCCTACCAAACCTTTCTTTTTCCCTCCCCTACTTCTCCTTTTCAGCCGCCGAATCGTTAAATGTCCTCGACTCTTCAACTCATAATCATCAGGTTATCTATTATGTTATCAGAGATTTCAAGTATATTATCGCTTGGCTATCCTTCTGCCTAAAACAAATATCCTGTCAGTGCCAGATTCAGATTCTAGACCTCGGGCAGAGTTCGTCTATGCTTTATCGCAAATACTCCACTTCTTCTAGGCCTATCAAAACATGTTTTATAAATAAAAAATAGCATGAAAAAAAAATAAATCATATCTTGTCCTTGAATTATATCCCTATGCCCTCCATGTTTCTAGTTTGGATCCCGACTTAAAGTCACCGCACCCTATTTTCTGACCATTGTTCTTAAGTATTAGCAACCCTTTACGATTAGAAGCCTACCTGTATTCTTAATTTGTTTCCTCTATATTCCTTTTAAAATGTTTTAAACACACAAGAAAAGAGAGAATTACAAAAAATATTGAGACCTCCAGAATACACTAATTCTTTCTTATAAAACTTTCCTTGAAAACTTCTCCTCTTTGTCAGGCAAACATGATTTCTGACAACTTTTTAAATTTAATTTCAAATTTTTAATAGCCTACAACTAATTTTATTAAATAATAATTTTTTTTTTAAATTTGAATCTAAAAAGATAATTTAGTCTAAACTGTAATTTATTATTATTTACAAGGCTTCCTCCTATGGTAGTTTAAGGTATGTAATATAAATTGAATATATTTAATTTTTAAGTTGCATGACAATCAAATCTGTACCTCAGAACCAGGTGATTATATATGTCCAAATATTACAATTTTAAGGTTTTTTTACATAATTTTATGTAGAATTTGATTCTACATTAAGCCATAACAACTTAACCCTTTAGCGACCGAATAAGGCCGGGCCAGAGCGGTCTACTGAGTGGTAGAAAAGTCAACTGTGCCCAGGGAACCGACTACTTTTTGACTCTGCAATCATGATTTTTTAATTAATTCCATATATTTTTAAATTAAACTCACAGTAAGAAGCCAGATAATAGACTGAAGGGACCTGCAAGGCTAAGAAGGACGGTTGATGAAGGTAAAAAAGAGGAGGATAGTAAAAAGAGTAGTAGTAGGTTGCAGACACACAACGAAAAATAATACAGCCAAAAGTGGGTTCGTACGACATCTGTTGTCAAGAAAAAATACTTTAGCTTGTTATGCGGACACCTAGATGGCTCTGGGAACCGAACTACTATTTTAACTCTCGGTCTGGAAACGCGAGAGAAGCAAAACTGTTATAGTAGTTCATGGTTCGTGGAGTACGCTTGACACTGGACTATTATAGTAGTCAACGGTCCCCATGGCACGGCGCGCTCGGACTATTATAGTAGTTCACGGTCGCTAAAGGGTTAATAACATAAAAGTCTGATGAAAAATTGCCTTTTGTATTTTTTAAGGAGTTTACATAAAAATAAAAAAATAATAATATTCAGTTCTTAATAAATAAGACGTTGAATCTAAAAGAATACCTATAAATAGGTCAAGTGTAAACAATTTTTATAACGTCACCATCTTTCTGCTAGCTAATTCAAATGATATCTCATCAGCAAAACATAATGATCATTTAAAACAAATTTTGTACTCTCTTGAAAAATTAGCATAATGTGACTCTGGTTAGTCTGGTTCCGAGGTACAGAAATATTATTTACTTAATTTAAATTTATAATTCGCATGGATTTTTGAAAATTGGCATGTTTTTTCCATCCAAAATATTTTAAAAGTGAACCATTCATAATATTTTATAGTTATTAATGTTATTATTATACGTTAGAGTTCTGAAGTGAGCACTTTGGGAAGCTGGGCATGAGATCATATGTTTGTTATGAATCATATATAGATTCAAATTTTAATAAACTCACAATAATAATATAAGAATAATAAAAAATAATATAAGAATAAGGAAAACTCTGTTTTCAAATTAATTATAAATCATTTAAGCATATAAATTGAAAATGCTGTAAGTGCCAAATTATAGATTATGGGAAAAAGAAAAAAAACTATTATCTGAGCTAAAATTTGGTTCAAAAAATAAGAAAAATATTAGGGACTAGCCAGATTATGAGATAAATAATAATTTCAATATTAGTTTTTCCCTCTCCAATTCCATCTCTGTTGACTAAATTATCTCATTTTTCTTCAAGTATCGGTTCAACAATTATCGATAAATTTCTAATAATATTAAGTATCATTACTTTAGAAAAAGTATTGTTTGTAAGTATCAATAGTTAAGTAACATTGTAATGACTCTAGTTGGAGGCAGTAGCGAATCCAGAAATTTTTTGAGAGGGATGCACTTTTTCATGATTTCATGAGTAATGAAGGACCTAATTTAAAATATGTATCAGTAAATAGTGATGTTTTGGGGTCACCTGTGGTGTAGTGGTTATCATAACAACCTACACTACTTAAGGTCGTGGGTTGCATCCCGCGATGGCCCTAGGATAGGACGTAAAATGGAGGTCCTGAGCCTATACGATGTCAGGTACTCGTTAAAGAAACATATCCTAATTATACCTGGATAAGCAAAATTTAGGACTCCCACTGTAGCATCGTCCGATTAGCCTTAGTAGCATAAAGTGACGTTGAACAAACAAGCAATAGTGACTTTATATTACCTACTTTATATTGATTTTTATATTACTACTAAATGTAAAAATACATTTTTTTACAAGTTCACTATATACAATTTCTGTTCCTGATTCAAGCCCTCCCCTGGATCTGCTACTGGTTGGAGGCACTAGCAGTGTTTTCTGAGACGTAAAGCACTTCAGTTATCAGTTGGCACCTCTAAATAATAAAATATTTAAGATAGGCAATTGGAATAAAACCCATTATCACTCCAAACTTTTTCTAGAAGGCTACTCTGTTAAAAGAAGCAAAATGCTACTAAATTATGACAGGAAAGCACTAAAAAAAATAACAGTGATTTATACGGGACACTATAAACTTAACAAACATCCCTCGGATAGGACGTAAAATGGAGGTCCCGAGCCTGTACAATGTTAGGTACTCTTTAAAGATCCCTATCCTAATTATACCAGGATAGGCAAACTTTAGGAATCCCATTGTAGCATCGTCCGATTAGCCCTAGTGGCATAAAGTGACGTTAAACAAACAAACATATGTACAAACTCATGCTAGCAGAGTCACCCATCATTACATTCTATGGCAAAGAGAATGAAACAGCTTACCACATTATCTGTTGGTGCGATAGATTCACTCGACTAAGATTCAGGATCTTTGGTAGGGAAATCATACCCGATCCAGGTTCAAATGATCTAGTCAATCCAACAAGTCTATTAAAATTTACTAATAGTCTAAAAATAACAATCTAGAACTCAAGCTAATCTTAATAAGAGCACAACAGTCCCATGCTGGTCTCGGTGCATTTAGCCGTAGGGGAAAAAAAAAAAAATTACATTGGTGATGGAATTCACCCAGTTTCCCAATCACTTATCTCCTTTTATTTTTTTTTTTTTTTTGGCACTTACTGCCTTTTCCATTTGCATGCCTCAATTATTTTTGATAAGAATAAAAATTATGTCTTATTTTCTATCTAGTCAATCGAATATGCTACGGAGCGAATGCCCAGCGAACGTGAAGGAACAGAACGACCTCAACCGCCACGGGAACACTTACCATCGAAACCTCTACCAGCACATGGACAAGATAGGCAACCCCCTCATCTCCAAGAAACTGGAAACTACCGAGCTGTAGGATCACAGCTGTGAGACGCATTGAGACATCGAATAAGTATTGTAACGCCTTAACTAGAAACGTTAGATTTAGAGAAGAAGGTATAGATTTGTATTAGAGATTTCGTTCTTTTAATATGGCTGCTAACGGTTTATCAAAGGCAACAGAAAAGGTCCTGAGTCAGGAGGGCTGAATTGTTGTTTAAACTTTGCGTAAATCAGTTCACACAAAAAACTTTGATAAAAATTGATACTAAAACAAAATTTACTTGGATTAAAAAAGTATCTTAATTCCCATTTTTCCTTAGAGAAAGCAATTAAACGCCAGATTTACTGAAGAAAATAAAATAATATTTTAAAAATAGATATTTTTATGTATACTTCGTTAACAGGTTAGGTGCGGCATCGGTCCCCAGGGTCCGATGTCTTACATTCCCATCTTAACATACGATTATCACATGTCCGAAAGGCTGAACACCTCCAAGACTCAATTTATTCGATTTTTAATCAGATTATTGCATTATAGTGCAGCAAAAGTTGCTAACAGATGAAATTCTGTTGTTTTTATAACGGACTCCGGGGTCCGATACAGGCCATCAGTAATAAAACAAGACTAATGGACGGCATCACATTTCCTCGTCCGATAATATTGCAAAGAATACCTTTATGGTTATCTTTAATACTTCTTACTAAGTCTGTAATTATAAATAAAATACTGATATTTGCTTTATTTATTTTATATAAATTCTTTTCTTTAAAAATAATTTTTTTTTTATCATAGTGTGAGTGGTTGTAAAGCAGTAAAAGACTCCAAAAAATCGTTTTAACATCGCAAAAATTATCAAAATGGATGGTAATTCAAAATTCAAAGTTTAAAGCTATTTTCGATAAAGTATGGCGTAAATCCTGTATTGGACCCCAGGAGTATGTCCTGCGCCTGTTATGTCTAGGTCTAATCCTTACCAAGAGATAATGCCCTTGAGAAGCTCATTTAATTCACTTTTCAGTAAATAAATAACTTTTTCGTCAGAGCATTCCCATCGGACCCCGAAGCCTAATACCGTCTGTGGCTCATCCCAGCAGTCGGACACGCGGGACCGATACCGTTCAATTCAGGATACCCCTAAAATGCGCCGCCGCACCTAACGTGTTAATATATCAGTCTGTAAATCTAGTGTAGAATATTTTAATTTCCTATCATATAGTATTCCTATAGTATTTATTTATATTTAAAAATTTGTATTTTTAAACTTTTTAGAAAGAAAAATTTATAATGATGAATTATTTTATCACTTGCAATTAAGATAAATTTCCAAAATGGCAATAATACAGTAAATAATGAGTTGATAATTTAAGAAATTACTTTTGCTTGCCCCGTCTCAAGGAAATTTCTACTTAAAATTTAATTAATAAATAAATTATTATTGTTCCTCTTCTGTGTTATATACTTCAATTCTTTTTATTATGTTATTTTATAACTTTACCTATTTAAAAAGTATTACTTTTAACTTTGTAACTAACATGTATTAATTTAGACTGATGTATATAATAATTTTGTATTTTATTGTATTATTTAAGATTTCTTGAAGATTCAGAATTAAAAAAAAAAAAAATTACTGTTTTATATTCTTTGACGAGGAATCAATGATAGAAAAAATGTTAATACTCGTAAAAATAATGAGTAAAAATAAAATTGTATATTTTCATTAAAAACAAAGGAGAAAAAATTTTAATGTAAATTGTTTCAACGAATTAATTGTAAATATATATACCAATTACTCTTATGTTTCTTTTGTATATTTTTGTATAAATTTGTCAATAATCTTTTTTTTTTTTCTTCTTTTTTATAAGTATATAAATTGTGTTATGATGCCAAAGTTGTTTAGTAGAATTAATAAGACCATTTTTTAAATTTAAATTAAATATTTAAAATAAATATAATTACCATTATAAATAATCTATGCTTCTACATCATTTCATAATTAATAATACCGCCATTAAAATAAAATGCTTAACAATAGACTAATTCTTGTTTGTAAATAGTAAGATGTTTAATAAACAACCAAGAGTGCTCTTGTTTTTAATTATGTTTTCATATTTACCTAATATCCATACTACACACTACCCAAAAATATGTTATAAAATTCATATATTATTTTATATTACAAGTATTTGTAACAGTACAATCATGTATAACCTAGAGACATAGGTGTCATCGCTAGGGGGACAAGGGGGACACACTCCCCCATATTTTGGCAGGGGGCAACGATTTAAAAATAAAAATAAAAAATAATTTTATTATCCTGGGGCTGATGTCCCTTTAGAATAAATTATTGATACATAATAATAATGGAATCTAGTCAGTGTGGCCTTATATGATAAATATTTAATATACTAATAGAGTATTAAATTGGTACTCAATGGTAAGGATATAAATGAATAAAATAAAAATAAAAACAGGAACAGGAACTTACACTCTAACTGTGACATAAATTGGTAACGTTTAATTTAAAATACATCTTTAGAGGAGGAATAAAATGTTACAAAAGTTGTTTTTAGGCATTGTTATTTAAACTTATGGCTTCTTGAATTTTTACCATCTATGAGACCATTGAGTCATCCCCCCCCCCCAAAATAATTTGGTGCTGGTGACGCCCATGCCTAGAGATGAGCTCACTACCGTGAACTAAGCAAAAGGCAGATATCCACATTGAAGCTCGTTAGACTCAATGAAGTATATACATTCGCGGCCAAAAAAACCGGCGCACCTTCATTTTTAGTAATAAATGTATCTTAACGTAGGTATAACGCGTCCTAGCATCGATTTTTTATTTCTTATCTAAAATAAGCACATGTCCCTTCAATATTATGTCAATAATCCTCCATAGTAAAAAATCAACAGATTAGAATTCGAAACAATACTGCATCAGTACGTATATGCGACTTCAATGTTATACGTTTTTGTGCTTAAAGTGCTTTTCTTTTCAATTTTCTTTCGTTTTCTTGTGTTTGTGGTTGTTACTTAATCTTTTTCTTTCAACAAAATGGTTTTAGAAGCTATGATAGTTGCAAAAATAATTGCGTTGGTGGAAGATAGTAGGAATAAACGTTGGGTGGCCAGGACGTTAGGCCAACCAGAAATAATGGTTCAAAGGGCGGTTCAGAGGTAGCAGGAGACGGGACTCTATACGAGGAGGCCAGGATCAGGGAGCCCCAGAACGACTGAGCCAGCAGATGACCGTTCCATCATGATGCAAACGTTAAGAAACCGCACACAGACTGCAGTAGAAACCGCTTTTCGGCTGAGAATTGCTCGACAGATGAATGTGAGTGTACGAACAATAAGTAGAAGGCTCGCCGAAGTGAACTTGCCTGTTGTTCACCATGCGAACTACCATCCCCACCACCTCTCTTCTTAGCCGTTAAAGGCCGAATTTATGGCTAAGTTAGAATTATTTCACGCGACTTTTTTTAGAAGTATCGGACCGTGACGTCATCTCAACCCCAACCACCTTCACCTATTCATGGCAAATAAACATCGATTAATCGTACTTTCTGTACATATGATTAATTTTGAAAATACCGTGTCTCCCCACCCTTGCATCTACCAAACATTACTTTTCATCAAAATGTTATCATTTTTCGAATTATTAGTATTTTAAAGCGTGTAAAATATTAATATTGAACCTAGACCATACCAAATACATGTAATTATGTAACTATTCGTTATGCTTATAAGTTCCTTACCCAACTTAAATATTTCACGATGGTTGATTCATTTCAAATACATTTCCTCGTATTGTTTTCAAAATATAAGTTTTTTAAGAATATTTTTTCATAAAATTTGTCTGTACACTGCCTCATTATCCACTTCTTTGTTTTTCTGTAACCTATTATCTTTTCATTAAGCCTATAGTTTTTTGAAGAAGTGACATTTACATACTTTACAAAAAGTTAAAGTTAAAAAAAAAAAATTAAGAGATAGGATTTATTTAATTGAAGATGCTGATCTAATTCTAATGTTATTTTTCACAATATGAAGCCACCTATTTTGTGGGTAATATTTATATTTGAAAGAAGAAATAAAAACTGTACATTGACATACATGAAAGGATTTTTCCCATTTTTCATGTTCATGGAATGTCTAGGGCTTTTTATTAAAAAAGTGATCGAAGTGGTTTTTAAAAAAGAATTGTTAGATGAAAAAGGACGTTATGGTATAGGTTTGAATTATTCAGCGACCCGTATACAGTTTGAAATACTGATTCTTCGAAATAGTCGGAGAATTGGATAGAAAGTGACGTATGATGGAGCAAAGGGTGGGGAGGCGAGGGTTTTTTAAAAGTTAGATAATTATATCGACTGACACAAAATCGATGTGTAAAGTTCAGATGGGGTGAGATAGTGTGTGACGTAAAAATGACGTAATGCTGGGGTAAGACGGTTATTTTTCAAACAGGAGGGGAAATAGGGGAAAGATGGCGGTCCTAGTAGTTCGCATGGTGACCAACAGATAGCAGTGTGCTTATCAGCTGTCAAAGCCAGAAGGGGAATAACGAAAGTAGTACCCTGTATCACTCAAATATCCTTTATCCCTCCCCAAAGAACGGGGAGTCAGGAAAACACTGTTCCCATTTTAACACGTTCCACCGGTGGCTCGCACTAGACTGCCTCGCTTTAGTCAATCAAAAAACTTTCCACGGCTGTTGGATATTAGGAAGGATTGTATTATTTAATCTATTACTGTTGGATTATCGATATTGTATAATGCACTGTAATAGCTCCAGTCCAATAGAGCAAAAAGCATTAAGCTCAGCTGCCAATGGGCGAGGAGCATGAATTACAGTCACGGCGGGAATGTGTTAAGGTACTCAAATACTTAACTTATTTATTTATTTTTTGGATGCTTTATTCCAAAATCAATACTAAATAAAATGAATTATCACTTTGTCAAAAAAATTGTTCTGTCCTAAAAATTCTTACAGGTTAAAACGTTAGGTGCGGCATCGGTCCACCGGGTCCGATACCTGAACTGAACAGGATACCCCTAAAATACGCGCGCCGCACCTAATGTGTTAAAAAATGTATAAATGACTTTAAAACTCAATGTTAACTAGTAATGTTGATAAATATTTTTAGAAAAAGTGATCATGGGAATGGAAAGACTGCTTGAAACAACCAGAGGATCATTTCTTAGACAATTAATAAAAAATAGTTTATAAGATGCAATTATTAACCATGAGGAGAAATTATAAATCTCTGAATAAAATTTAATAATTACTTCTGGATATCAAAAAAAAAAAAATATGTATATGATTATAATATATATTTGTTAAAAGCATAAATATACATAAGTTTCTTGAAACTTATTTAAATCAACAAATAATCTTAAACATTTAAATTATATAACAACAGTACCATGGAAATCAATTGAACTTATATACAAGAGATTACAAAATACTCATTTCCTGGCGAGTAAATAATAATTTGATTTCCAAGTATTTTAAAATGGCCACTAAAATATGAAATACGTTGGTATCAGTATATTATTGAATTTCATAATATAAATGGTCAGTGTAACGTCAAATTTATCTAAGCACCAAACACCATAATTTGAGAAAACTGAACTGAAATTGAATTTTGTGTAATTGTTATGAAATTATTTCTATACCTTTTGAAGTAAAATATATTTAACTTTGTCTTTCATATCTATATAAGTAAAGATGAAATTATGTTTGTTTGTTCTTTATAGAAATCCATACCGTTTGTCCTAAATTCTCCAAATTTCGCTCAGTGGTTCTTTGATAACAGGTGCGAACACCTGTCCATATTAAAATTGCATAATTTCAGCCGATCTTCAGCTGATATCCTTTGATGTTATAAAAATCATAATGATCTCGCTTTATGAAATTGAACGTTTCATTAGAAAAATGAAATTCCCCGGGTGAAACCGGGATATGCAGCTATAATCTATGTAAATAAAGATGAAATTCTGTTTGTTCTTAATAGAAATCCATACCAGGTGCGAACACCTGTCCATATTAAAATTGCATAACCTCAGCCGATCTTCAGCTGATATTCTTTATTGTTTTAAAAATCGTAATGATCTCGCTTTACATTGGTTTTTTACATTAGAAAAATGAAATTCCCTGGGTGAAACCGGGAAATAAAGATGAAATTATGTTTGTTCTTTATAAAAATCCCTACCGTTTGTCCTAAATTCTCCAAATTTTGCTCAGTGGTTCTTTGATACCAGGTGCGAACACCTGTCCATATTAAAATTGCATAACTTCAGCCAATCTCTGGGTATATTCTTAATTGTTATAAAAATCGTTTTGATCTCGCTTTACATTGGTATCAACAAAATCGACCATTTGATTCTATAAAAGTCCCACTTTATAGATTTTATAGATTTAAAAAATGAAATTCTCCGGGTGAAACCACGGTATATACAGCTAGTTATTCAAATATAATGAAGCATGATAAAAAAATATCAATAAGTAATTTAAAAAATAAAAATTTATAAAATTGGTTTGGCGCTTAGTTCACTATGTTTTTATACCGACCAAATTACTCAGTATAACAGCTGTTTCTTAGCAATGACCTATTTTCCCTGAAATATTGTCTTAGTGTTTTGTTTTTATTTCCTCCCTTTCCATCGAATTAATATACTTTCATTGAATTTTCAAACAATGATGCCAAGTCTTCTTCAGACTGCTCTCTAGGTGCCAGCTTGGTGATTCGATGCTGTAACAGAAATTTAGAAAACTTATAAATAAATTAAGAAATAACGCAGGATGTTCAGCAATACTGACTTTTAAAATTCTCTTACAATTCCCGAACCGTACCCACCTCTTCCCGACTCTAGAGAAAATTAAAATATGCAGAATCTTGTATACCACTTTATTTATTATTGCGAACTCGTAATATCGATAGTGATATTGATGGATGAAATGGCAAATCCTGTTTTATAAACTTACTAGCTAGGGTGCCCGGCTTCGCTCAGGTAGTTGTGTGGTAGTTTCAATAACAGAAAGACTTTACTATTAAAGGAAATATAGAACAAAATTAGCAGTTTCTTGAAACTTTTAACATATTATCAATATTAAAATTCGAGATCTGCAGAGTCCGCCCAAATAAGGAACCCTATATACTTTCAAGGGGGTTGAAAATGGCGAATAAACAATTAATTTTGCTGCAACTTTGTCGAGTGATGCATCGTTTTTGATGGTTTCTGTGATTCTGAATCCTATATTTCTATATTTCCTATATTTCTTTTTATCCTGAACTATGAGGGGTGATAAAATCTTATTGAAAAAATGCTGTAATTGGAGTTAGTCATTTTATCAACTGGAATGCTCATCATACATAGTAATAAAACCATTTTTCATAATTGCATACAATAAGAACACTTCAAACTTTTTATTTTCGATTTATAATCAGTCAATTCAGCTCTTCTTTTTTGCTTTATGTCTGTTTATTTCCCTCACTGTACTACTAAAAAATGTTCAGTCATATTGCATTAAATTTACTTAATTAGATGTTATATATTGATTAAATATAATGTGTAAATCAATTAACCTTCTTATGAGAAAATTAATTTTGTAAGGTATCCAGTCGGTTTTCTAATTGATTGCAGATATGTAAAATCATTATTTTATTTAGAAAGAAATGGTGAAACAATTTTAATAGTAATTTAAAAAGAACAGCTGAAAAAATATTTAACCTTTACAAACTGAACGGAAAGAATGAACAATAAACATTGAGCGAAACGCACCCTAGCGCTTCCTGGTAGCCTGGAGCTCGAACTACATTTTTCATTCATAACCTCGTATCTCAATCTCAGAGAGGCTAATTAAATGGTGCGAGAGTCTTAAAATTCCAGTCCTTTTCTCTTCAATTTTACACCCTTAAGAGAAAAACAGAAACCTTCTTCTCCGTTATGGGTTTTATAGCAACACGCTGACATAACTCTCTTAAACGTGCGTTGAGTCGTTTTTGAGCCTTTTCGGCACGCACATTGTACACTTTGCTTTATAATATATATTGATTTAACATATAAAGTTGATTATATTTTACTTTGAACTTGAAATATTAAATAATAAATATGAGAATTCCATCCAGGCATCCCAAAAATATCGCTGGTTTGTCATTTCGATTATTTGTATTTTTAAAATAAATGCCAGAGGCGTTATTTAACCCTCTAGCGGGCGCTATGCCGTCCGTTGGATGGCAGATAGGTGTTTTGGCTATTATTAGGAAATGGGAATTTTCAATGACTTTATGAGTTCAAGTTATTCTACCTGCTATTCATCCCCTACATTAAAAGGGTAAAAGTGGATCTCAGTCGTTAAAGGTACGGTGAATAGCGAGCATTGAAGTGCAAAATGTCTGCTGCCATCCGTAGTACGTCTAGCGCCCACTGACAGTAATAGAAATTTTCAAAAAAATGTAAGTAGGAATTGGAGTTCGCCAAGAGGTTCGTGTAAACAATGTAAATCACAAAAATCACACACTACAAAAACATGCAAAAAGTGTTCAGCGTTTGTGTGCGGCAAACATCCCAAAATAATATGTGAAGATTGGTTGAATGCCATTGAAGGTGTTAGCGAAGGCAGTTCGTAATACATTTTGTGATATAATATATTAGGTTAAATATATAATCTATAGTGTAATATATATAGTGGAATAAAAATATGTTATATTTGCTCACAGTAGTAATATGGTATTTTGATACTAGAAAATTTTATTAGTAATAGGAATAATACAAAACATATAATGTTGTTTCCAATTGATGTCATATCTCATTTGAATTCAATCATTTTTTTTTAATTAGATTATTTTTAACTTTTTTTTGTTAAATATTAAAATATGACCGCGTTTGGATACGAAATATTGATTTAGTTAATTGTAAATCATAATCAAATATTGTTTTTAAATTTTTAATCTTATTATAAATAAATTCATATATTTTTTTTTAATTTATACTTTTTTTACCTATAAATGAACAATCTTATAATTATAGTAAATAAAATCATCATTAAGAGTCACTTGGAAAGTGAAAAAGAACAAAAGTCATACGCCGTCCAAAATACGGCTAGCGCCCAGTGGTATTACAAAAGTCTTAGCGCCCAGCGGAAGGTTAGGAAAATTCGCTGATAAAAAAAAATTATGAAGACACGGTAACTACGAGGGGTGATCAAAAAGTTCCAGGACTGTTGAGATTGCGCGGCAATGGAGTGTCATAGAGCAGTGCGGTTGGCAGCATTGTTTAGCGTGACTCTTCCTGAGCTCAGCTGTTTATTCAGTTTGTTGATAACCTTCTTCATTGCAAAGTTACTGCTGTTTTCGTAAAAAAAAGTTTTTTGTGTTCGGCGATTTTGTGAAATGAATGTAAAGGAAGAGCAACGCGTTTGCGTAAAGTTTTGTGTGAAGTTGGGTAAAATGTTTACTGAAACTTTTCAAATGTTGCAAGTGGCTTTCGGTGATGAATGTCTGAGTCGGTCAAGGTGTCATGAGTGGTACAAAAGGTTCAAGGAAGGCCGGACATCGTGTGAAGATGATTCTCGTTCAGGGCGCCCATCAACTTCGACTGACGACGATCATGTTGCAAGATTGAACAGTCTCGTGCGTTCTAATCGTCGACTAACCATTCGTGAGATGGCTGAAGAATTGTAAGGAGGAAGAGACCAGAGTTGTGGCGGAGCGGTGAGTGGGTGCTGCATCATGACAATGCGCCTGTTCATTCCGCACTGCTCATTCGCGACTACTGCACCAAAAATGGAATGACGGTCATTCCCCAGCCTCCATATTCACCTGAACTTGCCCCTGCAGACTTTTTCTTGTTTCCAAAACTTAAGAGACCCATGAAGGGAAAGAGATTTGAGTCCGTAGATGACATTAAAAAAAAATCGCTGGAGCAGCTACACACCATTTCACAAGATGATTTCTCAAAGTCCTTCACAAAGTGGAAACATCGTTGGGAAAAATGTATAGCTTCCCAAGGAGAGTACTTTGAAGGGGACGACGTCCAATAGCCTGTAGATTTTTTAAATAAATTAATAAAAAATCAGTCCTGGAACTTTTTGATCACCCCTCGTAGGTGAATTTCTCATAAGATATGAGATTGAAAGGGCTTCTTAATTCCATTTACTCATTCCCATGAAAGAATGTTTCGAGTCTAGAGGGCCTCAAAGCAGTAAATACGGAGAAACGGACATGGTTAGAGCACATAATTCTAAATGACATAACCACTTTGAAAAAATTAAATAATACATAAAATATAAATACCTGAGGTAAAGTTCCTTTAACAAGGTCAGGAATATCGCTGGAAGTGTATCCCAAAGCAGAAAGGCCATTTTCTATCTTCATCGTATCCATATAGCCTTTAACAACATCTGACAGTATCCTTCCTGTTTTATATAAGAAATCATCATTAAACAAATCTTAAAAAAGGGAATATGATTAGTAAAAAAAAAAAAAAAAGAAAGAAAGAAAAGTAATACCTGCATCAGCCCGCTTAGCGTTGGACACATCTGCACCCAAAAGGCCTGCAGCTTCGAGATGTCGGTCTGGACATGACGAGGCAGTGAACCTAAACACTGCTGGAGCTGACATCACCACTGACAGCCCGTGCGGAATGATTGCGTGATCATCACTAAAATGATAATTAATTTATAAATAAAATTTGTTTAATACATTTAAAATTTATAATATTGGGTTGTCCGAAAAGTTTATAGAACTTTTTAAAATAAAATTTACCTTTTATTTTTTCTACTAAGAATGAATCACAAAGCTAATGTTTATTTATATTCCTTTAAACCTCATGGAATTAACTATGTTTACACAATGAATTCGTCTTTTTTAAGGCTCAGTAGTGTAGTTTATTGCAAACTAACATGAGTGACGCTTCAGTTCATTTTCGGCATATTATGCTGTTCTTTTTTAAAAAAGGGAAATCACAGCCCAAACTGCAAGAAAGATTCGTTCCGTTTAGATCAAGAGATTTCAATTTGGAAGACCAACCCCGGAGTTCAACTCTTGACATCGAGGATGTTATGACAGTCATCGCAAACAATCCACAAATTACAGTCCATGAGATAGCTGCGGAGTAAAGAGCCTGCAAATCGAACGTTTTTGATCATCTAAAGAAGGCCAACGCTACCAACTACCACTAACAACCAAGACAACGCTAGGCCCAATGTGTCTTTAAGGACTCGGCAAAAGTTATTAAGCTTCAGATGGGAGGGTTTACCTCACCCGCCGTACTCTCCTGACATTGCTCTTTCGGATTTCCAGGTTTTCCGTTCACTCGAAAATTTTCTACAAGGGAAATCCTACTCTTCAGAAGATGACGTCAAAACGGACCTTTTATTGTTCTTCAGGAGTAAGGACAGTGATTTTTGGAAAAAAGGGATAATGGACCTTCCAAGCCATTGGGAAAGGGTAATCGCTAACGGTGGTAACTATTTTGTAGATAAAATAAATAAATTTTAAGCTGTTCATCAATTTTAATTTTTGTCCAAATTTCTATATGAACTATCCGGACAACCCAATACATTTAAATAATCAATATAATCATAGACTACGGTTGAGATTTTCAAAGATCGAAGATATGATATATTTTGAAATACTACTCTCTAAAAACAAAACAACGTTATTTTATTAGAAGATAAAAGATTCGACTGCGGCCGGGAATCGAACCCAGGTCCTCTGCATCTACGCCGCAGCTCTTTTACCACTGAGCTAACCGTGAGTCCGTTCCGATCGTGATCAAATCTTTCTCTTCTGTGATCCCTCCCTCCAGGTTTCGCCACATTGTAGCGAAGTACCGGGGGGCTGAACAATTGTCCAGACAGACGGGATCTAGTTGACGTACGTCAAATATATACATTGTATGTTGTTATGTAGTAATTAGTTATCGTTAGATAATTAATTTCTAATTTTTAAACTATTTTATTAGAAGATAAAAGATTTGACCACGGCCGGGAATAGTTTAAAAATTATAAATTAATTATCTAACGATAACTAATTACTACATAACAACATACAATGTATATATTTGACGTATGTCAACTAGATCTTGTCTGTCTGGACAATTGTTCAGCCCCCCGGTACTTCGCTACAATGTGGCCAGACCTGGAGGGAGGGATCACAGAAGAGAAAGATTTGATCACGATCGGAACGGACTCACGGTTAGCTCAGTGGTAAGAGCGCTGCAACGTAGATGCAGAGGACCTGGGATCGATTCCCGGCCGTGGTCGAATCTTTTATCTTCTAATAAAATAGTTTAAAAATTATAAATTAATTATCTAACGATAACTAATTACTACATAAAACAACGTTATATTGTTAAATCTTCCTTTTGACTAGAAATAAAAATCTAAGAAAACTTAGATTATTAGGTGCATTGATTATAGAAAAAAAAAATGAAATAACCACCAAGAGCTCAACATTCAAAGCCTCGGTGATTCACAGCACATTTCTGTTGTAGTAGCATAAAATAAAGATAAGAGCAAAATTATCTACAGTAGAACTTCACAAGTCAGCCCTGTGTGCAGTCGAACCATTCTGTCACCCTCACTGAGTATTAGATATTTTTGGAACTCCGGAAACCTTTTCACTATATATTTGTTTCAAACGCTTTCTGGTAAAGTTACATAACAGTCTTTAAAACACAGATATTCATTTGTCTACATACATCTCTTGGATAAATGGACAAGAGGGAGGGAAATACCGGCCCTGAGTAATAAAACAAGACTACCTTCCCTGTCTGATAATATAGCAACGACTACCTTTATGGTTATCTTTTAATTTTATGTGTTTGATTTTATACTATGTAGTTCTATTTAATTTCTTTGACATTCTTTAATTATTGCATAAATATGAGAAAGAAAACAATATTTTTTTTTTATACTTCTTACTAAATCTGTAATCTATATAAATAAAGATGAAATTCTCTTTGTTCTTTATAGAAATCCATACCGTTTGTCAAAAATTCTTCAAATTTCACTCAGTGGTTCTTTGATACCAGGTGCGAACACCTGTCCATATTAAATGCGTAACTTCAGCCAATCTCTAGGTGTATTTTTTATTGATATAAAAATCGTTTTGATCTCGCTTTACATTGGTTTTTACAAAATCAACCATTAGGTCGATAATAGTCTCACTTTATAGATTTAAAAAATGAAATTATCCAGGTGAAACTGGTATATACAGCTAGTTGTAAATAAAGCTTACTGATATTTGTTTTATTTATTTTATATAAATTCATTTCTTTAAAAAGATTTTTTTTTTATCATAGAGTGAGTGGTTGTAAAGCAGTAAAAGACTCCAAAAAGTCGTTTTAATATTGCAAAAATTAACAATATGGATGGTAATTCAAAATTCCAGCAGTTAAATGCCTGTATCGGACCTCGGGGGCATGTCTTGCGCCTATTATGTCTAGTTACAATCCTTACCAAGAGATAATGCCCATGAGACGCTCATTTAATTCAGTTTTCAGTAAAAAAATAAAGCTTTCGTCAGAGCATTACCATCGGACCCCTGGGACTGATACCGTTCAATTTAGGATACCCCTAAAATACGGCGCCGTGTAAACATTTTTCTACTGTATTAAAGATTTCTCAAAAAAAATCCAGGGGAAAACTGGTATCAAAACATATTTTATTAGTGGTTTTATTATTTAAAAACAGCTTCCACATAACGGTTGCAAATCCAGCAGAATCCAAACATGTTTCCTTAAATATCCCTTCAGTTGAAAACTGGTAGCAGAGCGTTACTTAAATGCAAAATCTTTTAGAAGTATAATAAATTTGATTTGTTAAAAATATAAACAGAAATCAGCTACCATACTATGCTTATGAAACTTTTTAGTAAATCTCTTAATAAATACCTGTATCCCTTGGGTCTGAAGGTTTTGACATTTCCCGAAATAGGATAAGACAACCCATGGCAAAGGTGAACTCCGGCATTTCCGAAACCGACCCCTGCCATCGTTGAGGCAAGGTGCATGTTGGATCTTGCTTCAATATCTTCACTATCATAAACTGCCCTAAAAAACATAATTAATCAATAATAATATATAAATATGGAAAGCAAATAAAATACGAACTAAGAATTTTGCCATTGTCTTTGTATATTAAGGCAAGACAAAAATGTTAGACAAAAATCAAGGAAATTTTACCATTTTTGGAAATGGTGAGCCAAAAAGATGAGTTTATGTTAAACTAACTATGCCCGATAGTAATAATTATATTAAATATAGATAATGCATGCCTTTACTCGTTTTGAAAGATATTTTATACTAAAGACCTGTAAAAATGTAGGCAGGAAAATCGATACTGCAAAAGGTCGTAAGTCAATTAACAGCTGATTTTCAGGAGAACAAAAAAATCATTTTATTTGCAATTCAATTTTTTAGTTTTTGTGTTTGATTATTGAAAAAAACATTTTTTAATTTATTTATTTATTGACATTTACAACTGTATTTACAAAATACATCTGTATTTACATTAACTGTAAAATTACAGTTAATTATAAAACAGATACGAAAAATTTAGGAACCCATTACATGGACATATTAAATAAAATAAAAAGATTTTAATCAACAATAGGGTCATTCCATATCAAGTGGTCCAAAGTGGTTGCTCGATTATTTTAGAAAAAAATTATAATTTTACCACCAATCACGTATGGAATCAGTAGTTCAAACCAATTTTTTAAAAAAATTTAGGATCAACCGTTCCAAAATGGCAGCCATTTTTGTTTCACCTTTCAGGCCGATTTTTGAGTTTTTAAGCTAATAATAAAAAAAATAATATGTCATGAAATAGCATGATAAGAAGCTACCCATTGCTAGCAGTCAACTAGTACACTAAGCATAGAAGATCCCTAAGTCATCTTCTTTTCAGACGCCTAGGAGGATTGTCTCTGGAATAGAGGAGGAAGCGAGGCTGGAAACAAGAGGGTTCGGGTTGGCCGGGAGATTATTATGAAAGGACTGATATCTGGAACGGGCCAAATCGGCGATATATGGAACATTAAGGTCTTTATGGATGAGTTTATTTGTGACGAAATAAGGATTTTACGAAGGATTTTGGATTGCAAGGATTGGATTCGAGAGGAATTTGATGGTTTAGTAGAGCCACAAAGCTTGATTCCGTAAGCCATATTGGGCTTATTACTGTAATATAAATTAGCCTTTTGTAATAGATTGGGAGAAAAATAACATTAAAATTGTTTTGGGTCTTCTTCGTTTAAAGCATGCCAACCTAATTTACAGGTACAAATATGAACACATGGTAACTACTCCGTTACTATTTGCAATATTGTTACTTGGTTACGTAATACTTGGTTCTTTACAATTTCAACATGTGACTAAAATATTTAGTTACTATACACATAACATGGCTTTGTTTAGGTTACACAACCAATTCAAAGATTTAGATAAACCTGTAGATTTTCTACAGGAAAAAGGTCTTCTTCATAAAGATAGGATATGCCGCAATGGACATAACATGAAAATAAGCAAGAGAGAGAATAGATTCAGATGGAGATGTCATAATAGATCCAAAATAAAAAAAAATTCCAGGCTATGACTTTAAACATTACACGGTTAATCATTCAAAAAATTTCATTGATCCAGAAACAGGAGCTCATACACAAACGATAGAATCTCTACGGGCTGCGGCTAAAAGGCGAAATAAAGTAGAAGCTGGTACTAGGAGAACTTTAATAGATTCGCATCTTGCTGAATTTCTGTGGAGACATAGGAATCAAAACAAAGATTTATTCGAGGTTATGTTGGAAGACATCTGTAATTTTTAGAAGTTAGAATAAAGTGACAAAGAAAATAATAGTTATTAAATAGTGTTACTTTTAAAAACATGTGTTGTGTTATTTGTAACTGTAGATTCGGTCGGCATGCTTTAAACGAAAAAGACCCATTGTTTTTATACTCATGTGAAAACTTTTTTGTGTTAGAGTTTAAATTTTACTCATAGGCTGATATCACTCAGGATTATTGACCAAGCGAATCATGAAATTTGAATATTTTTTACTGTACACGATTCTTCTTTTCTTTTTACTGGTGACATACTTCATCTTTTAGGACTCTAGAGCTACTCGTTTTGTTTACAAATCCAATTTAATCCCAAAATCGAAAATTTTGGACTTTCGACCTTTTACAGTATCAATGATGAAATATAAATTTAATTTAAAGGAATGTTTTGTTAAAAATAAAAGGCCTATTATATCCAACAATATAAAATGATTATGTGTTTACCTTAGTTATAAATCCTGGTAAATATGAAAAACAAAGAGGAAGATTATATTAGAAACTAACATAAATCATTTAAAGAAAAAAAATAAACTTTGGCTATAAATACCTTTTGAAATAAATACCTTTTGAAATAGTTTCTTATTATCTGAAGAGCACAACGAGCCCAAACATCTGAAACCGGATTTGAACCTTGGTACGCAGGTCGGAGGATTGGGTCTGGTGGGCAGGGCGCCCTCTCGTTGAATGGAATGGCAGTGAAAGACTCAAGAGCATGACAAAATACATCAAAGCTAGAAGAAAAAAAAATATTAATATAAGGTTGACAAAAAAAAAAAAAAAAAAAATAGTTTATATAAAAAAAAAACAATGATGCTATGAAAGAAACAAACATTATAATATTCAGCACCAAATCGTTGTTGAAAAAAAGGATTTGAATTTTAGCATTTAAGGAGAATTTCCACATGTGTCAATTTCAACCTGAGACATCTCTCTCATGAATACATTATTTTATCTATTATAGCAAGAATTTCCATCAGTGTATTGTTTTAAAAATTATGTTAAAATAAAATTTAAAAAATTGAAATATCCTTGGAAAAAGAGGAAATAGAAAACTTATGTAATCAAGATTTTTTTGTAAAGAGTTATCTTATTATTATGTTATTTTTATCTCTAGATCTGTTAAAACCTTTTTCCTCTTATTTTTCCACTACTCATTATATGATTGATTAAAATAATCATTCTTTATAATTAAAACAAAAAAATAAACATCATTCTTCAAAACATTCAATTACAAATCCAAAAATATGCAAACTGAAAATTGGATTGACTAAGAACAATATTTTCAAAATATATTTAAACTTATAATCAAGGTCTACTTGTTAGGTTATCAACATAGACTTGTAATAATAATATAATAGCTGTAACTTCATTTTATAATTATATTACTATTTTTACTCAATAAAATTAATTCATAATGTGTACAGTACAGTCAATTATCAATCAAATCTAATACATAACACACTAATATGCTAAAACTGCAGACTGAAACATGAATGGAATGATAACATTGAGTCTAGTAAATAAAATAAAAAAAATTACTCTAACTAAGTCATGTATCAAGTAAGGCTTTCAGTTGACAGAATGACTAACTCAAATTCAACATTTTGCAGAAAAGTACTTTAAACAATATTTCTCTATAAAATATGAGAAATAATACAAAATAAAAAGGTATGAATTTTCCAAGCAGAAATATTAATAAAAGTGCCTTCCAGAAATATGTTGAAATTGAAGTTTAATCACTCTCTCAACAGAAAGGCACAAATTTGAAAAAAAAGAAAGAAAAAAAAATTAAAAGCAAGAAAAATAATAAAAATGAATCAAACCAACAAGATTTACTCTAAAAAAAAGGGATTAAAAATAATAGAAAGTTATACCAGTAATTACATAAAGATGTCTTAACATGGTAATTACTGCTTAAATCAATTTCAAGTATTATATTTGTAAGAATGTTTAAAGGCTATTTTATTTAAAAACCATTTGTTCTTATTATTTAGATTAATTGTTTTAAAGTTAGAGGGTTAGATTTTAAGTTTTGTAAACATTGTATAAAAGACTATAAAAACCGATTTTGTAAGTACGTATGTATACATTTCAATTGTTAATTGTATTATCTAAAATTTCTACTATGTTAAATTTGTAATTATTTTGTTAATAAAGTTTTATGATTGTAGAAATCCAAAAGAAGTTTATATTCTTTTAAAATTGAAGATAACCAGATTATATATATAGATAACATTGAATTTTTTTAAAGCGTTTATAATAACGGAAGGTCACTCACCCACTGTAGGCAACAACACGCTCAGGTAAGGTAAGTGTATGTAATGGATCTACAATGCCGAGCGTAGGGCGAAGGGCTCTGTTGGCGATGCCAGTCTTTGCTTTCAGGGGTTCGTAATCGAATATACTGACACCTGTTGTTTCACTGCCAGTTCCGGATGTTGTAGGAACTAAAATATACATTTTTATTTATCATTTAATTTATTAAAGTTTGTTAGTTTAGGTTTGCATATTTTTATTTATCATTTCAGTTATTCAAGTTAGTTATTTCGGGGTCAGTGATATAAAAAAATTGTAAGATGCGCACAACACACTATTTTCACTTACCAACCTAATTAGAGTAGAAGTCTTCCGGTTTTGATAAATGTTTTAAGGGTAATAAGCAACTTCACAGAAAACAGTTTTTTGCACATTTCTTTTCTTCTTTTTTTTTTTTGTCTTCGTAATGCATAGAAGACATGCATAGATAATTATAATTATTGCATAGATAATTATTTAATTATTCAACGTAAAGCATAGATAATTTTAATTATTGCAAAACTTAAAAGTTTCCATTACTTTTTGATTCATTATTATTAATTATTTTGAAGGAGCCTAAAAAAAAATTCTTAATTCATCAATACTTGGAGTTTGTTGTAAATACATATCTCAGTAGTAGGGATTTTAACTTATGGAGTAATTCAAAAACATATTTTCGATTTGTTGTCCCAAATGCCTTTTCAGAAACCATAAATGATTATGTTCTACCATAATGTTCTAGTAAAAGCACCTATATTTCAGTTATAAATCTATTATGGAACTAAATTTTTTAAACTTAAATATAATTATTAAGTACCAATCTTTTGACCTAAGTTATGAGGCTCCATTCAGACAAAGATGAAAAAAAAAAAAAAAAATGAGAAATAGGGTGAAAAAACCAGTAGAAGATGACAAATATATGAAAGTAAAAAGGCAAAACAAAAACCTAGAAAAATTATTTAACAGTAATTTTAATAATCTACAATTGTAAATAATAAATAAACCTAAGTACTTATAACTTTTTTGTTCATTTTTTTTAATCTGTTCTTCTTAATAATGTTTTACCAGTATTTGTCTTGTGTACACTTAGCCATAATGAAGGTTAAACATTTATAATAATATATTTTCCTTCCAGAAATTTGTTTTTTTTAATCATAATTTTAAGATCAACGGTATTTCATTATTTTATTTTAAAACATTTCAAAAATAAAATAAAAAAAATACCTGCAATTAATGGTTTTAAAGGGACTGTGATAGGTTTTCCTTTCCCAATAGGAGCATTAACATAATCAAGAAAATCTGCTTCAGGGTCACAAGAGTACAAGTTGGCGGCTTTACAAGTATCAATGACCGAACCACCTCCAACTGCAATGTAACAATCAAAGTTGTTTTCCCTTACAAAGTTAGTAGCATCCTCAAAACTAGAACAAAATTAAAAAAAAAAATCAAATTAAATGATGTTTTTGTTGGTTTTTAGTATAGTTTCAAATTAATACTGCAAAGTATTAACATACCTCTTATCAGTGGGTTCGACTCTTACTTTGTCATAAATTTTAAAGTTGATCTTATTCTTAGTAAGAGAATCGAGAACAGCTTTCACTGGGGATAGTTTAGCAATGACAGGATCTGTCATGACACAAACATTCTTGACATGCATGTTAACCATATCTTGTCCGATTTCTCTAGTCACTCCGGGACCATACCTGATGGTGGAACAGGCCATCTATCGAAGGATATCCACTGAATAAAAATTTATTTAAAGCTAACCAGATAATAATTTTAAATATAAATAAAACTTACTTCAAAAGCATAATCAGTCGGAGGCAAAGCTGTTTCGCAGGAACCTGTATTCCTACCCATAACAACCACAGGTCCAGCATGAGAATGAGCAGGGCATTTACAGCTTTTTAAAAAAATAAAAAAGATTATAATTCAGTATTTTGAACAGAATATTCTTAAAATCAAATATAAAACATTTACTCACGCAGCAGCTGAAATAGCCTGAATTAAGTCCAAAACTCTCCTTCGAGGTACCATCTTTTTCAATCGAGAACAAAACTACAAGTGGTGAGAGTACAGATAAAAATTATAATTGCATTTTAAAAAATTATGTAAGAAGAAAATACTCTTATCAGTCGCAATTGATAAATCAAACAGTTGTTAATCGGCTGTGTTCGTCTGACTTCGGCAACACTCGGCTCACGAGGTATTCAGCGTTTCAAAACTAGTTCACTCTCCAAATATCCTTTTAAAATGAAATAAATACTTAATTTTTTTTTTAAACTTTACCATAACATTTTTGATAATTTTTAAGTGAATTTATAAACGAAATAAAATTGTTGATTGTTGGATAAAAAATATATTTCTTCTATTATAGAATTCGGACTTGTTTCTTCAAGCCGGTTTTTTTTTTATTCATTGTTTACGTAATCGTTGTACGTAAGAGACGAGCCCACCAATTAGTACAAAGGTCGAGTAGTTCAATGTCTCTTTGATTAAATTCTTGTTGTTGTCAAAATATAATTTCTATTCTCTATAATTTCCATTTAGAAACAAAGGTCTAAACAGTGGCGTACAATGTATGTATATACACAGACACCATTTTGAGACTGGTGCGGACTTACTTATGAAGCCCCATTAAAACATATATATTGTAACACTTACGTGGGTTAAACAATTTTTATTCAAACGAAAATAATAATTTACAATACTACACAAATATTTAAACAGGTTACAAAAATTATCACTCTGTAACACAGAAATAACCATATGAATTGAGTTTCAGAACAAGACTAACTCTCCAGTACATCGCTCCTTATATTTAATCTTAAAAGGACGGGCCTCGAAGGTTCTTGGCCAGCGTAGATGGAGATGGTACTCGAACATCATAGTCACAAACATGTACAGCCTTGGGCAAAAGTATTAGGCACCTATATATTTTCTTTAAAAAATGTAAAGAGAGAATAAAGAACATCTAATATCATAACATAATTTATTCAAAGATAAAACAATGTCAAAGTAATACTTGGTCATTAAGCCATTCGCGGCGCAATCGACTGTAGGGTGTGCTAGTAGTTTTGCAAAATGTCGGAAGGAACGGGGATAGACATAGTTGATGTGATAGAGATAATTGGTAATTTTGAAAGACCATTAATTGAAGGACAGGCTATCCTTGATGCAAACCACATAATTACCCCTCGGCCACGCCGCGGCCCTAGAATTAATTTAATTGAATGTTTTAGTTTATCTGCTAGATTCTTTTTCTTCACTTAGTGAGTGAAATAAAAAGACTATAAAAGGTGAAACAGGCCATAAAATGTAATCAGTAGACAAAATTATTCATATACTGTTTTAAAAAAAATTTAGAAGATGACAATGGCTAATGTGAAAATTGACGTAGCTTAGGATAAGTGTAAATAACCCCAGAGGATGAGCCAATAGCTCGAAACGTTGGGGAAAAAATAATTAACAACTACAAACACGGAAGAGCTCCTTTGTTAAAAAATCCTATAAAGTTTTAGTTTATATTTTTAATATAATTTTAAAAGATATCCTTTTTGGTTATTCAAATACTTTTTTTTTTCTTGAGATAACACAAAAATAATAATCTGGTGGTTAGGAATACTCGGATTCTCGACTATAACTGCTCGAGAACACTCGGGTAAACCCGGACTGAAATATGGATATCGGGTAGGGCGTGATCGGAATACCTTGTTGCTTACTGAGGCCATTGGCGGATCCAGAGGGGGGGCTGTGGGGGCTGCAGCCCCTCCCTTTGGAAAAATTTTCGTCATTTAAAGATAGAATTTGACTTTCCTTAATGTAAGGAAGCAAGTTAAAGAACAAATAATGTGCAGAACAAGTAGAATTTTAGTTGTGGAAAGGAACATAAAGGTAAAAAAGCTGATTAGCAGATCCAAATGAAGTGCTGTGGGGCTACAGGATTGCAGTCCCATCCTTTACGATCGGCCGGATCCGCCCATGACTGAAGCCTTGCAGCTGCTTAACCGAAGTAATACCTAATAACCTTTTAAAAAAATGGTGCTGTCAGCCACACGATTATGACATGGGGCGGTCATGACCCCCCTCCCAAATTTCGTACTGAATCCGCCCCTGCATTGAAACAGATCTATCTATTTAGTGCATTGTATTCGCCCCCACGTGGTCAAACAAAACAGCCAACAACAAAACAAAACATATGGTTTAGAAGTGTTGTTGGAACGAACTAACAGTTGGAACAAACTGTCGTAGTACATGTTTGTGACTACGATGTTCGAGTACCATCTACGCTGGCCTAGAACCTTCGAGGCTGTTCCTCTTACGACTAAATATAAGGAGCGAAGGACTGGAGAGTTAGTCTTGTTCTGAAGCTTCTAGTTATTTCTGCGTTACAAAGTGATAATTTTTGTAACCTGTTAAATATCTTTGTATGGCACTGTAAATCTATATAAATAAAGTTGAAATACAGTTTGTTTGTTTGTTTATTTGTTCATTATAGAAATCCATACCGTTTGTCCTAAATGTTCCAAATTTCGGTCAGTGGTTCCTTGATACCAGGTGAGAACACCTGTCCATATTAAAATTGCATAACTTCAGCCGATCTTCAGCTGATATTCTTTATTCTCCAAATTTCGCTCAGTGGTTGCTTAAGGTGCGAACACCTGTCAATATTAAAATTGCATAACTTCAGCCGATCTTCAGCTGATATTATTTATTCTACAAATTTCGCTCAGTGGTTGCTTAAGGTGCGAACACCTGTCAATATTAAAATTGCATATCTTCAGCCGATCTTCAGCTGATATTCTTTCTTGTTACAAAAATCATAATGATCTCACTTTACAATGTTTTTTTTTTACGAAATCGACCGTTTCTTTAGAAAAATGAAATTCCCCGTGTGAAACCGGGATATACAGCTATAATCTATGTACATAAAGATGAAATTCCGTTTGTTCTTTAAAGAAATCCATACCGTTTGTCCTAAATTCTCCAAATTTCGCTCAGTGGTTCTTTCATACCAGGTTCGAACATCTGTCCACATTAAAATTGCATAACTTCAGCCTTTCTCGGGATATAATCTTTATTGTTATAATAATCGTTTTGATCCCGCTTTGCATTGAATGAAATTCTCCGGGTGAAACCGGTATATACAGCTAGTTATAAATATTATTTATATTTAATTACAATTTATATATTTTAATAATAAAAATTGTTTAACCCACATAAGTGATTACAGTATCTATTATTTATGACAATAAAAAAAAAAAATCATTTTTAAGAAGCTCTTTATTGGAAACTGGTTACAATAAAAAAGGAATAAAGAACAATCAAATCCTAGAATGCAAAAAGAAGTCTTCGATATGGCCTGAAACAAATTTCAAATATTACTATTATAAGTTGTTTAATTGATAAGAGATAATATTAGTTGAAAACGCTACCGATCAGCTGTGATGTAGTTATGGGCTCTTTATATTTCGATTGGTTGTAAAATCACAACAGCCCACGTAATCTTCCTATCGAACAGGTCGATTGACTGGAAATTTTGGAAAATATCTAGTTGTTCCTCTTCTTCTTTTTTTATCCAAAACCTAAAAATATTTATTTAATCTTGGTAGAAAACTAAATTAGTTTGTCATAGTTAAACAAACATATAATTGTATAATTTTAAAACTAATTAGTTAGAAAATAAAACATTCGGTTGGGAGTGGCCCCACGGTTAGCTCAGTTGTAAGAGCGAAGAGGAAGTGGGTTCGATTCCCGGCCGTCGATTCTTTTATCTTCTAACTAATTAGTCTTAAAATTATAAATTATTTGTTTAATAAACAATCATGATTAAATAACATCATATAATTGTATAATGTAATTTATAAAGGTCAGTTTATATATATATTTAAAATGATGCCTCATTCATGAAATTTGATGCAGTATTAAGGAAGTTATGGCGTACCGACAAAAAAAAAAGGGGGGCCTTGAGAAATAATACAGGGTGCCCAGAAAGAGTATTCGGGTTTTTGTTACTGTGATATAAATGATAAGAGGTTTTTTGGCCCAAGAACTTCAAGAGTTTAAAGGATATAACTCTAGAACATGGTTTCAGCAAGACGGGGTACTTATCGATTGCTATGGTAAACTAATTATTCCAAAACAAAGTGATTTCTCGTAGAGGCACCATTAGCTGGCCTCCCAGGAGTCCCGATCTCAGTCCTCTTGACTTCTTTCGGTGGGGATACCTGAAAAATAGGGTATACGAAAAGAAACCGACGAATCTAACGCAATTGAAGCAAAATATCAGAACAGAAATGACGGCAATCTCAGGAACAATGTGTCAACGCGTTTTTAGAAATCTGCGTTTGAGATCCGAGGAGTGCCAGCAGCGTTATGGTGGACACCTAGACAATATTGTTTTTTATAAACAAATTTCCAGTTCATTTTGTTTAAATAAAACGTAAACATCCTTCTTGATAATCCATATTTGAGACTTTATTCAACTTACAACCCCGAATACTCTTTTTGGACACCCTGTATATACTAGCTGACCCGTGAGGAAGGAATCACACCCGAACCTACTTAAATCATACTTAATTAAAGTACACACCTTATATTTAGTATTATATAGAGCGTATTTAGTACGTCATGAGCATAGGTGGGGGTTGATGTAAAGAATAGATGCGTTTAAATTGTTGATTATTTGTTTTGAAACATAAGTTTAAGGTATTTACATAGCTTAAAGGACCTCTTTAAACACTATGTTTGCAGTTACTATACGGTCATCTGTGATTGTTACTTTCACTTACCTATATATGAAATATATAGTAAGTGGAAGTATTGCGATCGTGAAAAAATTCGACTTCCGGTTTTCAACGGAAATACACGTTTTAGGGTCCCCTGAGTCGAAATGACCAAGTCCGGCGAAATGGTCTGTGTGTGTGTGTGTGTCTGTGTGTGTGTGTGTGTGTGTGTGTGTGTGAACAGACTAGCTCAAAAACTATAAACCGTGCGATCCTGAAATTGGGTATTTAGTGTAGGTATATGCCCGCGATGTGACAGCATAAATTTCATCAAAATTACTTAAAGGGAGGGGGTACTTTACTTAATAACTTTTTAGGTTTTTTTTGATTTTCTCAAAAACAGCTCTAACGATTTTGATTAAACTGAGTATTTCATCTATTTATATGCCCGAGATATGACTGTAAAAATTTCATCAAAATCGATTAACCGGAGGGGGGACTTTACTTAATACATTTTGTAACATTTTCACATGTTTTTTTTATTTACTCTAAATCGGCTTTAACGATTTTGATCAAACTGGGTATTTGATGTATTTATATGCCCGAGATATGACTGTAAAAATTTCATCAAAATTGATTAACCGGAGGGGGGACTTTACTTAATAAATTTTGTAACATTTTCACGTGTTTTTTTTATTTACTCTAAATCGGCTTTAACGATTTTGATCAAACTGGGTATTTGATCTATTTATATGCCCGAGATATGTCTGTAAAAATTTCATCAAAATTGATCAACCGCAGGAGGCACTTTACTTAATAAATTTTGTATCATTTTTACGTGCTTTTTTTATTTACTGAAAAACGGCTTTCACGATTGTGACCAAACTGGGTATTTGATGTATGTATATGCCAAATATGTGATAGCCAACATTTCATCAAAATTGATCAACCGAAGGGGGGACTTTACTTAATAAATTTTGTATCATTTTCACGAGGTTTTTTATTTACTCAAAAACGGCTTTAACGATTAATAAAAATAAGATATGAATGTAGAAAAATGTGTGACTTTGGTAAATGATATTTAACAAAACACGTCAATTTCTTATCTAAGTAAGTTGGTAAGTGAAAGTTGTGTGTTGCGCGCACGCACCAGATTTTTTATTAGTGGATTTGTTTTCACATGAATAGATGTCATTGAAAGAGCGCACCTTGGAAAACGCCACATACTTAAATACATATATCGGTTTCGCGAAAAGCGAGTAAAAAATAAGATTCTATCATCGCGTGTTTTTGCGTGTGACTCGCAAGCGACGGCGACAATCGAAAAAGTGTGTACAACCAAAAATGTTCGGCTCGATCAAACTGAAAAAAAAATGACACCTTCGAAAAAGCCCTGCGATCATTTCCGCTGAGAATTGCAGTTTTTCGCTTACAACTTGAAAACGAAGGGGTTAATCTTAAAAATGTATATAACCGAAAATGTTCTCCTTGAAAGCCTGAAAAGATTGAAACCATTTAGAAACCTCTACGACCATTTCGATTTTTTCAAAAAGACAGCGGGTGCTTAGACTCTGCTTAGACAGCGGGTGCTCCAACTCGCAATCGAAAATAAAATGAGTGATTTGTACATTTTTTCGCTGTAGCGGTTAAGGGAAGCTTTAAAATGATGCCTCATTCATGAAATTTTATGAAGTATTAAGAAAGTTATGGCGTACCGAAAAAAAAAAAGTCCTTGAGCAGTTGCGGTTCCAGAAAACAAATTCGGGGGGGATTGGTCGGTAGGAAAAAAAAAACAGCGTAAAACTAGCACACTTTATTTGCTTATGTTTATACATTAAGTTTATATAAGTACGAAATTCTGTATAAAAAATTCTAGTCAAAATTAAACTACACTTCCCTAGAAAACTCGCAAAAGTTAGATGCGTAATTAATTTTTTTAATTCATCTCACTAATTTTTATTTTCGTCGAAATTTCGAGGGGGGGTTGATCCACAATATCCCCCCTTGGACCGCCACTGTCCTGGAGAGATTATATATATGATTTTTTTAAATTAACTACTTTTTCGAAGACAAAGAGGTAGCGAAATTCCCAACTTTGTACCGCCTGAGTTCGCTTCAGGGGATGATCCAGCCGGTTGTAGAGGGGGGCCGAAGTCCCACACCCCTTCCCCTGGATCTACCAGTCTACTGTTTTACCTTTATTTCCCCACAACTAAAATTCCATTTTTTCTTTAGCTTACTTCATTAATTTCAGTAAAGATAATTCTATCTTTAAACGACAAAAAAATTCCAAATGGGCCGCAGCCCCCCCCCTCCCCCGTGGATCCGCCAATGGTTCACTTTCAGTTCTCTAACTAATCATGGAAGAGCCATATTCTTCGTACTTATCCCACTATTAATACCCTATGTTTTTCTAGCGTGTAGATATTTCTAGAAGATTCTCTCATAATAATTTAAAAAAAAAATGAAATTATTGTACACTAAGCAATCTTTAATTTCGAGTTCCAAAGCGCAGTATATAAAATGAACAAAAGAATGTCATAAGATGAGAGAAAATTCATCTGGTTGCCATAATACAGAACCTCAACTATACAAAGATGGAATTCGGTAAACATTTGTTCTCTGTTTGAACTGTATCGTTCTATATTTCTTTTTTTTAATATGAATTCTTTTTAAATAATCCAATAATAGATTATTGATGCTTACTAAATCTTCTACGACGCAGAAGATATTTTTCAGAACGGGCATTAGGACCAAGTTCACAGCCACCAGAACCATAAAGCTGACGAAAGTCAATAACAAAACAACGCTTTTTGTCTCGTCCATTTTCTTATCAGCTTCTTCATCTATGTTGTGTGAAGTGCAGATTTGGATTCATCCGAATTTTTCAATGAATGGTTGTGAATGATGTTCAATGCATTTGTAATTTTGTCTGTTATTTTTGAAATGTAGAAAATGATACTTGAGCCATTGCTAGGGCTAGATCTTGGATTGGAATTCCAGCTGATGTTTAAATGGATTTAATATTAGCTACTCTTCGGATTGGTTCCAACAGAACACAAAACCGAATGAAAAACTGCCGAAGTGTCAAAAATAAGCGACAGATTTATATCATTATATTTATTTAATGCTAATTTTTACTATATTAGTAACCATTATTAATTTTGTTGATAAATATTTAATATTTATTATCATATGTTTCTTGTAATCAATAGTAAAAATGTTTCTTCTCACGCTATTTACCTCACTGATAAGAATTACATTATCGATATTGTTTGCTGTAACTTTGCCAATATTTAAAATAGAAATATTATTGGTACTGCATCGGATCAGGAGCTACAAGATAGCGTCCGGTGTCAGTAAACAACGAGATATTTCGATCACGCTCTACCCGATACCACAGTTCTGTTCGGGTTTACTGAGAGTTACCGAAGATATCGTCGTTGCCGCGGTGAAATCAACGACGACGATATGTAGTCGAGTTAACTTTCTCGCTTCACCAAAACTTTTACTCCTAAAGGTCAGGCCACACATGTCCGCACCGTATCTGCATCCGCAGCACGGATCTGATTCATTTACGAAGGATAGATAGTAACCGTTCACACACGCGGATGCGGATGCGGTGCGGACATGTGTGGCCTGACCATTAGGCATAACTAAAGGTAATTACATAATATTTATAAAAGTTAAATATTCACATACTCTTGTTCAAATATTATAAGAATACATAGACTAATACATTTTTATGCTATTTTATCGTATCGATTGAATAAATATAAAAAAAATCTTATAAAACTAAACGATAGGTTAAATGATAGTCAGGATTTTCAGATTACAATAATTTTATTGTGGTAAGCCAACGTTTCGATCCAACTTGTGGATCTTCATCAGGGTTAAAAGAAAACAAATATATGTGTATCTATGCTAGAGGGTGACAATAAATGGATACATTACAGAACTGATAATAATATAAAAGATGGTGTATAGATGAATATTAAAATAAGTGGCTGGTTAACAAGATAAAATAGAATCTGATATTTACCTTATGGGGCTTAATGTTATGTGATTAAACACACTGTGTAACTAATAATTATTTATTTAACTCGACAAAGTAATAACATATAACAACATTCAAATTCAAATCTTTTTATCACTTTTTGGTAACCGTCTATATCATAACCTTCCTTCTATCTATTTTTGCAGTGTTGCCCGCCTAGCGATATATTGAGTATGTTGGAGAGGGGGTCCCCACATCACTCCCCTTCCAGCAGAGGTCTACCTGAAGCGTTTAGGAACGTTAATTACCCGACCATGCCTGGTAGTACGCCTATTCTCTACTGGCGTCGCCATGACTAGCGGTTCCGCAAAGGATACCGTTTTCGCTGGCAGCAAGCTCTTGAGAAAGTCCGGCATTGGTGAGGTTGATGTGTCCTCTTGGTTGAACGCTGATGTTGAAGGAATGTCGCTCCGTTTTCCCGCTCTACTGACTGGTGGTAAAATATTTCCCTCCGAAAGCTGGTTGGTGTCTAGGAAGGCTGGCTTAAGCCTGTCCCGTGTGACAGTTTTTTCTCTTCCGTCCTGAAGTATAGTGAACGTTTTGTCTGAGCGGGCCAATACTCTATAAGGGCCTGTATATGGCGGCGTCAGTGGTGGTTTTACCGAATCATCCCTTAGAAAGACGTGAGAACATGAGGATAGTGCCGGGTGTGAAAAGATTGGTTGCTTGCTGTGCCATGCCGCTGGTGGTGGTTTAAGTGCTCGTAGCTGTGAGGCTAGCCTCTCTGCATAATTGAAAGGAGTAATTGATGTCACCGGTTGTAGGAACAATTCTCCTGGTAACCTTAAACGGGTGCCGTATACCAGTTCGGCTGCTGAAGCTCCTAATAATAACAAAAGGAAGCTCTTCGGTCCATCGCTCACGAGCGTGCTTCAAACGACACATGAGGGAAGCCTTGAGAGATCGGTGCCATCGCTCAACCATGCCGTTCGCCTGCGGATGGTAAGCTGTTGTATGCTGGATGCGAGCACCTATTAAATTAGTGATGTAGTGAAACAGGTTGCTCTCAAAATTCCTGTCTTGGTCCGTGGTAATCTGAACAGGGACCCCAAAACGGCTGACCCAACATTCCAAAAACTTGCGTGCCGTCGTCTCTGCTGTTTGGTCAACCATTGGTACTGCTTCTGGCCATCTGGTGAATCTATCCACACAAGTGAGAAGGTAGCGGCATCCGTGAGACAAAGGTAGTGGTCCGACAATATCTATGTGCACCATTGCAAAGCGACTATCTGGTGCTCGGAATGTGGCCAGGGGTGCCTTCTCGTGTTTTTGAATTTTGGCTGTCTGGCACGGGATGCAGTTCCTCACAAATGTTTTCACGAACTTATTCATGTGGGGCCAGATAAACCTTGTTTGCAGTAGAGCCAACGTTCCACGTCCACCAGGGTGAGAAAGGGAGTGGAAGTGTTCGCAAATTTGCTTGCGGAATTTAACAGGGATGTATGGCCGGTTCATGCCTTTGTAATTGTCACAGTATATGTGATGTGCTCCGTCAAATGATATTGGATGCAACTGAAGTTTCTTGGGGTGTGCCGAAGCTAGTAAGTGTTGGAGTTCTGGGTCAGAGCGTTGTGCGTTTGCGATGTCGATGGCGTTTGGTACCGGTTGTCGTACGGCCTCTATTCTGGACAGAACGTCAGCAGTGACGTTGTCGGAGCCTTTAACGTGGCGGATATCAGTGGTAAACTGTGAGATATACGAAAGCTGTCTCGCCTGTCTTGGTGTAGCTTTGTCTCGGGTTTGTGTGAAGGCGTAAACTAGAGGCTTGTGGTCTGTCAGGCAGGTGAACTGTTGGCCATCTAAAAGATAACTGAAATGTTTTATTGTACTGTATAATGCAAGCAGTTCCCTGTCGTACGCCGAATACTTGGTTTCCGGTGGTTGTAATTTACGTGAAAAAAAACCAAGCGGTCGTAGACCATTGACGTCTTGTTGGTGGATGACTCCTCCAATGGCGTGATCGGACGCGTCGGAACAAACAATTAAAGGCATGTTCGATTGTGGGTGAGCCAATGTAGCCGCGTTGGCTAATAGTTGTTTCGTTTTCTCGAAGGCTGCTACTAGTGTTGGAGTCCACTCTATAATAGCTGTCTGTTTCATATTGCTTATGGAATGTAAGGGGGCTTGGATTTTAGCTGCATGTGGCCACAGACGCCTATAAAAATTTACCATTCCTAAGAATCTCTTCAACTGTTTTACAATAGTCGGCCGTGGGAAGTTGATTATGGCCTCTACTTTGTCCTTACACGGTTTGATGCCTTCCACCGAAACGTTGTACCCGAGGAAGTCGATCGACTTTGTGGCAAAAACGCATTTGGAGAAATTTATGATAACTCCGTAGCTTTTTAAACGTTCTAGGACTCTCCGTAAGTCAGCGATGTGCTTTTCCATGTTATCAGACGCAACTAGAATGTCGTCAATACAGGCGTAGCAATTATCAGCAGAGGACAACACCTCGTTGATGAACCTTTGGAAGGTTTGAGCTGCATTGCGCAATCCGTAGGGCATAAAAGGAAACTCGTAATTCCCAAATGGAGTGCATACTGCAGTCTTCTTGATGTCGTCCGGGTGTACGGGTATTTGCTGATAAGCCCTTGTAAGATCGAGTTTAGTGTATATCTTTTTTCCGTGTAAAAAACTCGTGAAGTCTTGAATGTTCGGTATGCAGTACCTGTCAGGAACCGTGATCGCGTTTAGACGTCGATAATCACCACAAGGACGCCACTCGCCATTCGCTTTGCGCACCAGGTGAATAGGACTCGACCACGGGCTGTTGGACGGTCTACATAACCCCATTTCTTCCATCGAACGAAAAACCGCCTTTGCTGCTTGCAACTTCTCAGGTGCCAAACGCCGAGGTCGAGCAAAAACTGGTTGACCTTCTGTTGTGATGATATGACGAGTGGAATGCCTGACCACGGGATGAACAGATATGGGATGATAAAGTTCTTTATAATCATGTAAAAGTTTCCCAAGCGGTGTATTTGGGTCGACCGTACTGACTGATAAATGGTTGAGTACTAACTTGTCAAGACTGTGGGCAGTCGAGGACTTGAGTGTTCGTCTGTCAAGCAGGCGCTTTGAAGAGATATCCAACAGTAAGCCGAAGTGGCTTAAGAAATCTGATCCGATGATTGGTGTTTGGACATCAGCTATAGTGAAAGTATATGTGAAGTTACGGTTTAAGCCCAAATCTAATGTTAGGATCCGGTCTCCATACGCTGATATTTTCGAGTTGTTCGCAGCGTACAAATAGCGAGAAAATTCCTTTCTGTCAGAGAGTCTTGGAGGAATGAGGGAAATATCGGATCCAGTATCTAATAATAAAGTTAATTTATTAATCTTATCAGTTATAAATAGGCGACATGAGTAGTTATGGCAAGAACAGGTTGCCACACCTGCTTGCCAATTTAAACGTTTTTTGAAGATGTATAGTTACAAGGAGAGCGACATTGCCTAGCTTTGGGGCCATAAGTACTATGATACCAGCAGAGATCAGAGCCTTCACTGTCGTTGGAGGAAGATCGGTTCCTAAAAGCCGGTCTCCTGGAAGTAGATTTACTTCTGCTTCGTCCTCGAGTGTGAAGTTGATCGAATTTTTTCGAGAGTGTAGCTACCTCACGTCTTAGCTCGTCAATGTGGGACGGATTAACCCTACTAGTCGGCGATGCATCGTTTACTTGGGAGCTACATGTAGGCTGGGTCAATAGTGCTATTTTATCAGCCATTTCTCCTAACTTCTCCATTTCATCTGAGCTAACCTGCAATATGGCCTGGATTGCGATAGGTAAACGCTGAATCCACAATTGTTTAATAATATTATCGGATAGAGAGGTTCCTGCTAATGACTTCATCTCTCGGAGTAATTCAGAAGGGCGCCTGTTACCTAATTCTAAACCTTTTAATAATTTGTTTATTTTCTGTTCCGAAGTCTCACCACAGCGTTTAATTATTGCCGTTTTCATTTGATCATAAGTAGGGGGTTCGGTTGCATGCAAAATATCGCTGACCGTGGACAGCACGGAGGAGTCAATAGCTGATAAGAGGTAATTGTATTTAGTACTGTCGCGGGTTATATTTGCTAACTCAAATTGAGCCTCGATTTGCTTAAACCATAAAACAGGGTCATTAGACCAAAAAGGTGGTAATTTGACACTTACGTGAGCCACTTGCGAGTCTGGTTGTGCAGGCAGTTGAGAACGAAGAAGTTCGAGTTGATTTTCCAATTCGGAAATTCTTTCTTCTGAAGACATTTTTAATCGGGGTCACCAGTATGGGGCTTAATGTTATGTGATTAAACACACTGTGTAACTAATAATTATTTATTTAACTCGACAAAGTAATAACATATAACAACATTCAAATTCAAATCTTTTTATCACTTTTTGGTAACCGTCTATATCATAACCTTCCTTCTATCTATTTTTGCAGTGTTGCCCGCCTAGCGATATATTGAGTATGTTGGAGAGGGGGTCCCCACAACCTACTGAGTCCAGGTGGATACTAAGACTAAAGGTAAAAATAAGGTGAGAAGTAGTGGATGGGGGGTTAGTTTGCCGACTTAAAAGGTTATGACGGGGAAATCCAACGCTTTTGAAGTGAAAGGCACATGACAACTAAGTGAAAAAAAAAATATTAAAAACTAACAAAATAGGTGGTACAAATAGTTATGTCTGGACTCAATAATAACATAAAAATGAGATAATACATAATGGAACAATGCATAAAAATTGGAAAATATACAGAAAGAAGTTATACAATACAAAAAGATAATAATAGTACAAGAGGTACAGAGATAATTGCAGGTACCTATGAAATCAAAACTAGGATTTGAGGATGCGGAAGATGATAGAATAAGTGGATGAAATTATCTCTTTATCTGTTTTATGATTTACAGGGTTATTTTTTTCCAGATGGATGAAAATGGATTCTGAGAGGAGTCGTTTATCGTGGTTAGGTACAGTAGCTAATATGGAGGGGTTCTCAAAGTCGAAGGAATGGTTGTAGGCAATGGCATGTTCTGCTAATTTAGAGGTAGACGAATTACGCGTGGAAATTTTGTATTTATGTTGATGAATTCGTTTTTAAAAATAATTTTTGGTTTCACCGATATAGCAATTGTTGCAATTAAGCGTGGAGCACTTACCACAATAAAATCATTGTAAACTGAAAATCCTGACTATCATTTAACCTATCGTAAAGAAGAACAGTTGACTATCTCTCACTTCTTTTATAAAACTAAAATTAACAAAATAAATCTAACAAAGAATTACAAAACCAAATTCGATAGCTTGGAACGGAAATTCACCATCGAACTGCAAAGCAGTGTTGCCATTTTTACAAGATTTTATAAAGTGGTACCAAGGACATATCCCTCTTATTTTCAATTTCAAATCTAGAAAAAACGGCTATTTTTAGTTATCACATTTTTATGAATAAGTTAAAAGAGTATGAAAACCTCGCAAGATACTGAAATCTGAACTCAATATAAGTAAAATCATAATTCAAAAATAACTGTTAAATTAAAAATAAAATAAAATATTATAATCGAACACAGGAAATAAAGTCGGTAATTATATAAAACGATTTCTGCATTGTCAAATGTCTGATCGGAGGCTTGTTATCTATTCTGAAGACATTTTATTCTCTTATGGCTGACCCGGCGAAATTGATTGTAGTCTTTAACTGAAGGTGTATGCAAAATCAATGTGAAACGTTTTTGTCACTGCCGTACCATTATTTTGATTAAAAAAAATTGCATCTTTTTCTTTGCTGAAAATTGACAATAGGTCATCGAAAATAAGTATTCAGTCATCTGATTTCATTTCAAAGATTAACTAGAATGAAGTTACTTGTTTTTGTTATTTACGAGTATCAACACTTCTAGAAAGTTAAGAAACGATTCCTTCTTCTGAAGAAATGTTTGTTATATGAAAAATAAGGTCCTAACAGGCAAAGATGAAACGCGTGCGATAAGAATAGGAATGGTGTGCTTAGACGTAATAAATTACGATATCAAACGGCCAAGACTTTAAGGGCGGACCCGGGCGGACATGCGCCCAACTTGAGTCGGCATCTCAATCAATTCCAACAGCTGTACCCATCGACCTACCTCCTTACATCGGAGAATAATAAAAATAATATTAATAATTGTTTTATATTTCGAAATGTACAAGATGCTATTTATTCAGAGGTTTATTTACCTTCTACCGAACCGATGGTGATTCCATCAAGTTCTGAGCTGGTGGTCCTCGCTCATGGATGATTCAGACACAAAAGGTAAACTTCTTCACCATAGTTGTTTGTTTTGTTTTTGGCGTTGTAGTTGGGCGATGTTATGCTTACACCATTATGTAAGTTTTACCTTCAATTAGTTACAAAATTATTGTTTGGAAGTGTTGTTTTGTTTATAGTAAAAGTTTGTGATAGACAACGTAGGTTGTAGACTGCATTGCATTCATGGATAAGTTAGTTGCATGCTGCAAGACATTAAGAAGATCAGATAACACTATCCCATTCATCCATCTCTGACCTACTTCAGCAATATTATAGGCTAAAGTCTTTTTCATCACAAGATCACACCTGTGTTTTATGAACTTAAATGCATTATTAGCTGACTTTTTTTTTTTTTTTTTTTCTTGGACCAACCATCATTAATCTTCATCAGCTGGATTATATTTAGCAGAATGGACCCAATTCACAAAACATGCAAGAATAAGAAATGACCTTCCAATTTTCTAATGAAAACATATTATCTCTTCATTAGGAAATGTAACTTAATAAAAACAAGGAAATAATCTAACATTTCTATTTAATAAAAAAATAAAGATCTGACCGCAAATATTTGGATTACATTTTTATATAGTAATCAAAATAATATTTTGATACCCCCAATACTTTTAGGTGCATAAAATGTACAAAATATTTTAAGACAAAAAGGAAAATATTTTTTTTATTTTTTTTGTTCTATTATTGAACTTAAGTGGCATGTTTAATTTATTTTAAGGTAATATTTAGACCATAGGTCGCCAATGATAATTTCAATTATCCTTAAATTTTTTTTATTTTTTGGCTGATCTGTGTTATTATCAAGATTTCTCGGTAATTAACATTTCATTTACATATTGCAAATAATAAATTACAACAGTTAAATTATTTAGATATTGCATACCATGCACTGTTTTAATTTGTATTTATTTAAATATACATAATTTATTAATCATTAATCTTAATTCTTCTATATTTAAAACTCTTAATTCATTGATCTATGTGAAGAAATATTTAATTTACTACCTTTATTATTAATCTATTTTATTGTGATTAATTTAAAAACCAAATTACTCCTTATGTTTATTATATTTCTGATCTTACCCATATATCGCGGGGATTTGCCATATTTATATCATTATCTATTGGCGACGGACTTCCTACAGGCTAAATATTATTTTAAGTAAAACTAATATTATTTTTAAGGCATACAGATTTGAAAGTCAAAAATCCTAAAATTAATTCTAAATTTGGTTCACATTTTGTCTAAAAAATAATCTTTTTTTAATCTTATAGATTTTCCTTCACAATTTAACTATTACTTGAGTTCAAGCAAAACATTTGCAGTGTGGATTGGTTCTATTTTGTTAAATCCGCCCCATTTTCCAAGCTCATTTTCTTGAATGGCCTATTGCATGTCTTTTTTTCTTTTGATGCTGCAAGATTTGCCTCTTACAAATGTACAACAAAATATTCTGTAACCGTGATAAAAACTATTTAATTTTTCATTTATTTTATTCATGTCATCTGTCTTAGTGATATTAAAATTCAATTTTAGCTCATTGGTAAGGCAATGAGTCGCTGTGCTCAATGTCCCGAGTTTGAACCTGTCTTGGCAGGGTATCTTTAATATTCTGCCACAGATCGTCTCGTGGGCCGACAGACACTCTTGGGGCAAACCCAGCCTCTATATAGTGGGTACCCTTAATTGAAAAATTAAGAGTTAAAACCTGGCGGTTGAGCGTGATCACAGTTAAATCACCTCCTTGCACGACCTCTGACCAAGAAACAGTACTGAAACCAAGACCCTATATGTCTTTGTTTGTATAGTGTTGGTATGTATATCCCGTAACAACAAATGTTTCTGATTCTCTAGAATAAATTCTTTTGTGGATCAATATAATGAACTACCCATTTCTTCAATTTTTGTCTTGAAACAATTATTTGTTATCACAAATATAAGGCCTGAAAAAGGTTCAATATTTTAGCTATTCATGATGATAGAAGAACGAAATAGGATTTGATAGCAAATCTTGGTGCCAAAAGAACACTATTAAATATATGAAGCCTTAAATTATTAATCTTTGTAAAACATGCTTGGATAATGATTTTAATTTTTTAAATGATTTTAAATAAATAATAATATGATGTTTGTTTGTTTAATGAATGTAACTTTATGCCACTAAGGCTAATCGGACTATCATCAGTTGTTACCCATCAGGATTTGACGAATTAGAAAATCTGCATCTGAGTTTTTAGAGGAGCTTTTAAATAGATAATAGTTTTCGTAGTGCACCGATATATCTAAACTATTTTATATATTCACTGAAACTGAACGCATCTTAATATGAACTTGACAGCTAACAATTAGATTCAATAGGGATATGCAATTGAAATATAAAATATTTTTTGGTAGTCTGCTATTTAGTTGTTCTAATATCTGGTTGTAATAAAAAATATCAGTTTGTTTGGGTAACATTATAGTAAATAATACAAATATAGCTTAATGAATTTCCATTTTATATTGAAGGCAATAGTAAAGAACAAATTAATTTGAATTATATTTTGTAAATATGCAAAATATTTATATATGCTGTATTGAATCTAACATTGATTTAATAACTGATGATGAGCAGAATCTACGTTTAGATCATAAATTAATATATTAATTCAAGTATAAGATGTGTTGCTAAAGTAAATAAATAAGTTTAAAAGATGTTAGGATATTTATTTATGTAATTTAAAACAGTAATTAGTATATTAGTAAGTGTAAATAAAGGAAAAATATATATTATATCTAAAAAATCATGCATACTTTTAAACTAGTTTTTGTTGTCTACCATTGTTTTAAAAAGGCTATGCATAAATGTATCTATATTATTGAGTAATATAAATTCACCATCTTGGAATTCATCTCAATTTAACTTTTAATTTTATTTTAATTCAAATTGATATTATTTTTAATAGATAAAAAAAAATAAATAGTGAAAATTGGTTTTAAGTTTAATCATACAATAATAAGAATAACACACAAATAAGATACTAGAAAAAAGCTGTTTGGGCTTATAATATAAATTCTCATATAAATTTAAAAGATCATAAATTCTTTTTTTTTTTTTTTTTTTTTTTTGAGAATGATTAGAATCATGTAGCTATTTATTAATTAAAGTGAAAATTTCTTGATAATCACACAGAGCAGCCGAAACGCCAGGAATAAAACGGATTAAGGATAAAGTTATGGTTACTATTGGTGACCTACGACCTAATTATTAATATAAAATAGAAATAACACAATGCATCAAATATAAAAAAAATAAAAAAAAAAATTATAATTTTCTATTTTCTACATGTATACTTATGTATATTTCTTGTATATACTTATGCATATTTCACTTTAGTGAGGAAGAGTGGTTTGCTTTAGGATTTTCTTTAATGAAGGAATCACTCCCATGGGTTATTTTATATTTAATTGTCCCTAGCTGTTGACTCATCCTCTGGGGATATCTGTTGTAAAATTTTTTTATTTATTTGTTTTAGCTCCATCACCGTTTGTCCTTACATAAAATTGTTATTTATGAAAAATATAATTGTCTTTTCCTTATTATACGTGATCAACTTATTATTAGCACTTTTTATGGCTTTGGACTATTTTATTGTCACCTTAGCGATGGAGCTAAAAAATTTTACAATAGATAACTCCAGAAGATGGGCCAATAGCCCGAAACGTTGGGACAATTAAATATGGGAGAGATTCCTTCATTAAAAGAAAATCCATAAATTTTTATGTTTTTAATATTGTTACTCAAAGAACTGATATTTTTTACGAATGGCCAGATCATGAATCCATCTTGCTACAGTCATTTATTGCACTGCATTTTAAATAGCTTGGCTTTCTTCTTCATGAAAAAAAGAAGGATAGTAATTTCGCTATGAAATAGGTGGCAAAACTTTGCTGTTGTAGCCCTGAGGATGCGTTGATATGCGCGGTGAAGGGGATATCCCTACGATATTCAACCCCCACAGGGTGCGAGCCCCTCCGAACTTGGTTGTGACTACTGAGAACAACACGTCTTCTGGCTCTGTCCCCAATGGGCCTTTTACACGCCCTAACCAACCACAATTACAACACTATGATTCGATCCATTTGGGTAAATCTGTCTGTTTTTTTTTTTTTTTTTTTTAATTTTATTCCTATTGATTAATAAATTAATATTGATAAAGTTTTAAAGACTTAAAAGAAATTTAATACATCCTGTTAATCATAATTTATTTACAAATTTTATTACAAAATTAACTAAAAACAACTGCAGCAATAAAAATCTTAGCCTTCAAGCCTAAGCCTATCTAGTTGTTCGTTCTGTAAGTAGTCAGTTTTACCTTAATTTCCTTGTATCAGCTTTTTAAGCTTTATTGCTGTGATAATCCGACCTTATTTGTGATATTATTATTTTTATTAGTATAATAACTAGACAATGAATTATGTAGTTAGCACTTACTGTTTTCAAATGGGTGATTCTCAAAATAATGGCTATTTTATAATAGCATTTTTTAAATTGACAAAAATAATTCATGTTCAATGTAAAGCTGAGAGCGTGAGACTTGTTAGTATTTCCATTTTGCCCGATAAATAAATTTGCAATATATTATTTCACCATTTAACAATGGAAAACAAATCAGATCCGACTCAAGTTTGAGTTATCCTCATCATTATCATCCATAGAATACGATACAAGAAATTCAATTGCCTTTCACCAATATTTGTCCAAATAGTTATCAATGGCATAGATACAGGAAGTGCCATCATTGTGATTTTGGAAATATTGTAATAAATTCAGCCTGTGCAGTTATGTAACTGTGTAAAAAAATTCAGAAACTTTTTACACCATTTGGTCGGTGTAAAGCCAAAGTGAACTAACTACCAAACTCGATATATTGAGATAACTAAAGTTAAAGTTGAATTTCGTGAAATAGGGTTATGTTTACTTCTATTGTTTTTGAAGTACTACATATTTCAGTTTGTCTTTAAAGAAGCATTATTTAAAAAAGTAACAATAGTTAATTTAAAAAAGAAATTAAAAATTTATTAATTGGTTTGGTGTTTAGTCCAGCATGGTTTTATAGCGATCATTTGTATCAGACAAAATCATATGATTTTGTTTCATGTCACAATATAAACAAGTCAGATTGAGACTTGATAATGGCCAGGTGGTCAAAAATCTTTGAATTAATAAATGGAAATTTAAGGTTGTCCTGTTGTATGCTTCAAGCCACAATGATTAACTCAACTGAATACTTTTAAATAAAGCTATATATTTTTTATCGAATCCCACAGCCTAAAAATGAGAATCACCCATATTTACATTTTTGAAATTTGAAACCTTTGATCTAAACGCTTAAAATATGAGAAATTATTATTCTATTAATTTCTAATACCGTAAAATGAGGTGACATTGTGACTAATGGGGTGACTTTGTGACAAGCCTATTTTTCTACATTTTTTGAATTTCCCTCCTTAAAAAGAATCAGGTTAGGCAATTTAGTGTACTTGTTCATTGGTCAGTAATGTGCTGCAATCTACTGGCCACATTTGGACCTCTATGACTTCTTTCATTCCATTTATCATGGTGCTTTATTTCAAAGTTTCAACTAAATGAAAACAATCAAACATATCTGAAATAAAGCACCATGGTAAATGGAATGAAAGAAGTTATATGTGGCCAGTAGGTTGTAACACATTACTGACCAACTGACAAGTACACTGAATTGCCTAACCTGATTCTTTTTAAGGAGGGAAATTCAAAAACTGTAGAAAAATAGGCTTGTCACAAAGTCACCCCATTAGTCACAAAGTCACCTCGTTTTAAGGTATTAAATTTAGAGGAGTGTAATAGTCAACTGTTTTGATTTACGATAGGATGATATTAACCCTTTAACCGGGCGGGACATATATAGACGTCCTGAAATATTTGTTGTTTTTATTATTATTTATATATGTATAGGTATATATATATATATATATATATATATATATATATATGTATATACATAGATACATGTATCTATGACTTATACCTCTGTTGTACGAAAATATCTGTTGGACGAAAGTCCCACCAGTTCCAGGGTACAACATATATTTCAAGGATGCATTTATACGTCCCGCCCGGTCAAAGGGTTAATATTCAGGATTTTCAGTGACAAATTTTTATTTTTACTTTGAAAGGCCTATGCATCGATTCCAACATTTAGATCTCCATCAGGGCTTAAAAGAAGACAAATATATGAGCAACATGTAAAGTATCTATGCTAGATGATGATAATTAAATGTTTATCATGTAATTATTAATTATAGATGGTAACAATAAGAAGTAGTGACCGACCGAAGTTTCGGTTTCGGTTTCAGCCGAAAAACCTGGTTTCGGCCGCAGTTTCGGTTTCGGCCAAAAATTGGCGGAATCTTCGGCCAGGCCGAAACTAGCTCCTGTTTCTGATATCTCCAAGAAGAAAGTTGGACTACACGATTTCAGCTTGTAAGCTCGATCTCTTTCATGGCATTTAACAACCTTGGATTTAATAGTGGGAAGTATCTGTTATTTTAGTTAATTACACTTGTATTGTATTTCGGTAGAACATAGATTTTTCTCATTCTTTTGGAATCTTTAATTGATCAAAAACTTTAAGTTGGGTGTGGAAACGAAAATTTGATAGTGACAAACAGAAATGTCCTCGTAAATCAAATCAAGTCTTAACATGTAATGAAAGCATGCTTTTCATACAGAATTCTTTACATTAAGTGTAAAGAATAGTATTTATTCTTTACCTTGAGCGTTAAGACCTTTTTGTGCTTTTAATCATCTCCTCATTAATAATGAAATTTTATTTCTAAAAAAAAATATTAACATAAATAAGAATATATATTCGAAATACTTAAACTTAAATTAGTCGACATGTCCAGATTCAATTCAAAAGGGAAGAAAATATTTTAGTCATTAACCTTGTCGTTAATCAATCAATCCAAAGACAAAACGAAGGTTTCCGTTGGGATATATGATAAAAATACAAACAAAGAATTAGCCATGAATCTCCCAATAAAATTTAGTATATACAGTGCCGAACTTTTTGCTGTCGCTGAGGCCTTCAAATTAGCCAATAGACTATATAAAAACCAAAAAATAGTAATACTAACAGATTCCGCTTCTGTTTGCCATGCATTAAAAAATGTACATCTCCAAAACATCAAATCATATTTAATCTTTCAAATAGCACAGGAAACCACAAACACGAATAACAACTTCAAAGTTCAGTGGATTCCAGGGCATGTGGGATTGTACGGAAATGAACTTGCGGACAAATTGGCAAAAAAAGGACCAGCAAGAGAGAGAAACGCCAAACTTCCATTAAAGGAAGTAGAATATGACATAAGAAAACAGCAAATCAGCGAATGGCAAGAGATGTATACATGGGAGTCACAAACAAAGGGCAAGGACCACTATGGTATACAACCAAAAGTAAGCCTACGACCATGGTTTTCCCACGTCAACGTAGCCATGAAGAAAAAAGAAATATCAATGTTAACAAGATTAAGAATCAACCATGGCCGAACAAACCGCGGTTTAACCCTAATAAAAATCAACAAAGATGAACAATGTCCGATTTGTAAGACCATTGAAGACCCAATACACGTCATAACAAAATGCAAAAAATACGATAACATCCGGAAAAAATCTGGTGCGTGCGCGCAACACACAACTTTCACTTACCAAGTTACTTAGATTAGAAATTAATGCGTTTTGTTAATTGCCACTTCTCAAATGAACAGAACAGCTTTAATTATAACGCATTGGTTTGTCATTAAAGGCGTACGGCGCATGCGTGAGCTCAAGGAGTTTAATGAGTTAACGGAATATTTTTCTTTTTTTCTCCTGTATATGTTTACTTGATTTTCTTCATATATCATATTTAGCCATTTCTTATTTTTAGGCGTGATGAGAGACAGTTAATTTCTCAATATAAACTAAAATAACGGTACTTTATAGAAAAACAAAAAAGGCCCCTTCCCCATTTAAGTCCCCTCAGAACATTTTAATAATGATAAAGCTTACCTGATATTAAATAACAACTAATTTTCATTAAACATAACGAATTTGATAAAAATAATCAAAGCCGTTTTTGAGATAATCGATCAAAAAGGTAAAAATTGGACAAAATTTATTAAGTAAAGTCCCCCTCCTGTTGATCAATTTTGATGAAATTTTTACAGTCATATCTCGGGCATATAAATACATCAAATACCACGTTTGATAAAAATCGTTAAAACCGTTTTTGAGTAAATAAAAAAACACGTGAAAATGAGACAAAAATTATGAAATAAAGTGCCCCCTCCGGTTGATCAATTTTGATGAATGTTGACTATCACATCTTTGGCATATATATACATCAAATGCCAAGTTTGATCAAAATCGTTAAAACCGTTTTTGAGTAAATAAAAAAAACACGTGAAAATGATACAAAATTTATTAAGTAAATCCCCCCTCCGGTTGATCAATTTTGATGAAATTTTTACAGTCATATCTCTGGCATATAAATACATCAAATACCAAGTTTGATCAAAATCGTTAGAGCCGTTTTTGAGTAAATAAAAAAAACACATGAAAATGATACAAAATTTATTAAGTAAAGTCCCCTCTCCGGTTAATCAATTTTGATGAAATTTTTACAGTCATTTTTAGGGCATATAAATACATCAAATACTAAGTTTAATCAAAATCGTTAGAGCCGTTTTTGAGAAAATTGAAAAAAACCTAAAAAGTTATTAAGTAAAGTACCCCCTCCCTTTAAGTAATTTTGATGAAATTTTTGCTGTCACATCGCGGACATATACCTACACTAAATACCCAATTTCAGGATCGCACGGTTTATAGTTTTTGAGCTAGTCTGTTCACACACACACACACAGACACACAGACACACAGACACACAGACACACACACACACAGACCATTTCGCGGGACTTGGTCATTTCGACTCAGGGGACCCCAAAACGTGTATTTCCGTTGAAAACCGGAAGTCGAAATTTTTCACGATCGCAATACTTCCACTTACTATATATTTCATATATAGGTAAGTGAAAGTAACAAGTTTGATAAAAATCGTTAAAACCGTTTTTGAGTAAATAAAAAAACACGTGAAAATGAGACAAAAATTATGAAATAAAGTGCCCCCTCCGGTTGATCAATTTTGATGAATGTTGACTATCACATCTTTGGCATATATATACATCAAATGCCAAGTTTGATCAAAATCGTTAAAACCGTTTTTGAGTAAATAAAAAAAACACGTGAAAATGATACAAAATTTATTAAGTAAAGTCCCCTCTCCGGTTGATCAATTTTGATGAAATTTTTACAGTCATATCTCTGGCATATAAATACATCAAATACCAAGTTTGATCAAAATCGTTAGAGCCGTTTTTGAGTAAATAAAAAAAACACATGAAAATGATACAAAATTTATTAAGTAAAGTCCCCTCTCCGGTTAATCAATTTTGATGAAATTTTTACAGTCATTTTTAGGGCATATAAATACATCAAATACTAAGTTTAATCAAAATCGTTAGAGCCGTTTTTGAGAAAATTGAAAAAAACCTAAAAAGTTATTAAGTAAAGTACCCCCTCCCTTTAAGTAATTTTGATGAAATTTTTGCTGTCACATCGCGGACATATACCTACACTAAATACCCAATTTCAGGATCGCACGGTTTATAGTTTTTGAGCTAGTCTGTTCACACACACACACACAGACACACAGACACACAGACACACAGACACACACACACACAGACCATTTCGCGGGACTTGGTCATTTCGACTCAGGGGACCCCAAAACGTGTATTTCCGTTGAAAACCGGAAGTCGAAATTTTTCACGATCGCAATACTTCCACTTACTATATATTTCATATATAGGTAAGTGAAAGTAAAAATACCCCAACATCTACAATTACAATAATTTTGTGCAAAAAATGAAATCTTTAGACCATAGCCTCATACGATCCATATGCAAATTCGCAGAAGAAAATACAATAACATTCTAATCCTTCCATAAAAAAAAAAAAATAAACGGTTCGGGCAGTATAGGGCTTCAATGGAAGCCTTTAGCCCACACACAAAAAAAAAAAAAAAAAAAAAAAAAAAAAAAAGTTGCATCAAATTGTGGTAGTAGGTTTTGGTCTTTGTTTTTGTATGGAATGGGAATCAGATGCAAAACCAATTTTTCAAATTTGGCAGCTCCCTTTCCCCCAGCGGTTCAGCAATAACATTCCTAAAACTTGTCTGAATTTTAACCATGAAGAAGCACGTTTTCGACTAAAAACTATACTATAAATTTTCAAACTAGATTAAATCCGCAAATATTTGAGACCTGAAAACTGACTCAGTAGATTAAATAGCTTCTGATATTCAGCTTTACGTATTCAATAGGCCGTCATTTTGTATTCTATCGGCTTTATTATGGCAAAGTTTTACTATATTATTTATTATTTAGACATGATAAGTAATGTGAATTTTTATTATCAGCCTTAATGAATTAATAATATCAGAATTAATAATATCAGCCTGTTATTTCAAGATTATTTCAACTTTTAGGGCTGTATTAGTTGAAGTATCATGGTCTAACATCCCACGGGGACCAGCCGTACTAGGAAGTGGGGGGCCGGCATTCGATCCTATAATCCAACTAATACACCTATTTTGCCACTTTTGTATACCAGCTCACTTATTTATTGAATAATTGAGTTAAATTACTGTTATTTTATAAGCTTTCATTGATATTATTGCTAAACTAGACATATTACACACTTATATGTATTATATATAGACACGTAAATAAGTTTCGGTTTCGGCCCGAAACTAGGTCTATGGCCGAAATTCGGTTTCGGTTTCGGTTTCGGCTGAAATTTTGGTTTCGGTCGGACACTAGTAAGAAGTAACAAAATAATCTCTATATATATAAGAGGCTTTGTCCTGACTGACAGAATCAACGCAGAGCAAAAACTACTAATGATAGAAACTTGAAGTTCGGAATTTAGGTTTTAAACACGATGTTAGGTAACCAGTGAGAAAGGAATTTCAAAAATGTAACCCTTAAGGGGTTTAAATGGCGATATTGTCGTTTAACTCTAACGGACACCTATTTTTGCACTTAGAGAAAAAATATCTAATTTGGACTCATTTTAAAGATCTTGATGCGACGAGTTTAACTCGAAAGCCCCACGGGGTGTCGAAAACCATGTTTTAAAGCCGAAAAATGAAGCGTTCACGACGATTAAATTGTTAAGTGAACTCTCTCCATTGCACGCCTCCCTCTCTTCTACCGAGCTGGCAGCTTCCCCCTCCAACATTCCACCTACCGGAAACTCCGATTCTACTAAATCTCCTTAACATCAGTTAACATATTATATTAAGTCAATACCAAAATAATGATCACAGAATTGATTTCAAAGTCTAGCGGGCGAAGCCACGACGGGGAATGCTAGTAATTAATAATTAATTATTATCATTGATAATTACATGACAAATATTTAATTATCATCTAGCATTGATAATTTACAAGCTGCTCATATATTTGTCTTCTTTGTAGTCCTGATGAAGATCCACATGTTTAGATCAAAAGGTTGGCTTTTCAAAAAAAAAAAAAAAAAAAAAAAAAATGTGTAACTGAAAATCTTGACTATTAATCATCCTATTCTAATATTAAATTTTATTTAACATTTAAATGCTCTTTTGAATATTTCCAATATTCAACAAATTCCTGAGATAATATATTTAGTTAAACCAAACAACTGGGTTGATATAGATGGCATGTGTATTTGTATGTATATGTAGGGTTGGATAGTATTTATCAATTTTATTTATTTATTTGAGGATCTTCAAAGTTGATTTGATAACTTATTTGTAGATTAATTCAATAAATAGAAATAAGGGAAAAAGGAAAAAACAATAGGAAAGAAGGATTATGAGCAGAAAAAAGATAATTTTTTTTTTTTAAACATAATTGTTATTTTTGTATATTTAAGGAAAAGGAAGCATTAAACAATATAAGGGTTTAAAATAGGATTGAGTGGGCACTGGATTTTTGGACATTGAGCCTTTCATTTATTATTAAGTTTGACTATATCATAAAATGTTAAAATATTTTTATAATTTAATGAAAGTAATTTCGTTCAATAGCTGTTTAAAAAGGATGCCAATATACAAACAAGTCAGATTGAGGTAATTTTAAATTTATATATTTATAAAAAGAGAATCAATGAATGTATAATTATAAAAAAAAAAAAAAAATTATTTGTGAATTTATTTATTTACGTTGAATTGTGCTTTCAGGATAATGCTGTGAATTATTGTACCGTTAGGTTTTATTTAATTTGTTATTATATAAAATATTAGATGATTGTGTCCTTTTTAAAAGTTTTAATTATCATATTAAAATAACAAAAATTTTGGTTGAATATTGCACAGAATTTTCGAGTAACTGAGGAAATCTCTCTTCATCCAAAAGGCATTCTTCTGATAATGAAGAACATCTAATTTGTCTATTTAACCCTCATGAAGGATATATATTATCAAATATTTTTTTATTATCTTATTGGGGCCGTGAGGATTAGGAGATTTATTATTTTGGAATAGATTTGCATATATGTATATACTGTTGTTCATTATTATTAGAAGGTACTGTTTATTTTAAACTAGAAAGAAAAAAATGTTTTATTCATTATTATTATTTTATTTTTATCTATATCTCTGGGACACCAGACCCCTGTAATTGTTATTTTTATAAAATACAGAAATTTTGATTGATTAGTTGAAAAAAATTGTTGAGTTAGTAATTAAGAATTTAAGATAAAGTTGTTCAGATGAATGCTTTGACCCAGTTGTCTAGCTCAACTAAATCCAATAATAATAAATGCTCCTTTTCGGTCTTACTAAATATTAAAATATGTATAAATCTTCACAATTAAATATTTTTACTTTGAAATTTTAGTGAGTGGAAGTCAACCAGAGGGAACAGATGCCAGTCCACAGCGTCCGCCTGGAAACGTAGGAAGATTTAAAAAATGTGCTAATTTTTGCTGTTCAAAGTCTGCTAAAAAAGTAAGTACTCAAAAATTATTGATAACGTCTTTGCTTTACTTTCTGTACTTGATATATCGAGAAGAAATTTCGCCTCCATTCCCCACACCTAATTTCTCTTGTCTATATTTATTTTTGCTTGAACTGAATTGAAAATCTTAAACTTATCAATTATTTGGTTAAATGACGGGACTGACAATATTTAGCATGGATGTAACCTACACCAAATTATTGGGGGGGCTCAATATTTTCCTAGATAACTAACTAACTCTGTTGGCGCTAGGACCTTGGCCCCCTCGACAATCTTCCTCCATTCGGCTCGATCCTCTGCCGCGCTCCTCCATTCCACCACTCCCATCAGTCGAAGATCCGCCTCCAAATCTTCCTGCCATCGCAGTCCAGGTCTGCCTCTTTCTCTTTTACCATCCGGGCGTCCTTTCATTATTTGCTTCGGGATTCTTCCTTGACCCATCCGTTGTAAGTGCCCCAACCATCTTATTCTACCTTTTTTTATACAGGAAACTAGGTCTGGATCCTCGTACAGGTCCCTAAGTTCCCTATTTGTTTTAATTCGAAACTTATTTGCGTCTATCCTGGTTGGGCCATATATTTTTCTTTGGATCTTTCTCTCCCATGCGTTTAGAAGTCTCTCTCGCTGTTTTGTTAGGGTCCACGCCTCGCTACCATACATCACCACTGGTCGGAGCACCGTCTTATAGAATATAATTGTAATTATATTCCTAGATAAGGTAGATAGAAATTCGAGGGGCTAAAAATTGAAATAATAAGTCCTAAAAACAACTGTTGGGACATTTAATTCATCCTCCAACGATGAATTTTAAAGGTATTTACAGTCTCTTAAAACGTCAATTAATGCCTCAGTTATAAAATAGGGAGTTGTTAAGGCTTAATGTTGAAGGATGTGGCCAAAATTTCTAGATTGAATTGTATCCAAGTTCTCCTTCTGATCCTGACCCCACTAATTTCATTGCTTTCCATCAAATTCTATATGCTTCATCGAAATGATGGAAAGTAGGATCTCAAGCTGCTTGGTTTAAAAAAGAAATGGAGACCATTTCCGGGGATAAAACTTTGTTACAGAATTCATAAAAAAGTTCAAGCTGAAATAAAAAATACATAATTCATCAGATATACAATATGCCTGACAATACTTTTAAAAAAACCGACACAGCGCCAACTTGTGAAAATAAAGTATCAGATGAAGAAATTAATAATCAATCAATAGACTATCCTGTAATTATATTTATATTCTATTAAATTTGATAGCTTAATCTTGGATAAATTCGTAAAATCGCATTTTTATTTAATAATTTACATTGGGCCCTCTCCTGCCAAAATATTGGGGGGGGGACGTGTCCCTCCCCCTGGCGGTGATGCCTGTGATATTTTTCATACCAGTCCTACTTCAATAAAGTGGCCAAAGCATAATATCAGATGATCACACTGTAGATGAACACTGAATAATAAAAAAAATGGGTTATACAATCCTCTAATTATTAATAAAATACTTTTTTTATTTGTTTTCAGATATATTGTGGTATATGCGTTACGATATGTGTCACAGCATCATGGGTCGGGACGACGCATTGTATAAAGTACATGTATTATGTACCTTCAGTAAAAGTTCCAAATACAAATTTTACTTCAAACACAACAACCACAAAATACGTAAGTTATCATACTTTAGAAATATCATTCCGTTTAGTAAAAATTAAATTAGCTAATAGAGTTCATCTTTGTATATATATATATATATATATATATATATATATATATATATATATATATATATATATATATAAACTAGCATTCCTTTAAAATCAATTCTGTGATCATTATTTTGGTATTGATTTAATATAACATGTTATATATTGACAACATATGTTATATATTAACAACATAACAGGGATCGGAGCTTCCGGTAGGTGGAATGTTGCAGGGGGAGGCTGCTGGCTCGGTAGAAGAGATGGAGACGCGCAATGGAGAGAGTTCACTAAAACTGCCGAAACAAAAAATTGGTTACTCGTCGTGAACGCTTCATTTTTCAGCTTTAAAACATGGTTTTCGACGTCCCTTAGGGGCTTTCGAGTTAAACTCGTATCAAGATCCTTAAAATGAGTCCAAATTAGATATTTATTCTCGAGGTGCAAAAATAGGTGTCTGTTAGAGTTACATGACAATTTCGCCATTTAAACCCCTTAGGGGTTACATTTTTGAAATTCCTTTCTTAGTGGTTACTTACATCGCGTTTAAAATCTAAATTCCGAACTTCAAGTTTCTATCATTAGTAGTTTTTGCTCTGCGTTGATTCTGTCAATCAGGACAAAGCCTCTTATATATCTAATATATATATATATATATATATATATATATATATATATATATATATATATATATATATATATAAATCTCGTGTCCCAATGTGTTTCGGAGGTAAAATCAGAAACTACTTAACCAATTTTGATGAAATTTGACTCATTGTGTGTAGTATTGTCCAACTTAAAAGATAGGATAATTTTTATCTCGATCATTGGCCAAAATATTTCTTTTTTTGCAAATTAAATGCTTATTATACTATAATTGAGATTGATTATTTGTAAGTTCTATAATTTTCCAACAGCTGGCGGTGTAAGTTGATTTATTGACCCAACACTTCATTTTCTTTCGTTATTTAGGGAGGGTGAGCATAAATCCATTTTTTCTGGCTTGGACTAGGTAAATCCTTGTTTTTCCCAAGGCAAATTATGTGTCGCCTTTTCACCTGTGGGGAAAACATCGAATCTGTTTTAGCAAAAGAAAGGTTAACCAAAATCATTATGCACCTATGGCTAAAACCTCTCGATGTGTTTTAATCTGATGTGTTTTAATCATCATGTGTTTTAATCTGAATTGAATTAATAAGATAGATAGAAATAACGTTTATTCATGAAAAAATTATTTAAAACAAAACAAAATAAGAAAATACTAAGACGTAAATAGACAATGGACGCAAGTCCGTCTGTCGAGATATCTTAGCTTGTTATAAATATAAATAGGTTGCAAATATATAACAATAACAGAGGATATATGATAAGTGGTAGTAATAAAAGCCAAATAACAAAAGAAAAATTATTTCATACTGAACTGAACTGACATATATACTGAAAAACTCTTCGTATATAAATGACCAAATTATAAAACTAGCTATAAGCGATTTTTTTTTTTTTTTTTTTTTTTTCGACTGACGTATAGGGGAATCTATTTTTACTGATTATATTCATGAGTCATTTCTTGTCTATATTTTGTTGCAATTTTTAGATACAGAAATAGATGTTGGTTGCTTTTGCCGTTTAGGATATCTACGCTTTCTTCCCTATTCAGAGACCGTTTTCCAAAACAGTTAATCCTGATTTCATTTAGAATGGGGCATGTTGAGATAAAGTGGAAGGTGTTTTCTATTGTATTGAGGTTGCACATGGTACAATTATTTCTTTTGTTCATTGCAGGTAAATAGTTGAGGTTCAGTAGTTCTCCTCTTGCTTTAAATATTAATCTGATGAAATAAATGTCTTTATTGTCTTCAAAGTACCTATTGTCATAATTCAGAGTTGCATAGAGCTGGTGAAATTCGGCTGCTTTAGCTCTAATTAATATGTATTATGGCAAAAGATTAATTTGGTACATTTTGATTGTACTAAACCCTGTTCCAATTATACTCCTTATTAGTTATTTTTACATGTGTCACTCATAAGCACATTAAGGTCAAATATAAGATGTAAACAATAAAAACTTTAACCCATCTAAAGTTCTATTTTAAATCCCGTTGGTTTTTAGACTAGCTGAAACTTTTTTAACTTTATCAGTGAATTTTTATTTGACTATAAAAAAAAAATAGGATATGACTAATTCAACGCATTATAGCTAATGAGCCTCAGCAACACGTGGTCGGGTCTGCTCTTATAATATATAATAGCAATTAATTATAAGTAATCAGTAATTTTAATTAATTTGTTAGTGGAATTATAAACTAATAGTTATTATATTTATATAAATAATAAATATATGTAATATAATCAATATATATTATAAAGCAAAGTGTACAATGTGCGTGCCGAAAAGGCTTAAAAACGACTCAACGCACGTTTAAGAGAGTTATGTCAGCGTGTTGCTATAAAACCCATAACGGAGAAGAAGGTTTCTGTTTTTCTCTTAAGGGTGTAAAATTGAAGAGAAAAGGACTGGAATTTTAAGACTCTCGCACCATTTAATTAGCCTCTCTGAGATTGAGATACGAGGTTATGAATGAAAAATGTAGTTCGAGCTCCAGGCTACCAGGAAGCGCTAGGGTGCGTTTCAGTCTATGTTTATTGTTCATTCATTCCGTTCAGTTTGTAAAGGTTAAATATTTTTTCAGCTGTTCTTTTTAAACTACTTTTAAAATTGTTTCACCATTTCTTTGTAAATAAAATAATGATTTTACATATCTGCAATCAATTAGAAAATCGACTGGATAACTTACAAAATTAATTTTCTCATAAGAAGGTTAATTATTTACACATTATATTTAATCAATATATAACATCTACTTAAGTAAATTTAATGCAATATGACTGAACATTTTTTAGTAGTATAGTGAGCGAAATAAACAGACATAAAGCAAAAAAGAAGAGCTGAATTGACTGATTATAAATCAAAAATAAAAAGTTTGAAGTGTTCTTATTGTATGCAATTATGAAAAATGGTTTTATTACTATGTATGATGAGCATTCCAGTTGATAAAATGACTAACTCCAATTACAGCATTTTTTCAATAAGATTTTATCACCCCTCATAGTTAAGGATAAAAAGAAATATAGGAAATATAGAAATATAGGATTCAGAATCACAGAAACCATCAAAAACGATGCATGACTCGACAAAGTTGCAGCAAAATTAATTGTTTATTCGCCATTTTCAACCCCCTTTAAAGTATATAGGGTTCCTTATTTGGGCGGACTCTGCAGATCTCGAATTTTAATATTGATAATATGTTAAAAGTTTCAAGAAACTGCTAATTTTGTTCTATATTTCCTTTAATTGTAAAGTCTTTCTGTTATTGAAACTACCACACAACTACCGGAGCGAAGCCGGGCACCCTAGCTAGTTACATATATAAATGAGGCGTTTGGTTTCAAAACCGGGTACCTACATCCATTTTTCTTTTTTTTTCAAGTTTTTAATGTTAGACATAATGTGTGCTTATCTGTTAAGGAAATCTGTAGATTTAAAATTGCTTCTTATAAAGAGATTGTGAAAATACATTGGAGGAGGTGTCAGCAACTGGGTATGCTCACTGTCAGTATCTGGTGTGTGAGCATTCCAATTACTGACACCCCCAAAACCAGTTACTAACACCCCCAGTCAGGAATTGGATCCCTTCCTTTTTTAAAAAAACGGAAATCACCATTGTTTTCAACGTTCAAAAACTACCTAATTAGGCATTATAACTAAATTTCTTCATAATACGCAATTACTGACACTTGTGTCAGTAATTGGGTAAAGGCACGTTTTCGGATACCCATATCCTGACATCCCCAAAATATGTATTATTATTGGAAATTCACATTAGAAAAAAGATTTTTATTATCTAACATCATTATTAGAGTGCTACAAACAGAATTCAAGAGGAAAACCGAAGAAGAAATGGTTATATAAGCCAAAATAGCTACTCACCTCCTTAGCAAAAACCTTAACGATCTGGCAGCTGAAGGTATAGTGAGCATAAAGCTTCATTCCCGCCCCCCTTATTAGTCAATTCTGACTTGATTTTAGTGGAAATCATTGGCAGATTAATATAGTTTTGATTGACCAAAATTTCAATTTGCTAGGTTGCCTTAAATGCTTGTTTTTCAAGGAAGAAGGAGCAAGTGTCAGTAACTGGGTCAGTGTCAGCAATTGGTGCCTTTACCCTACATCCATTTTTTCCAAAAATTTTTTTTTTTTTTCAAGTTTTTAATGTTAGACATAATGTGTTAGACGAATTTTTTTAAAAAGACGTCTAGATCCTTCGAAAATCAATACTTAAACATTCCATTTCTTATCAAAAGCGGTTCCATCCAAGCTTCACTTTTCAGAAAACCTTCAATTATTCGAAATCCCAAACGGTATCCATGTTTCCAAACAGTTAAATGATGTTGATACTCTATTAAGAAAAACATTATGGAGAAGACTGGAGATCAATAGGTACCATTGAATTCTACAAAGTTGTAATAGACAGTACAATGTCACCTATCCAAGTAAATATGCATGATACCAACCAATATGGATGTGGGTCAACATCAAGATTTAAATGAAATAAAGAGATTTGTTTTTAAAAAATGTCCATTCATAATTTAACCAAAAATTGATATTTTCTTATCAAAGTCAGGTACATCCAACATATTTTTTAATGTTAAATGAGATTTAGAAAAGAAAATGTGATAAAAAGTTGTCAAAAATTTTTGTTTGAAGGTAATTGTTAGCAAAACGACGAAAAAGAACAAAAAAAAAATTGTTAAATTGATTAATTTTTTAAATTGATCTTTTTTTTGATCAGTCCTGAAAAATTGTTGAAAATGGATGTAGCCGGTTTTGAAACCAAACGCCTCAAATATATGTAATATAATTTATATTATACAATTTATATAATAGTTATTATATAATTATAGTGTTAAGAGCTAATAGTGTTATTAGATAAATGATACGATAGGTTAAATGATATTGAACGAAAATTAAATTAATGTAAATGATGCATACATATTCCAATAAATAATATTTAGCTCATCCGAATTTTATATAAATATTGAAGGCAACATTCGTGTAATGTAGATGAGAAATATGAAGTGTAGATTATTAATATTTTTTTAAGATTTAATCAATAAATTATTTGTGATTATCTTGGGATCTGCCTCTTTATTAAACTATAACTTAGTTCTCTATGTACTAAGTGAGTTGTTTATGGAAGTTAAAAATGATTGAAGTTTTATAATTTTGGAGGAATGCCATCTCAAAGCAATCTCATGTCATATAATTCCCTAATATTAGTATCATTATTTAAATTTTCTCAGTTACATGAATAAGTAATTAGCCGTTTCATGAGATTTATCTCATGAATAGAGTCTCCGCATACTATGTCAGATTTTCCACTGGTATTCCAAAAAAGGTATTATTTTTCATAGACTATACCACCTTGGTACTTTTGTATTCAAATACTTAAGAACAACAAATAAGTAAAGATTCTTGAACTTCCTTACACCACATTCACAAAAGAAGATTTAGCAATTTTTTACTTTCACTTACCTATATAAGAAATATATAGTAAGTGGAAGTATTGCGATCGTGAAAAATTTCGACTTCCGGTTTTCAACGGAAATACACGTTTTGGGGTCCCCTGAGTCCAAATGACCAAGTCCCGCGAAATGGTCTGTGTGTGTGTGTCTGTATGTGTTTGTGTGAACAGACTTGCTCAAAAACTATAAACCGTGCGATCCTGAAATTGGGTATTTAGTGTAAGTATATGCCCGCGATGTGACAGCATAAATTTCATCAAAATTACTTAAAGGGAGGGGGTAATTTACTTAATAACTTTTTAGGTTTTCTTCGATTTTCTCAAAAACGGCTCTAACGATTTTGATTAAACTGAGTATTTGGTCTATGTATATGCCCGAGATATGACTGTAAAATTTTCATCAAAATTGATTAACCGGAGGGGGGACTTTACTTAATAAATTTTGTAACATTTTCACGTGTTTTTTTTTATTTACTCAAAAAAGGCTTTAACGATTTTGATCAAACTGGGTATTTGATGTATGCATAAGCCAAAGATGTGATAGCCAACATTTCATCAAAATTGATTAACCGGAGGGGGGACTTTACTTAATAAATTTTGTAACATTTTCAAGTGTTTTTTTTATTTACTCAAAGAAGGCTTTCACGATTTTGATCAAACTGGGTATTTGATGTATGCATAAGCCAAAGATGTGATAGCCAACATTTCACCAAAATTGACCAACCGGAGGGGGGACTTTACTTAATAAATTTTGTATCATTTTCACTTGTTTTTTTTTTTTTTTTTATTCAAAAATGGCTTTAACTATTTTGATCAAACTGGGTATTTGATGTATTTATATGCCAAAGATGTAATAGCTAACATTTCATCAAAATTGGTCTAACGAAGGGGACCACAACAACGCATTAATTTCTAATCTAAGTAGGTTGGTAAGTGAAAGTTGTGTGTTGCTCGCACGCACTAGATTTTTTCTTTTTCGGTCCTCCCTTTCTTCACCGTTGAGGCTATATGGGGCTTCCCGGGCCAGCCTAGAGGGTGGGGGATTGATTCCGATTATTATTAAATGTCCCCTGGCTCCAGGTTTTGAACTTGCTATCTTCGGGCTCCTAATCATGTGTCAGTTGTTAGGGGCAATGCGTATTTCCTAACTTGTTCGCTCTCTCGGCCTTTCTGCCACCCAGAAGATCTCAATCGGTCATTTAATATATCTCTTCCCAAATAACCGCCCGTTATCAAATTCATTGCTCGTGCTCTCCAGTTCTGCAATTGGTTGCTTTCCTTACTCCATTCTAAGCTTCCTCCTTAGCATCATTTAAACACCATTTATTTCTCCTTCACCTAAAATATCAATCTTCTCTATAAATATAATGATCACTGTTTATTTCAATTTATATGTATGTTGTTTATTACGATTATGCAATTATTATGAGGGTCATTCAATAAGTAAAGAGACAAATGGCTATAGCTCAAAAACGGTTTATTTCAATCTTTTAAAATTAAGGCTATTTTTCAACATAATCACCCCCACAGTTATGCACTTGTCCCATCTTTCTTGCAGCTTCCTAATTCCCCTGGCGAAGAATTCTTTCGATTTACCCCCTTTTTTGCACCGCTTCCTTAACTTCCTCATTGTTAGCAAATCCTTTTCCACATAGGGCGTCTTTGAGTGATCCAAACAGGTAAAAATCATATGGGGCGAGGTCGGGACTGTAGGCAGGATGAGGTAAGACCTCCCAACCCAATTCTTGAAGCTTATCACGGGTCGGCTGGGCTGTATGAGGGCGGGCGTTATCCTGCTGAAGAATGACTCCTTTTGACAAGAGTCCACGGCGTTTGCTCCTGATAGCTGGTCTAACTTTGTGTTCTAGCATCTCACAGTAGTACTGGCTATTGATAGTTCGCTGATCTTCAAGGATATCGCGATAGACTGGACCCTGTGAGTCCCAAAAGATGGTCAGCATCACTTTACCGGCGGAAGGTTGAACCTTGAATTTTTTGCAAACTGGAGAGTGGAGCTAGTGTGTTTCTACTCCATACTCTGCCTTTTGGTCTCAGGTCGTTTACACCTTCTGCGACTAAAAATCTAATGACTGAGCGCTGCTCTTCTAAGGTGCAATCTTCTAGTCGACTTGCCATGATGAATTGAAAATTTTAAGGTTATGTTGACATAAAATGATGAAACAGCTGATCACAGCATATCCCAAGGTTGCCAACTAACACCCCTGAAAAGATTGTACACATTCATTGAATAAAGTTTAAAATTATAAAATTTGTCTCTTTACTTATTGAATGACCCTCGTATGATTATCATATTTTTTAATTCTAGTTACTGACATTAAAATTTATTTATTTTTCCGGTTCTCTATTGGTTGGTTATATTATATGGATTTGGATGTAGTCCGTAACATATAATGCCCCTTTTTTTACTACATGGTTTATTACAAATTGGTTGGTATTGTTCTTTCCAATTTATTTTATTTGCCAAAGTATTGCATCAAAATGTAAACAGACATCCGATCTGTTTACTGAGAGCATACAGAACTTCAGGGACAAAGGATTTTCATTTGGTAAGTCATCGTTTTCATATAATCTTTTTTATTTATTCTTTTATTATACAAGCATGCTTAGAATTTGATGAATGAACATGAATTTAGCATGGTTAGATTGTATTTGTTATACTGCCAAATCTCAACTTTTGAAAAGTAGTTGTATTATGATAATACAGTAAAGAAATTCATAAGGGATTTTAAGTAGAGAATAGAGTAGGACCTCCATTATCCGGGCCTCGATTAACCGGGGATCCAATTGAACGTGGTGCCGAGGAGCCAATTTTTTTTTTTTAATTTGTATGCCATTTATTTTGTATGTATAATATTTAAAAAAAAAAAAAAAGTATACGTAAATATTTAACGATTACACAATGGTTAACTATCTATTATGAAATAAAACAATAAATGGAAAAACACAGAAAGTGAGTATTGTATTATGAGATGTTTCCGGTATCTAATACTCCAATTCATAATCTCGGAACGGTATTGTTTTCAAGTCTTTCCAGGAAACTCATACTCTGGCCTGTTTGGCTAAAAAACAAAATATTGTCAGTTGTGATTTAGTCTAGATTTAAATACATACGAAGTAGCAAAATGTCGGAAAAAAGAAAACGTATCGTTTTAACGCTTGAAGAGAAATTAACTATTATAAACAGATTAGAAAAGGGTGAAAGTGTTAAAAAATTGTCCGCTGAACTAGGAATCGGCGAACAAACTGTACTGGATATTTTGAAGAAGAAAAAAGACATTTTCGCCTTTGTATCGTCGTCGGCCCATAATATACAAAAAAATACATTTAATTTTTTTTTAATTTTTGTATATTATAATTTAATGTATATAAAACGATTATTTGTTAATAAAAGTGATTATACCTTACAAGGGATTTTTTAACCTTTTTTTCTATCACATTCAGTCAATAAAATGTTTTCCGGGGTTTTCGATTATCCGTGGACCCCCATACCCATCATTACCCCAGATAATGGAGGTTCTATTGTATATTCTAAAATTACAAAAGACAAATATTAAAAAAATTATAAAGAAGTATTTTTTCATAATATCATTAATTATTTTTAGGCTTAGGCAATGGTTAAAAGAAATTTGATTTTTTTCTTGTTCAGGGCATAAATAGTATATATGATAAGGTCAACCATTTCTATGTTTACTTTAAATGATAAGGTTTTTTCAAAGTTCATAACAACTCGTTTAGGGGGTCACCTGTGGTTCGGTGGTTAGCATAGCAAACTACTACACAAAGGTCAAGGGTTTGTAGCCTGCCAAGTGGCCATAGGATTTTTTTGAAGGAAATCCTTAACTATTTACGCCACAGCAGCATAAAGTTATGTTAAATAAACAATCAGCTTGTTTAATTCAACAGCATTTTGTCTTAGATGTTTCCACCGTGAGGCAATAAGAACTATTTTATTTAACTGGTAAATAAATACGTTAAATAAACAATCAGCTTGTTTAATTCAACAGAATTTTGTCTTAGAACTTTACACCATGATGCAATACAAGTACAATACAACTTTGGTTTGTAAAAAAATAGATTTGCCAATACAGAAGTTTTTTTAGCACGAAATAAAAATATTCACAATTTAATTGTAACAAATAATAAAAATTTGAATTACTGAATCACGAATAGAGAGCGTTGTATGAAAAGAAGAATATAAGTTGTTTTATGCTCTTTCTTTAATGTTAATATTAAAATGATTTTTTTGGTACAATTAAATTTAACCTTGCATAACTAATTTTGTTTTGTAGGTCGTTTTATGCTCCGCTGTGGTCTATTTTGTACTCTATGGATTTTTACAAAATATGTATATATAAATTCCCTTCGAATTTTATTTGCGACAGACGTGATGGCCTTATTTGCGACAAACGTAGCATTTGTATATCTTCTCTCTTGGGTCATACTGCACAAACAATTTGTCGGGGTCAGGGTATGTATTATCTGAATTGTTTTTTGGACATATTTATTATATTAATCATAATAATATTTTTATTATATCAGTTCATAATTATTTATTATCAATAGATAGTAGCTGTGATCTTATGTGATACTGGTATTGCACTTCTCGCGTACATGGATGGAATAAATACAAGTCCGACTCTTAATGGTGTGATTTTATCGACATTATCAGCTTTTGGGTCAGCTGTATATAAGGTAAACAATTTTAACCTAGCAATATCTTCTTGCAATTATAAAAGCACTAAAAAAATTTGGATGTTTCCAAATTGTTATGGTTTTAAAGTAGGTAGATGAAGTTGGTTTTGATTGATCAAAATCCAGAATATTCATTATTAAGTATGTTCCAAGCAATTGCATTTGATGAATGGATTTTTGCTACTTCACAGGTTTCGAACCAGATACAATTCAGTTAGACAACTGGTTGAAACCTATCCTCTCTTATCTCGCTACCTGTTACCTTTTCTTTGTTGCAATGTGTTGTCATTTCTAAATCTTATCTTGTTTTCTGTACTAATTTCTTTTTATTGGATAAGTTATGGTTGACCGAACATTTAATAAATATTTTATTTTTTGAAGAGAAAAGATTTGGCTCCGCCGGGAGTCGAACCCGGGTCTCCTGCGTTACATGCGAGGATGCTAACCACTACACCACAGAGCTCGGCTCAAGGCAGAGCAAATCCTTCCTCTTCACTGAATAAATATCATAAATTGGACAAAATTTGTCCACCTCCCGCTACTACTCACAAAACTTGTGAGATAGGGGGAGTAGGTATCAGTGAAGAGGAAGGATTTGCTCTGCCTTGAGCCGAGCTCTGTGGTGTAGTGGTTAGCATCCTCGCATGTAACGCAGGAGACCCGGGTTCGACTCCCGGCGGAGCCAAATCTTTTCTCTTCAAAAAATAAATTATTTAAAAATAATCTAAAAATGGTAGTCAGCCACGAACTAAGATTAGATTAATTAAAATAATTTAAAAAATTGACTTACGTCAATAAATATCATAAATTGGACAAAATTTGTCCACCTCCCGCTACTACTCACAAAACTTGTGAGATAGGGGGAGTAGGTATCAGTGAAGAGGAAGGATTTGCTCTGCCTTGAGCCGAGCTCTGTGGTGTAGTGGTTAGCATCCTCGCATGTAACGCAGGAGACCCGGGTTCGACTCCCGGCGGAGCCAAATCTTTTCTCTTCAAAAAATAAATTATTTAAAAATAATCTAAAAATGGTGGTCAGCCACGAACTAAGATTAGATTAATTTAATAAATATAAGTATAATAGTCCAGGGTGGCGTTCAAAATCTACAAATAGTATCAAACTATTTTATTGTAGTCAATGTTTTGACCCAACGATACAGGTTTTCTTCAGGGCTAAATAAACAAGATACAGACAAAAAAAATTATAAATACATAAAACAAAGAATATGAACTAACTAGAGAACATATAGAGGTCTGTAAACATATAATATACACTAACTAGATGTAATATGGCTATTGAAACTGATAACTGTAATGTTATGGGGCAAGATACATTTTTGAGGGGTATAGTATAAGATGGGATAGTTAAGTGATGCCTCATTACATCACACAATCAATTTTATCAGTTTCAATAGGCATATAACGTCTTGTTAGTGTATATTATACGTTTACTGACCTCTATTTGTTATCTAATTAGCTCATATTCTTTGCTCTATATATTAATAATTTTTTTTTGTCTGTGTCTTGTCCATTTAGCCCTGAAGAAGACCAGCATCATTGGGTCAAAACGTTGGCTATAATAAAATAGTTAAATACTAATTTTGGATTTTTGACCGCCACCCTGGACTATTTATTATACTAATATTAATTTAATCAATTTCTTTAGTTTTCCACTGAAAAGAACCAATGGCTCTGATCTCCAGCAAAAATCCCGTTGGGGGTTTGTTATACATTTTGAGCGAACTGAAGTCAAAAGCTGAGATCTAATAAAGCTTCAGAATATATTCATTTATATTATATTCATTCATAATATATTCACAATTAGTATGTAATTTGAGTTTTCTGACTAGGGTATTATAGTTAAATTATAATTTACAGATTAAGTAAATTTCGATAGATGGATTATTTAGGACTGGGATAGCGTAGGGTGACTTGCATAATCATTCTTGTGTCCAATATCAGCGATTTGAATCTGTCCTGAGTGGTTTATTTTTCAATTTTGTGGCAGCCCCATGGAATAAATCTTGACCTTCCCATCATTGTTAGAATAGGTTGGTTACACTGCTAGATTAATCCCTCACACCCCAGACATGGCCAGTGAGGGGCAAGGAACAACCAAAAAAATGGATTATTTCGCTGCAACAAGCATTTTTTTCAAGTTAAGTAAAAATATTTGGCTGCTCTTGACATTTTAACATATATTTATTTCCAATCCTTGAATTTGAATTTGAATTCTTAAAAAGAGTAACAAAGTTATATTTCTAGCTTCTTTTGTCCTATGTATGATCCACTAGATTGACAGTCTGATACTCTTTATAAACCTAGATTTTTTAGATATAATTTTATCTTATTATGATTCAAGTATTAAATTCAAATAACTAATAAAATTATTATATTAATATTTGCAGGTTCTGTTTAAACGAGTTTTTGGAGAAGCCAGTTTTGGACAAATCGGGCTGTTTTTTTCCTTGATCGGTCTCATGAATGCTGCATTTTTCTGGCCGATCTCCTTGGCTTTGTACTTCACTGGAACTGAAGTCCTCATTTGGGAACATATGCCTTGGATTCCTCTACTCATAGCTAGTGTCCTATCATTAGGTAACATTTTTTAGAATCTAATGTAGGTTTTGATAAAATTTTTAAAACTTGATTCAGGTTTTAATATAACATTTGAAAGGTGTGACAAACTTAGCACTGGTAGCAGAAACATCCCTTATGTAGTAATTTATGAATATATATATTAATGTATATTTTAAAAAGGTTTCCAAAAATGATCATATAGAAGTAAAAAAAAAAAAAAAAAAAGGAGAAGAAATAAAAGAAGTTTTTTTTTTCAGTTGCGAACCTTTTGGGCAACTTCAGCGTGGCTTGGACGTACGACCTGTTCATCACCTTAGGTCTCATTACTGCTGTACCAGTTTCTGCTGGTAAGTATCTTTGGTAGTACTGAACAGTGGCTCCTGCGCCGTTCAAAGTAAGGCCCGATCTCCACTGAAAAAGACCCTTTTAGGGATTTATTTATCTCTGAAGAGGGAGCGCAGCGAGCGGGAGTCGAAAGTAGGATCTAATAAAGCTAATCAAGGCACTTTTTAACTTAAATAAAGGCGATGGGAGTTCAATAACATCACGGTCGCATAACCTCTCAATACAGGCAACGCCCAGGAGCCACTCTTCAGTACCTGTACCGTATCTTTAATTAAAATTTTTATTTAGATTTATTTATTTATAACTAGGCTGTATATACTGGTTTCACCCAGCGAATTTTATTATTTAAATCTATAAAATGAGACTTTTTTCGACTCAAACTGTCGATTTCGTATAAAAACAATGTAAAGCGATTTCATAACGATTTTTATAACAATAAAGAATATACCCTGAGATTGGCTGAAGTTATGCAATTTTAATATGGACAGGTGTTCGCCCATGGTATGAAAGAACCACTGAGCGAAATTTGGAGAATTTATGACAAACGGTATGGATTTCTATAAAGAACAAACAAGCAAAAAAAAAGAATTTCATGTTTATTTATATAGATAATTTGAATAAAATTATATTATTAATTATGTATTAAATTGTATTTATAAAAATTGCTGGGGGATAGTTTTTAATCAACTGTATTCTCTCCATTACCTGCATTGATGACTTATAATATTGTTTGTTGTTATTTTTATTTACTTTAGCAGTTAAATAAAAGAGAAGTGGAGTTATTGTAACTTCTAAAAAATCTGATATCATCAGCTTTAATTTTATTACAAGTGAATATGGTGTCCACCTTTTTTTGAATCTGATAAAGTCTGGGAAGGTTTAGAATCGCGAAAAGTCAGAGGACTTTTCAGACAAAACACCAAAATTAAAATTCACAAAATAAGAGTGAGGCATCTTGACTTTGTTGTGGTTCAGAACCATTATGCCACCTACAATAAGTTTCTATAAAAAATACAATTATGAAAGATCCAACTTATCTTTCATTGATTAGTTTTTCATGAAAAATATTAATTAAATTCTTAAAACTTAGTATCGAGAATCATAGCTAAATAAAGCAATTCTCCATTTAAAAAAAATTTTATCCCAAAAAAGGTGTTTTAGCTTTGTAAAAGAAGTTTAAATGTTAAGTCTCACAGACATTATTTCTATTGTTTTCAGTTTCAAAAAGGGCTGCTTTGGTAATTTTATTTGTATGCCAAAGGTGGCTTTTAATTTTTAAGATTCTAACAAAAATAAAATTTGTTGGTAGATTTCCAGTTCTTTGGATTTTTTATTGTTTTATACAAAAAATAAATATACCAAATTAATAAAAACTTCATTTTTTTTTTTTTATACTTAAATTTTTAGCTTTGGATGTTGTCCTCTACGGAGCTACATTTATGGAAATGAAACTGGCCGGGATAATATTGATCTCGATCGGTTTCTTCCTTGTCATGTTCCCGGACAATTGGCCGAATTATATTACTCGTCTCCTTAGGTAAGTTATAATATTTCACTCTCAGGTGCTATATTGCTTGGGCTTTTGAAAGATAAATTAATTTCATTAAAGTAGTGTATATAATATTTAATTTTTTTTATATATATCTTCTTTGAACTTGTAAACATATAAATATATAAATATCTTCCTTTTTATATAAATATTTTTGGTAGTGCATCATTTTTTTTTTTTTTCCTTTAAAGTAACTTCTACAGAATTTTCAAACACTATTTGCTTCATAAAGAGCACATTTCTTTCTTGTTTATAATAATAAAAATCTTATTAGTCAGTTATTAATTATCAAACAAAATAGTGTAGCTAATTATTTGTTTTTACATCATTAAAATGTTAAATTATTTAATATTTTGTTAAAAATTATTAGGTATGTTTCTTCAGCGGTATGGTTACAAATATTTTAGTTCATTTACCAAGGGGGGGGGGTGAGATAAATTTTTAACACTTTCACGCCAAGACTGTAATTCATGCTCCTAGCCAATTTGCGGCTGAATTTAATGATTTTCGCTCTATTGGACGGGAGTTATTCAAGGACATTATGCAGAATTGACAATCCAACAGTAATAAAATAAACAATACAATCCTACATCGTCGTGGAAAGTTTTGTGATCGACTAAAGTGTCCAATGCGGTAGTCTAGTGCGGGCCACCGGTGGTACACATCAGCGTGAATGTGTTAAATTAAATGAGTAAGAATCGTTGATTTCTTAGTATATAAACCAAGGATGTGCAATGTTTATGTTTTTGAGTTTATTTCTCAAAACTTTTGATTTCATTTTTTATAGTTAAATTTATGAATAGTCATGAATAGTACTTGACAAAAAAAAAAAAATTTAGGCTTAGGTTTCGCTCCATAAATTTTTATTCTATTTAATTCCAATTAGAAAATTATTCACCTACTAAATTGATTTCCTGGATGTGATTAGTTACTATTGAGTGGATGCTTAATGTCATTCGGTTTTTGAAGGGTTAAATAAAACAATTTTTTTTTCTCACAAAGAATAAAGTTTATTCAATACTATGTTTGCCTGTTTTTATTAATTGTGGTAGCAATTCGTAAAACAGCACACTGTGATGATCCCACCCTACGGAGGGCAAAATCTTTTTCAGATGAAGGGGGCATTGAAGGTGGCATCAGGCTGGTAAAAGCAATTGTCAATGATCTCGGCATACATTATTATTAAGAATGATTTTTATTTCTGATCATATCCTAAAAAAAAAATCATATCCTCATCATTATTATTTAATACTAGCTGTATAAACCGGTTTCACCCTGAGAATTTCATTTTTTAAATCTATAAAATCTACTAAGTGAGATATTTATCGACTCAAATGGTCAATTGCGTAAAAATCGATGTAAAGTGAGATCATTACGATTTTTATAACAATTAATAATATCAGCTGAAGATCGGCTGAAGGTATGCAATTTTATTATGAACAGGTGTTCGCACCTGTATGAAAGAATCACTGAGCGAAATTTGGATAATTTAGGACAAACGGTATGGATTTCTATAAAGAACAAACAAACGAATAAGCAAACAGAATTTATATAGATTAACAGTAGGTTTATGGACGTTTCTTATATACCTAGCTCTACGAACACACGTCAATTTGATGCATGAATGATGAATCATATAACAACACTTAGAAAGCAATATGAGATATATATTTATGGAAAGTTTTTATAATTCAATAATTTTACTCTGCATTATATCAATATTGTACCTTTATTTAACGCATCTTTTTATTTTATTTTTCAATACTCGAATTAAGCAACTGACACCTTCAAAAGGTTCAGACTCTGATATCAATTGACATTCTGCGTTCAGTTCTTTCTATTATTTCTTATTGGCAACAATTGTTTATCCCCTGTTTCATTTGAGATAACAATATCGTAGAACGGATCGAAGTATTGGTATATTCCTATTTATTATTTATGTAATGTTGCATGTTTACTCAAAATGTTGTCTAAATTACGATCATGTCAAATTATCACATAGAGAATTTCAATATTTGAACGCTTTTGAAGAAAATAGACTTCAATATATATTTATTTCGATCATTGGATAAAAGTCATTACAAGAGATGAAATAAAAATTCCAACGGTTTTATATAAATTCCAAAGGTTTCATAATTTTTCTTATAAAATTTGAAATGCGTCAAAGTAGGCCCGTCGTCCCGTAAATTTAGTGGTAAACATAATAATAATTTTCGTGTAATACTTTTTTAAATCAAAAATATAAATTATTTTATTACAAAATTCTTCATTATATATTTTGAGCTTAAAGTCGTAGTTGAAGAAAATTATTATCAACCTTTAGCAACAGAACATTTTTATTTCTAAAATTCATTAAAAATTTTGTCTCAAAAAATATATATATAAATAAATACTGTCTTAGTGGAACTAAAAGAGTTTTTAATTTCAAAATCAGAGTTTAATTTCAAAATCAGAATTTTTCCGAATGCTCAGGTGTCAATTATCAGTTGTATGTAGTGATGTAAAACTATCGAACTATCAATAGTTTATTGGACTATCAATAGTAGTATCGAAAAATTTGTTTTTTAAAGGGGAAAAGTAATAACCTCTGCCTTTAAGCACCCCATAAAATATATAATGGTTTAATTTATTAGCTGTATAATTCATTTAAATGGGAAATAATCAAAATAATACGGTATAATTTCATTTATATTTATATATCTACTCTATAAAAAAAAACATTAATTTAAAAGATATAAAACTCAAATTAACTGAACAGATATTTTAACATTGCTACTCACATAAAGTATCACATTGATGTAAATGAAGTAAAAGTGAACTAAAACAATAGAACCAAAAACTAAACTAGAAAAAAGCTTCTTTAGCCATTACAAATATTAAATGCCCTATACTGCCCATACTAACACCCATGGCACTGGGTGATATTTCTCCTACGAAAGAAAAGCACCACCCAACGGCGGGACTCGAACCCGCAGCTCCGGCATGGGAGTATGGCACTTTACCGCACAGCCACACTGGGCCCCTAAATGCATTTAAAAGAACAGAACGAATTAGCTCTAAATAAATAAATTCATAAACTCATGTAATGAATTAAAAAAACTAAAGATTTGCCGGAATGACCTCAGAGTTATGGCAAGTTAAGTTATCATGGGCACATACAAAAATTGTGTACTGATTTGGTTAAGATCACATAGTGTGGAACAACACAATAACAATGATATACCGTACTCTATGATGAGAACGGAGTTCGAATGTTAAGTGTTAAACGTTTTAATTCACAGGTTACTAAAAACCTCGTCAAAGTAGTAAAATAATTATAATGAATGTTTTATTGGAGTTATCGACAAAGAAAAAAAAATTAAATTTCAAATGAATTAAAAATAAACTTAATAAACTTTTATTTGCCGTTTTTGTTAATTCGAAGATTTTCACAAGCTCCTGCTGGACTTCAGATTTCATACTTCCAGGAAAAAACACGCAGTTAGCATAATAAATCCGCCCCAACTGGGAATCCTGAGCGCATAGTTACTTGAACTTTCCTCTAATTAACGTTTCCTTGACTTAGTGATAACATTTTTTATTTCTGCTACTACCAATCTTGATTTTGACAAAAATTATTTAAAGGTTTGGATAAAGGTTAAAGGACTGCTATATTGCAGTCTGTTTCTAGCTTGCATGTGAAACTGTTGTAGCCCTGAAGATGCCTGAATAGGCGAAAATTCGGCACGTAATCTGCATGATTAAGTGAATTATTGAAATTATACGAGACTTTGAGGCCTTGCATTCTATATCTATAATCCAATAGTCTCTTCCTAAAAACTTGTTTATTAATTCCCTAATAAAAAATAAAAGAAAAAAATTGCAAATGCTAACGTGCATTAAAAAGCTCCTATCTAGTCTCGAAACATCGACTCGAAACATAAATAGTCGTGACTATCGATAGTTTTACATCACTAGTTGTATGTAAACAAGTACATATTAATTTAATTATTTTGTATGGGTAATAACTTTTATAATTTTATATTATTTTTAAATATTTGATTTTTAAGAGAAAAGATTGGCCTCGTCCACGTAACGCACGTTATGCGGGAGACCTGGGATCGACTCCCAGTTAAGGCCAATCTTTCCTCTTCAAAAAAATAAATAAAATTAATATAAAGTTTTAATACAATTGGTAATACACCAGATATAATAATTGGAATGATAATTATTGAAACCCTTATTCACCCTTCTTTTTTTTTTTTTTTGTTATACCCGTGTTTTTTTTTTAAATTCCAAAGGTTTTTGCATGCCCAGGAAGTATTTTGAAAAAAGGGTGTGGCTGTGTTTATGTATAGTATACTCATTCAATGAAAATATCAGGTCACCCCATAAGTAAACTCGGTTTTTAATAGCGTGCTATACGGTATAGGATAAAATCAATGAAACACGTTCAATCTAATATGTATTTACCATCTTGTTGTATAACAGTTTGCCATCCTAAAACCAAATTTTGAATGCCTGTTCTGAAAAAATCCTTAGGTTTTGAATTAAAGAAAGCTAACACCTCGTTTTTCCCCTTATCGACTGAATTCATGTTCTTGCCGCTTAATGAGTTTTGGATACTGCGGAAAAGGAGATAATCCGAAGGCGCCAAGTCTGGGGAATATCGTGGGTGAGGAATAATTCCCCATCCAAAGTCCTTTAATTTTTGCAATGTTTGTTTTGCAACATGGGGCCTCTCGTTGTCATGATGGAATACAAATTGATAAGTGATGGACATTTCACCTCAATTGCTCGCTTCAATCGGTCCAGCTGATCACAGTACTGATTTTTAGTGATAGTTTGGTTAAGATCGAAGAATTCATGATGAAGGATTCCTTCCATATCCCACCATACAAACATCATCACTTTTTTTGGATGAAGCCCTTCTCTCGCTTTTGTCCTGGGTGTTTCTGCCGCGACCATCTAACATTCCGATTGAAAACCCACTTTTCATCTCCAGTTACTATCCTGTTCAGAAAAGGTTCTTGATTTAAACGGGAGAGGAGGGAAAAGCAAGTGTTCACCCGCTGTTGCAAATTACCGGGGCTTAGTTCCTGAGGGACCCACTTTCAAATTTGGTTTGAGGATGGCAAACTATTGTACAACAAGATGGTAAATAAATTTTAGATTGAACGCGTTTCATTGATTTTATCCTCTACCTTATAGCACGCCATTAAAAACCGACAATAATGGGATGACCTGATATGAATGAACTTATAGATAAAGAAATAATAATAAAAAACTAATAGATAATTTATATTTTTAAAAAAGAAGATAAATGAATAAAACCAAGTATGAATGAAATATAAGATTTTTTTTAAAAATAAACTATTTGTGTTCTTCCGTGGATAGTTATTTTTAATGCTTTCCTCAGTTGGCTATAAAAATAATTATAAAGAACGGTTTGTGATTAGTTTTAAGAATTCTAGGCTCTTAGTGTCTACTTATTTTTAGGTATAGGTATGTAGGTATCATTGTTTGAAAATATCGAAATTATGGGAAAAACTTCATAAGGTGTATTTAAACCATTTGAATAATTTCAACATAAATTCAATCAATTTCTTTCTTAGCTACACAGACAGGTAAATAAATCTTCCCTCAGATTATATATATATATATTTATATGGATTCTTTTAGTTCTCTAGTATTTACATTCAATCTCTATATAATAATGTTTTATTAATTTAAATAGCAAGAACTATCATAGCATTGGATGCATTTTATTTTATACACATTTTATAAATTAATAAGAAAAAATAACTTACTTCTTTTCTCTTTTTTCTAATAGAATTTTCTTAAATACAATTGCAGACAGTCATTTTTTATTTATTACAGAAACATCATCCTATTGAGCCATAGTGCAAGGTGAGTCCGTTAGAAAATGTTAACGTGGAAGAACGTTTTGCATGATCGGTGTTGTTCACTGCATGGCTCAACTTGTCGTGAATGTTTCTGATTAATTAAATTACTCTGTTTCACAAACCTTCAGATTTTGCATGTTGGTCGTTCAGGAACATTTTATTGTATGTTTTGGTTTGCTGTTTGTTGTGTATTTATTTTAATGATTATGGTTAACCAACACTAAACTGGTAAGATAGGAATGATAAATGTTATGTTACATTTCCATAAATTATTCTTCTATATATCTTTTTTTTTATATTGTTGATAAATTTTTTGTTTAAAAAAAATAATAGTTTGTTGCACTTAAAAAATCTGAATGATTTGCATTAAGTTTTTGCAGCTGTTTTTATTTTGCGCGTTAAACATCTATTTTTGTCGATGGATGGGCCAAAAGCTTTTTGTTGCAGCCACTTTTATTAGATTTTGTTGGAGCAGTTATTTGTAAATAATAAAAGAATTGGAAAATTAAGAGGATATTTTTTACTTATCTGCTTCAAAACCATTAACAAATCATAACTTACTGATACAATGGAAGTTTAAAAGTAGTAAGCAAAAACTAGACCAGTTTAAAGTTGTGGTGCAATAGATGGAACTTTTTTTTTTCTTTTTTTGTGGGCAGGTGCACCGCGGCCAGGACAATGTCAGGAATAATTTTTTTAGCCATTCCTTGTTTTGGTGGTCGGGCAGGAAACTGTGCAGCCACCCTTGTTGTAGCTTGCACTATCAAACAATGGCTGGTAGTCTCCATCGACATCGAGCTCGTCCACTCTGCCTGTTATTTTGTCCTGCAATAATTTGCAGTGGTCTCGGGACAGCTGTCAGCTATGGATCACTGCCACCAGCTGCCCTTCATCTGCAAAAGCAAAGTTTGCTGCAGACCCAGTTGTCTCCCTGGGTTTTTTTCGCAGCTGGTGCAGAAGTTCCAGGTGAGGTCCTCAGTCTTTTGGTGACTCCTTGTTGGCCAGGGTTTAGCCTCTGAGGCCCTGCAGTTTTACCTGCTGGCCTCTTTGGCTGTGCCTTTGCGCTGTGTGGTTGGGAGTGTCCCTTTCGGAGGTTGGTTGGCCCAGCTTGGGTGCCCTTCCTTCAGTTGAAACAGCTTCGTCTGCCGGGCCTGGATGGGCCCTTGTATCACTTGCAAGTCACCTTCATAGCTGGTGAATTAGATAGGATTAGGGCCTTCGCCTTTCTCCTATTACGTCTCTTCACATTCTTTGGGCAGTGTTACCGCCATCCATCTGGTCCCCACTCGAGTGTGAATGGCTTGATGTATAAGTGTGTGTGAGTGGGGCCTGTGAGGCTGCTGCTACTAGAGCTGCATGCTCCTTCATTGCTCCCCTGATATTTTGTTCTACCTGAAGTCCATGGACTTCTTCGGCAAGTTACTTCAGTAGTGGTCCTAGTGAAGCCTCGTCTATGGTGTTGGGGTCCGACAGTCTAAAGGGCTTTGGAGAGGAGAAGTCCTCTACAGATAGTGTATTTTCATCCAGAAAGAATTTATTTGGTTCAGTCATTGGTTTAGTCCCTTCTGTGTATTGCTATCCGCCGTGGTTTACCCGCATCTGAACGGTGTTAATGTTGAGAGTCCTAGAGTACCGTCCAGGAGCCGGAATATATGCTCTCAGTGCGGGGAGGATGCTCAACCCGGTTTTAGGATTAAAGGATCATACTGATTACACCTTGGACCTCCTATGCTCCGACACATAAGCACCAATACACGTGCTTGCCAGGCCGGGTGCTTAGTGGACACATGTCTACAGCCTTCCCATCCCCATCCATGCCGCTTCGCAGGCTCAGTACTTTTGTACTAGTCATCTGTGTATTTGCTGCGGTACACAGTGAGTTGTTTGTCCATCCAGGCCAGGTCGTTGAGTGGAATTGGTAGTTCCACTGTTTTGTTGTCGTTCTGAAGGGAATATCCTAGAGCAGCTGGAGTCCAGTCCGCTTTTGGCAAATAGCGCCTCTGTCGTTCGCAAGTTGAGAACTCCTCAGGGGGCACTGAGAGAAGGTGACAGTAGGCATTGGTGAGGATGGGAAGGCGGAGAAACTCCTCAGCATTACCCGTTTTACCCGTTTTCATAGTTTAATAGAAACAATGTTAACACGTTAATCGCCACGATAATATCACAAAAATTTTCAAATGGGCCATGGTAACTTTATTAGATAATTTAGTTAAATATTTGCGTCGGACATCTGTGATTGACGTGGCCTTCTACCAAATCGCGTATGTCAGACATATATGTCTGACATGGCTCATGTAGAACTTCTTAGCGTCAGACACATATGACTGACATGGCAATTAACGTGTTAAACATTAAAAGCAGCCATCAAAAAAACTTTATATCATTGATTGCAGTTTGATTAAGGCATTTCAAAAATGGGAATATGAGCCTTGCAGACGAAACCATATTAGCTCACCAATAGGTCTTTGATGATGAATTTTTTACTGAATTGATTTTAGTTCCTTTGGTTGTTGGTAGACAAATTTAGTTAATAAGAAAATAAGTAAGAATCCATTTTCAAGCAAAAGAAAAGTTTATGTAGTATTATTTATGTAGATATTCAATTTATCAATCAACATGGTGATTTTTAAACAAAATTATGAATAATTATTCGGTTTTAATGAGCAATTTTATTACTTATTATTATAATAATAAGTACCGTAAAACGAGGTGACTTTGTGACAAGCCTATTTTTCTACAGTTTTTGAATTTCCCTCCTTAAAAAGAATCAGGTTAGGCAATTCAGTGTACTTGTTCATTGGACAGTAATGTGCTGCAACCTACTGGCCACATATGGGCCTCTATAACTTCTTTCATTCCATTTATCATGGTGCTTATTTTCAAATTTTCAACTAAATGAAAACAATCAAACATATCTGAAATAAAGCACCATGGTAAATGGAATGAAAGAAGTTATATGTGGCAAGTAGGTTGCAGCACATTACTGACCAACTGACAAGTACACTGAATTGCCTAACCTGATTCTTTTTAAGGAGGGAAATTCAAAAACTGTAGAAAAATGGGCTTGTCACAAAGTCACCCCATTAGTCACAAAGTCACCTCGTTTTACGGTAATTATATTGCTCATTAATAATAATTAATTAATTAATAACTATTAATTGTGCCTGCTAGTTTCAAATTACCTAGTAGTTGTGTCTTCCTTAAAAATATTATTTTAATCCATGTGTTTGTGGTTCTTATGAATATATTTATTCTTCTGTTATTGTTCTCCAATTAAATAAGCATTAGATTATTTCCTTATTACATCGTTCTGTTAGGGACCTTACAAATTTTTTAGTAGTTTATAACATATTTTCAATTAGAAAGGGAAATTGTTTTTTTGTTTTGTTTTTCGATCAAATTCTTAATCAGTATTGTATTCAACATTGTTTGTAATCAATCCATTTTACTAAATATCTTAGGTTTTCTCAAACTCAAAAGACTCGGTGATTTTTTTATAATGTTTATTACCAACGTTTCATACTATTTAATTTTGGCCATCTTCAGGGTTGGAAAAAAAAAAGTAAATAACTTCAGAGGTGCAAGAAAGATATAATTACTAATTATTAATGAATATAAAACTTATATTTACTAAGTTAGATACTGTCATAAAAACAACGATTCACAATATTGAAAAACAGAATCACATTTCATTAATACAATATTAACATAAGATGGCTTGCATGCTTAAGTTGAAACATTGGCCATAAAAATTATGAAGAAAAAAATTCCAGATTAGTTCCCTCCCGTAACATTTAAAATGCAATCCCTTAAAATTGAAAGACATGTTTTGATAAAACAAAACTGTAGAACAGTTATTTTTTATTTTTGTGTTTCAATTCCAGTTTTCCAAGTAAGTAAAACCACGCTTGTTCTTGTATCTATTAATGTTTTTCACAAGAATCAAATTTGTCGTTTGAAAACGCACAGTATATTCATATTATGGAAAGCTTTAAAGAAGTGCACGTTGCTTTTATTTAGTGTTGTGTAGAACAAGCTATCGGAACCGACAGTTCTGAAATTAACCACTAATGGCTGTCTTGATTAAATATATTTATCATGTATGTATGCGTTTATTTACATAGATTCACATACCGATTTTGACTCACGAAAATAAAAAAAACATATGGCTTTAAAAATATATAAATAATAAAAATATATCACTACAGCTTTTCCTTACATCTTTCAAAGAGGTCAAAGGGACATGGGCTCCTCCGAGAACCTTTTGCAAAACTATTTTGTCCAAAGTTTCTTTGAACTTTTCACTTTTCATAGTTCTGCTTTCAGTTTAATGTATCCTTATTGAGAAGCTTATTTCGATAATGCTTTCTTTTTTTTTACTTAACTTTTTTTTTTGTGTGTGCGTGTTGTTAGTTTTGCCTTGGTTCATTGTTTATGTGCAGATACCATGAAAAAAAATTTATCCAAAAGATTAATAAATTTTTTAAAATATTTTATTATTTTGGTAATTGAAAATTAATGAAATACAAAATAAATCCTCAGATTTCAAGACGAATTAGGAAGAAAAAAGGGTACTTGGGTATTAGCCCACAGGCAGTGTTATCTGCCATTTTTTAATAATCTTACACCCACTGATAACATGAAAATAAATTAAATTCATTTGATTTATTTTTACTTAACTATTGAATGATGTTTATGTAACTCACCTTACTAAATAACTAACTAACAGATCTTAATTAAAAAATGTTTTTTTTTCAGCTGAACTAAATTCGACTAAATTGCTTAATGCTGTTCGTATTTGTAATTATGCGACCAACAAGATGTAAATTTTAATAGAGCCCAATAACTTAATTTTTGAATCTTTTAAAAATATATCTTTTTTATGAAAATCGTCCTGTTTACATTCTCGAAAATCGGTATCTCCATTGGTTACTCTTGTTTTCATTCATATCCCATCACAAAGTTTTCTTGAAAAATTAAAATGTTTGAATCATCTCATGGCATCTTCTTCTGAGCCCAGTAAATTCTAAAGTGTCTTGGTCTTTGCAACAAAAACGAAACTGCAATCCAAAATTAAAAAAAATACAAAAATAATAATAAAAAAGATACGGGGCAACATGTTTAAGTATTACAAAACAATTCAGAAGAAGCCAGTGATAACAGGGTATGGCTGTGGGCTAATACTTAAGTACAAAAAAAAAAAAATGAATACTTTGTACTTAAATGAATCTTTACTTATCAATCATACTCAGGATCAAAAAAAAAAAACACTGGCTAAACAGGAAAGATGGTTAATATGAGTGTTTTAAATTTACGTTAATTTAAGTGTTTACAAGATAATTAAGAATAAAAAATTCAATATTAATATATCTCATATATTACTTTAAAAAATTAAAAATGAAATAGTTCCAGAAACAATGTTTAATTGAGCCCTCTAAGCTATTGTTCTTTCTGCCACAAAGATAATGCATGTATTTGACAGGAAAATTTTAAGAAAAGTTTTTGATCTGTCTACTTTGAGGGGTTCTGGAGAGAATGTTGAAAGAGAAGAATTCAACCAGCATGAAGACATTTATCAAGGCTTGAAGAATTGATTGTCTAAGTCATATACAACCCCTGCATCCAGATTGGTGCCAATAGGCTATTGCAAGCAAACACTGTTGGAACGAGAAGGAAGGGGTGGCCAAGGGTACGTAGGATAAAGAACGGTGAAGGCAACCTTCGGGAGCTTGGTGGTCGAGACTCGAGGCGAAGGGTGATGGACAGGACTAATTAGAGGAAAATTTTTAGAAAAGCCAAGGCTGTAAATTATTAAGTTTTTAATAGCATTTTCAAAGTCAGTCATTATTATTTTCTATTTATTAGTTTTGTTTAACAAAATTGCTATTGTTTTTGGGATTGTGGTAGCTCAGTTTCTAAGGTACTTTCTTATTCTTATTTATTTTTTAATATCTGTGTTCAAGGGTGTCTGCAGGATTTTGTTTGGGGGGGGGGGGGGGCGGGCTGGTTAAAATCTTATAACCATGTTGGGGGGGATCGAGATATTCTGACTATTTAACACATAAAAGACCGCATACCCACCAGTGGGTCACTCCGCAAAAACATTACCGCATACTCACGGGTGGGCACACGACATGTTTTACTAGGGGACCGCTAGACACTGGTGGGCATGATTTAAATACAATTTATGTATAGTAGTTGATTCGCCTTTCCCTCGAAGAGATACTGTATGTAGCGGACTTAGTTAATTTGACATAGCCTGGGTTAAATAATGTCTAACTCAAATTATCTTACTCTAAAAAAATATTATATGTAATTAACAATAAAAAAAAAAAAAAATCCTGGTCCATATGTGAGAAATATGATTTTGCAATGCGATCTTCAACGTGTGAAGGTTCAAATAAAACTATTGATATTTGAAAATTAAAATTAGATATTCTATAATACTTGATACATATTGTAACACTAACGTGGGTTAAAGTAATTTTTATTTATGAAAAATAATAATTCAAAATTGGAGACAAACAATAATAAACTCAAATAATTAAGAAGGGTACAAAAAGTATTGTAGCGTGGGAACAAAACACAGAACATATGGTTTAGAATAGTTCTGGACCTGTTATAGGACTGAATTAACAGTTGGAACAAACTGCCTTAGTACACGTTTGTGACTACGATGTGATCAAGTACCACCTACGCTGATCCAGAAGGTTCGTGGCTGGTCATCTTACGACTAAATATGAGGAGCGATGGACTGTAGAGTTAGTCTTGTTCTGAAGCTCAAGTCATACGGTAATCTCCGTGTTCCAAAGTGATAATTTTTGTAACCTATTTAAATATTTGTGTTTTTATAATTTGTGTGGCATTGAAAATTATTATTTCCTTGAATAAAAATCCACAAAAGTGTTACAGTATCAAATTGTAGTGATACATTTACACAAAAATAACCCTATTATCAGAACAAGACTACCTCTCCAGTCCAGCGCTCCTTATATTTAGTCTGAATCTGAACAGTTTAGAAGGCCATGTACTAGAATAGTTTGTTCCAACATCAAGTCTAGAAATATTTTAGATCATAAGTTTTGTGTTTTTTTTTTTTTTTTTTTTTTTTTTCATGTTATAATATATTAAATGAATAAGCATTTATTTTATGTCTTGCTTTTGTTATGCAGATTTTCCGGGAGGGGTCAGTTACTCTCCCTTCTCCGGGTCTTTTTTATATTATCCCCACATTTATATTTTAAATTAAAACATGTGATTCTAACGATAACTGTGACAAGTTATTCAGTTACTTGCTTGCGGTCACCCATGTCTGTATTATTTAATATGTTCACTGAGGACCGAACCCGAAATTGGAAGACCCTCCTCTGGCTGTACTCACTATAAATAAATAGTGAAACTTAAACTTTCTTACTAAGTACTAAATCCTTCATGGTTTTATTAGTAAAGGTGTATAAATAAATCTAAAATGGGTTGGAGTAGGGCCCAAAAGTGCTAGAAGAATTACTCGTAACTAGTCTGGGATGATAGCAGTGTGAGTGATAATATCATTCAACGAGGATTTGAAAAATTTTGGAAAGGACGTTTCAGGAAAGTGACGGAAGGACTGCATCCATTATTGAAGATGTTATAAAAGCTTTTCTCAAAGAAAACCTCTGAATAAGTGTTCGAAAACTTGCAAAGAATCTCTCTGTTAGCAAACCAACCGTCACTGACCGCCTCTACGCAATCGGAAAGGTAAAATGCTCTGCACTTCTTTGCCAAAAAAGATACAAACATTTTTAGACAGAAAATTTACTTGCGATGAATATTCTACGACAATTGAGGCTAAGCTAGTCTCAGCTCAATTTTGGTTCTAAAAACAAGGTTCTAAAAAAATATCTTTCTGCTAAAGAATTTCAATTGTTGCTTGTTATATCTCTGTTGGCAAGGACGTACCCAGGATCAAAACTAGGGGGAGGCAAGCTATGGTCGTTCAGGTTGTAACATCTTACCACAGAAAAGGTGAATGAAACCAAAATTATTTATAATTATAGCCAGAGTTGGGCGTAATTAATTACTTTGTAATTGAATTGCGTAATTAATTACAATGTAATTCATTACATTATAATTAATTACGATGTAATTTCACAATTACTTCTCTAATTTTAATTCATTACAATATAATTCATTACAATGTAATTCACTATAATGTAATTCATTACAATGTAATTAATTAAATTATAATAATTACAATTAGATTATTTTCTTCCTATATACAGTGGCTCACAGTCAAAATGATGCAAACGAATATTTATATTTCAAATGGTAATTACTTCCCCTTTGCAATGTCGGATACAAAAATTTTCTGAGGGGGGGCGCACTTTTTTTTTACATTTCATGAGTAATGAAGGCCCTAATTTAAAATACATATTAGTACATAATGACGTTATAAATTACTGTAAATGTTTAAATACAATTCATTTTCAATTAGTGGACTTGAAAAATGACTAAATATTTCATATAGAAATAGTAATATTTTATGAGTGACCTCACCTCTCAGGGGGGGCGCCCCCCAAACAACAATTTTAAAATGGGCAAAACACAACAAAAAAATCGCCTCCATTATCAATAGGAGTTATGCCACCATTCAGAATATTATTGAAAGTTTTAAAAACGAAAATAGAATAATAAGAAAAGCTAGAGTGAGTGCAATAAAGTTTTTTACTGGTAATGATGAACGAAATAATAATTGGAAATAAACCAAAATTGAGTTCTCCAAAGTTGGCCACATTAGTTAAAAAACATTTAAATACAATGGTATGTGCTGAAAACATTCGAAGGGTCTTGAGAAAATATCAATACAACAGTGAAGTTGCAAGGCAAAAAACTTATATCAGTGACAAAAATAAAAAGCTTCGAATCAATTTTGGTAAGGATGGATCCTTCTGATCCTTCAGAAGGAATGGACTTCTGGAAAAGTGTTCTGTATTCGATTGGGTCAAAATTTAATTTGTTTGGCTCTGATGTTAGAGGTTTCATCTGGAGAAAGGCATATGAAGAGCCATGAAAAAAATCTTCGCCCGACCATCAAACTTGGAGGTGGTCATGTCATGGTTTGGGGGTGTATTACTGACTTGGGGTTAGGAAATCTTCATTTTATTGAGGGAACAGTTGATAAACATTTAAATTGTCACACCCTGAAAAAAAAATTTATACCAAGTGTAACCGAGCTTGGGGTAATAAATAATGTTGCTATTTATAGTGGTTGCGATACCAAGCATTCTTCTTATCTTGCAAGAGAATGGTGTTCATATAATTGCCCCAAAATAAACGTGTTCATATAATTGCCCAACTACATAAACAACGCCCAGATCACCAGACCTAAACTTCATAGAGAATTCATGAAGTAAATTAGAAACAGAAGTGAGGAAACATGAGATATCAAACAGAGAAGATCTCAAAAAGGCGCTTCAAGAAGAATGGGACAAGATAAGCCCACCTTACACAAAAAAGCTTGTCCAATCCATGCCCAATCGTTTGTAAGAGGCAATACAATATAAAGGCTTACCTAAAAAGTACTAAAGTTTAAAATATTTTTGATTTTTTGGATATTTACCTCTTGCAGAATGCTTTTTGGTACCAGTTACCAAAAGATTTGAGCCATATTTTTCTTTTCCTACCCGTGTATCTGAAAATGCAGCTATCTCTGCATTCTCACATCCGTTTCTTTAAAAACAGATGGATGGTATGTGTAGAAGATGCAAAATTCAACCATCTTCTCATGGAATTTAGAAGAGTTGTCGCTTCGGAAATCAAAGAAATAAAATCATCGGTAAAACAACGATGTGAACTCCCAAATAGTTCGTTCTTTGATTTTGGTACACCACAAAAAATTAAAAGCGTTGATTCTGCTTACATTGATGCCGAGCTCATGACCCTATAGTTTTTCAAAGAAGACCAGAGTTTACAACTACTTGAGAAATATCCTGAAATAAAAAACATTTCCGTCATCAGCTCTTTTAGAAAGACTATTTTCTTACGCAACGATGACGAACCTCCCAAAATGCAATATACTGGCGGACAAAACTTTTGAAAAACGAGTGATTTTAAAATCAAATATTAATATCATATAGAAAAATCAGAAGTTAAAGTGAGAAGACTATATATGTTAAAAAAATTTGTTTAAAAGTGATAATTTAATTTAAATTTAGAAAGTTCTAAATTTTTAATTTTACACACTTGTTTCAAATACATTTGAATTTATCTTCTTCATAATAAAAAATTTTTGTTTAAATATATTAATACCAGATTTTTTTACAGTTAATGCTTAATAAGCTTATTGATTTTAATTGTATTTGTTTTAGTCTCAAGGTTGGCCCACAACTATCATTAGTTTTAGATATTTTTGCGTTGAAATTGCCCCCATTTGAGCAAAAGACAGACAAGCCAAATTCCACCAGTCTCAAAAGTAGGACTACTGACATTCGTCAATTGCCTTGTAATTTCAACATAATTACTAATTAAAAAGTACAATTACATTACCAATACAACTTAATTATAAGCTACATTCAAATTGAAAACTTAGATTACAGTTCAATTACAAATCAATTTCAATGTAATTTCAAATTACGAATTAAAATTAGATTACAATATAATTCGTAATTACGAATTACAATTAAATTACAAATTACAAATTATAATGGTAATTAACAGTTTAATTACGAATTATAATTTAATTTTAATTCATATAATTACAATTACAATGTAATTGTAATTAGCAATGTAATTAATTGTAATTTTGCCCAACTCTGATTATAGCAGTGCTTTATCAACTAAGTTATTACAATTATTTGATTGAAAAAAATTAAAAATTATTTTACCCAGCCTTCCAGGGGGGGGGCAGCTGCCCCCCGCCGGGTACGCCCATGTCTGTTGGCTAAATGATTTTCTTTTTTTCTTCAAGTATTGGTTTTGAAAAGCTTTGATACTTTATATCCAATAATATCGAGAATCGATACTTTAGTAAAAATTTTGTATTGAAAGAATAATCAACACTTTAGGAAAAATATTCTATCAGAAGAATAATTGATACGTAATTGGTATTGTAATCTCCATAGCTGGTTTTACTTATAGCATAATACGTGAGACAAACCTGTTGCCATCTGCTGAAAATTAAGTTAATTAGAAAATGAAGAGGGTACGATTTGGAAATAAAGTTTGGTTTTTTTCTTTGATAAAATTAATATGTTTGGTTCTAATAAACAGAAATCTGAAAGTAACAGTTGAACAGAATTTCGGGTTTCCTTATTGAAGGAAATGTGTCCAATATTTTTTTTTGGCGCCCGGAATTAAGAATCTACCGAATGTTTCATAAAGCTTAATTTTACCGATGGCTGGTAAATATCATATAATTAGCAGTGCTTAATAGTTCAAAGTTCAAGAGATTGATTATTATTGTGAAATGTATCAGTTGTTGGTCATCTGCACATATTCTATTAGTCATGATTAAAAAGATATTTTATATGGTTGCCTCGTAAAACGCTAAGGGCATTTCCAGCGCATATGCATAATATATCATAATATATCCTTGGAAATATTATGTTATTATAGAAGTATTATGGGTACTGAAGTTAGATTTTAGATTTTTTTTTAAGTGTTAATTTTTTCCTCAATACTGATTTTTGGTTGTCTTAAATGTACATTGATATTAACAATCGTGTAGGTATTTGTTATTACTATTATTGTATTAGTTATTGGTATTATTATTATATACCGAATAATGAAAGATATTTTTATTCACTAATGATAATTGACCCATCCATTAAGCAAGGCTAAAAATTTTAGACTAATGTTTATGTTATTTGCTTTTAGTCAGTACATCTCTACCGCATTATAAGTAATCTGTATCAAGGAAAACTGTGCAATAAAAAAGAACTGCGAAACTTTGCTATCCATAGTAATTATATTATGAACAGATGTTTCTAATTTTGTTTTAACGATTAAAATTAAATAAGTCAATGATCCTTTTGAAATAAGATGAAAACTTATAGTTTTGGTGGTTTGTCATCTGAGCTGCTATTTTAATAATTATTATTCAAATATTTAGAAAGTTGGGGTCACTTATGAGTAAGCATTAATTTTCTGCTTATGAAGTTATTGTTTATTGGGTGATTGTTAGAACGTCGGTTCAGTTTTGTCAAAAAATGTTAAATAGGTTTTTTTTTTAATAGACATTTTTTAAGATCAGTTCTTAATGTGAAAACTCGAGGAATCATTTGTAGGTACTGTTCAAAAGAATAATAATAAATAAACTCTTGCCATACCAAGGGATCATCCGTGGTGTAGTGGTTTGCATAGCAATCTACAATACTAAAGGTCACAAGTTCTTGTTCCACAGTGGCCCTAGATAAAATATGGGAGTAAAAAATCCTTGGCTATGCCGTCTCTCCGATAGGACATAAAATGGAGGTTCCGTGCCTGTACTCGTTTATACCTGGATCGGCATGGATAGGCAAAATTTAGGACTCCCACTGTAGCATTGTAGCATTGTCCAATTAGCTTTAGTCGCATAAAGTGACGCTAAACAAACAAATATTAAGAAAGTTATCATTATTCCCAGTGATGCCTTGTGTTTATGCTGATTATTTTTTGTTATTACTATTAAAACAACACTTAAAAAGATTGTGTTCTGGAGATGCCCTGAATAGTTTTACTGAGGCAAGCGAGTAGGCAGTAGTATTAGTAAATTTAAAAAGAAAAAAAAGATATAACTTATATTTTGTTATTTATATTTCCACAGTCATGTAATCATGTATATATTGATTCTGTGAAGCTATGTATTAAAATTGAGTCCCTTCTGAAAATTTATAATCAATGGAGATGAAGTGGACTTAAAATTTATTTAAAAAAAAAAAAAAAAAATTGTGTGTTCTGTCACATTTTATAAAATAGAACATGTTTCTCCAGAAGAGAGGAACTCCCACTAATGGAAACCGCGGTTCAGTCCTAAACCGCCATCTCTCATCACTAAAGGTAAGGGAATACCTCCATTTAGTTATATATATTGAGTAGTTGTTTTTTTGTGTTTTTGTTATATGTTTTGTCTAAACCACTGTGCATGTTGGTCGTTGAATTACAAATGAATATTTGACGTTGCATTTCGATATCTGGACTTTGCTGCCTTGTTGATTGGAAAAATAAATTTCATTAAGTGCATCGTTTTTATAAATGTTAAAAAGAATGATATGATTGTTCAGTCATTTATGATATCTTGATTAAAATATGAGTTAGGGAAATTATGCTATTATAAAAAAAAAAAAATCTGTATATGATTGGATGCTGTTGCCAGAATTTTGATATATTTCGCTTCAATGTTTGTGTAGAATAATTGTAAATATGTTTATATAAATATTAGTTTAAGGATACGAAAAATACTGAATTAGTGCATTTTTGAAAATAAATTATTAGGTTCATAGATAACTATTATAAAGTTTATTTTAATTTTAAATATTCTGCACTGTCGTTTAAGTGTTCGTTATATTATTCAAATCAAAATTATAGTTTCCAAGTTATTTTTATTTTTAAAATTGTTATTTCGTATCAATATTTTAAAAACAATTTAAATTGAGGCATGAATAATAATACACCTTTTTGAGCAATAAGTCCCATAAGTTTTTAAGACTATGGATATAAAAGTGAAAAACAGAAATATAAATATGTTTTCAATAGTTTTGTTTTTTTCAAAATAGACTACATCGGAACCTACATTTGGCGCTACCTTATCATACTTTTTAACAATTCCTCGTTTGGAATATTGTTTGAATTTCTTATCATTACCTGTTGTTTCTCGCCTACTGATACAAAATGGTTTCCTTTCAAGTTCATTTTTAATTTAGGAAACAGGAAGTAGTGGAGAGGAGAGAGGTGAGTACAGTGATTGGCTGTGCACAAGAATCATTTTTCTAACCCAAAATAGTGTTTATCAACGCGTTATGTGCTGGTTTGTTATTGTCAAAATAGAGCACTCTCTGCAGGAGACCCACCCCCACCCAAATTTACGAGTAAACCCAATCCCCATGTGTATGTATCCCAGACCATCTGTTCTGTTTGTTGGAAGAAAATTTTTTTTGTAGCGTTGTCTTAAAACTTATGAGACACACTGTGTTTATAAAGCATTATGATGTATAATCAAGCCTGCATAAGTGGAATACGTGTCAAAATAGTGCAAAACTGTTTTGTCTTAAAATTTATGAGAAACTCTCTGTGTATATAGAACATTATTAGTATAGTCAAAACTGGCTAACATTTAATTTTGTGCTTTAAAAGTATTTAATAGTTTTATTTTCTGCTGTTAACATTTAATTGATTATGATTTTTAAAGAACGTTATTATCTCTGATTAAAGATAGTTATTATTGATTGTTTTAATCAGGACTTAATTAATCCATTTTTGAATAGTGAAACATAAATTTTCAACAATTTATTTCAATTGTACAATATCAGTAAACACTATAGTAAAATTAAACCAACGTTTTGTGTTGATAGGTTATTGCTATAGTTAACATTAGTGATTTTATATGCTTTCTGTATGCAGCTCCAGATTGCAATTCTGAAATACTCGCATTGGGGTATAACAATTTGGAGGCCCTAAAGTAAAATAGACCAGAGACTTTTTCAGAATATGTATACCTTGTTAATACCTGTATCTAAATGGAACTCTACCAATCTCATTACTGCGATAGTGGTGGTTCCTGGTGGGGTCGGGGAAAACCCGCCCCCCTCCCTAATCTATAGTCTTACCTAATAAAGATTTTTGGACTAATTACCTATGCGAGAGGTAACTAGTCACGAAAAAAAAGCCGTATTAATTACGGTTTGAAAATTTAAGTTCGTGAGAACTAACTAGAGCCTAGCATTGACTAAGTTGGTCGCGGTAGTCAGGTGAGGCGGGGGAATGCCTCACCCCCCTCCCCCATTCTGTGTAATTCCAGGAATTAATACACTGTGTATATAGAACATTAGTATAGTCAAAACTGAATAAAAATTTTATTTTGGGCTTTAAAAATATTTAATAGCTTTATTTTCTGTTGTTAATATTTTTAAAAATTTAATTTATTATGACTACCTTTTAAAGAACGTTACTATCTCTGATTGAAGATAGTTATTATTGATTGTTTTAATCAGAAATTAATCAATCCATTTTCGAATAGTGAAGAATAAATTTTCAACAATTCGAATCCCAAAATTTCCATTCAAGAACAAGATCCATTCAACAATCGTACTAGGACTGTTGTTTTGTACTAGTAGGATGATTGAAACCAGAAAACATTAATCTCTATAATGGCAGGTTCTTATATGAAATATGTTAAAATGTAATATACTGCAATCATATGATTTAAGAGCTTAGAAAAAAAAATTATTTTTTAGTTTTTATAAATAAATATGCCCAGTTTTACCTGCCAACATCATGTACAGAAATCATATATTTAAAAACAGCCAGCATCTCGACTGGTGGCTCAGGATCTTTTAAAGACCTATTTTAATGATTTTAGGCTCAATGGTGCAAACAAAATAGTCTTTAAATTCAACTTAATCAAGGTTTGTCTCTGCATTTTTTAAAGGTCATATAGCAACAATACCTACAATACTGGGGTTGACAAGTTGATGATAGCTTGTAAATGATTGAGGAGTACTACTTTTATTTGTAAACAATTACAGAAAACGACTCATTTGGAGTAAAGTGTCACGCACCAGTGGTGCCTGAGACACCCACTTTTAGTGTAAGCGTTAACTGTAGTTTGGCTTTTCTACACTATGACCATCTTCCCATCAGCTCCTCAACATTTCTGGTTTTGTAGAAGAAATTTGTCTTTCTAATTTCTTCAAGTAATAACTTCTTCCTGCTTAGGTTTATACATATATATGATTCTGAAACAAAGAGGCATGCAGGTGATTTACTTGTAATTTTTTCTATAAGAATCAATTAACACTCTCAGGACATCAAGGACTTCTTCTTCGATCCTATCTTTAATCATCATCTCTTTTATCAACAAAAACAACAATTTGGTGCTTCTCTTAAGATTTCTTTTATGAATGGTGTCTTCTGAACAATGAATAACACTTAGGTGCTTGGAAATAGGTGTCGAAACTTTGTCAAATCGAGTTCAGTTAAATTTAAACTCGGTTAAAATTAAACCCATTTTTCAGTTAAATTCATTTGGTTAGTTTTTTATTAGGTTAGTTAAAGAATAAAATAAAATTTATTTTTTAGTAAATTGAGTTAAATCAAATAAATAAGTGTTTTATTATTATGATTCTATTGCATTTCTTATCTTTCTGTCAGTGTTTGTAAAGTTATGAAAAATGGCAGGTAACAGTTCCTACCAATGGGCTAACTCGTTAGTAGCAACCATTGAAATGCATGATCACTTAAGTAGTGAATGGTGAAAAACATTCATTCATGGTGCAACAGACATTTGAAGCGGTCCTTGGCCGGCTCAAATGCTTTTCCCCAGTCTTGCCAGTTGCTAGCGCATCTAATGGATAAACCAGCTCTCTTCAGATCCTCGGCGACAGTGTCCTTCCATCTTCCAGGAGGTCTTACTCTATCGGGTTTTCCGTAGTACAGTCTTTTGATTGTCTTCTCTCCATCCAACCAGATTATATGCCCTAGCCATCTGATTCGTTGTACCCTTACCAATTGTGATATTCTCAGGTCATTGTACAGTGCGTATATTGTTTTTTCGGAATTGAAATAAACCATTTCCCTGAACCATTCCATAAATTTGTCTTACTATACTTCTTTCGAACATGTTTTTTATTTAATTTAATATTATCAGCTGATATTTTACTCATCACCCAGGTTTCAGATGCATAGGTCAAGGTTAGCTGTGCGACTGAGCAGTCTACTATCAAAGAGTTTAAACAGACTGGAATAAGCTAGGTTAGCTGCCATTTTTGGGGGGAAAACATGATAAATGAAAATACCTTAGAGAGGAAACTGTCTTAAAAACAGTTCTTATAGGTAGCTGAAATGTCAAAAATAAAGATTGATTCTAAAATGCTCATAGTGATCTATCATCAAATAATTAATCACATTATATACAATTTGATGGTACCGAAGATGTTAAGTGTGGCTAGAAAATTATTTTTTGTTGTGAAACTGGACAAGAGAAGGATACGTGAATGTAGTCGATAAAGGGTAAATTCAGAAGAATCAATGAGTTTAAACGGCTCAACTATCAATTCAGATTTAATCGTCTTAAATAAATATCTGTGCTTTTGATCACACATTGTGGCGCAGTATTGCAAGTAAAGGCTGTGTGTCCATTTTCTCGTAACTCATGTTTTCCTGAGACTTTGATAACATTTCAGTGTTTTTTCCAGGCTATATCTCTCAATTTGTTCGCTTCATAATAAATTTTTGGCATAAAAATTCAGGGCCAAAAACGTCCTTGTCCATTTCGTAATTTTTATTTTATTTTTTTTATAATTAACAATTTTAGCTTTTGATTTATATGAAGTGGAAGGAATTCATTCCCCACCTCATGATAATGTTGCACTAAAAATGTTGATTATGAAATAAATAAATATCTGACAAATGGCCTTGGCCGATTTTGGGACTCAATTTATATATGTTACAAAATATATATATATATATATATATGTAAATTATGTATATAAGTAGATAAGCATACACTAATGTGATTTATAATGCTTATGTTTTCTCACCATTGTATAATACTGAATATAATTAATGTTTATTAAGACCAAGTAAAACGGTTATGTTTGATTTAAAATAGTATTTTTGAGAATTATGTAATTATCCTTTGGATGAGAATATCAATCCTCAAAGAGTATTTCTTATTTTCTGATTGTATAAGTGTTTGTAATTTTTGATTTTATTTTTATTTTGACTAAATATGGATCACACTATTGTGTTTAATTGAACACAGTGGATGCATTGAAACTATTAAAATGATCAATTCTCTCTAAAAAAGTTCACAAACATATTAAAAGCCAAACTGTCCTAGGTACAGTATTGAGTGAATGAATTTAATTTAAACAGTGAATGAAAATGGACTTAAGACAGTCTGGTTCACAAGTGCATATGGGATGTGTTTTTCAATTTATATAAAATTGATTATTTGGACATAGTTCTGAGTTACAGAACTGATAACAACAAATACCAAATGAGAAATCCTTCTTAAACTTTTACGTATGGAAGGAAACAGTTCACAGCCTTTTAGATTCCCACCAATGTTCAAGTGAATCAAATAATTTAATACATCTTCCAATTTTAGATTCACTCACGCAAATAATCATTACAGTATAGTATTTTTCACAAAATATTTGAATTTCATTTGATTTTTAAACTCATAAGAGCTACCTTGATTAATTCCTAAAACTTAGATTGAAAGATAAACACAAAACAGAATAAGGGTCTGGCCACACATATCCGCACCGTAGCAATAATATAGGTTATGTTCAGAATATTTTTAATTGAACTTACATATTACCTTTAGTTATGCCTAAAGTGGCCTGTGTCTGACATGTGTGGCCTGAACTTTAGGCATAACTAAAGGTAATATGTAAGTTAAATTAAAAATATTCTGAACATAACCTATATTATTGCTACGGTGCGGATATGTGTGGCCAGACCCTTATTCTGTTTTGTATTTATCTTTCAATCTAAGTTTTAGGAATTAATCAAGGTAGCTCTTATGAGTTTAAAAATCAAATGAAATTCAAATATTTTGTGAAAAATACTATACTGTAATGATTATTTGCGTGAGTGAATCTAAAATTGGAAGATGTATTAAATTATTTGATTCACTTGAACATTGGTGGGAATCTAAAAGGCTGTGAACTGTTTCCTTCCATACGTAAAAGTTTAAGAAGGATTTCTGTACATGTATGGCCAGACCTTAAGTCTTCTTATTTTGTTTATTATTTCATCTGTAGCAAAAGGTTAAACCTCCTCCTTCCTCACCAACAAATATAGGCGGGCGCAAGCGACAGTGCTGCTTCTTTACAGGAACTGGAGAAACGGGGATAGAAGCCGGGCCATTACCTGGGATTCATAGGGTTTTTTGGCGTTTTTAATTAATTTTTCCATAATTAAAAACTGATTGAACAAAAAATTATTTGAAAATTGTCTAATAGGTATTGCTCGGTCCCTCAGTGTTCAATTAGAAAATCAAAAGACGTGTCATTCCATTTATTTCCAAAAAATAAAAAGCTTCTTAAAGCGTGGATTGTAAAATTAAGAATAGATAAGCTTGTTTCGAAACATATGACGATATGTAGTCTTCATTTTAAGGAAAATGATTATATTTATTCATGTAAAAATTAGTAAAAACGTAGAGTAAAGTTATAATGATGTGTTTGCATTTACCAAAACTACCAGCTTTACATGTACGATTACAAGAAAATTGCTTATTATAATTAATAAATTTGATTTCCACTTTTATTTGATGAGGCAGTCCTTTAAGATCGCTTGTTTGAAGGCACAAGGCTTGTAAAATAACTGTTTTTTTACTTCTAGATATTATTCCACATGTAATTATGTGGTTTGCATCAAGGATAGCCTGCCCTTCAATTAATGGTCTTTTAAAATTACCAATTATCTCTATCACATCAACTAACTCTATCCCCGTTCCTTCCGACATTTTGTAAATGACTAGCGCACCCTATAGTCGATTGCGCCCGCTAATAAGTTAATAAATATCTTAGAATTAAAATTGATGTATAATATTGCACTAAATCCCAATATCTGATTGTTATTATACATTACATATATTTGATATTTTCATAGAAAACTCTTAATAGTAATATAAGATTAAGATGAATTAAATTTATTACTACTTGTGCCCTGCCAGGTGGAGCCGACGCCACCAAGGGATGCAGGCAAACCAGGCGAGAGCGGCCATCGACTACAGGACGGGCTACATCAGGTCGCATCTACGGTCGCCATCTGGCAGGGTGCGGTGACCAGATCCTGGCCCCGATCTCATAAACCTCAATTAGTTTTTATCAATTTTTTTTTTGATTCTCTTCAAAAAAGCATGACATTCAATTTTATCATTAATCTGTCTATTCTATCAAAAAATTTCATCTTCAACATTGACTGTTGATTGTAAAAAAAACAAAAAACAAAAAAAAAATCTATGATTAAGAATATCCTCTGAAGTAGATTTAAGCTTTTTTTTTTTTTTAAAAAAAAACAGAAATGATAACTGCTATTCTCTCTTTATATATAAATAATAGTGTTTATAATTACTGTTTATATAATCGAATTTAGTATAATAAAAGAATATTGACTAAATTTCTTGCTGCCATGTTCGTTTAAGTAGTTATCTCTGTGGACCGGATTTATATTTAAATAAAAAGTAAATATATCCTTAAATTTATATAATAATAAGAAAGAAAGTTAAACCAACCCTCCTCCTAAAAATATTGAATATTTTATAAAAAAAATGTAAATATATATCAGTTTTTTTTCAAAAAGAAGGAACCTCTTCCATATTTAATTTTTTACAATGAAGTTGGTCTACAACCACCAAAAAATATTTTTAAAGTTATTAGTTTTTATCCATGACAAAAGAGTATTGAAAAAGTAGATGGTTGTAGAATATTAAATACAGTAACTCCAGATATAATCCCTTGAAGATGTGTCAGAACCCCAAAAATTTGGAGAAAATTAATTATTGGTTCCTTCTTTAAATAAACAAAACCATCTGATTAGTGATCAACTCTTCATCACATCTAGTGAATATACGAATGTAAATATCTATAAATCCGGTCCCAGTTATTATTTTTTTTATTTATTGATAAAGTTTTTATAAAATTGAAATTTTTAATAATGAAAAGAAATAGTAATACCGCTCAATCCTTTATGTAACAAATGAAATTCATTTATCCTTTTGTTATTTATTTAACATAGTTTAAAGTGGCTAATTCTTTACATTAACCTTTCTTAATATACAATAATTGTTTACGTTAACCTCATATCGACACCAGCTTTAATAAAATAATGCCAAATATTCTTCGTCAACTGTGGACCAATTCATTTTATAAAATAATATACCATATAAGTTGTTTATCCTCTCTTCTAGCATTTCAGCATGGTTGCTTACCACATTCGATTCCTAAAATTATAATTCGAGAAATGGTAATTCAAAATTGAATATACCCATGTCTTCATTACAGCATAAATAGCTGTAATCTAAAGAAGGAAAAAAAACTAAATAAATTTAACATTTGCCCTGTTTTCATTTGTTATATCTGTTCTTAATGCAAGTAAATATTTTTTATTTAACCCTTTGCGGGCCAATGCCGACCTGGGACCGGCATAAACAAGTTCTTCATACGGTCCGCGAGTGTCTATCCCTCACCAGTCCTACCGGTCCTTTGACTAGCTGAGACCGGCAAACATATTTAACACTAGAGGTCCTAGGCCGATTTCTCACCGGCATTGAATTACTGTCCCTCTAGACTTTTGCCAAGTCCTCCTTGGCATAATTTGAATACAAAGCACTATTCTGGACGGTCATGTGATCATTTTGGTACCAAATAGTACTGTCAACAACCAATAGAGGCTCTGTAAATGTTCTGTGAACTGCAGCACTCAAAGGCTTTTTAATTTGTTGTTATTTCATAAACCTTGAAACTTTTTATTGTCAGTTTTATCATTTTCATTGTAAGTATTGCTTATTTTTGGAGTTTCAAATTGAAAAATGGAAGGAGAGAAACTAATATTCACTATATTAGTTTAGTAAGACATGCTCCTCAAATCCGGCTCTTCTTATTGGGGAATGTTTTGCGAAGTTACCACACTATGAAAAATGGTCGATAAATTAAATTATATTACTTATTTTTATGTTTCAATTTGATTAAATATATATTTTTGAGAATAAATAAGCATTTTTTTCCATTTTTATTACCCCTAAAACAAAATGTGCTATTTAGCAGAAAACTACATGGACCACCACGGTGCGATGTAAACAAGCAGATATGGACTAATGGCGGGGGTTGTTTAAGCCGGTCTTGGACCGGCATCGGACCGAGTGGACAATTCATGAAATCAAGGGTTGGTCCGCAAAGGGTTAATAAATAAATTAAAAAATGATTTTTAATATATTTAAATATTTATCTTTCTGGCTTGAAGTTAAAGATAAAGCATTTCATAACATAACTTCATTACTAGCGTAGAGACTATCAATAAATTTAAAAACCTTTTAATGAACTAAAGTTTAACGCAGATGAAAGTAGAATATTAAATATATTGATAAGAGTTTGGTAGGATCTTCTTAATTCATAGTTCATTTTGATAAATTATGTTCTTCCTACAGGGAACAATATTTTTGTGCTTATAAAATTTTCACCACAGCAAACATTTCTCGCCCGTTTTCGATTCTTATCATAACTCATAAAGATCCATTCTGAGATGATAACCTAAAAATAAAGTAAATCAAATGGGAATTCCTTTGTTTTGTTTTTTAAATTAAATTCATTCATAACTAAATTTTCTATATATCATCTAAAATAGTTATTTATTATACAAGTGACGAAAGTAGATCATTTTACAACTCGAGTGAAACGTTTACCCACACGAGCGAAGCGAGTGTGGTAATTTTACGAGAGTTGTAAATTCTACTTTTTTCACGAGTGTAATATTAAATTTTTTCTGTAATCGTGTAATACATGATCAGATCTAACCAGAATATGAACAAAATTAGGATGTTGTGAAGATTATGGTATGTTGTTGGTAGGTTATAAGCATGGTTATAAACAAGTTATAAAGTTATTAACAAGGAAGGTAATTATTATTATATTTAAATTTTAAAATATATTGATTATTTCCACCAATAATTCATTCACATTTCAATTTATTTTGTTAAAATAAATTCTTACAATGTTAAGAAACATTTAAAAGCATTTAATTTCCAACTTCAAATTATTTTTTAATTTATACTTATTACTAATTAAGAAGGCAATTCACTTTCTTCACTCATTTCAGTTTAGTAATGTTACCATTATTCAACGATTACAGAAAAAATAAATTACTCTATTGACCAATTTTTGATTCACTCAAATAATAATATGCAACGCCTCATCTCGTTTAATTCTTTGAGAAATAAAATTCTCTGATTGAAGTGAAATAAAAAAAAATCTTTATTATTCTGAGACTGAGGTCCCATTGGAACAAATAAATAATTTGGCATAAGTTGTTCTAAACAGAGTGGGCCTTCATACCGTTAAATAAAATCATTAATACCAAAAAAAAGTTTCAGCAAGTGAGAATTTTTGATTTAAAGTCTACATTAACCCTTTAATGCCTGTAGACTGATATATCAGTTCGAGCGCTGCAGTCCCTGTGGCCTGTAGACTGATACATCAGTTCCGCCCGCTTCAGCGTTAGAAGACTGAAACTGCGGACCTTATTTTAATTGATTTCTTAAATCTTTCCATTTTACTATTGCACTAGGATAAAACCCCCAGTAGTCAGAACCTTATAAGACATGTTTTTGTGGCTTCTTTTAAATCAAAAATTGAATTTTTACTCGTCATAAATCGTAGGTAACAACTCATAAAAAAAAATATAGTAAAGTATTTAAAAATGTCATAAAATAAACAGATATATAAAACGTTTAATTTTTAAATAATTTATTTTTTGAAGAGAAAAGATTTGGCTCTGCCGGGAGTCGAACCCGGGTCTCCTGCGTTACATGCGAGGATGCTAACCGCTACACCACAGAGCTCGGCTCAAGGCAGAGCAAATCCTTCCTCTTCACTGATACCTACTCCCCCTATCTCGCAATTTTTGCGAGTAGTAGCGGGAGGTAGACAAATTTTGTCCAATTTTTGGTATTTATTGACATACGTCAATTTTAAATAATTATATATTAATCTAATCTTAATTTGTGGGTGACCACCATTTTTCAATGAATACCAAAAATTGGACATAATTTGTCCACCTCCCGCTACTACTCGCAAAAATTGCGAGATAGGGGGAGTAGGTATCAGTGAAGAGGAAGGATTTGCTCTGCCTTGAGCCGAGCTCTGTGGTGTAGCGGTTAGCATCCTCGCATGTAACGCACGAGATCCGGGTTCGACTCCCGGCGGAGCCAAATCTTTTCTCTTCAAAAAATAAATTATTTAAAAATAATTTAAAATTGGTGGTCAGCCACAATTTAAGATTGGATTAATTAAAATAATTTAAAAAATTGACTTATGTCAATAAATACCATAAATTGGACAAAATTTGTCCACCTCCCGCTACTACTCACAAAACTTGTGAGATAGGGGGGGAGTAGGTATCAGTGAAGAGGAAGGATTTGCTCTGCCTTGAGCCGAGCTCTGTGGTGTAGCGGTTAGCATCCTCGCATGTAACGCAGGAGACCCGGGTTCGACTCCCGGCGGAGCCAAATCTTTTCTCTTCAAAAAATAAATTATTTAAAAATAATTTAAAATTGGTGGTCAGCCACAATTTAAGATTGGATTAATTAAAACGTTTAATATAACAGTTATAAAAATTATATGTAAGTATGTCTAATTAGGTACGTTCCTACACGTATTTTTTTAAATTTCATGAATATTAGGGGAGCATGGCAAGCAGACAAAATAGTCATCATTTTCTTATTCATATTTAGGACGAGTGCAGGACATATGAAAATTATTTTTACATAATTGACATTCGTGTTTCTCCAATCCTCTTTCCTATTTCCCAATGACGAGGTTTATGGTTTCCTCAAAAATTTCCGAGGGTTGTAAACTAATTGACATGGGGTTCTTTTCGGGTTTTTCCAAATTAATTTTACCTGCACCTTATTCCTTAGTCAAATAGGGCGAATTCTTTGGTCTGTTTTCCGGAGGACTCCGGGCACGGCAGCCGGTCTAAGGTCTCAGGCCACAGGGCCCGCAATACATTCCCACTGCTCAGACGCTAAAGGGTTAATATATTTTATTTACATACCCACCCCCCGGGTATGTGAGGCCCATCAGCCTACTGGAGGCGACTCACACCGACTGGGCGTAGGAGTGATGTACCTTCCCCATGTCATGTATCTCATTGAGAATCGTTGTGTGGTTTTCCAGGATGTCAGTAACCGCCCGGAGATTTGGTTCAAGGACGGTATGCTTCGGGGAAAGAAATATAGGTCCTCGGGGCCTGCTGACTCTGAGCTAGCATAATCCTTGGACCTAGACCAGTTTGTCACTGTCCTTGTACCCGAGAGAGCTGACGCCATCGGTGGGAAGGACACCTGGTATTCAACCTGGTATTTTTCTAATTAAATGATTTTGTACAGATATTTTCGTTGGCAGTTTATCTTACATGGCCTCGAAAAAAATTGTCTCTACCATTATGTAATTATTTATTTACCTCTTTTTGAGAACAAAATTGTTATGTGCAAATAAAGCTTCAAAGCGGCTGTGACTTTGCCATAAAATCCTAATCTGGACTATTACGAACATGTTAAAACAAAAATTTGCCAAATCAGTGCTGCAATTCTCAAGCGATGCGCTTACCAATGAAAGTCATTTTATTTTTATTTATATAGATTCGATTATATCCATTTAATTAATTTGATAGTACAGATTGTTACATAGGGGCCAAAAACAAGCAAAACTCTCGTTTTATCCCTTTAGAATGAAATCAATTATTCAATTAGGAGTGGATTCACTAAGTTATTAAGGCACTTTGCCTGTGGGTTTGATGTCGCCTGTCAGAGATAATTTATTCTGTTATATCAGTTGCGGATCAATGCTGTTTAGTTGGGAGAAAAACTGTTGGTTAAGCCAGGTATTGGGCAATTTATCTCAATTTATATTATTTCAATATCTTAACGATATCACATCATATATATTCAATATCACGAAAGGCAGTTCTATTATTTATCTGATGATTGAATGTTCCCGAGATTATCTCCAGAACATCCAACAAACACCTTCTAAAAATGTGCCGAACTGCAACAATAGGTCCAGAAACAGTACTTCTTATTATTTATTTATTTTTAAAACTTATTTTATCTATTCTTCTATATTTTAAAAAATGGATTCCTTTTTATTATTATTATTTTATGAAGTACCCCTGATCCTCCAAACAAGTATAGAGAGAAGCTCTTAGTAAACAAACCCAACGGTTTTGAACATGAAAAATGTTATATGTTGAATTTTGAAGATTTTTGTTGAATTTTTTATGTTATTCCGTCCTTTTCAAACACAGCCGCGTGCTTATGGGTGTTTCAAATGTGATATTATTTATTAGTATATAATAAGAGACGATAATCATTAAAACATCCATTTATTTATTACTCTTTTGGTTTTGTAATGTTCTATCGTTTTAACTAATTTAAAACTAAGTTCAATTAATACGTAAGAAAAATTTATCATCGATCGCTTGCGATTGATGCAATTATGTTCGATAATTTAATCAATTATTTGTATATATAGGAAAAAGGATCATGATGTATTTATTGATGAAAAAAAATGTAAATAAATTTAGTTGTCTATAGTTTATTATAAATGTTATAAATATACAAAATGTTTGTACGATTTATTTGTAAGAAATAAAATTTAAGAGCATTTATTAAGAATAGAAGGTTTAAGTTTGAATATTTATATATATATTGCATGTTAATTCCATTAATAGTCTTTCATAGTTAGGTAAGGAATCACTATGAGGAAATAAAGGAATTATAAAACATCTGCTTATTTAATTTTAATTAATATTACCAATTTTATTTGGCACTATCACAAGAAATTGGATTTTTTTATAAACTCTGTCCATTCAGAGAATATAAATTTACATCCTTCCGGCCGAAACAGGAAGTAAATTTACTTCATGTGGAAGGAGCCCCCTTATGATACTTGGCTAGCCCTCAGAGTTCGATAATGTCTTTGTAAATCCTTTAACAGTTGCTCTTGCCTTCAGTAAATGTTAATCTTTCAATCTGTGCCCATTATATTGAGTATCTGACCGATCTACTTTGAAAAATAATTTTTTTTAGTTTTGATAGGTATTACATTAAAAACCAAATTATCAATAAGTAATGCTGTAAGTCGATCAACAAATAGCCAGTTCCAATCGTGCATTCTTCTCAGTTTCTCGAGTCCTCAGATCTTAGAAAATCTGCCGCCCACTGAAAATCAGGGTCTACAACACAATAATCAAACCCGTGCTAATATATGGGTGCGAAACTTGGACACTGACCAGCACCTTACAAGCAAGAATCGAAAGATTCGAAAGGAAGGTGCTATATGTAGGGACGTACGATACCGTTCGATATGAGTAAAGTATCGATACTTTCATTTCGATACCGGGTATTTTGGTATCGATACCAAGGATTCAAGTATGAGTACTGGTATCGATACTGAAAGTCAGTATCGATACCAGGAAAGGAATATTAAGAAAGGATATTAAGTGGCTAAAAGTATTTTCATCAAAGTCAGAAGATGTAGGAATAGTCGGATTAGGATATAAGACATCAGTTTACGGGAAGAGTTGTAATCAGAACTAGTACCCAGTTTGGTACAAGTTCTGAAGAGTGGCTCTTGGGCGTGGCCTCTTCAGAGATAAGTACACCCTCAAAATGGTCCTTTTTAGAGGATCCTGCCTTACTCTGAAGGGCCCCTTACTGAACGGCGCAGGAGCCACTGTTCAGAACTAGTACCCAGTTTACTGCCACTAAGTGCCAAAATGAAACCATACTTAAACATCTCAAACTTTTGAAACTCCTACATAAGGCCTCAACTTATTTAAAAGTAAGATTGAATGTTAGGAAATTAAAATTCATTGGTGGAAAAAATTTAGTTAGATTTCGAGGCGTTAGTAATTGGCATGACGTCAGAGAAGCTCTTGGAGGGAAAGTCCCTATCCAAACAATATACTCATTCTAATTATTTTAGCTTCCATGGGTACCAATCTTATAATTAACTTATAAAAACATGATATTTAATTAATGGTATGTATAATGTAGCTAGTGCTATATTTTATATATTTTTTTTTATAAAATATATTTTTATTTTTAATATTGTTAGTACTTTATATGAGTATCGATACTTTAGTGGTATCGAATATTTGATCAAAGTACTCAAATGAGTATTGGTATCGATACTTTGTTGGTATCGTATGTCCCAACTATATGACAATTGTAGGCCCAAAGTGGGATAATGAGCTCAAGAGATTACAGGGGAAACCCAACAATCGATAGCGCGCGATACGAAAGCTAAGAGGTTCAAATGGGCGGGACACGTGGCAGGAAGCAACCCATCAGGCTCCCTCAACATAACGATGAATGCAACAGTGGTCGGTACCCGACCGCGAGGAAGACCCAGAACGAGATGGGCTGACATAATCAAGAAGGAAGCCACCGAACATCGAATGGTGAACTGGAAAGCCATCGCCCAAGATAGACAGAGGTGGAATAGGCTAGTTGAGGTGGCTAACGATCTTGAAGGTCTGTGAGCCAACCGAAAAAAAAAAAATGCTGTAAATCACATATTAATTCTTGTTTTCTCATTTTAGAAATTAAAATGTATATCAAATAAATAAAAGTAAAAAAAAAAATTCTTTCTTCAAGGTAAAGAATACAATTCATTACACTCAATGTAAAGAAACCCATCTTTAATAATTATTAAATATTTTTATCTGAAAGACCCATAAGATCCATTGGTAGCTCAACGGTGATGCCGAGACCAGGGTCGATTCTGGCAATGGCCAATATTTTCTCTTCAGACAAAATCATTCATTAATTAAAATTACATTTGAAAACAAACGTGTAACTGTCATTAAATTTCGTATACATTTTTCTCATTTTCCCATGACTGAATGTTCGGATAACAATTTTAAACTTCAAAACCTATCCTAAATCCTATTTAATTTTTATACTTGTAATATATTAAACAAAAAGAAAGATAATTGCGTAACATGAGTTGTCACTTATACAGTGTGTCCCTGACGTAGCGTAAAAAAAAAAAAAATTGGTTAATACTGCATGCTAAACGGGTAGAATGGCGCAGAAACGAGTTTCCTACCTCAATCTGTTGAGGAGATAGAATTTCTTTTTGTTTTTATTTTGTTTAGACTTGTGGCGGCATCAGCCACAAGTAATTATTTTGTTTGTTAAAATTAAACATTATTTAAAAATTAAAACAAAATCAAAAGTTATTTATTTAATATAAATGTTGCAATATTGCCTACAAACATGTGTTTAATATATATAATTGTTGTAATAAAAAAACAGATGTTTTAAAAAAATAGAATAATGCCTGGTCATGTTTTGTGAATTGTTTTTCAATAAAAGTTCTTATTTTGTTGTAGTGAGTTTTAATTAATGTTAATGTTTAAATAACCACTACAATTGGTGACCCCTGACTTGTTTGTGAGTTATTTCTTAACCCATTTGTTCCCAGTGTTGCGATAACGCAACAGCTTCCTCTTGCATGTTCGTAAACGTACCCTCTCATTCCCAGTGTTGCGTTTTCGCAACAGGGCTTATCTGGACACAGCAGCTAAATCTGAAGAAATTTATATTTTTTAAATTCAATTTGCAAGATAACTAAATGATTTTGAAGACTTCAGTCCATTCTAGAAAAAAAAAAGTTCTGGGAGATAATCGGTTAAATTAATCATGACAGAAGAAAATAATGGTGAAATTTTGATGAAGAACATTGATAAGGTTAGTATCAAACTTCCACCTTTTTGGAAAGACAAACCCGAAATTTGGTTTTGCCAGGCCGAAGCCCAGTTTGATCTTGGGGGGATCACAAAAGAAGGTACAAAATTTAATTACCTAGTTGCACAATTAGACCTTAAGATAATAGAAAATATATATGATATTGTCTCATCTACTGAGGACAACAAATATACCATTGCCAAAGGTAGACTTTTAAGTATATTTCGAGAAAGTGAGGACAGAAAAATTAAAAAAGTCGTTAGTGAATTAGAGATAGGAGATCGAAAACCCAGTCAATTACTTTGAAAAATGAAAGGATTAGCAGGTGACGATTTTTCAGATAAACTTTTGAAAACATTGTGGCTTGATAAACTTCCAACGGAAATAAGAAGTATTTTGGCTATTTCGGATGGAAATTTGGATAAATTGGCTGAAATTGGTGATAAAATATGGGATATCAAACCCGTGCATTATATAAGTATTGTTAATTCTAAAGGGTCCACATTTGATTCGACACTGGAGGAACTGAATAAAAGACTATCTGCACTTGAGTCTAGGATATCCAGAAGTTCAAGTAGAGACAACGCGTCCGTTCGTTCTCGTAGTAAGAGTCGAAATAAACGTTTTAACCCAAAAGGAAAGTATTGTTATGGCCATTATCGTTTTGGAAAAAACTGTATACAGGCAAAGTGCACACCTGAATGTAAATGGGATACAGAGAAGGGAAACTCCTCACGGCAGACACAGAACTGACCAGCTGTGCTGCTGTAAATATTCCAGGTCAACAACATCATTTATTCTTACGAGATAAGAATACAGGTATTCGCTTTTTGGTTGATAGTGGCGCAGATGTTTCCATTATACCAGCGAATAAATTTAAAGCAAATCAAGAAACAGGAATTAAGTTATTTGCTGCTAACAATACAGAGATTCGTACATTTGGAACTCGAGTTCTTCAAATTGGCCTGGGACTATGACGACAAATGGAGTGGACATTCTTTTTAGTTAAAACCGATAAAGGTATTTTAGGAGCTGATTTTCTTCACAATTTTGGGTTATTAATTGATTTAAAAAACAAAAAGCTTATTGATAACAATACACAGCTGACCGTTTTGGGTGAATTAGTTGCAATAGAGGAAATGGAATCATTGAGTTCTCTCAAAGCCACTTGTCAATTCTCACATCTGTTAACTAATTTTCCAGATTTAACTAAACCATTTTCATTGAAAGTAAATGCCAATCATGATGTGAAGCACCATATTGTCACTAGTGATGGACCGCCTGTTTTTAGCAAGCCGAGAAGATTAGATCCAGAGAAGCTGCGAGCTGCTAAACAAGAATTTCAGAGCATGCTTAACAATGGAATTATTTGAGCTTCCAGTTCACAATGGGCAAGCCCTTTACACATGGTGACAAAGAAAAATGGTCAATGGCGAGTATGTGGAGACTATAGAAGATTAAATGACAGAACTCTACCCGATAGGTACCCCATTCCGTGGATAGAGGATGTGAGTCAAATTCTTCTAAATAAAACAATTTTCTCCAAGCTAGATCTTTGCCAAGCTTATTACCAAATACCTATTAATGAAGAAGATAGACAAAAAACAGCTATTATTACAACTTTTGGATTGTATGAATTTAATGTAATGCCATTTGGACTGCGCAATGCGCCTAGTACGTTCCAACGTTTTATTAATGAAGTTTTACGAGGACTGGATTTCTGTTTCTCATATTTGGATGATATACTAATTGCCTCTGCAAATGCTGAAGAACATAATCATCACTTATCACAAGTATTTAAACGACTCAGCGATTACGGTCTCCGGATTAACATCAGTAAATCAGAGTTTGGTGTAGAAAATATAATTTTTCTAGGTTACCTTATTTCGTCAAATGGTACAAAACCTGATCCTGACAGAGTGAGTGCCATTGTCAATCATAAATTACCAATAACTATAAAACACCTAAGATCTTACCTAGGAATGCTGAACTTTTACAGAAGACATCTACATCATGCTGCAGGTAATTTAGCAAATCTCACTAATTTTCTTAAAGGTGCTAAGAAAAATGATAAAACTAAGATTGAATGGACGCCAGAAACTATTGAAGATTTTGAACAGAGCAAACAAGCCTTAAGTAATGCAGCTCTCTTAACATACCCAAATCCTGATTGTGAACTCGCACTGTTTGTAGATGCATCTGACTTGGCAGCTGGAGCTGCTCTGCAACAATGGGAAAACAATTCATGGAAACCTATTGGATTTTTCTCCAAAAAGTTTTCTGAAACACAGCGCAAGTACTCTACCTATGATCGAGAATTGACAGCTATTTATATATCGATCAAGTACTTTAAATATTTGTTGGAAGGAAGATCGTTTGTAATATAAACAGATCATAAGCCTTTGACTTATGCATTCAAACAAAAGAACGACAAAGCATCCCCTCAACAACTTCGACAATTGCAATACATTTCCCAGTTCACAACAAATTTGGTTCATGTTTTAGGAAAAAACAATTTGATTGCAGACCACATGTCTCGGTTAGAGGAAAGCTCTGCAATTGATTTCACCAAAATAGCAGAAGCTCAAAAACATGATGAAGAACTACAACAACTGCGTACTTCTGCTAATAGTAACTTGATTTTCAAATCCTACCCTCTTGAAAACGGAAGCCAATTATGGTGTGATGTTTCAACAAAGGAAATTAGACCATATATTCCAAAAAATTACCGTTATAATATATTCAAACATTATCATAATATGTCACACCCTGGAATCAGAGCTACGGTCAAGTTAATATGTTCTAAGACAGTTTGGACTAATATGAAAAATAATTTGCGCTCCTGGACAAATGCCTGTATCGCATGCCAGAAAAGCAAAGTTTCCAGACATGTGAGAACACCACTTCAGAAATATCCGAATGCAGACGAAAGATTTGCCACTGTTCATATAGATCTGATTGGACCCATGCCACCGTCTGAAGAATACACCCATTGCCTGACGTGTATCGACCGATTTACTGGATGGACTGAAGTTATACCCTTGAAAGAGACATCAGCCGAAAACGTTGCACAGAATTTCTACCAACATTGGATCTGTAGGTTTGGAACACCTGCTACCATAATTACTGATCAAGGCAAACAATTTAAATGTGAATTATTCAAATCCTTGACATCAATCTGTGGAACAAAACTAAATCACACAACTGCTTACCACCCCCAATTGAATGGAAAGATCGAGCGTTTTCACCGAGTGCTGAAATCAGCCATCAAAGCTCACGGAAAACAACAGTGGACACAAGTAATTCCAACTATTCTTTTAGGCATAAGAACTTGTTTAAATGAAGATGCCTCAGCGACCATAGCAGAGATGGTATACGGAGTACCTTTGAGACTTCCAGGTGACTTCTTTGAGACTCCCAGACCCAATTCGGATGTACCAACATTCATCAGCATGTTGCGCCAGCAAATGGATCGCCTGCGCCCAAGACCAGTGGACCATAAAAACAGGACTACTACCTTTATCCATAAAGGCTTAGCTAATGCCACACACGTCTTTGTTAGAGTGGATCGTGTAAAAGCAACTTTGGAAAAGCCCTATGAAGGTCCATTTGTTGTCATTCAACGAGCAGAAAAATATTACACCTTAAATATCAAGGGTAAAGAAGTAAATGTGTCGCTTGACCGGTTAAAGCCAGCACACCTGTTGTGTGAAGACAATGATTCAACTCAGGAGCAATCAAGTGGACCACCTGCTGTTAAACCGGGGGATCCTGAGCAGCCTGAAGCAACTGTGAAGAAGACGCGTTCAGGAAGAGCAGTGCGTTTTCCCTCGCGATTTCCAACGTAACATAGTTACTGGGGGGAGAGTGATGTGGCGGCATCAGCCACAAGTAATTATTTTGTTTGTTAAAATTAAACATTATTTAAAAATTAAAACAAAATCAAAAGTTTTTTATTTAATATAAATGTTGCAATATTGCCTACAAACATGTGTTTAATATATATAATTGTTGTAATAAAAAAACAGATGTTTTAAAAAAATAGAATAATGTCTGGTCATGTTTTGTGAATTGTTTTTCAATAAAAGTTCTTATTTTGTTGTAGTGAGTTTTAATTAATGTTAATGTTTAAATAACCACTACAGACTCAAAAGGTGAATTGCAATTTTATCATGGGTTACACCACTAAAAACCTAACTAAATTCTGCATTTTTTAGGAAATTTGACGACTTCTAGGGTGCTCCAGTGGGGAGTGAGGAATTTTCAAAAATTATTAAAAATTTAAGGTTCAATAAATGTTTTGCGTTTTGCGCGCTAAAAGGCCCACTGTAAGTGGATTTAAAATAACTAGACCTATCTCATAATTTAGAAAATTTATTGCTGATTAAGAAAATATCATCATTTTTATTTCTACATTAAACCAAAGTAGAGAAAACTGGCAATTTTTGAGAAAAAAGTAAGATTTTAAAAATAAAAATTCTATCTTCTCAACAGATTGAGATAGGAAACTCGTTTTTGCGCCATTCTGCCCCGTTTAGCATGCAGTATTACCCAATTTTTTTTTTTTACACACTATGTCTGGGACACCCTGTATATAATAATATAAAAGATATGTATCACTCGGTGATGTATGGCTTGGTAAAAAGAAATGATTTATAAAAAATAACATCAAAAATACCTACTGAAAAAAATATGAAAACATAATACCTCAGAAAAAATTTAATGTAGTTGGGAAATATACCATCCATAATAACTTTGTGTATGCAGCTAAGATATTTAACGATGTAGAATGATTTATATCTGCGAACATAAAAATGTGTTTCTTGAAAAATTTATCTGCTTTGAAAAATGAAATTATAATACAAATTCATCACCGTGAATGGTATGTTGGCTCTAAAAGTTCAGCTAGGACTTTCATCAATCTAAATATTTTAGTTTTCTTCCTTCAATATTAAAGAGTAAAATTGAACAGCTAACATTTATATAATACAGTTATCATTCATATATAGGGGAGGGGAGTGGGACACAATGAAACAGTCGGTGCACTTGGCGAACCAAAAAGTCTAGTGCAACCAAATTCAGACAGCAAGCGGAAAGGGTGGTTCCAAACAAAGTCAGCAATTGTCCCCTTTCGACTCATTTCATGACAGGCTCCGCGTGCTGAAGTGTGGTTTTGTGTGGCAAAACTAAAATTTTTCTTCGAACAGATTTTTGTCTCAAGGTATGAGTAATTATAAAAATCACATATATTAGATCCTAAGGTAACATAAAAAAAAATTAAAAATAAAGTCTCAGTAGGGGTGCTATGGGTAAAAAAAAACTTTTGTGTTTCATTGTGCCCCATCTCCCCCAATTTTAGACAATCTCATGCAGATTTTTAAATTTAAATGTACCAACGATCCTACTTAAGAATAAACAGGTAAGCGTGGGATCTGTAAACTATATAAGGTAAGTGTGTGTTTAGTTTATATCATATCTGAGTATTATTAAATTTCCCCTGGCTCCGGGTTTTGAACTTGCCATCTTTGGATTCCCAATCATATGTTGCCATGCGCAACACGTTTGCCCACATGGCCCTCCCACCACCCAATTTTAATAGTTAATAATATTATCCATTTAATAGTTTAATATCACCTAATTTTAATAGTTACTAATATTATCCATTTAATAGTTTAATATCACCTAATTCAATAGTACCTAATTTTAATAGTTAATAATAAATATTACCCATTTAATAGTTTAATATCACCTATTTAATAGTTTAATATCACCTAATTTTAATAGTTTAATATTACCTAATTTTTATAGTTAATAATGGGATGGTTCAGGAAAAATGGCCATTTTCTTTGTTAGCACCTTAATAAAAAGTTCTAGTTAAGTTGAAAATGGGGTTCGTGAGTTCTTCGATTCAAAACACAATGAGTGATACCATCAAGGAATTCTACAGCTGGCTTCCAGATGGCGTCAAATTCTTAGAGCACAATGGTTTATATTTTGATTATTAAAAAACTTGTAAGTAGAAGAAAAATCAATTTTGATTTTTACCTATGAAACGGTAATTTTTTCTGCCTCATCCCATTAATATCAGCCAAAATCTCGGGCTGAAATGTTGACACCTATGATTAATTTATAGAATAATAATCCCAACTATTTATTATCTAAGATAATAAAAGAATAAAATTCAAAATAAAAAAGGAAGAGAGGGCGGTTTAATAACATTATAGCCATAAATTTATTAAAGATTTATTGTTTTAATTAAATTCTTAAAAATTATAGTACTTCGTGGTAACTATAATCCATAAGAGCATTCAAATTCAAAAAGAAACTACAAAAAAGATATTACAAGAGTCGTAACTCTTTCTTTTTTTTCCTCTTTTTTTATTAACATTTTGTGTTTTTAAATACACTTAATAAATAATACCAACATCCTAAAATGGATTGAATTTATCTTAAAAGATAGGAAACACATCTCCATCGAGTTACAATTACATTTAAACATCACAGTCTTACGTGGCTATGCTCCTGTTATCATAATTTTAAATCTAACATATCTATTATATGAGAAAATTTCATTTAGGCATTTAAGTACAGAATTACTGTATGTCTACGCTCCAGGATCCGTGTGTCTTAACAAGTTTGTTTTTTTATCATTAATATCTTACTAATGATGAGAAGTTAATGTGTATGTTTGAAAAAGAAAATGACTTCACAATTTAAAGGAAAATTAATGACAAATCACAGCTCATCGTGACCTTGGTCGATATGCTTCTTGACGAAATCGTAAAGGTCCGCGAGGGATCTCGAGCCAGAATATTTGTCTACCTTCTCTCCACTCTTATATAGAATTAATGTAGGGAATCCACCAATCTGGAAAAAATAAAATAATGAATAAAATCTAAAGTAGTAAATCATATTTTGTCTTCTGAAGAAGAAGTAATCAAACAAATTATTATAAAATGAAAAAAAAAAAATTAGTTTAACAGTACCATTCAAAAGTTTAGACTCACTTTTATTTAATTCACAATTTTCAAGTTTAATAAAATAATTCTAACTCAAGAGGTAGAATATGGTTGATATCTTTCACCATCATTAACTCAAAAGGTAACATTTGAAACATTATATGATTAAGATTAGAATAAAATGATAAATATGGGTAAGTAAATTGTGGAGTGGTGTTTAGCATAGTAACCTAAAATACTGAAGATTGCGGATTCGCGTCCCGGGGTGGCCCTGGGATTCTTTAATGGGAGTAAAAAATCCTTGGCTATGCCGTCCCATGGATAGGACGTAAAATGGAGGTCCCGAGCCTGTACGATGTCAGGTACTCTTTAAAGATCCCTATCCTAATTATAACTGGATAGGCAAAATTTAGGACTCCCACTGTAGCATCGTCCGATTAGCCTTAAGAGCATAAAGGTACATTAAACAAAGAAACAAATCTATATAAATAAAGATGAAATTCTGTTTGTTTGTTTGTTCTTTATAGAAATCCATACCGTTCGTTCTATGTTCTCCAAATTTCACTCAGTGGTTTTTTCATTCCAGGTGCGAACACCTGTTCATACTAAAATTGCATAACTTCAGCCAATCTTCAGCTGATATTCTTTGTTGTTATAAAAATCATAATGATCTAGCTTTTTTTTTACAAAATCGAATGTTTCATTAGAAAAATGAAATTCCCCGGGTGAAACCAGGATATACAGCTATAATCTATATAAATAAATATGAAATTCTGTTTGTTCTTTATAGAAATCCATACCGTTTGTCCTAAATTCTCCAAATTTCACTCAGTGGTACTTTGATACCGGGTGCGAACACCTGTCCATATTAAAATTGCATAACTTCAGCCAATCTCTGGTTATATTCTTTATTGTTATAAAAATCGTTTTGATCTCGCTTTACATTGGTTTTTACGAAATCGACCGTTTGAGTCGATAAAAGTCTCACTTAATAGATTTTATTGATTTAAAAAATTAAATTCTCCGGGTGAAACCGGTATATACAGCTAGTTATAAATAAAGTAATTATAAAATTATAATTTTTATGTTGTTAAATAAATAATATGTTATTAATTTTGTAATTTTACAAAACTAAAGGTGAGTCTAAACTTATGACTGGTACTGTATGTTTTTAGATTTACGATTTCAAAGGCTTAAGATTTTACGTCTAATTTAAGGAGATCCTTTTCATCAGATTTTGAGAAGGCCCATGTAGATGACCTATAGGCAAGCACTGGCGTGGTCAGTGTTGGCGGACGCAGATATAGTAAACAATAGAATCTACTGTCTGATGCTATTAGCCTCTTTTTCTCAGTCAATTCATTATTGCTAGCATTAACCTTTGACCCAAGTACACAAAAAGACCAACTCCTTCAAACGAGTAAGGACCTATCTGGACAGAATCTTCATAAGGACCTCTGGTTTGTTATATGGTTATATTTGATTCCATTTAATTAAAAATGGCTCAATCAAGCGGCAGTCCCAAATATCCGATGGCCCAATTAAACGGAGTCGACTTTAATAATAATATTGATTAACAGTTCAACTTTCCTCACATACTGTTTATTTTCTGAATCAAATAATTTAATTCCGCTAACCTCTTGGTCATCGCAGAGCTGCCTGTTCTCCTCTTGGGTACAGTCCACTTCTGCGATCTTAACATGATCATCACTTTCAAACTTGTTTCCCAAGTCTTGCCAAGTTGGTGCGAGTCGCTTACAGTGGCCGCACCTATGAAAAAAAAGCATTTCATTATCAATAAAGCCTTATATCTCTTAAGCAGCCTAATAATGTTTACTATGCTTTCATAAAATGCTTATTTGCTAGAAGTAAACACAATATAATAAGTAATAAGCGAATGGATATTACTGACCATGGAGCGTAATATTTGACAAAAGTCAATCCCTTTGCGATGTTCTCCTTGAAGGACTCGCTGGTCAACGCGAGGATCGAAGGAGGCTCCTCTAGCGAGGGTTCTACCAACGGGACCTTCTCCGCCGTGTCTGAGAGCCTCTTTAGGACGAAGGCTTCTAGATCTTCGGCTGTTCTTGCACCCTGATATTTCTCTATCTGATAACAAAAAAAAAAGTTACATAAGATTTGTGATAAGAAATTATACTATTAATTAATTTAGTTTTAATTAGTTGGAAAATGCTTAACCCTTTAACATGGCGTATAATTGTGTCCTTGAAATATATGTGGTAACCTGGAACTGGTGGGACTTATATTTTCGTACAACAGAGGCATTAGTCATGGATACATGTATCTACGTGAATATATATATAAATATAAATAATTAGATATACATATATAAATAATAATAAAAATAACTAATATTTCAGGACACATATATACGTCCCGCCCGGTTAAAGGGTTAACCTGGGAGTCTACCAAGATTGACTTTTAAAGTTCTCACATTATTTTTATTTTGAGCTAGACTTATGTGAGAATATTGTAACGCTTCTGTGGGTCAACAAATATTTATTTAACAAAAATATACAATTATCAATGCCACACGAATAATAACAACGTAAATATTCGAGCAGGTTACAAAAATGATAACTTTACACACAAATCATATTACTTACGCTTTACAGTCAAGACACAGACTAAGACTAACTGGCCCAGTCACTCGCTCCTTATATATAGTTGTAAAAGGGACCTTCTAGAAGGTTCGAGGTCCTCATGTGAGGTTCCACAGGTCTCCGTCGAAAAAATCTAGGCCAGTCCACGTGCTCCAACGGTTTGTTCCGACCAGTAGTTCGTACCAACAAAAGGTTTGGGATTTTAAACCATATTATTTTATTTGATGATTTAATGTCACAATATTATCCAGACTGCCCCAAAACCACTGTTTTGATCACTTCTATTTGTATTTTGTATTTAATACCAGCGATGAATAGACAAAATTCACTGACAACATATATAAGTAGTGGTGAGAAGCCGGGCAGAAAGATAAGAAGGGTGATGTGGCATTTTAAAAATTAGAAACGTTCTATAAACTACGTTTCAACATGGTTACAATCATACTTTTTATTATAATCTTTAAAAGAGTTTACCAAAAAGGGATTAAACGTTTGCAATAATTTTTATTAATTTAACTTGAAAATGGTTGCATAAAATGTCAGCATTTTCCATTCATAACCTAAAATATCCCTGTATTCCCATAAATGAAAATTTCTGCATGCTAGACTCACTGATTTCATTCCCTTTCTTGCACACTTTCCAAAATGGAATCATTTGAAAATATTTCATAGCATTTTCTGGACCCTCCGAACGCTTTTGGAAAAGACAAGAGAATACAAGATCACAACGCACCATATATTTGTCGATTTCAAGCAAGCATACGACTCCGTCAACAGATCAGAGGTGTATCAAGCAATGATTAATATGAATCTTCCTTCAAAATTGGTACGCTTGACCAGAATGACAATGCAAGGCAACATATCCTTTGTCCAAGTTAATGGAGAATTCTCAAGAGGCTTCTCCAGTAGAACTGGAGTTCGGCAAGGAGACGGACTGTCATGTCTAGTCTTCAATCTCGTTCTAGAAAAGGCGGTTAGAGACACTGGGATCCAGACTAATGGTACACTTATTAACTTCTGCCTGCAACTCCTTGGATTTGCAGATGACATTGATATTGCTGGCAGATCACTAGCAGCAGTCAAGGAATCATTTATCGCACTGAAGAATGCCACTGCGAGGATGGGACTAATCATCAACTACAACAAAACAAAGTACATTTGCGCAAATCCTCAACAAACAAATATTGACGACCACATCCTAGTTGACGGGGAGCGTGTGGAGAGAGTTGAGGAATTTATGTACCTTCGATCCTTGGTCAATATACAAAATGATATTGGGGCAAAAGTCGAGAAGCGGATCATGGCTGCTAGTCGCTGCTGTTTTGGTATACAGAAGCATCTGAGAGGTGGCCTCCTATCCAAATCCTCCAAGGTACGTCTATATAAAACTCTCATCCGATGAGTCCTCAAATATGCCTCTGAAAATTGGACCCTGATCCAAGCACACGAAACTTCTCTGCTGCGATTCGAAAGGAAGATCCTCAGGGGGATATATGGTCCAGTCCTAGTGAATGGAGAATGGGAGACCTTTATAATATGGACCTTGATGTAGTTCAATTTATAAAGTTGGCGAGACTGAGGTGGGCCGGACGTTAGATTAGGATGGGGCAGGACGAATTACCAGCCATAGCTTTGAGAGAGAAGATCTTTGGAGTGAGAAGAGAAGGCCGGTCACGACTTCGGTGGGAGGACTGCGTAGCTTCAGACGCCCTAACCATATTGAATGTTAGTAACTGGAAGGCACCAGCACTGGACAGAGATCACTGGCGGTCGGAGCAGGCCAAGACTCGACTTCAAGGGTCGTAGCGCCAAATAATAGTAATAATAATAATAATTTTCTGAACAGGTGACATTCTAAATTGTTACCAAACTTCAAAATAAAATCAAAACTAAAACATTATCTACACAGACAAGCGATAAGACGGTAAGTCACAAGAGATAAAATAAGTAACAGGGTATATGTTGCATTCCAGCCATATAATACGTAAGTACCATAGCATCAACATATCTCAAGTCAAGTTTAATAAATAATTCTTATACTATATGATGATGGTATATTAGGTCATTAAACCTGTTGTCCAAACGCTAAGGGTTCCGATGAAAGGAAGCTACTCGAGAGTGAAAGAAAGACATAATATATGGTCCAAGTGCATAAACCAGTGCAAAGGAGAATGCTCACCAATAGGAAACTTAACTAAATTAGATAAGTGAATGAATAACTTACTTTCTGTCCATCTTCGATCCATAGGAGGGTGGGATAAGACTTAATTTCATAGGTTCGGCAAGCCTCTTTATTAACTGTGCAATCCACCTTACCGATAGAGACTGATTCATGAGGAGCGAATGTTATACCGATGTTTTCCCAGGTAGGTGAGAGGCTCTGAAATAGACAAAAATATCAAGAAATGATAAAGATTTATGTTGGCACTTTCAAATTAAGAGTAAATCCTAAATCTAAAACTTAGCAGAAAAAAAAGAAATTCTAAACTGTAAAAATTACATTCATATACTAAATTTCTGAAATGTCAATCAGTTGAAACTTCAAATTTTATTATCCAAAAAAACAGTTTTTTGAATTGTAACCATCTACTTGCTTAGGTGCGAAATATGTTAAGGATAATGTTTCTTGGATATCAATAAAATTTATCTGATTAAAAAATTAAATTTAGGTAGACTCCCTAAATTAAATTTAATTTAAATTTAATTTAAAGTAGTTTTGCTTAGGCCAAATAAGAATGCTTTGAAATAAATGAATCTTAATTTTTTTTTTTTTAACCCTTGATTTTATGAATTGTCCACACGTTCCGATGCCGGTCCAAGACCAGCGTAAACAACCCATGCCATTAGTCCATGTCTGTTTACATCGCACCCTGGTGGACTGTGTAGTTTTCTGCCAAATAGTACATTTTGTTTTAGGGGTAATAAAAATTGAAAAAACGCTTATCAAATTAAAACATAACACTAAGTAATATAATTTAATTTATCGATAATTTTTCATAGTATGGGGTACTTCTCAAAACATTCCCCAATAAGAAGAGCCGGATTTGTGGAGTATGTCGAACAGTAAATATTAGTTTCTCTCCTTCCATTTTTCAATTTAAAACTCCAAAAATGGCCAAAACTTTCAACGAAAATGATAAAACTGACACTAAAAAGTTTCAAGGTTTAAGAAACAACAACAAGAAGCCTCAGAGTACTGTAGTTCACAGAACATTTACAGAGCATCGATTGGTTGTTGAGGGTACTATTTGGTACCAAAATGATCAGCTGATCGTCCATAATAGTGCTTTGTATTCAAATTATGCCAAGGAGGACTTGGCAAAAGTCTAGAGGGAGAGAAAATCGATGCCAGTGAGAAGCCGGCCTAGGACTTCTAGGGTTAAACATGTTTGCTGGTCCCAGCTAGTCAAAGGACCGGTAGGACTGGTGACGGATAGACACTCACGGACCGTATGAATAAGTTGTTTATGCGGGTCTCAGGTCGGCATTGGCCCGCAAAGGGTTAAGATTGACAGACATTGATAGCTTAGGCTAAATATAAACTAGTAACAAAATTATTCAAAAATAATTATCGACAACTGAAGATTAAATTAATCATTACCTGACAATGTCCACACCATGGAGCGTAAAACTTTACGAAGTGTTTTCCTTTAGATAGGTGCTCAGAATATGTCTCATCTGTGAGGTCGATTGGACCTGATGGACGTATCTCTCCGATGCCGTGTTCCTTGAATTAAATGATAGTAATAATAACAATAATTCAAAATATCATTAAAAATAAATTTATATATTGTAGAAATGTTTGTTTTTATACAGAAAGATATGATCAAACAGTTCTAGCCACAAAGTTAGAAACAGCCAATTGATCTTTTCAGAAATAAAATCAAGAATTTTTTTAAATAAAGATATAATTGATTTCTATAGGGGAGATCGGGGTTGGTTGGCATAGGGGGTAGGTTGGCCATTGGCTTATAGTTTCCGTCACACCTATTGTGAAGGCCCCACCATTGTACCATGTGACCCGTTCGACCTCGGGAGTCTTGTCCTGAGTTTTCAATCCGATGCTAACAGAGTAGAGAAGAGTGTGCTTCATTGATTGATTTTACAACATGTAAGTAAATTTTTATATTTTCAGTAAATTTGGTTTAAAGGCATGGCAAAGCTTTTGACTCCGATTCTGTTTACATAGCCCCAAACTCCTTTGAAAAACTTAAACTTTCGATTAACCAGTTTCTTGTTTGATTGTTCTCCCCTGTCCTGGCAGCCATCTTTCATATGATCTCTCCTGTAGGGTTAGTTGGCTCTCTTCAACTTTTTTTTTTGGCGCAGTAGCAATTCACAAAAGCAAGATAAACATAATCAAAGGTGAAACTACCAATTGTCTTTAGTTCCAGCGGGGAAGATGAGAGCAATTTTTCTTAAGCAAAAACTGACGACAGTCTAAACTTCTATCTTCTTCTATTTTCCCTTAAAAGCTGTTAAAAAACAATTCAAAATCATTATACCATTATAGTGCAGCTTTTAATAACAATAATATGTGTCAGGCAGTACTTGAATGATATGGCTAAACAACCCCACCTTCTAGGCCAACCTGCCCCACATAGGGGGTTTATTGGCATACTCTGGATTGACTAATTCTTCAATTTTCTATGATCTTAGTATTAAGTATTATGTTGTAAAAAAAAAAACTTGAAGTACTCTAATACTTGGAGTTTACAGTGGTATCAGCCCCATTGGGATTATATTAACAGGAACGACTCAACAATCAAAAAAGTGAAAACTGTTGCCAACCAACCCCGCTCTCCCCTATTTATTGTAGAAATGAGTTTTTGTACAGAAATAACAGAAAAATTCTGGCCACTGTGAGAACATAGAGATTCATTCAGTGTTAGTAAAAAAATGAGTAAGAAACAATAAAATTATTTTTGCAGAAAAAAACTCAAGATGTCTTAAATATTAAAAAAAAAAAAATTTATCTCTGGTCATTAAATCAAAACTTTTCAACCGTAACTGTCAAAAGATGATTGTCATGCATAATAAAATCAATCGACTTTAACAGTTAACACTTAATTCTTGAACTCATAACTACTCCAATACAATCAGCCAATAAAACATTTTATAATAAATATAAATAGATAAAATATGGAGGAAAACAGCCGTAAAAAGTATTGCTTCTCCCATCACCGGTTTCCCAGGTGCAAATGGTTTAAATTATTGCATAGACAGCTGATTTTAGCAGTAAGCAAAAACTTCATAGCTGACTCACACAATTGTGTTTATCCCACTATCAAGCAACCTCATTTAATTTATTCCAATGAACCAGTAGTTTATCAGATAAGGTAAAACTAAAAATAAACTAAAGGTAAGTAATTTTTTTAATGTTTAAAGCAAACTGATGATTTTTTAGCTATTTGTAATTAGTAAGTATACTATTCATAAGAATAATCATTATTGTGGGACATTTGAAGTAGGTTAACTATTCAATTATTTGAAATATTTAATGTAAAAATATATTAAGTCGTCTTTTAAAGAACGATATGTTTGGCTTAATTTCATTCGTAAAATCTTTATCTAAATCTCGGTGTGAATTTTTAATTCTTATATGGAAAAAATTCATAACTTCAAACAGTTTGTCATTAATATAGTGAATTTCTATAACGTTAGTCAGAGTTGTTTATAGCTTTACTGATTTAAGTTTTTACTAAATATTTCTTTTATCCATTTTAGAAACATTTTAAACATAGAACGAAAAAAAAAAAAAAAATTACAACGATCTTATCCCACTTTCAAAAGAAGATGCCTTATATGCACTGCAATCGAATGGTATGATTTTAAAAAGATTTATTTTAAAAAGATAAATAAGTCGTAAAAAATTGGTAATCAAATTAAACTTAAGATTTTGTAATATACGAGGTGTGGCTATTAAATAACGAGATTGACACTGTAAAACATTTTATTTTTATTTCATACATTTTTACTTATTATCACCTTCAATATACACCCCTCCTCTATCCCTACAAAGCTCCATGCGAATCTTCCATTGTTCGAAACAGTGCTGGAAGTCTTTGTCTGTCAGCTCCTTCAGGACGCGTGCCGCTTTCTCTTTCACAGCTTTAACAGACTCAAATCTTGTTCCTTTTAATGCAGATTTCACCTTAGGAAACAGATAGAAGTCGCACGGCGCAAGATCCGGCGAATAAGTGTCATTACAAACATTTTTGCGAGCTTCTAGTTGTTCAAATGTGAGAATTTTAGGCACCATTTTGGCACACACTTTTTGCATGTTAAAATTGTTATGTAATATTTGCCGTACGGATTTTTTATCAATTTGTACAGTTTCAGCAATCGCACGAATACTTAACCGACGGTCAGATCAAATCAGATTACCGATTTTTTCGATATTGTCATCCGTTTTCGACGTGGAAGGGCGACCCGGGCGTGAATCATCTTGAACGTCTTCTCGGCCATCTTGAAAACGCTTAAACCACTCAAAAACACGTGCACGCAATAAACTTTCATTGCCATACACTTCTTTCAATAAATTATAAGTTTCAGTAGCGGTTTTTCCAAGTTTCACAACAATTCGTTGCTCTACTGTTACACTTAACATTTTTCCGGCGAAACAAAAAAACAACTCTAATGCGAACGAAGGCTACAGCTGTACTGATTTGTTTACAGAAGCGAGAGGCACTACATTCGAAAGAGAAGGCTTCACGATAACAGCTGTTGGTTGCTGGCATTTGGCGCATGCGTACTTCTTCTGTAGCAGCGTCAGTCTCGTTATTTAATAGCCACACCTCGTATGTTTATTCTTTCATTATTCTTAAAATATTTTAAATTACTAAATTTTATACGTGAGAATAATGGCCTTTTAAAATAAATGAATAATGAAAAATAAATAAACGGAACAAGTTGAAGTAATTCTTGAGTTTAATGTAGAGTACATTTAAATCGAAACTTATTTATTTTTATAGGGTTCACTAACAGTTTTTGCAACTTTAAAAACCTATCTATCCTACAACCCATCTACGAAATCTATTCAAATTGTGAAAGACATTTAAAATTTTTTTTTTAAGTGAACAGAGATAGTGTTATTTTGGTGATGTCTAATAATAATAATAATTAGTGTTTATTTTAAAATATTTGTTTATAGGAAAAAACTCAAGATATTAAGTTCTGTATGAGGCGAGTATTCACTAAACAATTTACATTATATTTTTATAAATTTTTAATAATTTTATTAGAAAAGAAAAGAGTGACTACGAATGGGAATAGAACCCAGATCCAAAATTATTTAAAAATTACAAATTAATTATTTAAAAATAATAAATGACTATACATTATACATTTAATTTTTTTTTTTTTCTAGATGATATCTAACTGTTCTAACACCCGATGCTACTTGGATAAATGAATAGAAAGAAGTTTATGAAAATATAAGAAATTCAGCTGTTCAATTGATTTTAAAATTCAACTCCTACTCCTGGGTCAGCATTAGTGAAACAATTTAACTAATTTATAAATCTTCCCTAACAAATAAAAGGTAACTTATAACCCTTAACAAGTGATTCAACCTTTAGTTGTTTGTTTGACGTCACTTTATGCTACTGAGGCTAATCAGACGTTGGTACAGAAGGAGTCCTGACTTTTGCCTATCCAGGTATAATGAGGATAGGGATTTTTAAGGAGTACCTGACATCGTACAGGCTTGGGGCCTCCATTTTATGTCCTATCAGAGGGGCGGCAGAACTATGGATTTTTTACTCCCTTCGTCAAATCCTAGGGCCACTGAGGGATGCGAACCAGCGTACTGTAGTATTGTAGTTTGCCATGGTAACCACTACACCACAGGTGACCCCTTCATACTTTAGTGCCTCAATAGACGGCACAGCTAACGACGGTGTGCTCGGCAGCCTCCTGGTCCTGACAAACTGATGCACATCTCATGCTAACGGAACTTAACTCAATAGCCCACACGCTCAGTGAGAAACAGCGAGAGTCAGTAATAGGAACCCTATTGGCTTAACAAAATGATCTGATCGAGTGAATGTTCTTCCTCAAGGTAGACCCTTTCAGACTTGTCACTAACTACTGATTTCTGATTCTTCTGTTAATTCTTCCAAAAAATGAACTTAATATTTCCTACCACACCAATATCTTGTCAGTATATTTAAATATTTCTCCACAAAAGGGGTTGAGAATCACTCTTCCAACTAATATTTGTTGTGCCTTATCAGACACATACTAAACAGCCCTAGTAACTTGTGGTAGAAGGAACGGGTGAATCGTCACTAACCTGCTTGTCTCTCAGTATATAATGTTGTTCTTCTATAATTTAGAATACCCATAGTTACTCGCTATATAATTTTACCTGGAGAATCTTGACGCCATCCACAAATAGATGGAAAAAATAAACCTACGATGCAGCTGATATTGATATTTTAAGAAACAAACTTTTACAACAGTCTCCAAACTGGTTCCATTTTCCGTCTCAGTTCTTAAAAGAAAGATCTTGTTGCAGCAAGAGAGAAGGACATTCTTAATAATGCCACTAGGTGTGCCAGCAGCACTAGGCCGAGTGGGGGCGGCCAATGGGTATAAATACAGCGGCCGATCCTCTCAAGGCACCTTTTACCTTCACCTTCTCTCTTGCTTGCTCCTTCTACTCCTCTTCCACCTTGTACTTTTTGTAATAAACCACATATTTTCTTATTATTTGCCAAACGTCCCTTCCTTCCCTTTTTATCCGCGACAAGCCTACTGGAAGCCGAGACACTTGCCAATGACGTCACCAGTAATCTCCGAGGTAACTATCCTTTATCGCCCAAGAACAGCGACCGAGTCATTAGACCATGACTTCACTATTACCCCCGAGGCGGTCTCCTCCTCCTCAAGGAACTCCCTCTAACACTCCTCTACCACCAGTGACGAGACTACTTGCGGTCTATCCCAGTGCCCTACTTGCGGTCTAGGCCAGTGAATGCCACAGGTACCTCCAAGGTAAAATTCCTAGCTTATCTGTGACAGGTCTAGCTATGGCCGAGGCCTTCCTTCCCTTTTTATCCGCGAAGAGCCTACTGGAAGCCGAGACACTTGCCAATGACGTCACCAGTAATCTCCGAGGTAACTATCCTTTATCGCCCAAGAACAGCGACCGAGCCATTAGACCATGACTTCACTATTACCCCCGAGGCGGTCTCCTCCTCCTCAAGGAACTCCCTCTAAAACTCCTCTACCACCAGTGACAAGACTACTTGCGGTCTATCCCAGTGCCCTACTTGCGGTCTAGGCCAGTGAATGCCACAGGTACCTCCAAGGTAAAATTCCTAGCTTGTCTGTGACAGGTCTAGATATGGCCGAGGCGTGCGACCATGGCGTTATAGCTACCCTCAAGACGCTATCCCTCTTCCTTGAACCTGATATACATGTTATCATCACCTTCTGATCTGAAGTCACACTGGTAACCTACGATGAAACACTGTTGACATAAGACGACACAATCTTCTCTTTAAATGTTTCATTAATAAAAATATGACCATCAATTTCTTTTTTTTTTTTTTTTTTTTTTTTTTAATAATACAATCATTTTTATAAAATTTATTTTGATAAATTTACGAATCCAAAAATTTCATGATATTCTAACAGTATGTAAAATCTCAGACGAAATTGGGCTCCAACATAACAAAAATTTATTCAGGTTCCAGCCGTCTGAATTCTACTGAACCATCTTAAGATTTCTCTCAGTTACTCTGCTTTGTAATCCTTTTCTTTTACGGATCAAATTGGAAAAACTTTAAAGGAAGAACACTTTACAGAAATGAAAGAACTTATTGAGATAAATAAAATTATATTATAACCACTCACGTTTTATTAAAAACTGATAGAAACTTCAATTTTATTTATGAAATAAGCCACTATAAATAAAGCCCAATCGCAACTATATTGTGTTTAACCCAATAGTAGATTGTTTCTGCAATAAATTTCACCAATCAAGTTGTGCAAAAACTGTAATATTATGTAAACTTTTTTCAACATGTTACAACATGCTTACATACAAGTATAATACATAAAACTAGTATAAACATAACATATACAAGAGCCTGAGTTCTTACCCATACCCCAAGAGTATAGCAAGTTATATATTTTAACTTCCATAGATGTTTTCTTTTAAGTTTAAACATACCAAAGATTTAAAAAAAAAAATGTTCATATAAAGCTATTTAACGAAAGGTGCTTTCTGTACAGTTAGTGTTTTTTTTTTTAAACAATTTTTAATACATATTGTTTTATCAGTTGCAGTTGTTGATGTATAAAAACAGTAATGCATAATAATACAAATTAATTACAGGACACAGCTAGTATAAAATAAACAAGAATTTTGATCATATATTAATAAAAGGATGGGTTCAGTATTTGATAAATGTTTATCAAAATATTTATTAAGAAAATATCAATAAATTTTTATAAATATCATAAAATATAATATCTCAAAAGCCTTTTGTTATCAGAGGAAGCTTTAGGTTTATATTTAATTAATTTTGAGGATCGTAAGGAATTGGGTTGACTTACAACTATATTCGTACCAAGCTGTTCATTGAGATAGTTGGCGAAGGAAGATAAGTCGCGGGTACCGCTGTACTTTGACGGGGTTACTTCACCCTTCTTGTAGTACATCAATCTAAAAAAAAAAAAAGAAAAACATAATAACATAATACAGGGTGTCCATAGAATATCAAGTAGGATGTTTAAGTTTTATTTAAACACAATGAACTGGAAATTTATTTAGAAAAACCAATATTGTCTAGGTGTCCACCATAACGCTGCTGGCACTCCTCGAATCTCAAACACAGATTTCTACAAATGCGTTGACACATTGTTCCTGAGATTGCCGTCATTTCTGTTCTGATATTTTGCTTCAATTGCGTTAGATTCGTCGGTTTCTTTTTGTATACACTATTTTTTAGGTATCCCCACAGAAAGAAGTCAAGAGGACTGAGATCGGGACTCCTGGGAGGCCAGCTAATGGTGCCTCTACGAGAAATCACTTTGTTTTGGAATAATTCGTTTACTGTAGCAATTGAAGTATGGCAAGTGGCCCCGTCGTGCTGAAACCATGTTCTAGAGTTATATCCTCACCCCGCCCTCTTACAACAGTATCTGAAAATAAAAAACCCGAATACTCTTTCTGGACACCGTGTATATTTGAGCCCTCTTTAATTACTGCACAATACTCAGAGAGGGCCCTTTGAATGCTTTAAAATATAAATAAAAGCAATCTTTAAATTTTATTAATCGTTTTCTATAAAAATAAGAGTCAAGTGGAGATAAGCATGTTTCGGGATCAGAAGACAAGAAAAGAAACAGATTAGGGATATTGCCACACAGGTTCCGGTGTTAAGTCTCCGCAAGGAAGCTCAGAAGACAGAGGTGGAGGTGGTCAGGTCATGTGGCCAGATGGAAACAGCAACATTTCCGAGTCCACACCAAGAAGCCAGGTGAGAAGCGGAGAGATGAACTGGCACGAGCTTCGGGAGATAACTGGTGTGGCCTTTGGGGAGAGGTAGAGGCTGGTGGAATGAAATGAACATCAAGGCAAACTTAAAATAATAATTTATGTAAATTCTTTAAATAAATTAGTATTATGCAAATCGGTTATGAATAAGTTATAATTATTTTTTTGTAAAATCATGTCTTTTCTGCTTATCTTGATCATTTCTATTTTCTATATTTTGTTTTGAAAATTATCAAATACTAATTTCCTCCAAAAGGATTTAAAGGCCTTTCAAATTTTTTTTTTAATCAACATAACCTGCAGGTTTGAAGCAATATAACCCTTTAATTTGCTTAACTTTCTTTATTAATCTAACGTTTCGGGCTATATGCCCATCTTCAATGATAAATAAAATTCACTTCTTTACACTTATGTAATTGTCAAATATCAATTAAAACTAAACAACTAATAATATCCTATCCAATTGATAAAAATGTGGTTTAGGGCGACCAATTAAGTCTCAACACTATATTTTCTCGTTAGAACTTTATTTCTGCATACGTTTCGGCCTATCCAATTGATAAAAATGTGGTTTAGAGCGACCAATTAAGTCTCAACACTATATTTTCTCGTTAGAACTTTATTTCTGCATACGTTTCGGCCTATCCAATTGATAAAAATGTGGTTTAGGGCGACCAATTAAGTCTCAACACTATATTTTCTCGTTAGAACTTTATTTCTGCATACGTTTCGGCCTATCCAATTGATAAAAATGTGGTTTAGGGCGACCAATTAAGTCTCAACACTATATTTTCTCGTTAGAACTTTATTTCTGCATACGTTTCGGCCTATCCAATTGATAAAAATGTGGTTTAGGGCGACCAATTAAGTCTCAACACAATATTTTCTCGTTAGAACTTTATTTCTGCATACGTTTCGGCCGAAACGTATGCATAAATAAAGTTCTAACGAGAAAATATTGTGTTGAGACTTAATTGGTCGCCCTAAACCACATTTTTATCAATTGGATAGTCTCAAGAAGAAGTGAGAAAAATTAATAACTAAACAACTAATAATACTTGTATTGTCCACTAACTCAGTCTTTAATGAGAGAAGAAGCTTTAGTTAGGTAAATAAAGAAAGTTAATCAAAATAAAGGGTTATACTGCTTCAAACCTATAGGTTATAAGATTACAACATTGAGACCCAAATTCAAATGTTATTTGAATATTTTTTAATCAAGCTATTATTATTATAATTTGTAATAAACCTTATAAGGTTTTTAGTTATTGCTACTGCTATGGGGTATGGCCATAATGGCTCTGTTTAGTATAGTCCTGATTTTAACTGAAAGAACCCGTTTAGGGGTTTATTTATCTCTGAAGAGTGAGCGTAGCAATTGTGAGTCGAAAAATGGGATGTATTACAGCTAATTAAAACCCTTTCTAACTGAAAAGGACGCGATGAAGGAATCTTCCCCATGACCAAACTTTACTCTTCAGATAAAATTATTTAAAAGATATTCATTAATCATCAAAAAATAATAAAACATTAATATTCAACAAAAAATAAATTATATTAGAATTTAAATACTTAATTAAATTAGTAAGACCTTGTGTAATAAATATTGTAAGGTTAAAATTTAAAAAATACTGGCAAAAAACACAAGGTGAGTGAAATGTTTAAGGAACAGCTCTTGGTTAACATAAATGGTCACTGTTCCAGGGTTGAAGGAAGAACTGAATTTTCTTTGTTTCCAAACAAAGTAAATTCCAAGTTTCCTTTTAGACTGCAATTTTGCAATGGTGTCTCAATGAGTCATACTTGAAATATATATCTAATATATTAATTAATGCTGTATATATCAAAATCATAAATTTGATATTTAAATATGTTCATAAAATCAAATATTAACAATTGCCCTACTAATTAAAAAATAATCAACAAAATCCACGAATTTCATGTATTTTTATGAAATTACATATTGGAAAATAGTAATTTATTAATTATGGAATAAAAGAAAGTGGCCATTATTGCATCGGAGAATTCGAATGACTCAGCAAATCTTTCATAAACCCTTAAAATAAAATTTGAAATGCACCTAAACTAACATAATAATTCATGTTATCAGATTAACTGGTCCACTTTCAACATTTCATGTAAAAATTGTTCTTGGTACACACATCTACATTATTATACTGAATTTATAGTGAGTATTTAAAATTTTGCATCATCATTGAGAATGTAGGTTGGCTACTAAACACTACCAATGGAACAATGATTAGATAGCAATAGTATTGAAAATATGCTACAAAACATAAGGAAATAACAAACTTATTCACCATGAGAACAAATCTAGGACAAAATAAATATTCTTCCTTTGATGATTCAAAATGGATAAACCTTTAGAGTTAATTACGCTCTAACTTAACAAGCAACAAAACTAGGTGTAATATAACTTCTCCTTAGTCAGAAATGTAACAAAAACTTACGTGGGATAACCAGTAATCTGTTGCTGGTAGCAAAGTGTACCTTCTTTAGTACAATCTACCTTTCCGATAGTCACTCGGCTACCAGGCTCATTTAACATTTCAGCAAGTTCTTCCCAAGTGTCTTTAAGTTTTAAACAATGAGGACACCTAATAAAGACATATTAAATAAGAAATAAATAAACCACTTAAAAATACATATATATGGAATTTAATACAAGTACATACCATGGGGCATAAAACATGATGAAAAAATTACTTGTTCCAATTTCTTTACTAAATGAAGTGGCATCTAGTTCAATAGCCTTGGGTGTTTCTTCTTGACAAAAGGTGATGACAGATTTTAGACTGACTAAGAAAAAAATTTGTAGCAAATAGGCACAGCTTAAAGTTAACTTATTTGTATACATTTTAGGAGTATATATATTGAACTTTATATCTAAATAAAATAACTTAAATGGCCATATTTGTCAAACAAAAGCAGTTGGACAAGTGAAATTGGAAAGACCGGTCACCCCTTCTTCATATATTTGTGCTTTATAGATTATTTGTATGAGAGCGCTAGGAGGTAGCAATTTAATTTAGCACAATAACAAACAGTTGTAAACATTTTTATTTCATCTGTTGATAAAGTTTAGATTTAATGATTCGTGCAGATCAAAGTCGTAATAATTTATTTCATCTATGTTTTTAATGTATATAAAATGGGAAAAATAATTATTATGAGGGAAAATATGTTTTAATAATTTATCGAACATTAGTAAACTCCTGATTATAGTAACAAATAACGTTACGCGCGAATTAGTACATTTAAAAGAGATTAAAATCCTAGCTAATTAAAACAAAAGAATTAAGGCCGCTAGAAGACAAGAATTTTTTCCAAAATTATTCCGTTACAGACACATTAACTCAATATGGCGATAACTACCATTCCTATTTTTAGGGTACTCTTGGAAAGTTAGAGTACTCTGCGATTAGACCAACTAGTAAATTCCAAAGACTGCATTGGGATTAAAAAAGTTCGACACGGCATCCAAAAATCGCACTTTCCGATCATTTATGGACATATAGGGATATTTTGTCAAATAATCTTCTGGGTAATCTGTTCTGGAATAATCTTTAAGATAGGGTCTGCTCGCCGGAACCATCCAACTTTATTTATAGCGACGATTTCGGGTTATGTTTATTCAGTTACACAAACGAGTTCTACATACCCCATTGCTACTGCATGGGACCAAGCACTACCCATTACTATAAGATATAAAGATTTAAAGCACAGAGCGCCGCCTTAGATGGGGGTAAAAGGTCACAGCCTCTAATTAAATTGATGGCAGAGCGATTGGCCGATGCTACGGTTCAATATGTCGGTGATTGATAGAGATAGAAACTACGTATGATTTATAGCAATGGTTAATAATGGTCAAGTCATTATTAATTAGAAAGAAAAAACATTTGGCAACACCAGTGATATATCAACTACTCCTGTTAGATAAATCTGGGATCTTGTTCCCTATACCTGTTCGTTTTAAGAAAAATAAATTTTAATGTCTTATGCTGGTAAGAAGTATAGATGCTATGAGAGTCAAGTTGGGACATTGACTGCCTTGAATTTAGCAGCACTGGTTATTATAATCTTGTTGCCAAATAACAGAATCTCCATCTTCTCATAAAAGTAGAATAGGTTGGTTCTGGATGTTTTATTTAAACAATACTATACAAATAGGAGTTTAAAAAAAAAATCAAGCAATGTGCTATATATTATTTGTATGCAGTTAGCAGTATATTTTCTCCTGTTACAGAAAATTTAATTTAGGCAGACATTTTTTTAAAAAATCAGCAGTTAATGTCTCCTAGTTATGATGACTCGACTTGTTACAATTATCTGCTGAACAATTAACAAATGCACCAATGTATTAACTAAATTTTTCGCTCATATTCATGTACAACTATGAAAGCTATTAATGTGATAGATAAAATCAAAATTTTCATGTTTAATTTTTAAGAAAAAATAGGGGTCTGCTTGTGAAGACCACATCCAGTTACTTTCACGACGCGACATCGAGCTACTTTTAGTAAACAGTTACTTTCAACAATCTGTAGTGGTTATAAACAGTGATAACCTTAATTTGTAATTTCAGTGATGATAAAAAATGGGTCTTTTGAAATTAGCTCAAGAAATTTCAGTTTCAAAAGACCAAGACAATTTCAAAGACAAAAACAAGGCATTTCAGTTTTTGCAAGAAAATGAAATATTACATAGAACAAGGGGGTGTTATATTATAAATTAATATTCATAACTGAAATATATTCTTGTTATTCTCATCTAGGCGATTATTTGCAAATACAGGTTATAAATATTGCTATCAAAATAAGGGTAAAGGTACTGAAGAGCGGCTGATGGGCGTGGCCTATTTTGAGAGGTTATGTGAACGTGATGTAATCGAACTCCCATCGCCTTTATTTCAGTTAAAAAGTGCCTTGATTGGCTTTAATAGATTCTAGCTTTCGACTCCCTCTCGCTCTTCAGAGATAAATAAACCCCCAAAAGGGTCCTTTCCAGTGGAGATCGGGCCTTAATTTGAAGCCGCATTTCAGTACTAGTGCCAAAATAAGTGTTTGAAAGAAGTAATTGTTTACTAAAAGTAACTGGATATCGCGTCATGAAAGTAACTGGATGTGTTCTTCGCAAGCAGACCCAAAAATAGTTTTAATAGAGGTTTCATATTTTATTGGAATGTTCAAATCTTTATTAACAAGTTTTGAATTGGTCTACATAACTCCTTTATATCACAAACGTTAAATCACCGCCATATCCAAAGAGAAAGGAATATAGACGATACTGAATATTATTCTCCTTTCTCTATGGTCAGATCTATAAAATCAGTCAGTGAGATCCTGTTGTCAGCTGTTCAAGTTTTGAACGATAAGAGCGTTTGGTTCTGGAATTGAAGTTCTTTTCTTTGGTTTTGAGAGATTTATACATCGGGTTTTAATTTTAGGAACTTTTTATTTTCAAAATAGTGCAAATTTATCTTTCAGCCCTTGTTTGTTTGTTAATTCTTTAAAGAAATATCATTTTTGTTTGTTTGTTTTTATTTAATTGATTCGTTTATTATGACAGTTGAAAGGTAAATATTAAATTTTGATATAAATAATGGCTAGAATTGCTAATAGGGTTTTGCTCGGATTTGAGGATGAGCCAATTACTGATAAATACAAAGACCAGATCAATTTTACCACCAATAAAATTGGTGGAAAACCGGTAATTTTATAACAATTAATTTTTCTATTATATCATTTTAAAGTTGAGTGCTATTGTTATCTTAAATGTTATATTCTCATTCAGGATTGGGCTGGGGATGCACCGACTGCGGTGACTTGTAAATTGTGCAGTTTGAATTTGCCGCTTGTACTGCAAATATATGCTCCTTTGGATTATTCTCCGTACCATCGGACATTATATATATTTGCTTGTATAAATCCAAACTGCTGGAATCAAAATGGAAGGTGATAATGCATTATTTATACTGAAATATTTTATTTCAGCATGTATTCTTCAAATTCATTTAATTATTTAAATTATGTCAAGTCAAATCATTTTCTGATTAATGTCAGAAGACTAAAGTAAATGCCAATGAAATAACCTTTTGTGTGATCCTAAAAGTCAATATTTGATTATCCCACTGACCTTTATCCACATGGTGTGTCACAGCATAAAGTCACATGTTTTAATTCATTCAGTCATATTAATTATTTAATTATATTATTATATTATTGTTATTATATTCAACATATGTGTTTTGGCCAATTATTCATCATATGAAGACTGTATTATTATGAATAATCAGTGTGGATCTTTGCAGATATAATTATAAAGTTACTTTTGGTGCAACATGGTCAATAGATTGTAATATAATAAAACTTATTTCTGAATGCTCGTATGTGACCCTTCTCCTTCAATATTGAAATGGCCACATTATTTTTATATTATTATACACAAGTCGAAACATTACTTTCTTTTTATAGTATTAATGCTGTAATATACAGTTATTAATTTGTCTATATAATATGTCTTTAAAATTATCAGTACTTTTATAAGAAACTAGCTGTATATACCGGTTTCACCCGGAGAATTTCATTTTTTAAATCTATAAAGTGAGACTTTTATCGACTCCAATGGTCGATTTCGTAAATAGCAATGTAAAGTGAGATCAAAACGATTTTTATAACAATTAAGAATATACCCAGAGATTGGGTGAAGCTATGCAATTTTAATATGGACAGGTGTTCGCAACTGGTGTCAAAGAACCACTGACTGAAATTTGGAGAATTTAGGACAAACTTTATGGATTTCTATATAGAAGAAACAGAATTTTATCTTTATTTACATAGATTATAGCTGTATATCCCGGTTTCACCTGGGGAATTTCTTTTTTCTAATGAATCGGTCGATTTTGTAAACAACTTTTGTAAAGCGAGATCATTACAATTTTTTATAACAATTAAGAATATCAGCTGAAGATCGGCTGAAGTTATGCTGTTTTAATATGGATAGGTGTTCGCACCTGGTATGAAAGAACCACTGAGTGAAATTTGGAGAATTTAGGACAAACGGTATGGATTTCTATAAAGAACAAACAAACAAATAAAAAAACAAACAGAATTTCATCTTTATTAATGTACTAGCTGTATATCCCGGTTTCACCCGGGGAATTTCATTTTTCTAATAAACGTGAACAAATTTAAAGTGAAATCATAACGATTTTTATAACAATAAAGAATATACCCAGAGACTGGCTGAAGTTATGAAATTTTAATATGGACAGGTGTTCGCACCTAGTAAGAAAGATCCACTGAGCGAAATTTGGGGAATTTAGGACAAACGGTATGGAGTTTTATTAAGAAAAAACAAACTAACAGAAATTCATCTTTGAGCTGCATAACCCGGTTTGATCGGGGAATTTCATTTTTCTAATGAAACGGTTGATTTCGTAAAAAAACATTGTAAAGTGAGTTCATTACGATTTCTATAACAATAAAGACTATCAGCTGAAGATCGGCTGAAGTTATGCAATTTTAATATGGACAGGTGTTCGCACCTGGCATGAAAGAACTACTGGCGAAATTTGGAGAATTTAGGATAAACGGTATGGATTTCTATAAAAAACAAACAAACAAACAGAAATATTGGCCTGCAGTTTCAGCTTCTCGCAAATCGGCTTGCCTAAGCCTTTGTGGCGCAAAGCGGGCCTCGTATTCCTGGGCAGACTCAGTTTCCCGCGATTCTGCCTGTCTAAGCCTCTGTTGTTCAATCCTAATTTGATGTTCGTCGAGAGTTTCAGCTGCTCGTATTTGACGTTGTTTTTAGCTTTTGAGCTCACTACTCCTATTGAAGCTCGCTTCTTAGGAGGCTTTATAAAAAATAAATTCACCATACATGTAAATAAACGTATTGTAATTTAAAAAAAAAAAAAAAAACATGGTTTAAAAATCCCAGAACTCGACGCCTACCAAGGGACGGTCTTACCGGGCCTTGTTGGCCTCTTCAAAATGTATAAAATGATATTTTAGGCTGTTTTTCGACTCAAACGGTCGATTTCGTAAAAAAAACCCATTGTAAAGCGAGATCATGACGATTTTTTTAACAATAAAGAATATACCATGAGATTGGCTGAAGTTATGCAATTTTAATATGGACAGGTGTTCGCATCTGGTATCAAAGAACCACTAAGCGAAATTTGGAGAATTTAGGACAAACGGTATGGATTTCTATAAAGAACAAACAAACAGAATTTCAACTTTATTTATAAGATATTAAAATTTCTGATCACAGTTTATTATATTAAAATAATTAGTTGAATTTGTTTGTTTAATTAAAGCCAATTTCTGCTGATATGGCTAATTGAACAATGCTATAGTGGGAGTCTAAAATCTTGCCCAGCCAGGTATAATTAGGATAGGGATCTTTACTGATTACTTGACATCGTACAGGCTCAAAACCTTCTTTCAAAATCCCATCCAAAGGATGGCATAGCCGAAGATTTTTCACTAATCCTATATAATTTTATTTTATTTATTTTATCTGCTAAGAATCCAAGACTTTCGATGTGGAATGAAATTCCCATTCTTTTTATATCAATAGCATTTCAATATCAGCACTGCTCTTTATCTTCCACCAATTATTCACTTCATGAGAATAGAATAGAATAAAGGCTTAACGAACCCGAAGGCCCGATACGATGCATAGGCATTGCTTCCTACATACCCATCTACCTCCCATGAAGACTCGCAATTTTGCACGCCCACTTTAACCGACACGCAGATATAACTTCCTTTTATTTTGCATTGTTTAGCCGTCTAAATTCTCCAGTTGAATCATTTCACTTCAATACTTCATATATATATTTTTTTTAAACACTCTGAGTTTACGACAATCCCCGTGTGCCAGACACAATGTTTTTATGCCATAAGTGACTACGAGCCTAATCAGAGTCTTAAACTATTTTATTTTTGTGGAGTTAGACTAAAAATGAGATGATTCATTGAGTAAGTTCATAAGAAATTTTATGGGCGATCAAAGGTATACCAAGTCTGGTCCATTCTCAAATATTTTTGTGTTATTTTTGACCCTTTTGTGATTTTCTAGGGTCACTCTAAGATGTTTACTTTTGCTTTCATTGACCACGAGGCCCACTATCTTTCCGCCGTGGATAATCGAAGGGATGCTACCTCATTGAATAATGGGTACCTGTAAATGTGTCGAGTATGTTTTCAAAGCCTGGTCCTTCTATCACCGCTTATAATCCTACCCAAACAGTCTTGTTCACATATTAGTTATGAGGAAAGAGTGTCTATAATGTATTGAAGTAATTAAATTAAGAATTACATTACTGATGATATTAATGGCATACCAATGTTGTATATATTACTTTTAAATGCAATCCTTACATTTATTAGATTTCAATTTTTGTAAATTTAACAGTATTTAAATAAATCCAATTGCCATTTTTTATTCTTTTTTTAGTTGGGTTTGTTTGAGAAGCCAAATTTTGGATTCCCGAGCTGAAGGCTATGCAAACGTCCAGAAGTTGGATTCTAATGAAATCAACGATTGGTGCGGTGGCGGTGATGATTGGGGAGATGAAGAGAACGGCAATATTATCAACGGCACACAGGACTTGATGAATGCTGAAGACCTGGCTCGAGGAATCTCTGACATGGAGATCTCCGCTGCTGACGAGAAGAACGCCAACAGCTGTGGTTCAGGAGAAGGCGCGATTGGCTTGGTGCCGATGGCTACAGCCACCATTGAAGGAGACGAGGGAGAAGTTGTTTGCATCGACTCTCCGACTGCTCCTCGTGTCAACTTGATCGCTGTCTTAGAGGAAACTGCACCTTTGCCACAGGTAACGGGTCATTAATTTGTATTATTTGATGATTGACAATGCTACCAAAGTTTTAGTTAGATAGACAATGCTACCAAAGTTTTAGATAGATGAATATGTTTATTTACAACTAGCTATGGTGCCCGATTTCGCTCAGGTAGTTCTGTGGTAGTAAAACAGAAAAAATTAGCACCTTGAAACATCGGTTTTAACTTGGTATTAATATTAAGATTCAAGATTTGCAGAGTCCGCCCAAATAAGGTACCCTGTATACTTTATGGGGGATTGAAAATGGTAAATGAAAAATTAATTTTACGTAAATCAAGGCACAATTTCTTTACCATATTTTTTACTTTTTATCCTGAACTATAAGGAGTGATAAAATCTTATTGAAAAAATTCTGAAATTGGATTTTGCTATTTTGTCAACTGGAAGGCTCATCATACATATTAATCAAACCAACATCTTTTTCATAACTACAATAAGAAAACTTCAAACTTTTTGTTTTTATTGATATTCAGTCAAGTTATCTCTTTTTTTTATGTTTGTTTTTATTCGCTCACTGTACTACTAAGAAATGTTCAATCGTATTGCATTAAATTTACTTATATAACATATATTGATAAAATATAATGTGTTGATCAATTAGCCTTTTTATGTGAAAATTAATTTGTTAAGGAATCCAGTTGGTTTTCTAATTCATTGCAGAAATGTAAAATCATTACTTTTTTTTTAACGCAAAGGAGAAACTACTTATTTACGCTTAATTTTTTAGAAATTTTAAAAGAACTGAAAAATTATATAACCCTTACAAACCGAATGAATGGACAATAAACATTGAGTGAAACGCACCCTAGTGCTTCCTGGTAATGGAGCGCAAACTAAATTTTTCATTCACTAACCCGTAAAGGTAGGCTAATTACATAGTGTGAGAGGTTCTAAATCCCGGTCCTTTCCTCTTAAATTTTAAACCCTAAAGATAAGAACGGAAAACTTATTCACAGTTAGGGGCTATACTTTTACACAACGACATAGCTTTCTTGGTCCTATGTGCAGTCGTTTTTGAGCCTTTTCGGCACGCACATTGTACACTTTGCTTTATAATATATAATGATTATGTAAAATATCTTTCAGACAATGAACTAAGTTTCTTTTTTGATGTTTCTATTTTATTAATAATTTTTAATGTTCAGCCATAAACAAATAAGGCAGCATAACAGTACATCTAAGAATGTATCGTTATTGCAATTTTAATTCAATAAAGCTCTTCATTTTTTACAACTTCTTATTGAAATCATTAAATCTAATTACTTAGAAACACAAATGCATTCATGAAACCGTCTTACAAGTCATTAACAGTTATAAATAATTTTATTATATTTTAGATACGATTATATTCTTTTAAAGACTGCCTAAAACTTAAATGATCATTGTATATATTTTTACTGTTGTATAACAAAGCTTTCGATGTTGTTACATCATATTCATCCAAAATAAACTTTTTGAATAAATATTTTGTTATTATACAGTTTGCATGTGTATAATTTTACAGTTATCTCCAATAATTGTCACAAGGATTTTTGCATCATACCTCATTTGTATTTTTCACTTTGGACATTGTATAATTTTTAAAAATACTAAAATTATGTTAAATTATTAAGATTATAAAAAAAAATATATATATATTTTTTAGTAAAATACTTTTTTTGTAAAACCTTACTGATTAAATTCTTCTGTTGTACAATAACAAATTACTTGGTTTAGCCCCATTTCACGCCACCTAACACCCTCACCCTTGTAGTAGGTTTTTTAACTATAACCACATAAACGCACCCGCACAATCATAAACATGACTTAGGGTACCTCCTACACACACAATGAGCAAAGATTTAGTTTTTAAGTAATTAATAACAGCCTATATGAGGCGTTTACGCCCTGTCCTTACCTATGGCTCGGAAGCTTGGACATTGACAAACGCCGATATGCAAACATTGCAGATATTTGAAAGGCGAATCCTGCGCTGCATTTATGGAGGAATCCAAGTCGAGAATGAATGGCAAAGGCGTCCAAACCGGGAATTGTATGACCTGATGAATGGGCCTGATGTGGTTAGAGTCATCAAACTTGGAAGACTGCGGTGGGCCGGCCATGTGGCCCGTATGGATGACTCAGAAATCCCGAACAAGCCTCTCACCGAGACACTCCATGGGACAAGACGACGCGGAGGGCCAAGGCTGAGATGGCAGGACGGTGTGGCCCATGATGCTAGGTCCCTCCTCGGAATTCAAAACTGGAAGGTGGCTGCACTAGACAGGGACAACTGGCGAAAGCTGTTCAAGGAGGCCATGACTCGTTAGCGGGTTGTAGTGCCGAATAATAAAATATATGAGGCGTTTGGTTTCAAAACCGGTTACATCCATTTTTCCTAACAATCTTTTTTTTTCATTTTGATCAAGTTTTTAATGTTAAAAATAATGTGTTAGACGCATTTGTTTCAAAGACGTCTAGTTCCTTCGAAAATCAATAATAAAAGATTTAATTTCTTATCAAAAGCGGTTCCAATTGATCCTTTTTTGATCAGTCCTGAAAAATTGTTGAAAATGGATGTAGCCGGTTTTGAAACCAAACGCCTCATATATCATATCATGATTGTATAAATTTAAATTCTTGAAATTTACAAGATCAATATTGTTACCTATTTACAAGCATGTATGATATATAAGAAAATAAATAAAAAAAAAAAAAACTGTAAACAACAAGATGAAATAACTAAAATATAGTCTTCATCATTTTTAGGTTCCTGTATCGAGGCTTGAATTTTCACCGTTTTTTGTTAGTGTCATCGAAGAAGAGCTGTGCTATGCTCCCCCTCCAAGCCCTACTGAAATGGATATCGCCCTTCTTTCGCACCAGAGAGATGACGAGAATATGGGCGAGGAAAAATATGAGAAAACTCTCCCTGCGCATGGTGATAAAATGTTTTATCAATTAGTTACCAGAATCCAGGCAAATCCTGGCCAGATTTTAAGGTAATGAAATTTATGATGAAAATTATGTATCTATTTATTATGCCATGCTAGTAAAATATTAAGCATTCTATATATTTACTGTTTACTGTAAGTTTTAATAACTGAAAATTGCAAAATGTTGACATAATATGTTTCACTTTTTAGTGGATGATATATGCTAGGTTTTCGAAATTGATACAAATATTGAATTAATATTATTATATTATATTAATTTAACCATCATTGTGGGTAACCACCTGTTGGGTTTTGGGGTAAGAAGAAGAACCAAAATGAAACTAAAAAACCTGCTATTTATTACAATTAAAAGAATTAACTATAATACTATAATCCAAACAATAAATGTGTGGCTCTTACTCTGCCGCTGTCCTGCAGTGGTCACAGATTTCTGCAATTAAGTCAGTGGTGAATCGACCAGAACTGAGGGAGAACCCAACACTGTTGAGAACTGTAATGAGACCAAACGTGAGACAGAGCCTTGGGGAGGTGTGACTTAACCTAGGGTTAAGAAAACTGGCACTCACCTGACAGTTAGCCGGAAGTTTGCTACTGCACCCCTGACGGTTAGTGGAAGACAGCTGGAGATGCTGTGTCCTGTGCTGGGAGGTGCTAACTGCTGCTGGTAGTCTGGCTAACAGGTTTCGCTTCACAGCTATCTGCCAGCTCTGCAGGGTTCCCCAGTTCAGCTCACAATTTTGCATGAAAGATATAAAAATAATGAATATTCTGAACATAAAACTTGAAGATATAGCTAATTACAAGAATTATTCTTAAATCTTTAAAGATATATGTTTTAACATCTAAGTTACAATAGAAAAATAGCTAACTAAAGAAATACATAATTTAGTTATATAAGGAACATTGGTTTTTGATATAGTTACGCTGTAAGATGCCAGTACAAGGTTGAATACGCTGGAAATGCATTGCTCCTGACTGCGAATTGAGTTCGCCTGCAGGCTAGCAGATGGTGTAGAGTAGACAGGAAAATTTTGCCTCAGCTTTGGACACAGCAGTCTCATCCGGTGTCTGGAAAATTGCTAAGATGGAAGACTTCCTGCTGTTGGAAGAGAAGAGGTCTCGGAAGGGCTAATGCGTAGCTAAGATGGCGGTAGGCCGACAGAGGGCGACCGCAAAGAGACGTCTGGAAGCTGGCAAGGAAAAACGCAAAGAGACGTCTGGCAGGTGGCCAGGAAAAACGCAGAGAGACTTCTGGAAGGAAAAACCCAAAGAGACGAAGGGACTTATCTGCCATAGCTTATATAGGGCCTAGGGATTAGGCGCTAGTAAGGCGTGGCAATGCGCGAAAACTTCGGAAAACCCAAAATACAAAATCTATAAAATGAAGAAAAATGATAATTATAAGCACGGCAGAAATAAAAACTGGTGATTAGAGGTAGTTTTAGAGTTTATTGAACATAAGTAAATAGTTAAAAGTGTTTAAAACGAGAAAAAAAATACATGGAGGAAAAAACTTAGCGACTGCTCTGTGCTCGGAACATGGAAGGGTAACCTGTCGGGAGGATAACCATAAAGAGTGAAAAATGCTTAGGTAAGGTAGAGGTTCCTACGACAACCTGTCTTTCTTGAGGTCTGCTCCTTGTTGTTACTATCTGTAATTAATAATCACATGATAAACATTTAATTGTCATCTTCCAGCATAGGTATTCATATATTTGTCCTCCTTTTAGCCCTGATCTGAAATCCACATGTAGGGAACGAAACGTTGGCTTTCCAAAATAAAAAAAAAGATCAAACTGAAAATCCTGACTATTAATCTACCTATTGTTAAGAAAACCAGTTGAATATTACAAACCTCTAAATTATATGTTATTATATTATATGATCGGGGAGCGGGGTAGCCCACTGGTAAGGCAGTGGACTTCTGTGCTTAAGGTCCCGAGTTCGAATCTGACATGGCTTATATCTTTATTATTCCCCACAGTTCGTCTCCTGGGCCGAGAGACCCTCCTGGGGCAAACCCAGCCTCTATAAAGTGGGTACCCTCAATTGAAAAATTAAGGGGAAAGAACCTGGCGGTTGTACGTGATCACGGTCAAATCACCTCCTTGCACGACCGCTGACCAAGAAACAGTACTCTTCCTTACATAGTACTGAACCCAAGACCCCTTATGGGTTGTAGTGGTACAAGTTTTTTTTTTTTTTTTTTTTTTTTTTATATTATATGATCTTAATAATACTAACTACTGTAATATTGAATGAGTTAAAAATTACAATGCTCATAGGGTAAGTATTTCTTCGCATCATTAGCTAATTCCTATTGGCTATATCCTAGCTACTCCTATATCATAGCTAATTACTTGATTGGCTTATTCCTAAATTAGTTTATATGCAGTTTTTATTATTATAGTATCAAATGCATTCCTTGAAAATTTGATTTTGTTCAATAAAACTGTAATTTTTAATGCTTATCATCAATGAACTGTTTCTGTAATTAAACCTCAAATAAAGTATAAAATTGTTGTAATTTATATACAACTAGCTGTATATACCAGTTTCAACCGGAGAATTTCATTTTTTAAATCTATAATGTAAGACTTTCATCGACTCAAACTTTCGATTTCATAAAAACCAATGTAAAGTGTGATCAAAACGATTTTTATAAAAATAAATAATACTCCCAGAGATTGGCTGAAGTTAAGCACCTGTATGAAAGAACCACTGAGCGAAATTTGGAGAATTTAGGACAAACGGTATGGATTTCTATAAAGAACAAACAGACTTTCATCTTTATTTACTTAGATTATAGCTGTATATCCCGGTTTCACACGGAGAGTTTCATTTTTCTATTGAAATGGTCGATTTCGTAAAAAAACCATTGTAAAGCGAGATCATTACGATTTTTATACCAATAAAGAATATCAGCTGAGGTTATGCAATTTTAATATGCACAGGTGTTCGCAGCTGTCATCAAAGAACCACTGAGCGAAATTTGGAGAATTTAGGACAAACGGTATGGATTTCTATAAAGAACAAATAAACAAACAAACAGAATTTCATATTTATTTATATAGATTAAATCATGAAAAAAAATATCTAAAAACTTTCTTAAATGTTCATAATTTATCATAATCATAATTTTCATACTGTAATTTTTTTTTTTAGATATGGAGGTTTTCCGTTACCATTGTATCCGATGTCAGATCGCCCTCGAACCTGTCGCAGTTGCGGCGGAGATGTGACTTTTGAACTTCAGATTCTGCCAACGCTCATACCCAAACTTAAACTGCACCAGTCATCAGACACGCACTTAGAATTTGGATCCGTCTTCCTATTTTCCTGCCGACAATCCTGTTGGAGCCCTCAGGACTCTTACAAGGAAGAGGAGCTTGTTGTCCAAGCAGAGAGGATTTAGATTTAAGTCATAAGATATCTGTTAAACTTTCAAATTAAGTAATTATTAAATAGTTTTTCGTAGTAGGAGCAGATATATTAGAAAGGTACGATTATATTCCTAGCAGGTAAAAAAAAAATGAATAATTTCTTTTAAAAGTTTCTAAAATATATAGAAGAGATATGCTCTGTTAATATAGATAACTATTTAAATTACATATATTAAGAGTTCTTTATATCCTTTTGGGATTATTGATTGATTAGCCTTGATATTTAGGGTATGTTCGATCGAGTTTGGATTTGCTTGAGGTTATCGGTTTTAGTTGTGCGATCATTGTATATCTTAACGCTCTAAAAGTAATTTGTACAATGCTCATCCTAAGATACGAATTCCTTAGTTTAGAATTGTCCATAGCTCAATCTATACGTTATTTTAATGTAAAATTACAGGGCAGTGTTTATTAGGTAGGATTGGAATGTTGAAATTTATCCTATAAAATGAGTTAATTTTCTTGTATAATTCGTAAATGAAATTCATCATACTTAAGACATCTTACATAAATAATGCTGTAAGTAAAATATACAAAGAATTTGGTATTAAAGAGTAACTGCATCCTATGAGGCTTCTAAATCAAAAAGGGGTAACTTTTTAACCTTACGAAGCTTTGTGTTTTGTTAAGCAAATTAACTTTTTAAGTAAATTTTCATTTTAAGACGTAATTTTTTTCACGAATTAATATCATTTTAGTAGAAAGTGTATATATAACAAATTACAAAATTATTTTGTGTTGGCTAGTTTTATTTATTCTTCATCGAAAGATTTTTTTTTTTTTTTATATGATTTAAAATAAAATACTATTATCAGGCATGTATACATTTTAAAAATATAAGGGCAATGTTTTGATCACAGGAAATTAGTCTTCGGCACCAACCACAATATTTGTATTTTTTTTTTTTTTTTTTTTTTTTTTTTTTTTTTATGAAATGACAGGAGGACTAACCTAATATGTCACTTTCTGTTAAAAATTGGCATTTAAATTACAGAAGCTTTGTTAATAAATCAATAAAGCACATTTGTACCTATGAATATTACATTTCAAAAAAACAAAAAACAAATTGTTGTGAAATACTATCGCTGATAATAGAGAGTCACCAATTGATAGAGAGAATTACTTCCAATCGTTTATTATCTAATGTCTTTTGTTTATGTTACATAAATATTTTTTGGAATATTTTCTTATTCCAACTACAAAGTTTATAAAAGATGCTAAAATTATGGGACCTTTCAAAGGGAGAGATCGAAGGCGTGTCATTCTTACTAGAATAAGGGATACTACTTCAGCAGAAGTATTTTAAATAAAATCACAAAGTATGTAACGAAATAATTTTTATATACACTATATTGTGGGAAACATGGTTTTAAATTTTTTAAAGTCAAAATGGCTAAATAGAGGCTTAATTGCTAGGTTAGGTTAAATAATGTTATCGGTGGCGACACAGATATTTAAGAACAGTAGGGGAGAGCGGGGTTGGTTGGCAACAGTTTTCACTTTTTTTATTGTTGAGTCGTTCCTGTTAATATAATCCCAATGGGGCTGATACCACTGTAAGTATTAGAGTACTTCAAGTATTTTTTTCACAACATAATATTTAATACTAAGATGATAGAAAATGTAGAATTCGTCAATCCAGAGTATGCCAACTAACCCCCTGTGTGGGGCAGGTTGGCCTGGAAGGTGGGGTTGTTTAGCCATCTCATTCAAGTACTGCTTGACATATATTATTGGTATTAAAAGCTGCACTATAATGGTATAATAATTTTGAATCGGTTTTTAAGGGAAAATAGAATGACAATAGAAGAAGATAGAAGTTTAGACAGTCGTCACTTTTTGCATAAGAAAAATTGCTCTCATCTTCCTCGCTGGAACTAAAGACAATTGGTAGTTTCACCTTTGATTATGTTTATCTTGCTTTTGTGAATTGCTACTGCGCCAAAAAAAAAGTTGAAGAGAGCCAACTAACCCCACAGGAGAGATCATATGAAAGATGACTGCCAGGACAGGGGAGAACAATCAAACAAGAATCTGTTTAGTCGAAAGGTTAGGTTTTTCAAAGGAGTTTAGGGCTATGTGAAGAGAATCAGAGTCAAATGTTTTTCCATGTCTTTAAACCAACTTTACTGAAAATATAAAAATTGTTGTAAAATCAATCAATGAAGCACACTCCTATCTACACTGTAAGCATCGGATTGAAAACTCAGGACAAGACTCCCGAGGTCGAGTGGGTCACATGGTACAATGGTGGGGCCTTCACAACAGTTGTGACGGAAACTATAAGTCAATGGCCAACCTACCCCCTATGCCAACCAACCCCGCTCTCCCCTACCAAAAAAAGAAAGAAAAAAAAGGAAGTGTTTGTTTATTTTTAATTTTTATTTCACACCTCACATATTGTTATTTCAATTCTTCTATTTACAAATCTTATAATATCACATAGTTTAAAACGAAGGAGATAATTTTTTAGTCTTATCTCTTATCTATCATAGATATGGTCGAGAGCAAGTATCCCACATTTTAGGTTAGTTTTATGTTGGTCGTGAGTTCTCTTCACTGTACAGTCGACTCCGTTTAATTGGGACATCGGATAATTGGGACCACCGCTTAATTGAGCCATTTTTAATAAAATAGAATCAAATATAGGTAAAATACCATCGCTTTATTGGGACAAAACATCGGCTAATTGGGTTAAAACCTTCTGGAAGTTAATGTAAAAACTATGAGACCCGGTCTTAATCGAATAACCTAAGTATCTGAGACCACGCCTGTTTCTTAATCAGAAGCAAGAAACCGCATCAAAAAGTTTAGTCACTTTTTTTTTCACAAAAAGGAAATTAGGAAACTCCTTAGGCGTCTTAAAGAAGTGCGCTAATTATCTTGGTTGTAAGTTTACAATGAGTGTGGCAATGCAGTTGATTCTTACCTGTTAAAAAAATTGATGTAAAAACACTTTCAGATTCATTTCTTATTTTGAAATTTTGTCTTTATCAGTATAATTTATATTATACACGAATAGTTATTTTGTTTATTTCTGATATTAAAACACCTATTTAATAAAAATACATTTTAAGAGTTAAATTAAACGTATTATTTTGACCCCATCATTAAATTAATAGGCGAGAATAGATACACCTAAATGCACTTATTAACTTGGTTTTCCCCCAAATACGAGGGGTGATCAAAAAGTTCCAGGACTGTTGAGATTGCGCGGCAATGGAGTGTCATAGAGCAGTGCGGTTGGCAGCATTGTTTAGCGTGACTCTTCCTGAGCTCAGCTGTTTATTCAGTTTGTTGATAACCTTCTTCATTGCAAAGTTACTGCTGTTTTCGTAAAAAAAAGTTTTTTGTGTTCGGCGATTTTGTGAAATGAATGTAAAGGAAGAGCAACGCGTTTGCGTTTGCCATTTCAAGAAGTTCCTGACAAACTTGAACTCTGTGTTCTTTCTGCTGCTCAGTCAACAGTCTCGGAACAAACTTTGCAGCCACCCTTCTCATCTGCAAATTTTCTGTTAAAATCTGTTGACACGAACCAAATGAAATGTTCAATTCTTCAGCCATCTCACGAATGGTTAGTCGACGATTAGAACGCACGAGACTGTTCAATCTTGCAACATGATCGTCGTCAGTCGAAGTTGATGGGCGCCCTGAACGAGAATCATCTTCACACGATGTCCGGCCTTCCTTGAACCTTTTGTACCACTCATGACACCTTGACCGACTCAGACATTCATCACCGAAAGCCACTTGCAACATTTGAAAAGTTTCAGTAAACATTTTACCCAACTTCACACAAAACTTTACGCAAACGCGTTGCTCTTCCTTTACATTCATTTCACAAAATCGCCGAACACAAAAAACTTTTTTTTACGAAAACAGCAGTAACTTTGCAATGAAGAAGGTTATCAACAAACTGAATAAACAGCTGAGCTCAGGAAGAGTCACGCTAAACAATGCTGCCAACCGCACTGCTCTATGACACTCCATTGCCGCGCAATCTCAACAGTCCTGGAACTTTTTGATCACCCCTCGTACACCGAAATGCACTTATTAACTTGGTTTCCTCCCAAAACTTTTCTAATATATGACATCAATTACCATACTTGTACGGTAGCCCTGTGAATAGGCGTATTTAGACATTTTTTATTTGCATTTACACGTGGATTCATGATTATTGGGGTCCTCCGCCTAATTAGGACAAAACAAATTTTCCCTTTATGGCCTAATAAAGCGGAGTTGACTGTCTATCATATTATTTTTTACTACTTTTTCCATTTGCCCTTAATTAGATTCACAACGCGAGTTCATTAAGGAGTCATTCAGTATTATTTTGCTCATTCAGTTCCTGATAGGTTAAATTTTATATTAACGTGATCCTTGTGGTCAGTACCACATGCTAATAGTCTTTTATGATAATAACCTAACTTTGTATTTAATATATAATTCTTCTGTAATTTTTTTATTATTCTACATCGTAATCAATAATTCATATTTTGTGTTGTCAAAATCTTCTTTTTACACTTGTCAATTTTTGAATCACCGTAGATAATATCGACTTATCTATTTTGAAAAATATTAATTTAATCATTATCGTGGATGACCACCTTGTTTTTAAATTATTTTAAATAATTTATTTTTGAAGAGAAAAAATTTGGCTCCGCCAGGAATCGAACCCGGGTCTTCCGCGTGACATGCGCGGGATGCTTATCCATTACACCTACACGCTTCTAAACGGTGCCAAATCCTTCCTCTTCACTGACCCCTCTTCACCCCTCCCAAGATCTCGCAAGTTTTGCGAGTATTTACGGGAGGTGGACAATTTTTGTCCAACTTTTCGGCATCTCTTGACTTTCGTCAATTTTTTAAATTATTTTATATTAATTTAATCATTATCGTGGATGACCACCTTGTTTTTAAATTATTTTAAATAATTTATTTTTGAAGAGAAAAGATTTGGCTCCGCCGGGAATCGAACCCGGGTCTTCCGCGTGACATGCGCGGGATGCTTATCCATTACACCATGCAGTCACTTCCAAACGGTGCGCATGTCACTCGGAAGACCCGGGTTCGATTCCCGGCGGAGCCAAATCTTTTCTCTTCAAAAATAAATTATTTAAAATATTTTGAACAAAATTTTTTTTCTTTTTTTTTTATAGAATACAACCCTTTATTGATATTAATACATTCTGTCTTTTTTTTTCGAGACAGTGGTAATATTGCTGATTGAGCGCATTCACACTTTGCAAAATATAATGGTGAAATAATAATAACATAGCTATCTATATTAATTATTATTTTCAAATTTAATAGTTTTACACTAGTTATTTAATGCACTGATAGATGTTTAAATTAGCACTTATATAATAAAGATTAAATGTTGTTTACTTATTTATTTAAACAGGGTTAGAGACTTGCTAGTTATGAGGTAAAATTAATTTGTATTTTGTATTATAACACTAATTTTATTATTTTATTATATTTATTACAAATTTTTCGAACTCCAGGGCCATCTTCAGTGGGTACTTTATAATAATTGCTACGTATCATATTATTGTATTGGTGCAAAAATAATGAAGGATTAAGAAAAAAAAAAATTGTATTATAATTTTTATAAAACTAAGATTATTTATATTTATTTTCCATCATTATCAACACATCGTTTGTTTGTTTGTTTAACGTCACTTTATGCCACTGAGGCTAATCGGACGATGCTACAGTGGGAGTCCTAAATTTTGCCTATCCTGGTATAATTAAGATAGGGATCTTTAACGAGTACCTGACATCGTACAGGCTCGGGACCTCCATTTTACGTCCTATCCGAGGGACTGCATGACTAAGAATTTTTTTCTACCATTAAAAAATCCTAGGGCCACCGCTGGGCGCGAATCTGCGACCTTTAGTATTGTAGGCTGCCATGCTAACCACTATACCACAGGTGACCCCTCAACACATCGTTGCCAATGTGTCAGAAGCATTTTTATTCCAAATTAAAAAAAAATCTTTATCTAAACTGTCAATAACCTCGTGGAAGGCATTTTCGGTTTCACTTCGGTCTCTAAAATTTTTCCCCCTAAGAAGTCGTCTAAATGACTGGCCTGACCGTCTCATGTTGTCATATAGGATCCATTTTTCATTACATGTAACAATTCGATTAAGAAACGGTTCATTTTGGTAGCGAAACAGAAGAGAATTTCAAATTTCAAAACGCTGATTTTTTTGGATGTCGGTCAATTCGTGATGTATCCACGTATCGAGCTTCTTTACCTTACCAATTCGTTCCAGATGGTGGACAACCGTTGAGTGGTCAACACTAACTTCTCTCGCAATGTCCCGAGTAGTTTTACGAGGGTTTGTTCTACCAAATCCCTCTGCTGCCAGTGTAATATGTAATATGTCCTACAGCCTACGTAGTATAATATGTAGGAAATATTTTAAGACCCAATGAAGACGGCCGTGGAGGTCGACACATTCGTAATACAGAAAATAAAATAATAAAATTAGGAGAGACTAAGATAAAAATTAATTTTTCCTCATTAAATGTTGTTTTACAAATATAATAAATGTTTTCAAAGCCCCGTTGGGCTTTAAAATACTCGCTCCCTTTGATATTAAATTATTGCGCTATTTAAATATTTTTAGAATTTAATAAATTAGCATTGTTGTCATTGATAGAGATATTTAACATTTAATCGTCATTTTTTTTATGAGAAAGTTGTACTCTGGGATAAAATTTATAAAGCCTGCTTTTTATATATTTTTGTTTCTTTTTTAAAAATCTCAATTCGTTATGAATTTTTAATGGCTGATCTTGACATCGCAGTAAAGTAGTTGCTCAGTTTAGTGTGGACTTTTGTCATGAGCATATATCATGTCAGAAGTCCATAAGCTATAATCGGATGACAGCTCTTGAATCCTGTGAATAAACTGTATATTAAACATTTAATTGTATTGATATCTTTTGATAACAGTCATGTTGCAAAAGCCTATAAATACAATTTTATTTAAAAATAGGGTTTGGCCTAATTTGCTCAATATTGGTTTCTAGGTTATTAATAAGAGAGAAAAATAAAGTTACGCTTAAAGAAATTTCATTTTTATTTCGATCATAAAATTTCAACATAAAATATTACACAATTTTACGAAAAACAGGTCCTCCTAAGCTGTTAAGGCTGGAAATAAAGTGTAGAGATAAGATGAATTATATTAGTATTAGTTGGCTGCAAAAACAGTGACGGTTATATTAACCCATAGAAAGGGTAACATTTGTTTGTTTATTTTTGCATTAAGGCGTAAAACATTGGGGTAACATTTAAAAATGTTGAAAAATTTAGGTATTTTTGTTTTACGATAACTTGGAGGGTAAAAATGAAATTTGAGGGAAATTACTTATTTATTTAAAAATAGGGGTTAGAGATTTGGAAATTATTAAGAAAAGTAATTTGGATCTTCCTCTCTACTACTGTTTATTTTATTTTATACATTACAAACGTTTCGACCTCCGAGGCCATCTTCAGTGTTTCTTAAATAACTGCATCATACTACATTCTATCAATCAATCAAAAAAGTAGTATGATGCAGTTATTTAACCCTTTAACCGGGCGGGACGTATAAATGCATCCTTGAAATATATGTTGTACCCTGGAACTGGTGGGTCTTATATTTTCGTACAACAGAGGTATTAGTCATAGATACATGTATCTACGTGAATATATATATATATATATATATATATATACATATATATACATATATATACAACAAATATTTCAGAACGTCTACATACGTCCCGCCCAGTTAAAGGGTTAAAAAACACTGAAGACGGGCCTGGAGGTAAAAAAAAAAATCTGGTGCGTGCGCGCAACACACAACTTTCACTTACCAACTTACTTAGATTAGAAATTGACGTGTTTTGCTAATTATCATTTCCCAAAGTCACACATCTTTCTACATTCATATCTTATTTTTGTTAATCGTTAAAGCCGTTTTTGAGTAAATAAAAAAACCCGTGAAAATGATACAAAATTAATTAAGTAAAGTCCCCCCTCCCGTAGATCAATTTTGATGAAATTTTTACAGTCACATCTCGGGCATATAAATACATCAAATACAAAGTTTGATCAAAATCGTTAAAACCGTTTTTGAGTAAATAAAAAAAACACTTGAAAATTATACAAAATTTATTAAGTAAAGTCCCCCCTCCGGTTAATCAATTTTGATGAAATTTTTACAGTCATATTTCGGGCATATAAATCGATCAAATACTCAGTTTAATCAAAATCGTTAGAGCCGTTTTTGAGAAAATCGAAAAAAACGAAAAAAGTTATTAAATAAAGTACCCCCTCCCTTTGAGCAATTTTGATGAAATTTTTGCTGTCACATCGCGGGCATATACCTACACTAAATACCCAATTTCAGGTTCCCACGGTTTATAGTTTTCGAGCTAGTCTGTTCACATACACACACACACACACACACACACACAGACACACACACAGACCATTTCGCGGGACTTGGTTATTTCGACTCAGGGGGTCCCAAAACGTGTATTTCCGTTGAAAACCGGAAGTCGAAAATTTTCACGATCGCAATACTTCCACTTACTATATATTTCATATATAGGTAAGTGAAAGTAAAAAAATGTATTGATTTTTCCTCATTTTTTTGGTTACATTGTATAACAAACTTAGCTCGTACCATCTTTACCAGAACTTAAAAATTTAGAATTTACAGAACTATTATACTCCGCTTACATAAATTGAAAGATGAACAAAACAACTGTTTTTAAATATATATTTATTTAAAGATTAGAATATTTGAAATGAAGAGTTTCATTGAGTGAAGGATTATTTTTCTTTGTTTGTTTACTAATTTTTTTGATGTCACTTTATGCTTCTATGGTTAGTTGGAGTCCTAATTTTTGCCTATCCAAGTATAATTAGGATAGGGATCTTTAAGAGTACCTGGCATCGCACAGGCTCAGGACCTCTTTCTTTTCTCTGAAGGATGCCTTATCCTAGAATTTTTTATTCCTTTTAAAAAATCGTTGGGTCACCGTTTTGCATGCATACCTGCGATGTTGGTTCTTGTGCTGACCATTTACCGCAGGTGAACCCATCTAACAGGATTTCAGACAGCAATGAATTTTATATTTACTGTATTAGGTACATATAATTCAGACTATATGAAAGAAGGGGATAAACTTTAAAAAAAAATTAATTCTCTATGTTGCTGTTGTACTTAAAGGCTTTTGCAACCATCAATATGTATTTATCAATTTACTGTAACAGGCTAGTTATAACAAAAATAATAATAATCTGATTGGTTCTTTGCTTGAATTATTTTTATTGGTCTATTATTGTGGCCATGGCAACATACTATTTTAACCTTAACCTCCTCTGGAACAAGTTGCCATTTTGGGTAAAGATTGTAATGAAATATTTTTTTTAAAATTTTATTTAAATTAAATTTCATGATTCAATCCACATCTTTTCAAGACTGGAACTTAAATAATAATTGCTATTATATATTCATTACTAGTACTGTTAGTTAATGGAAACTAACTAATCCTTTAGGATTAGCACTTCCTATTCGTTGAAAAATAAACAACTAACTTCTATGGGAAAGGGTATGGTGCAGACAGTGCTAACCCTCAAAAGTATATTTAATATTTACTACATATCGTCAGCACACTGGTAAAGTTACGAATCTGATTTTTTTTGCAAAAATTATTTTTTTGGTTAAATCTTACACTTAGAGCCTATCACAGTATATTATAGTAAACTTGCGAATCATTATCTTGACCTGTTAATGTATAAATCGTGCTGTACACTTGTGTAACCGGTGGTTTTATTTAAAGTATTTAATATTTAAAGTTACTATTTGCTTTCCAGAAAAATTTAATTTTCTCTGATTCGCAACTTTGCCATTGTCTCAAAGATATAGTAGTATATAAAATGTGTTACTTCTTCGATTTCTAATATTGTTGAGAAGTAAACATTCTATCTTCTCATATGAATTCATAGTATTTTCCTGACATTTCAGGGTTACCTTCATCCATCATCCATTCAATTCAATTTCATTCTAGGTTGATATGATCAAACTGTTTCATCTTGATATGATCAACTGTATCATCTGTAACTCGCTTAAAAGCTCTTTTCTACCATTATTCTCTTCCTCCATATTATCCTTAATCTTCTATTATATTTATTTGTAGGTATATATTCTCGTTGAAAATATCAAGTAAACTTTTGAGGGTTAGCAGCAGGGATGTGTCACATAAATAATATCAATTCTTTACATTATCAAATTCATTCTTACAATACAAATTCTTTATGTTGACTGTAAAGAATAGTATTGTTTACCTTGAACGAAATACTCTGAACTTAAATTATTTTCTCTGATATGTTACCCTGAACACATTGTATGCGGGACACGTAAAATTACGTTTTTTCACAAAAGTATTATTACGTGATCTGCCCTCTGTTCACTGTTTGCAAAAAACGTAATTTTACCTGTCTCGACTACTACGTGATAATATAATTTAGGCAAAATTAAAAATATGTATTTAATATATAAAAAATATAAAGATACACCTTGGTATGGCTACCTCCGGAATAAATTAAAACAAAAGTTGACTTTTTTGGATGTAGGGTTTCTCAAAAGAGTAATTCAGTTAGACATTTTATTTATTTTTTTTTTACTTGTAATTGTTACCAAGTTTGTGAGACTATAAACATTATTTTTAATTCTTTACGTATTCTTTGCGCTATTATCCATTTTTTACCGTAAAGTATAAAGAATTATTAATTTACGCGTAAACGCACATCCCAGGTTACTACTATCTGTAGACAACCCCATCATATGATGGCCACAGTAATGGACAAATGTTTTTTTTATACCTCTTTGCATTTATCAATTTAATTCTAATTTGTTTTGTTTTTTATGTACTTAGAAAGTTAAATAAGTAAATGAGATAGCATTCTGTTAGTATTTGTTTCAAGGTAGCTGCAATTGTTTGAATATTGCATTTTTTTTTTTTTTTTTTTTACATAGTATCATAAATGATATCATTCTTTCCAAATTCCCGTTGCAATTATCATCCTATGATGATCGTTCGTACATTTTTGTAATTGTAAACTCACTCGCACACTTAGAAAATATTTTTGTAGATTCCTCTTTGAACACTTAATAAAACATGAATAAATAGTTAGGATAATTTGTCAATTCCTCTTTAATTGGAATCAATAATTACTTTAATCAAGTAAAAATAAGGTAAAATAAATAAAAAAATTAATTGATGGTTTTTAAAATTGATATTTTAGATTTGTTTTTTAGTCTCATAATTTGTAATAATAGTGTTATTATTATTATGTTGTAATAAATTATCTGTGATTGATTAAATAATATGTTTTGCCTGTTTTATTTCTAGTCATTTAAGTCATTTCGTCTAGTTTGGTGTTTAGTAGTTTAATTAATTATACTAGTAGTTTAATAGTTTAATTAAATGGATCATTTAATTGATTGTATTAATATTTAATTTTAATAATTAAAAATTGATGTAGATTTGTTTAGTTTTGTTTAAAAAAAAGAATCATTTTAAAATAAATAAAATTCAGTGTTTTTTTTTTTTAATTTGTTTCCTCATCCATAAATAATCTTTAAAGAATACCACTAAATTAAAAATTTAAAAATTAAAGCTTGAGTTGTGAACTTAAGATACTGACTGAACCGTGGACATTAAAAAGTGCCTAACCAGAAGCAATACCAAATGCAGGTAAAAGAAAAAAAAACACAGCATTGAGTTAAAATCATTTACGCATATTTAAAAAATCTGGTGCGATGCACACAACACACAACTTTCACTTACCAACTTATTTAGATTAGAAATTGAAGTGTTTTGTTAAATGCCATTTTGCAAAGCCACACATTTTTCTAATTCATTTATTTATTTTTTGTTTATATTTGCTTTCTAAAGTATACTAAATTTTTTTTTTAGTAAATAAAAGTTTTTACTTGCGATAATTCGGGAATGCAAGCGTAATACTCAAGTTGTCTGATTTTATAATTCTCTATGTACTTGTTGAAAATTTCATTTAGTTACCATGAAACAAATAATTTCTATTAAAAGAATAGAACGGCTTTAATTATAAACAATGCTCTGTCATTTAAGGCGTACTTCGCATGCATGGTCTCATGAGGTGTGTTTTATGAGTTGACGGAATATTTTTCTTTTTTTCTCCTTTATATGTTTACTTGATTTTTTCATATTTCATATTTAGCCATTTTTTATTTTTAGGCGTAACAAGAGACAGTTAATTTCTCCATATAAACAAAAACAAAGGTACTTCGTAGGAAAACAAAAAAAGGCCTTCCCCATTCGAGCCCCCTCAGAACATTTAATAATGATAAAACTTATCTGGTATTAAAGAAAACTTTCATTAAACATGACGAATTTGATCAAAATCATTAAAGCGGTTTTTGAGAAAATCGAAAAAAACGTAAAAATTAGGAAAAAATTATGAAATGAAGTGCCCCCTCCATTTGATCAATTTTAAGGAAATTTTTGCTGTCATATTGTGGGCATATACCTAACTTTATCAAGATAGTTTTTGAGCTCGTCTGTTCACACACACAGACCATTTCGCGGGACTTGGTCATTTGGACTCAGAGGGCCCCAAAACTTGTATTTCCGTTGAAAACCGGAAGTCGAAATTTTTCACGATCGCAATACTTCCCCTTACTATATATTTCATATATAGGTAAGTGAAAGTAAAAATAAAAGTTAATCTATAGCTAACAACAATAAAAGGAAATTGTTAAAATTGATATGTTACTAGTTTATTAAGTATGGTCTAGATATATTAAAAAGTTTATTAAAAAAAAATTATAAATTTTTATTGGGGTAATATTAAATGTATATCAAATTGTGAAATAATGTTTTTTTCAAGTTGTAGATTTTATCATTCACAGGGACCCCAAAATGTGTGTTTCCGTTGAAAACCGTAAGTCGAAATTTTTCATGATCGCAATACTTTCCCTTACTATATATTTCATATATAGGTAAGTGAAAGAAAAAATACATGTTTGTAGATACATTTAATCCCTATAAACAAGAAACAGTTAATTGTTTGTTTAACATCTCTTTGTTCCAATAAGGCTAATCGGACGATGCTACAGTGGGAGTCCTAAATTTTGCCTATCCAGGTATAATTAGGATAGGGATCTTTAACGGGTACCTGATATCGTACAGGCTGACCTCCATTTTATGTCCTCTCTTACTGACGGCCATAGTCAAGGATTTTTTCCTCCCTAAAAATATATTAAAAGTTAATCAAACACATAATAATGAGTATATACATAAGTGCACCTCCCTCTTCCTTAATTAGTTCTTTAATAATGTTGAATTGTTTTGCTGTAGGTGCTGTAAATATAAAATTATTTATAGCGTATTTTATATTATGTAACTGTTTATTTAAAAATGGCACAAAAGATGTTTCAGTTCTTGTTTATTATTTATTTCAGACTGTCTAGTTTTGCATAAACGGTGACGGTTATATTAACATAGAAAGGATAAAATGTAAAAATGTTGAAAAATTTAAGTATTTTGGTTTTTCGTTAACTTGGAAAAAAAAAAAATTAAATTGGTGAAAAAATTAAAGCTAAATTACATTAAGCATAAAACATATTATTGTTTACCTTGAATGTAAACAATTCTTTTTTTAATTTTATTTATTCATTTGCCATGCAATTTAATTTTTAAGATAAGAAAATAGAAATCCATACCATTTGTCCTAAATTCTCCAAAGATAAGATTTACGAAATCGACTTTGAGTCGCAGAAAAATGAAATTCCTCAGGTGAAACTGGAATATCAGGGAATCAGGGCCTCTTTCATACCAGGTGTGAATGAAAATATACTGGGTATATTCTTTATTGTTATAAAAATCGTTATGATCTTGCTTTACATTGGTTTTTACGAAATCGACCATTTGAGTCGCAGAAAAATGAAATTTCTCAGGTGAAACTGGAATATACAGCAAGTACAATTTTTTTTTTTTTTAATAAATATTTATTGAAATTTACATCTGTATTTACATATAATACAAGTACAAAATAAAAATTAAAATTAAAAATACTAAAATTTTAGTTATACGCCTGATATGCCCTTCGATTCAAATTCATGTAAAAGTGGAATTCTCGTAATCTCATAAATAAAACCCCTACTGTATCAGAACTTAAAAATTTAGAATCCACAGAACTATTGAACTCCACAAAAATTGAAGGATAAACAAAACAGCTAAATGTATTTTGGAGAATGAAGAGGCATGTGAATCCTGAAAGGATTATTTTTTACACCAATCCCCCCTGAAATTTATTTCTGGTACCACCACTCATTCCTTCTAGATACTATAAATATAAAATTATCAATAGCATATTTTATATGTTGTAACAGTTTATTTGGTTGTTTCATAAAAGTTGTTTCAGATTTTTTTTTTATTTTTATTTTTTTAATTTCACTTACCTATATATGAAATTTATAGTAAGTGGAAGTATTGCGATCGTGAAAATTTTCGACTTCCGGTTTTCAACGGAAATACACGTTTTGGGACCCCCTGAGTCAAAATAACCAAGTCCCGCGAAATGGTCTGTGTGTGTCTGTGTGTGTGTGTGTGTGAACAGACTAGCTCAAAAACTATAAACCGTGCGAACCTGATATTGGGTATTTAGAGTACGTATAAGCCCGCGATGTGACAGCAAAAATTTCATCAAATTTGCTCAAAGGGAGGGGGTACTTTACTTAATAACTTTTTAAGTTTTTTTCGATTTTCTCAAAAACGGCTCTAACGATTTTGATTAAACTGAGTATTTGATCTATTGATATGCCCGAGATATGACTGTAAAAATTTCATCAAAATTGATCAACCTGAGGGGGGACTTTACTTAATAAATTTTGTATCATTTCCAGGTGTTTTTTTTATTTACTCAATAACGGTTTTAACGATTTTGATCAAACTTGGTATTTGATGTATTTATATGCCAGAGATGTGATAACCAACATTTCATCACAATTGATCAACCGGAGGGGGGACTTTACTTAATAAGTTTTGTATCATTTTCACGTGTTTTTTTTATTTACTCAAAAAAGGCTTTAACGATTTTGATGAAACTGGGTATTTGATGTACTTATATGCCCGAGATATGACTGTAAAAATTTCATCAAAATTGATCTACGGGAGGGGGGACTTTACTTAATAAATAAAGAGGGACCGCATAGCCAAGGATTTTTTACTCCCTTTGAAAAATCCTAGGACCACCACGGGATGCGAATCCGTGACATTTATTATTGTAGATTGCTATACTAAGTTTTATATTTCTTAATTATTACTACAGAACAAACAAAAAAAATTGTCATTGAAGAAAAAAGTTTCGTGTGCTTCCTTTCCGGTAGCACTTAAATACGCCATTTAAAAAAAAAATGTCTATTTTTAGTTAAAGAAAGGAGGGTACTGAGTGAAAGTTGTGTGTTGCGCGCAACTCACCTGATTTTTTCCTTATTTTTGTAAGCTGCCTTGAAATCTTAATAGGATAAAATATAGGTCTGCCAATAAGATTTCTAAGTGAACTTTTTTATTTTTTATTTTGTGTAAATGTTTCTTTTGGGCGCTAATATTAAATGCCCTTAAGTGTGGCATATTGTATTATTTCTATATCAATAAAAGAAAAAAAAAAAGTGAACTTTTAAAATTGTACTGCCAGAAACTGTTGATTGAGTACTGTTCTTGCCCCTTCAATAACTGAGGATGAAGTACCGCATTACCGAACGAAATAGCGGGTGTTGACGAATTAAGGGGTAACATTTTAATGGGGAGCTAATACAATTTAAAAACAATTTTAAACAAAATTACTTGATTGAGAATAGATTTAGTTTATCTCAATACTTCAAAGACTTTAAAAATTAATCATACAAATTTTCAAATTTATAAACGACTTAAAATACTCTTCTCCCTTTTTTCATTAAAATTGAAAATACAACAAACTGAATACATACACCTACTTACTTAAACCCATCTGGACACACGATTCACAGATTTACAGCTTAGCAAAGAGGACACACTTAAAAAAATTACAAAGTTTTCAAAAATTTTGAGACTAATAACGGACGCTCCCAGGTACGTAAGTAACTAAACTCTACTATCGGACAACACATAGGAACTCTTTATTCACGCTTTTATGTAAAATTGCGCGGACATAGGAACAGACTAGTAGCGACACGGCCAAGGCTGATATGCTTGTAGCAAGGCGGCTAAGAAGAAGCTGGATGAGAGACCGGCTCTACTGAGGTATCAAGAGGTGCTGCTGGACACTTTCCTGCCCTCATGCCCAAAATGCCTTCCTCACGTATTAATACTTAGAAGCCATCACATTCGCTGATTGTTGCAGGTTGCTGACAGATGTGATTCTAAGTTTGAGGGAAAAAAAATGTATACAGTTGATTGAGAATTTCAAAGAGTGGAGTAACAATAATCGCAGAGAAAAAAAAATTGTGCAACACACAACTTTCACCTACGAACTTACTTCGATTAAAAATTGACATTTTTCGATAATATGTAAACGCCATTCCTCAACTTCACACATTTTTCCACATTTGTATGCCTATATTTGTATATATCCAATAGTTATAGGCGGGCGCAAGCGACGGTGCTGCTTCTGCGACGGCGCTGCAGGGACTAGAGAAACGGGGATAAAAGCGGGGCCATTACCTGGAATTCATAGGGTTTTTTGGCGTTTTTAATTTATTTTTCCATAATTAAAACCCGATTGAGCAAAAAATCATTTGAAAAATATCTAATAGGTATTGCTCGGTCCCTCAGTGTTCAATTAGAAAATCAAAAGACGTGTCATTCCCTTTCATTTCCAAAAAATAAAAAGCTTCTTAAAGAGTTGATTGTAAAATTAAGAATAGATAAGCCTGTTTCGAAACATATGACGATATGTAGTCTTTATTTTAAAGAAAGAGACTATACTTATCCAGGTAAATATTAGTATTTGATATTTTATTATTCCAAAATGCTAGTTTTATGCAAATAACATTGAGACCATAGTGTCATAGATTTGTTTTTCTTTTTTAATTTTCCCCATTTTTCTATTACATCCGTTGTGCTTAATTGTTCCATGTTTTCAATGCGAAGCCTGAAAGTTTTGAGAAATAAATAAATAATATGACAAAGAATCTAAGCTGTCATAACAACGATTGTGTGAATAGGTAATTAATGTTATTACTAACCGAAAAACGTCGAGTAAAGTTACAATGATGTGTTTGCATTTACCAGAACTACCAGCTTTACACGTACAATGACAAGAAAATTGCTTATTATTATTAATAAATTTGATTTCCACTTTTATTTGATGGGGCAGTCCTTTAAGATTGCTAGTTGAAAGGCACGAGGCTTGTAAAATAACTGTTTTTTTATTTTTAGATATTATTCCACATGTAAATATGTGGTTTGCATCAATAATAGCTTGCCCATCAATTAATGGTCTTTTAAAATTACCAATTATCTCTATCACATCAACTAGGTCTAACACCGTTCTTTCCGACATTTTGCAAAACTACTAGCGCACCCTATAGTCGATTGCGCCCGCCTATAGAGTGTTTGTATATCAAAATTTGAATGTTCTCAGTACTTTTCGATTATTTACTGCTTATTTCTTTTTTTAAGGGACCTAATTTCATCAACAGTCGAATTTTTTTTTACTGCTTGCTTTTTTTTTTTTTACTTGCTGTATATATTTACATAAGATACCCAGTTTGATCAATATCTGTAACAATTTTGATAAAACTGGGAGCGTTTTTGAGAAAATAAAGTAATAGACGTGAAAATGAGACAAAATTTTGGTTTGGTATGTCAATATTTTAATTGATGAATAAAATAATTGTTCTATTCTTATATAATTATTCTATTCTTCTATCGCTCTTTGTACATTACTAATGTTTGATATTTTTATTGGCGTATCTAGACTATTTTTAGAAATTAGGGGTAATTTATTTTGAGGACTTCAAAAATTAATAAATAATAAAATTCCACCCCTATTTTTAAAATTGTCTGTAGTATTTAAGCTTTTTTTTACTTTCAGTAAGTATTGCGATCGTGAAAAATTTCGACTTCCGGTTTTCAACGGAAATACACGTTTTGGGAATCCCCCTGAATCGAAATAACCAAGTCCCGCGAAATGGTGTGTGTGTGTGTGTGTGTGTGTGTGTGTGTGTGTGTGTGTGTGTGTGTGTGTGTGTGTGTGTGTGTGTGTGAACAGACTAGCTCAAAAACTATAAACCGTGCGAACCTGAAATTGGGTATTTAGAGTATGTATAAGCCCGTGATGTGACAGCAAAAATTTATTTAATAACTTTTTAAGTTTTTTTTCGATTTTCTCAAAAACGGCTCTAACGATTTTGATTAAACTGAGTATTTGATCTATTTTTATGCCTGAAATATGACTGTAAAAATTTCATCAAAATTGATCAACCGGAGGGCTGACTTTACTTAATAAATTTTGTATCATTTTCACGTGTTTTTTTTATTTACTCAAAAACGGTTTTAACGATTTTGATCAAACTTGGTATTTGATGTATTTATATGCCAAAGATGTGATAACCAACATTTCATCACAATTGATCAACCGGAGGGGGGACTTTACTTAATAAATTTTGTATCATTTTCACGTGTTTTTTTTTATTTACTCAAAAACGGTTTTGATCAAACTTGGTATTTGATGTATTTATATGCCCGAGATGTGACTGTAAAAATTTCATTGAAATTGATCTACGGGAGGGGGGACTTTACTTAATAAATTTTGTATCATTTTCACGGTTTTTTTTTATTTACTCAAAAACGGCTTTAACGATTAACAAAAATAAGATATGAATGGAGAATAATGTGTGACTTTGGGAAATGATATTTAGCAAAACACGTTTATTTCTAATCTAAGTAAGTTGGTAAGTGAAAGTTGTGTGTTGCCCGCACGCACCAGATTTTTTTTATCTATTTGTTTATTTAGCCCTTTTCAACATTGATAGTATCTTTAAGCTCGTAAGTTCGGCTTATGCAAGATCCGTATCCGAACGAAAAAGGAGCGAAATCTATTTTTGTGTTTTCTAAGAGGGGGCGGGATTTTTGGAAACAGGTTTCATAATAGTCTCATAGTTTAGACTTTTGTTGTTTTTTTATTAAATGATGGTCGAAAAGATGACATTTGACTGTATTGTCTATTTAATTTTGTGTTCAATTAGAGCATGTGAGTCTTTTGTCCAAGCATGTCTTATAGAGCACTTTGATATGCGAAGCCTAAGTGACTGTTTAGAAATTGTCTCCATTTTAAAAATCCTACGAAATCTCGCACTTATAAATTCAGAGCAAGGAAAAAATAAAGAGGAAAGTTGTAGCCCCCCCCATTATATTTCAATAAATTTCATATCGTTGTGTACCTTGTAACAAAATATTTAAATCAAGCGAACGTTCCCAGAAAAATATGAGTTGCTACGATACCACAAAATGGCGTCCAAATATGGCGGAATGAAGAATTTGACTTGGGTTGGTTTTTCGGTTCATTGACAACTAGAATTTGGCTCAATTTTCGCACAATTGATCTTTTATTAACGTTGGATAGTCATAAAATAAGAATATGTAAAGAAACGTACAGAAATAATTGGTCTACATAACCGAAAATTCCTTTAAGCCAATTTTTTCAAGTCGTCCACTCAAAAGTTGAAAGTTGGAGTAAAATCTATATCTACTATTTATTCATAAATATGTTTATTTAAAAATCTGGTGCGTGGTCGCAACACACAACTTTCACTTACCAACTTACTTTGATTAGAAATTTGCGTGTTTTGTTAATTGCCATCAAAGTCACACATTTTTCTACATTCATTTCTTATTTTTGTTTTTATTTGCTCTCTAAAGTACACTACATTTTTTTTATTATCAAATAAAAGTTTTTACTAGTGATAATTCGGCAATGCAAGCATAATACTCCGAGTCGTCTGATTTTATAATTCTCTATGTAATTGTTGAAAACTACATTTAGCTACCATAAAACAAATAATTTCATTATTAAATATAAATTAAATACAATAAATAATATATAAATAATATACAATAATAACATAAATTAAAAGTTATGAAATAAATACCACATCTTTGGCATATACATACATCAAATACCCTGATTGATCCAAATCGTTGAAGCCGTTTTTGAGTAAATAAAAAAAAAACACGTGAAAATGATACAAAATTTATTTAGTAAAGTGCCCCCTCAGGTTGATCAATTTTGATGAAATTTTTACAGTCACGTTTCGGGCATATAAATACATTAAATTCTTAGTTGTATCAAAATCGTTAGAGCCGTTTTTGAGAAAATCGAAAAAAAACATTACAAAGTTATTAAATAAAGTACCCCCTCCCTTTGAGCAATTTTGATGAAATTTTTGCTGTCACATCGCGGGCATATACCTAGACTAAATACCCAATTTCAAGTTCGCACGGTTTATAGTTTTTGAGCTAGTCCGTTCACACAAACACACACACACACACACACACCATTTTGCGGGACTTGGTCATTTGGACTCAGGGGACCCCAAAACGTGTATTTCCGTTGAAAACCGGAAGTCGAAAATTTTCACGACGCAATACTTCCACTTACTATATATTTCATATATAGGTAAGTGAAAGTAAAAAAGTATCCCATAATAGGGCACTTTCCCCTACTTGTTGATAATTTGGTTTTTAATGTAATACCTATCAAAACTATGAAGTACTCCTCCGTTTGACCAATTTTAATAAAATTTTCGCTGTCATATCACGGGCATATACATATACCAAATACCCAATTTGAGTTTCGTACGGTTTGTGGTTTTTGAGCTAGTCTGTTCACACACTCGCGGGACTTGGTTATTTGGACTCAGGAGACAGAGAGCATTTTGGTGGTGGTTCCCTTTTGATGAGGTGCTCGTGGGTGAGCCTCGTGTGTCCGATCAGTCAGGACCACCTCCTCGCGACGGCTGCTGCGGCAAGAGCTATCCCATGCTTTCACGCTATTTTAATTACTCTCAATTTACTAGGTGCGCTTTCTTCCCACATCGTTTGCCATCTTCGTTGTTAAAGCCGTAGTGTATTATTATTTTTTTCTCTTATGTCATTTTTCCACCGTTTAAACCAGGCCCTTTTATTTGTTATTAATTGTAGTTTTTACTTTCACTTACCTAAATATGAAATATATAGTAAGTGGAAGTATTGCGATCGTGAAAAAATTCGACTTCCGGTTTTCAACGGAAATACACGTTTTGGGGTCCCCTGAGTCGAAATGACCAAGTCCCGCGAAATGGTCTGTGTGTGTGTGTGTGTGTGTGTGAACAGACTAGCTCAAAAACTGTAAACCGTGCGATCCTGAAATTGGGTATTTAGTGTAGGTATATGCCCGCGATGTGACAGCATAAATTTCATCAAAATTACTTAAAGGGAGGGGGTACTTTACTTAATAACTTTTTAGGTTTTTTTCGATTTTCTCAAAAACGGCTCTAACGATTTTGATTAAACTGAGTATTTCATCTATTTATATGCCCGAGATATGACTGTAAAAATTTCATTAAAATTGATAAACCGGAGGGGGGACTTTACTTAATAAATTTTGTAACATTTTCACGTGTTTTTTTATTTACTCTAAATCGGCTTTAACGATTTTGATCAAACTGGGTATTTGATGTATTTATATGCCCGAGATATGTCTGTAAAAATTTCATCAAAATTGATCAACCGCAGGGGGCACTTTACTTAATAAATTTTGTATCATTTTTACGTGCTTTTTTTTATTTACTCAAAAACGGCTTTAACGATTGTGACCAAACTGGGTATTTGATGTATGTATATGCCAAATATGTGATAGCGAACATTTCATCAAAATTGATCAACCGAAGGGGGGACTTTACTTAATAAATTTTGTATCATTTTCACGGGGTTTTTTATTTACTCAAAAACGGCTTTAACGATTAATAAAAATAAGATTTGAAGGTAGAAAAATGTGTGACTTTGGGAAATGATATTTAACAAAACACGTCAATTTCTTATCTAAGTAAGTTGGTAAGTGAAAGTTGTGTGTTGCGCGCACGCACCAGATTTTTCGTCTTTAATGTGCATTTTCTTTATCTTCTTTATGTATAATTTTTATAGGTTAAGACGTTTTTTACTTATGTATAATGTAAATTAAATTCTAAATATCATATTTTTATTTTTAAATATGGTTACAAGAATCATATAATATTTATATCAGCTGTAAATAAAAAACAAGTGAACGACGAACACGGCGATAGGCCGGTGTCACTAGTGTTTGGTAGCCGCTCGGGGAACGACCCACCACTGTTACCAACCGTTCCCTCACCCACCTCATCTCAACTATAACACCATAGGCGGGCGCAATCGACTATAGGGTGCGCTAGTAGTTTTGCAAAATGTCGGAAAGAACGGGGATAGACAGTTGATGTGATAGAGATATTTGGTAATTTTTAAAGACCATTAATTGAAGGGCAGGCTATCCTTCATGCAAACCACATAATAACATGTGGAATAATATCTAAAAGTAAAAAAACAGTTATTTTGCAAGCCTTGTGCCTTCAAACTAGCAATCTTAAAAGGCCTGCCTCATCAAATAAAAGTGGAAATCAAATTTATTAATAATAATAAGCAATTTTCTTGTTATTGTACGTGTAAAGCTGGTAGTTCTGGTAAATGCAAACACATCATTGTAACTTTACTCTACGTTTTTCGGTTAGTAATAACATTAATTATCTATTCATACAATCATTGTTATGACAGCTTAGATTCTTTGTCATATTATTTATTTATTTGTCAAAACTTTCAGGCTTCGCATTGAAAACTTGGAACAATTAAGAACAACGGATGTAAGACAAAAATGGGGAAAATTAAAAAAGAAAAACAAATAAGACACTATGGTCCCAATGTTATTTGCATAAAATTAACATTTTGGAATAATAAAATGTCAAATACTAATATTTACCTGGATAAATATAGTCACTTTCTTTAAAATGAAGACTACATATCGTCATATGTTTCGAAAGAGGCTTATCTATTCTTAATTTTACAATACACTCTTTAAGAAGCTTTTTATTTTTTGGAAATAAATGGAATGACACGTCTTTTGATTTTTTAATTGAACACATAGGGACCGAGCAATACCTATTAGACATTTTTCAAATGATTTTTTGCTCAATCGGGTTTTGATTATGGAAAAATAAATTGAAAACGCCAAAAACCCTATGAATCCCAGGTAATGGCCCGGCTTCTATCCCCGTTTCTCTAGTTCCTGTAAAGTAGCAGGAATTTCGATGCATCTCATGATGAAAGCTGATGATATATAAAGAAGGCGGATTTTCAGCTACACACTGATGTGAGGTACCTTTTATATATATATATATATATATATATATATATATATATATATATACTTTCACCATCTGAGTCTACAAGGACAGAAGAACCCCATCTTTTTTTCTTTCACTGATGAACAATTACTTTATTTATTTTTCCGTAAATACCTAACGTAAGATTTTGTTTGAAGTTTGTTTATTCCTTTTTAATTTTAACTCCTAGAAATTTAAGTTTATTTAATTTACTTTTTTCTTTACTTTCATAATTAAGTTATATTATAATTTTATGGGTTTAATGTTATTTTTAAGTTTTATTCTTCCTCAATATATATATATATTTGTTAACATTTGGAAGGGCCTTTTACTTTCCTTTTACCTTTATTGAATTTATTCCTATAGGTATATAGGCACCGTCCTTACCCACCACATATTTCATACAGTCCACTTACTCGTCTTTTCCCGCTAAGTGGGGAAGACTTAAAATCTCACCGGGGAAGGTTGGTGTTTCAATTGCGAAACGCCCCTGGTCCCAACAACACTCGTATTATCGTATCTTTCAAGGGACGCGCCAGATCTGAGGGCGACAACAGGGCACATCCTCGGCCACGGAGGCTCTTAGCTTCTTTTGCTGCCTTGTCCGCAAGCTCGTTCCCGATGGTGCCGGTATGCCCGGGCACCCATATAAATTGGACATTTTTTCCTTGTTCCCTGAGCATCGCTATATATTCTTGGATTCTTACAACGACAGGGTCGTCAGAGTACAATAGGTCAAGACCGCGTAACGCACTCAACGAATCAGTACAAATCACGATATTTTCATTTGAAGATGTCATGGAGTGGTAAAGAGCTTGAGCTATTGCATTTAGCTCTGCCGTGTATATATTACACTAGCATTTCCCGTCGCGGCTTCGCCCGCGAGCCTTTAAAATCAATTCTGTGACCATTATCTTGGTATTGATCTAATATAATATGTTATCTGATGTTAAGGAGATTTAGTAGAATCTGAGCTTCCGGTAGGTGGAATGTTGGAGGGGGAAGCTGCCGGCTCGTTAGAAGAGAGGGAGAGGCGCAATGGAGAGAGTTCACTAAAACCGCCGAAACAAAAAATGACTTACTCGTCGGGAACGCTTCATTTTTCGGCTGTAAAACATGGTTTTCGACGCCCAATAGGACCTTTCGAGTTAAACTCGTCGTATCAAATTCTTTATAATGAGTACTAATTAGATATATTTTCTGGAAGTTCGAAAATAGATCTCCGTTAGAGTTAAACGACAATTTCGCCATTTAAACGCCTTAGGGGTTACATTTTTGATATTCCTTTCTTAGTGGTTACCTACATCGCTTTTAAACTCTAAATTCCGAACTTCAAGTTTCTATCTATCATAAGTAGTTTTTGCTCTGCGTTGATCCTGTTAGTCAGGACAAAGCCTCTTATCGAGAAGAGATCGAAATAAACACGCACCATCCCCAATAATGGGAATCACAGTGTGAATAATTTGATTACCACTAATATTTAAATAATCAGTAGCCATATTTTATGTGAATGTCTATTTTAATACTATTGTAACGTTAATTCGATATTCAAATAAAAAACATATGGTTTAAAATCTCAACAATAGATTTCCGTTAGAGTTAAACGACAATTTCGCCATTTAAGCCCCTTAGGGGTTACATTTTTGAAATTCCTTTCTTAGTGGTTACCTACATCGCGTTTAAAATTTAAATTCCGAACTTCAAGTTTCTATCATTAGTAGTTTTTGCTCTGCGTTGATTCTGTCAGTCAGGACAAAGCCTCTTATATATGTAGAGATAACCCGTGGAGCTTGAATTTGTGAGTAGAGTCGGAGGTTATGAAGGCTGAAGTTGTGGCTATGTCTGTTTTTGAACCGTCGGTGTAGATAGCGAGACTGTTTGGTATTGAATTAATTAGCTGTTGTAGTTTGTTCTTGAATTGAATTGGCTGGGCTTCATCTTTTTTTAATTTAAGCTCATTCATTCAAAGTAAAAAAAAGAAAAAAAACAGTTTCTTGAGTTGTAACCATCTTCTTGCCGATGCGATATGACGTTCTTGAAAGGAGGGACCTTATTTTGTTATGTAGACATTACAAAAATATAACTTCATATAGAAAGTATTATTATATAATTTCGAATCGATCTAGGGCGGTGTAATCGAGGTATATAGACGCTCTCTGCTATCGATAGCGGCGGGGGTTGGAAGGGGTGGGGGTAGGGCAGTCAATAAGAGGGGGAGAGTGCGCAGAACAGTCGGGTGCCAGGATGGCGGCGAGAAGGGAGTGATCCGCGATCAGCCATGACCAGCAGGGACGTCACCTAGAGGTCAACATGGCAGGCAGGACCTGCTCGCTAGACGCCGCCGGTCACACATTCGCCAAGAAGACTTTCCACAAGCTACCCTCCACCTACTGCCACCACTGCGCCGAAGTCATCTGGGGGATCATACAGCAGGGATACATCTGCGAAGGTATGTACAAGATACTCTCTCGTATCAACAAACATATACGTATATACCTGGAACTCGTACTCGTAAACCCCTAAACACGAAAGCCTCATCATCACCTCCCCATCCCTCTCGCCTACCCCCCCCCCTATTTACATATACACCATAACCATACACACACACATACACACCATACATAAACAAATTACGCATGAATACGCACATAAACAACGCCCCAGGTACACGTACATGAGTATATGCGCCATCTAGCCCCAGCAGCACTCTCCCTCTCTGCCCAGAATCGATACTGATAACCTACAAACATCCAGCTATCATGGCGACCGGCGGAGGGCTCCCGGTTTTCCAGGAGTGTTCTCTTCTTCCGTTTCCTCTTTTACCATTACCACCCCCCCCCTCCAGGAAGAGTTACCACAATCCACATATTCGTATTTCCTTCATCTCCAATTCTAGCTCTATCTTTTGTAGTAAGAATTGCACGACCTGCAACAACAATACAAACTCGAACGAACTTGTTAGTTCAACATTCCTAATTTAAATTCAAAACCCTAAAAAAAAAAAATAAATAAAAAACTTAACTAAACTACCTACTAATCACATACAATTGATGCAACTTCTGACTCAAGACTATTCTAACTATAAAAAATAAAAATAACCAAAATTTAAAAGACCCAATCGAAGTTTATCCCCCCACCCTCCACTTTTCCTTTTATTACTGTTTCCAGCTAAAACGTTTCACTAATCTATATTTTTTTCTTTTTTTTTCCTTTCTTACTAATTTCTGTTTGGATGATTATTACTTATTTTATTTGTAGATGTAGTATGATTATTCCTATATATTTCAATTTACTGATGAGGTAGATAATATAATGAAATATAGATCTTTATCTTTTATACTAGATCTTGCACGACCTGCAACACCAATACAAACTCGAACGAGCTTGTTAGTTCAACATTCTTAATTTAAATTCAAAACCATAATAAATAAAAAAAATAATAATAATAAAAATAAAAATAAAACTTAACTAAACTACCTACCAATCACATATCATTGATGCAACTTCTAACTCAAGACTATTCTAACTTTAATAATCAGTAATAATAATAATTCTAACTTAAAAGACCGAATCTAAGTTTACCCCCCCCCCCCCCAAACACTTTTCCTTTTATAACTGTTTCCAGCTAAAACGTTTCACGAATCTATATATTTTTTTCTTATTTTTCCTTTCTTAATAATTTTTCTTTGGATGTTTCTTATTTATTTTATTGTATTATTTTTATTGATCATTTACACAACGTTGTTTCGGACGATTGTCTTTTATCATAATTTTTTGTTGTTTTTTTTTTTCGATGAAAATGTTACCTTGTTTACTGGACTACTGGACCAATGAATAGTACAATACTATAAAAAAAATGCGTAAAATTAAAAAAAATGGTAACCAACAAATTGTAAGGTACTTGGTAATAGACAATCGTTCGGTACGTTTTACAACTGAATAATATAAGAATACAATAATAATAAATTTGGATGTATAATAACTTAAAATATTAGATGAAAGTTACAAGAAATTCAATAAAAACGCAAAATGCGATTTTGAGTTAGGTCAGTCTTGCATTAGAGGAGAGTTGTATTTACTTCAAAAATTACAAAAAAAAAAACAAAAAAAAACTTTATATATATTATTTATAATTTTACTTCCTTAAAAGTCTTAAAGTTATCTTCTTCTTGCTAACTTTCTCCTCACTTACCTTAGAACAGGTATTGCACGACCTGCAACAACACAATGTATTCCATTCATGGCGTTATTTTACATCTCTGAATAAACATACAAACGTTTAACAACTATAAAAAAAAAAAAAATCAACAACACAAAAATCATAATAAAAATCTATTCCTCACGATTTTACCCTTTCTTAATAATAATATTTTTCCGAGATTCATAGTTAAGATATTATAATTTAAAAATAAAAAATATATAATCGAATTTCATTATAAATATTTTATGAAATGGATTACTTAATTGTTAGAGCTATATGATAGGGATAATATTTATATTAGTTAGATTTCGATGAATTTTTATTTCTATTCAATTTTTCAAAGGAAATCGAGAAAGATTTCGAGTTATCTTGAATTGAATACATCCTAAATTGCATACATAAAACTCTATCCCTTTTATATACATGCACATATATATATATATATATATATATATATATATATATAGAGAGAGATAGAGAGAGAGAGAGAGAGTCTTTCAGTTTTAAGAAAATTACTTTTAATAATATATTCCTTAGGAAAAAAATTCGTACTTTTTATATTGTAATAGTACACAGAAATATTTACACATAACAGTTTACTTACTAAAATATACGTTTAATAAAATAAAAAGATACGAATTTACCAAAGAAAAATATTATTAAAAATGCTTTTCATCAAAATATTAAAACTGTAGTTAGTCACTCTGTCAACTGAAAGAAATAAAAGATTAGTCAACACAATATTTAATAAAGTAAACATTTTTTTTTTTTTTTACAAATAATATTCAGACAATTTTCATGTTCTTAAAAACTTTGTAGGAATTTATCGAAATTATATTTAAATTGATAATGACTATTTCATTGAAATATCGAAATTCGTGCTATTTAGATGACATTTTTATTTATTTTTTTCTCTTCAATTTTTTAAGAAATTGAGAAATATTTCGAATTATCATGTACGGAATCCATCCTAAATTGCACGCATAAACTACCCTATCCCTAATATATATATATATATATATATATATATATATATATATATATATATATATATATATATATATATATATATATATATATATATATATATATATAGGGTAAACCATACAGTTATTGGCACTCAGTACAGTTATTGACATCCCAACTTTAATTTAAAGAAATAGGTAAACAAGTCCTAATTTTATTACAAGAAATACATGAGTCTAATGTTTGAAGGGTCCTCTAAGTCATCTATGAAGTAAGACTTAACAACAAACAAACTAACCATAGGGAAGATTTCACAATTATATCTAAAGGGTGCCGATAACTAGATTTGGCACTTTTGACAATAAATATTGCCACATTGTAAAACTATTGAACTTTTGGCCCAAAAAAACACCTCTCGAGTCTTTATTAGGATAGATAATGAGGAGCTATAGGAAGTTTCTAATTGATCCCATAATAAAAAGTATTTCTTTTAATTTAAGCACAGAAATGTAGTCTTAAGAGTGCCAATAACTGTACGGTTTACCCTACATATACAACTTTTAACTCAGCTTCTTACAACTTAAATATAATTATAATAAATATAAATATTAAAATATTAAATATAATTTATATAATAATGTCATAATGAAAAAGGGAGAGTTAATTTCTTTTAAGTAAGAAGGGAACAAAGTGTTAGGCCCGGGGTGGGATAGCTATCGATTGTAAGCGAAATCGGAGGAACCAGCACAGCTCCAATTTGCTCAACAACTTTTCCCATTTATTCCGCACTTTAAAATATTTATATCTACAATTTTTTTTAAAATCAATCTTTTAAAAAAATACTAACCTAAACAAATACTTTATAAATAGATATTTATTTACATCTTTCGTAAAAACTCGAGATCTTTAGATTTTATATTAAAGAATGGACGATTTATATTTTTTTTTGATAGGGGAGAGCTGGGTTGGTTGGCAACAGTTTTCACTTTTTTTATTGTAGAGTCGTTCCTGTTAATATAATCCCAATATGGCTGATACCACTGTAAACTCTAAGTATTAGAGTACTTCAAGTATTTTTTTCACAACATAATATTTAATACTAGATCATAGAAAATTGAAGAAATCGTCAATCCAGAGTATGCCAATTAACCCCCTATGTGGGGAAGGTTGGCCTAGAAGGTGGGATTGTTTAGCCATCTCATTGAAGTACTACCTGACAGATATTATTATTATTAAAAGCTGCGCTATAATAATTATGGATCGTTATTTAACAGCTTTCAAGGGAAAATATAATGACAATAGAAGATAGAAGTTTAGACTGTAGTCACTTTTTGCATAAGAAAAATTGCTCTCATCTTCACCTCGCTGGAACTAAAGACAATTGGTAGTTTCACCTTTGATTATGTTTAGCTTGCTTTTGTGAATTGCTACTGCGCCAACAAGCCCCAGTTGAAGAGAGCCAACTAACCCCACAGGAGAGATCATATGAAAGATGGCTGCCAGGACAGGTGAGAACAATCAAACAAGGAACTGGTTAGTCGAAAGGTTAGGTTTTTCAAAGGAGTTTGGGGCTATGTGAACAGAATCGGAGTCAAATGTTTTGTCATGCCTTTAAACCAAATTTACAGAAAATATAAAAATTTACTTACATGTTGTAAAATCAATCAATGAAGCACACTCTTATCTACACTGTTAGCATCAGATTGAAAACTCAGGACAAGACTCCCGAGGTCGAGCGGGTCATACGGTACAATGTTGGGGCCTTCACAACAGGTGTGACGGAAATTATAAGCCAATGGCCAACCTACCCCCTATGCCAACCAACCCCGCTCTCCCCTACTCTTGATTCAAAATATAATAATCAACATTTAACAAAATAAAGTACGCTTAGATCTGTACTACTGTACAATAGTAGATAAATGTATTACAAAACACTTACATTGTATTCTAAAACACTTTTATAACCAAAACACAAACATTTTAGAAACTAATTTCATTTATTAAATATGTTCTATATTTCGTTGCCCTTTTAACATAATCATAGAAGGAATTCAAGTTTTCACCATTCAACACCTGTATAAATTCCTGGTATGACAACTTACTTTTTCCCATGTATACTTTTCTAAATTCTGTTAGAACCGGACAAACTGCTCTAAAGTGATAGGTATCCTCTATTTCATTTGTATTACATAATGAACATATCAACTGTATTTCCTCTCTATAGAAAGCATAATTAAGTTTCAGCATTTCCCCCATAGCTTTTAGAATAGTAGGGATAAAATTTGCATTATTGTTATCTGTTACATATTTTTTAATTCCTAAATCTGATTCTAATTGTTTGTAAATTACATGGAATATAGCCTTTTCTTTTTTACTTATTAAGTCCTGCTTAAACCAATTGTCATATTTATCGTTAAAATCCTTTATTATTCTATTTATTTTATCAGACGTTAGATAATTACACAAGAAACCAATTCCTTGTACCATGATATTTTGTTTTTAGCTAAAATATTCAGTAAACGATCTGATGACATCATTAATACCTTTTTAATATATTTTAAGTGCATTCCTTTAATGACATTGTACGAAAGTAAAGTTAAACTATGTGAAAAATTGTATCTTGTTTTAGTCTTATTTTCCAAAAGAGAGTTACATTTTTCGAAGTTTATTTAGTTTTCATTCTGGTCTTCTATGGTCAAGCAAGGTCTAGAACGAACCACACATGTAATAACATATTAATGACTGTAATGGTTCCAGGCTATTCTCGAACTTTGTAGAAAGTATCAGTAGGGTCATTCCATGTCAATTCAACACAGGCTTGAGCCTCACCATTTCAGATTTTCTAGAAATTCGGTATATGTGTACTACTTGTATCTACTAGAAAAATTGTGAAATATTATTGAGATATGTCCACCCTTTTTTGAATTATTGGTCTATAAAGCCCTAAAAAAAATAGGTCCAGAAACAGAAAAAAATCATGAGTAAAAATAGCTGTAGATGTTTTTCAAATTTGACTAGGGCTAAGAGATTGGTGTCGTTTAACGGCGTATTCCATGCTGTTTCATATGACATACAACATTGTATAGGTTGGTACTAAAGAAATTTTCTTAAATCGAAGTTTAAAATTTTAATTTCATTTTTCTCAAAAAGAGCATCTTTTAAAGTGTTTATATTTTTTGTAAAAATTGTTAGTACTATATCTATTTAGACAACAAAATATAAAAGTGGGATGAAAATTTCTTCATCACTAAAAAAATTGAAAACTAGTAATAAAATTCCATAAATCTAGCATTTTATGATTAAAAATAGCTGCAGATGTTTTCCTAATTTGAATAGGACTATAAGATTAATGTCTTTTAACAGCGCATCCCATGCCATTTCGTATGATATATAGCAATGTATAAGTTGGTACTAAAGGAATTTCCTTAAATCGAAGTTTAAAATTTTAATTTCATTTTTCTCAAAAAGAGCATCTTTTAAAATGTTTATATTTTTTGTAAAAAATAGGTAGTAGTACATATATTCAGACAACAAAATATAAAAGTGGGATTAAAATTTCTTCATTAGTAAAAAAATTGAGAACTAGTAATAAAATTCCATAAATATAGCTTATAATAGCTGCAGAAGTTTTCCAAATTTGACTAGTACTGTGGGATTGGTGTCGTTTAACAGTACATTTCATGCCTTTTGATATGATATATAACAATGTATAGGTATAGAAAGTATGACCTATTTTTAAAAAATATATAAAAATTCTAAGAGAAGATGCCCTTTTCGTGATAATTGAAATTAAAATTTTAATTTAGGTTTTAAGAAAATTTCTTTAGTACATTTATTTTAGTACACATATACCAAATTTCAAGAAAATCTGTAATGGCGAGGTTCAAAATGATATATTTTTGTGTTAATTTGACGGGGAATTGCCCAGTAATAAAAATCTGGTGCGTGCTCGCAACACACAACTTTCACTTACCAACTTACTTAGATTAGAAATTAATGCGTTTTGTTAATCGCCACTTCTCAAATGAACAGCGTTGGAACACTTCTCAAAAATCGTTAAAGCCGTTTTTAAGTAAATAAAAAATTTGTATACGTGAAATTGGTACAAAATTTATTAAGTAAAGTCCCCCCTCCGGTTTATCAATTTTGATGAAATTTTTACAGTCGTATCTCGGGCATATACATACATCATATACCCAGTTTGATCAAAATCGTTAAAGCCGTTTTTGAGTAAATAAAAAAAACACGTGAAAATGATACAAAATTTATTAGGTAAAGTCCCCCCTCCGGTTAATCAATTTTGATGAAATGTTGGCTATCAAATCTTTGGCATATACATACATCAAATACCCAGTTTGATCAAAATCGTTCAAGCCTTTTTTGAGTAAATAAAAAAAAACACGTGAAAATGAAACAAAATATATTAAGTATAGTCCCCCCTCCGGTTGATCAATTTTGATGAAATTTTTACAGTCGTATCTCGGGCATATACGTACATCATATACCCAGTTTGATCAAAATCGTTAGAGCCGTTTTTGAGAAAATCGAAGAAAACGTAAAAAGTTATTAAATAAAGTACCCCCTCCCTTTGAGCAATTTTGATGAAATTTTTGCTGTCACATCGCGGGTATATACCTACACTAAATACCCAATTTCAGGTTCCCACGGTTTATAGTTTTTGAGCTAGTCTGAACACACACACACACACACACACACACACACACACACACACACACACACACACACACACACACACACAGACACAGACCATTTCGCGGGACTTGGTTATTTCGACTCAGGGGGTCCCAAAACGTGTATTTCCGTTGAAAACCGGAAGTCGAAATTTTTCTTGATCGCAATACTTCCACTTACTATATATTTCATATATAGGTAAATGAAAGTAAAAATTTTGCAGATAGCAAATTTAAAACATGTGTCATAAATAAAAAAAAAAAAAAAAAAAGGTTTCACGTCACAATTTATGTATATTATTAAGTAATATACTAAACAGACCTTCTATATTTACTACTGTGAAGGAAATGTCAAGCCTAAAGGTCGTTGATGTTCGATTTAGAGTTCTTAAATTAGCTCACTCTGGATATTTATTCATGTTACTCGTCTATATTTTTACCTTCATAGAGCTATTTCTGTAATATCAGATGAATTTAATATTTGACTATTGTTTTTCTCTCTGAAAAAACAGGTTTTACTTGATTATTAAGAAATAGATACACATAGATCAGGTTTTTATGGCGTGCTATAAGGTATAGGATAAAATCAATCAAACGCGTCAAATGAAGACCCCACGCATTAAAATCCTTGCCCCTGTGACAAAAATGCTTTTCAAAATCGCAATCAGAGCACCAAATTCTAAAAGAAACAGCCATTGTAATTCATTTAACAGAAAAAAAGATAAATTTTGTTGTCCAGTGTTATCTGGGATTTATTTAGCATTTATAGGCGGGCGCAATTGACTATAGGGTGCGCTAGTAGCATTTTCAAAATGTCGGAAAGAACGGTGATAGACTTAGTTGATGTAATAAAAATCGATGGTAATTTTAAGAGACCATTAATTGAAGGGCAGGCTATTCTTGATGTAAACCACATAATAACATGTGGAATAATATCTAAAAATAAAAAAACAGTTATTTTACAAGCCTCGTGCCTTTAAACTAGCAATCTTAAAGGACTGCCCCATCAAATAAAAGTGGAACTCAAATTTATTAATAATAATAAGCAATTTTCTTGTCATTGTACGTGTAAAGCTGGTAGTTCTGGTAAATGCAAACACATCATTGTAACTTTACTCGACGTTTTTCGGTTAGTAATAACATTAATTACCTATTCACACGATCATTGTTATGACAGCTTAGATTCTTTGTCATATTATTTATTTATTTGTCAAAACTTTCAGGCTTTGCATTGAAAACTTGGAACAATTAAGCACAACGGATGTAAGACAAAAATGGGGAACATTAAAAAATAAAAACAAATATGAACTCTTTAACCATGGTCCCAATGTTATTTGGATAAAACCAACATTTTGGAATAATAAAATGTCAAATACTAATATTTACCTGGATAAATATAGTCACTTTCTTTAATATGAAGACTACATATCGTCATATGTTTCGAAACAGACTTATCTATTCTTAATTTGACAATTCAGTCTTTAAGAAGCTTTTTATTTTTTGGAAATAAATGGAATGATACGTCTTTTGATTTTCTTATTGAACACTGAGGGACCGAGCAATACCTATTAGACATTTTTCCAATAATTTTTTGCTCAATCGGGTTTTAATTATGGAAAAATAAATTAAAAACGGCAAAAAACCGTATGAATCCCAGGTAATCGTAAGGCTTCTATCCCCGTTTCTCTAGTTTCTTAGAGAGAGTAGTTCCTCAAAGAAGCAGCACCGTCGCACACAAGGGTATTTGGCCCTAAAAGCTGGCCAAAACCCATTTTTTGAAGTTTGAAATTTCTGGTAAATAATAACTCGAAGGTGAAGTAGAGGACCTGTGGGATCATGCAATATGATTCTTATCTCTTCCAGGCCCTTAATCCGGCGGCTATTCTAATTCAAATCTGACCTTATCCTTTAACTCGTCTGTGCTCATAAGTATTGTTCTACAAAATATATTAATTTTCTTTGTTCTTACTGAAGTATCGGCGTTATCATATGATGGATAGTTCGAGGCAAGTTTTGTACTTGTTATTCAGATAGTTATAATTTTTTTGTATTCAACACTAGTATCAATATCTTTTTGTTTTTTTTGTAGGTATATTTAAGAGCTAAAAATTAAATTTGAAGGTTAAAAAGTTATACTTCTGGGCATTTCTGGGCAACGAAATATTTTTTATGATAATGTATAATTATCGTTGATTATGTTTCTTGAAAAAAATTCTGCGAATATCTGCGATTCGGAGACTTATAATTTTTTATTACTAAAATGTCAATTTCATTAAATAATAAAAAAAATTCAATTTTGTTATATTTTCATTTATTTATATTTTAGGATCTTCTGGAATAATAATAATAACTAGAAGGGGATTATTTGACATATTTTTAAAGTCGAAAGCATTAGCTTTAAAAAAAAAATAAGAAATTTTCGTAGTCTTTTCTCACTTGGAAATATTGCCTAGCTAATAGCCTAGAGCAGGTGAAACAGCTAAAACATAAATGATTAATTTTGAGGCATGATTTCTAAGTAAGATGGAATGCTTCTTCAAGGAAAAGAAATGTTTTTGAAACAGCAACAAGAAATGGCTAAGTGGGACGATACCAATTAAAAGCTCAAGATCTGGTGGACGCTCTGAAAAATCATTTGTTACTTTAAAATTTACAACGGATTTATCATAGGTATGCTATGACACCATCTGTTCACAAAATTTTAAGAGATGGTTTTGAAGTGATAAAAAGCCCTCTACTTCATATTGGTCTTTTATCTGAGGAAGCAGCAGAAACTCGAAATAACCATTTCCGGATTTATAGAGAAAATAAGACCAGAAAATTTTACCGGATAGAGTGCAATCTGGATGTAATTAATAGATTAATATTGACATCAGATCCAGTTATCACAGTTATGGGAGGTTCAAGAAAAAAGGTATCAGGTTTTGTAAGGAAACTTTAGAAATGTTGTCTCCCCCAACCAACTTAACCGATAGTGGTGATTCCGAAAGTTCATTAAGTGACGAGGACAGTGAATAATGAATAATTAAATTTAATATGCATTTTTAAGAAAGGTTGGTGCGTTTCTTCCTGGGATATAAGTTGTGTTTCGAAGAGGTATTAAACAATTCTTAATGAATTAGGAAAACACAATGTATTTCTTTATCACCATAACTTTTTATATTCACCTATTTTACACTATTTTCATTTTTTTAAAATAATAGTAATAGATAAATGATAATAAATCTTTAATTAGTTACAAGCATATTTCATGGGTGCAATGCATAAAGAGAAAATAATATGAACATAAATTGTAAACCCACGAATGCTTATTTCACAGTCGGTGGATTTATGTAAAAATTAATTTTATGAAAATTTTCTCCTTAGAGTATTTTTTTTAACTGCTAAAAAAGCACTTTTAATGTCTATTACAAATATAGAAGCCATTTTGAGGACTTTTGAATTAATAAAATGGAAGGAAATAGTTTTGGCCAGCTTTTCGGGTCAAATACCCCTGTGTGCGTCGCTTGCGCTCGCCTATCCCTTACAGCACCAATTGGCATAACTTATATCCGCAAAAGAATAATGAGAAACAATCCTGGAACGATCGTTCATTCAACCTGAAAGCTCCAACATTCCGTAGTGTATCGAAATTGTAAAGGAAGAGTCAAGTAGCCAATTATTTGGGGATTGTTGACTTTACGTTCTCTATTTGGCCCAATGGATAATTATTAAATATTCAAACAATTAGGAAATTCTTTTCGTGTTTGTTTCTAGAGGGTAATACCATATCACTGAGTGTTAGATTATTATATTTAATGAAATCAATAAACATAAAAGATCAATTTAATTTCTAGGTATACATTTTTTTATTTATATGAAGAGCCCAAGGTGAGAACGTGTTCAGTCCATTTTTTGTGAATATTGTTTTATAGCGCATTATAGTAAGCCATTTCGAGTACTACAAATCTGTTTAGTTCACACGAAAATAGCGGGTTCAGTCTTTGAGATATTTAAAATTCTTGTTTTGTGGGCACACGCAATTACAATTCTTTTTTGGTCATTGATTCTTTTTGGACTAGCAAATAATGTTCAGTATTTTTATTAAAATTATCATTATTTGAAAATATATTGGGCGTACGCTATTTTTTTCCTATTGACTTAGAGTTACTAGTTTGCATTCTATACAAGATTTAAACACTCATTTTGCTCTCCTGTAAAATTTGGAAAATGCGACATTTTTTTTTTTTTGGTCCCCCCCTTCCTCGCCTTGTAGGATATACGGGGGTTCCCGGGCCAGGGGAGAGTGTGGGGGCTGGATGCCGAGTATTATTAAATGTTCCACTGGCTCCGGGTTTTGAACTTGCTATCTTTCGGTTCTCAATCATACGTTGCCATGGGCAACGCGTATTTTTTTTAGCGTGGGGTCTTCAAATGTATTGACCATCTTGTTGTATAATAGTTTGCTATCTTGAAACCAAATTTTGATCACCTATTCTGTTCAGGCAAGTTAGGTTTTATTAATAAAAACCTTTCGCTTCCCTGATGATGAAAGTATGGCAGGTGCTCTTAGTTGCTCTTAGTTTTGTTGGTTAATGTATTAAAAAGGTTTAAATAATAAAAGAATAACAGGAAAGATATTTAACATAAAGTTTACATTTGAAATTTAGAAAATATTAACATAATTAATAAGATGATCAAAGCAATATGAAAAAGGAACAAAATAATATGAAAGGAAATAAAGAAAATTCTCTGATATTTAAAGCTTTAACAATAATTTATTAAACACAAATAATTTATTAAATAAGAATGAAACAAATGATTGAACGAAAATGAAACACAACTTATAAACTATTATAGACAAAAAATATGCTTTTATCGAATGGCCATTGATGAACTAAAGAGTAAAGTAATAAACAAACGACTAATAACTATAATACATAGATAGATATAATAACTGAATTCAGCAATTTGATTTAATGTTAAAAGGCAAAGTTCAATGTTTAGAGAATGTTATTTAAAGTTAAAGGTTAAACAAAATTTAAAGTTCAGACATTATATAAAAAATAATATTGGAGTTATTTTACTTTAAATGTCCATCCATCCATGGGAACTTAATCTTCCTCTTCGCTCAGTCTTCTAAAATAATGTCTGCAAATGTGCACAATACACAACTGAACACCCTGGGTGAACGAGAATGTAATAAATGTTTTTAAAGAATGTTTTAAGCGTGAGGTGTAATGCGTACACGGCTGGCGAGAATCCACAGCTGACTGACTTGAAGTGTCTTTTGTTTTTCTCAGAGCGTCTTCGACCAATCAAAAACGCCCACGCACATTACACTAAACTAATGCTAATTAAATACTTAATAGCGATTGGTATGATATTCAATGTTAAATTTGATTAATAAATTAACGACAGTATATTAGTTACTGAATTTACAACTTATTAATTATTGAATTTAGAATTAATTTAAAAATGCTGAGCTAAAAATTAAACTAAAGAATTATATAAAATAAAAAAAATGGGTTCCCTGAACATATTCTGTAAAAATACTTTGGTTTTGAATTAAAGAAAGCTAACACCCCGTTTTTCAACTCATCGACTGAATTCATGTTCTTGTCGCTAAATGAGTTTTGGAGATTGCGGAAAAGGTGATAATCCGAAGGCGCCAAGTCTGGGGAATACGGTAGCTGAGGAATAATTTCCCATCCAAAGTCCTTTAATTTTTGCAATGTTTGTTTTTACTTTCAATTGCCTATATATAAAATATATAGTAAGGAAAGTATTGCGATCGTGAAAAATTTTGACTTCCGGTTTTCAACGGAAATATACGTTTTGGGGTCCCCTGAGTCAAAATAACCAAGTCCCGCGAAATGGTCTGTGTGAACAGACTAGCTCAAAAACTATAAACCGTGCGAACCTGAAATTGGGTATTTAGAGTATGTATAAGCCCGCGATGTGACAGCAAAAATTTCATCATAATTCCTCAAAGGGACGGGGTACTTTATTTAATAACTTTTTAAGTTTTTTTCGATTTTCTCAAAAACGGCTCTAACGATTTTGATTAAACTGAGTATTTTAACTATTTATATGCCCGTGATATGACTGTAAAAATTTCATCAAAATTGATCAACCGGAGAGGGGACTTTACTTAATAAATTTTGTATCATTTTCACGTGTTTTTTTTATTTACTCAAAAAAAAAGCTCAAAAAAAGCCAACATTTCATCAAAATTGGTCAAACGGAGCGGGCACTTTATTTCATAATTTTTTTTCCAATGTTTACTTTTTTTTCGATGATACCAAAAACGGGTTTAAGGATTTTTATCAAATTCGTCATGTTAAATGAAAATTAGGTGTTCTTTAATATCAGGTAAGCTTTATCATTATTAAAATGTTCTGAGAGGGCTTTTTTTTGGGGGGGGGGCTTTTTTTTTCCTATAAAGTAGGTACTTTTGTTTTTGTTTATATGGAGAAATTAACTGTTTCTCGTTACGCCTAAAAATAAGAAATGGCTAAATATGAGATATAATAAAATTAAAGAAAACATAAAGAGAAGAAAAAAAATAAAAATATTCTGTCAACTAATAAAACTCATTGAGCCCACGCATGCGGAGTACACCTTTAATGACAGACCATTGTTCATAATTAAAGCTGTTCTGTTCATTTGAGAAGTGGCAATTAATAAAACGCATTACTTTCTAATCTAAGTAAGTTGGTGAGTGAAAGTTGTGTGTTGCGCGCACGCACCAGATTTTTTAACATGAGGTCGCGAATTGTCATGATGGAATAAAATTCCGCCTCTATTGATAAGTGATGGACGTTTCTCCTCAATTGCTCGCTTCATTCGGTCCAGCTGATCACAGTACAGATCTTAGTGATAGTTTGGTTAAGATGGAAGAATTCATGATGAAGGATTCCTTCCATATCCCACCATACAGACATCATCACTTTTTTCGGATGAAGTCCTTCTCTCGCTTCTGTCCTAGGTGTTTCTCCAGGTCCTAACCATTGCCGCGACCGTCTAACATTCCGATAGAAAACCCACTTTTCACTCGCGACCTTCAGTATTGTAGGTTGCCATGCTAACCACTACACCACTTGATTTGTTTGTTCGTTTAACGTCACTTTACGCTACTAAGACTAATCGAACGATGCTACTGTGGGAGTCCTAAATTTTGTCTATCCAGGTGTAATTAGGATAGAGATATTGAACGGAAATCTGACATCGTACAGGCTCGGGACATCCATTTTACGTCCTATCCGCGGGACGGCATGGCTACGGATTTTTCACTCCGAAATCCTGATAATTTATCAACCCAAACACATCTACAGCTATTTTTAATCATTTGCTCTTGTTCAGGGAACCCATTTGTCATTTTATATAATTGTTTAGTTTAATATTTAGTTCATAATTTTCAAAACAATTGTCATTTCATCATTTTATTATTTTATTTTCGTTAATGTATAATTAAAATTTATCTAAATTAATTAAATAAGTCGTACTAATCTATATTAATCATCCAATCAGCATTCATTTAGTGTAATGTGCGTGGGCGTTTTTGATTGGTCGAAGACGCTCTGGGACAAACAAAAGACGCTTTAAGTCAGTCAGCTGTTGATTCTCACCAGCCGAGTACGCATTACTCCTCACGCTTAAAACATTTTTTAAAAACATCTTATGACATTCTCGTACACCCAGGGTGTTCAGTTGTGTATTGTGCATATTTGCAGACATTATTTTAGAAGACTGAGCGAAGAGGAAGATTAAGTTCCCATGGATGGATGGACATTTAAAGTAAAATAACTCCAATACTTATTATTTTTTATATAATGTCTGAACTTTAAATTTTGTTTAACCTTTAACTTTAAATAACATTCTCTAAACATTGAACTTTGCCTTTTAACATTAAATCAAATTGCTGAATTCAGTTATTATATCTATGTATTATAGTTATTAGTCGTTTGTTTATTACTTTACTCTTTAGTTCATCAACGGTCATTCGATAAAAGCATATTTTTTGTCTATATTTTATAAGTTGTGTTTCATTTTCGTTCAATCATTTGTTTCATTCTTATTTAATAAATTATCTGTGTTTAATAAATTATTGTTTAAGCTTTAAATATCAGAAAATTTTCTTTATTTCCTTTCATATTATTTTGTTCCTTTTTCATATTGGTTTGATCATCTTATTAATTATGTTAATATTTTCTAAATTTCAAATGTAAACTTTATGTTAAATATCTTTCCTGTTATTCTTTTATTATTTATACCTGTTTATTGCATTAACCAACAAAACTAAGAGTATTGAGCACCGGCCATACTTTCTTCATCAGGGAAGCGAAAGGTTTTTATTATTAAAACCTAACTTGCCTGAACAGTTCTGGTACATACAAGTAGTATACATATACCAAATTTAAAGAAAATCTGAAATGGTGAGGTCCAAAATGCTATATTTTTGTGTTGATTTGACGTGGAATTGCCCTGCTTGTTTTTTAACTTTGAATGGGAGAATTCTTATGAACTTAAGCTTAATTAACTCATTAACATAAAAAAAAAAACATTCAAGATATCCTTTAATGTTCTTAAGAATGTTAGTTTTACAAATTTGTATTGTGATGCGAGCCAGGGTACGAATAGTTAGGGGCCTCTGTTTAGGCACACTAACAAGCAAAACCTTGTAGCGACTAGAATTTATTCAATGTCCTATCTAATTGAAAAAAAAAAATAAGGGGAAAAAAGGCCGGTGTGTATATATATGAACTTGGCGTCGTTTCAAAAGCTCGTTTCTTCTCCCAGATTTAGGCAAAATTTAGATTATAATTATCGTTGCCTTATAGATAATGTATAATTATCTATAACTTTATCAATATGGCTGGATCATTTTTTAATAACTAGCTGTATATACCGGTTTCACCCGGAGAATTTCATTTTTTAAATCTATAAAGTGAGACTTTTTTCGACTCAAACGGTCGATTTTGTAAAAACCAATGCAAAACAAGATCAAAACGATTATTATAACAACAAGGAATATATCCAGAGATCGGGTGAATTTGTCCGATTTTAATATGGACAGGTGTTCGCACCTGGTCTGAAAGAACCACTGAGAATTTAGGACAAACGGTATGGATTTCTATAAAGAACAAACAGAATTTCATCTTTATATACATAGATTATAGCTGTATATCCCGGTGTCACACAGGGAATTTCATTTTTCTAAAGAAACGGTCGATTTCGTAAAAAAAAACCTTGTAAAGTGAGATCATTATGATTTTTATAACAATAAAGAATATCAGCTGAAGATTGGCAGAAGTTATGCATTTTTAATATTGACAGGTGTTCGCACCTGGTCTGAAAGAACCACTGAGCGAAATTTAGAGAATAAAGAATATCAGCTGAAGATCGGCTGAAGTTACGCAATTTTAATATGGACAGGTGTTCGCACCTGGTATCAAAGAACCACTGAGCAAAATTTGGAGAATTTAGGACAAACGGTATGGATTTCTATAAAGAACAAATAAACAAACGAACAAAAAGAATTTCATCTTTATTTATATAGATTGATTCTAAGAAAGGCAATGAAGACGCGCACGCGAAAAAAGAAGAAGTGGGGCTAATAAAATTTTCTTCCACAGCGCGTGTTAAATAGATGTCTACGGATTTTTCACTCCGAAATCCTGATAATTTATCAACCCAAACATAAATATGTTTGTAAAATTATAATTTAATTTTACTCGGGTGTCCTTCTTAATAAAAGTTACTGCGGTACACAAACAAACATCACTTCGGGGACGCCATCATATATTGTAAAACATGACCGTGACGTAGAAGTCTGGAGAGCTAACTCCGGGCACACAGAACCGGAGATGTTCTATTTCTGATGATATTGTGTAAATATTAGGAGACGGATCCATTATATTTAGCCTTTATATCGACTCGGTGTAGTAATCGATTGTGGACCGGGATGAGATCAGGCCGCGGGGAATCCACTTCCGGGAAGGTCGATATTCCCGCCCTCCTCCCCTGCACCGAATCACTTCCGTCATAACTTATTACTTCATCCAGCTATCGATTATTTATCTTGTTTACCTTCCTTCGTGGTTTCCTGACTAATCCAGTAGCTCCAACTTTTCACGTCATATCCGCATCATTTCTAATAAAATAATTCTTTCGGAATTTGAAATGTGAAGGCTGATTAAGTTGGCATTCCCTCATAGCTGTATCTACCCTCGCCAAAGACCATGTACCATACATACGTCCATAGCTTACACCAGTCGTAAATTTTTAAGTACTGATAATATTGAACCAAATGATGTTTTAAATTGTTTATTTTTTTTGGGGGGGGGTGTGTGGAGGGGAGGATTATTGGTACAATTATTAACAGCAATATGTATATCCATGTAGATAAATAGATATACATATTGCTGTTAATAATTGTACCAATAATCCTCCCCTCCACACCACTCCCCAAAAAAAAATAAACAATTTAAAACATCATTTGTTTCAATATTATCAGTACTTAAAAATCTACCACTGGTGTAAAATTAACGACTGATGTAAACTGTGGAATATTCGACTAAATCATGACAAATCCAAACACATTCACGTTCACTCTTCGAAAAAAATACCTGCCCTCCAATTTATATAGAAAATTTCCAAATTTCACAAACTGACACTATCTCGGTCTTACCTTTGACAGAAGGATGACCTGGGGCCGGCATGTTAAGATGAAACGTAAGACCCTTAACAACCGACTCAACCAACTCTGCTCACTTTTCTCTAAAACTACAAAACAGGGACTAAGACAAAAATTAAATACATATTTATTCTTGATAAAACCAATATGGACATACTCTTCACAGATATACGGAACAGCTAAAAAGACCCACTTACACCGACTTCAAACCTTTCAATCAAAAATGTTAAGACTCATAGTTAAAGCACCATGGTACGTCACAAACAAAACACTTCATACTGACTTACAAATACAAACTGTAGACCAACATATAAAGACACTTTATAAACGTTTTCACGCTCACTCACAAGGCCACTTCAACCGACTGATTAGATACAATGGCAACAGGTGATATACCAATAAATAGGATGTTAAAAAGGCGTTGGATGGGAGATCTCCTTCGTTAACAAACCAGATTAACTGACACAAGGCAGACAAGAGGTACCGCTTGGTGCCATCCTCCCCCATGCCTGAAATGCACTTATTTAAATTAGTGTAGCTCTCAGATTTGCTGATTGTCGAAGTTATTGGCAGGCGCAAATCAAGATGTGAAGAAAATTAAAAAAAAAAAAAAAAGTTTTAACAATGCCGATGGGAATACGTTTAAACACGTAAAGAAATTAAGATTTTTAGGGGCGAAGTTAACTAGAAAAAACGAAATCGACGAGGAAAGGTAGCTTAAATATAGGTAAGAAAGCTAATTTTCGGTATCAAAATTACAAGGCTCGCTCATTCTTTACCGAAACGTAAAATTCGAATCTACAAAACTACTATTCTTTCAACAGTCCTCTTTCAACATGCAAAATGTGGGCGCTCACATCAGGGATGAGCGACGGCTTAGGGTTTTGGAAAATAAAGTACTGCGAAGAATATTTGGACTGAAGAGGGATGAACCAACCGGAGGAGACTTAAGAAGCTTACATTACGCCGAACTGAGTGTCGCCGAAATGTAACTGACGTAATAGCAGTGAGGTGAATAAAATGGGCGTGTAAAATTGCGGAAATTTGTAGTGAACGAATTCCAAAAAGATTAATAAGCGCGTTGCCGAATGGGAGACGTCTGAGGGGCAGGCCGAGACGGAGGTCGGAGGATTGAGTTAGGGCGGATATATCAAAGTTGGGTCTAGATGACGGTCGGTGGATGGATGTGTGCAGGGAGCGAGCTGTAGTCTCGGCATCGAACCTTCGGGTTCGTCAAGCCTTCATTCTAGTTATTATTATACTTATTTTATTTCAATATTTTTACTTTTAAGAAGAACTAAAAATAAAAAATAAAATTGCAAACTGTCCCTATTGATTATGGCATTTTTTTTTCAAATTCAATGCATGTTGCGTGACATGAATTTAAAATTTGGCAGCCTTGTAAGGAAATAATAATAATTCTTTCCTTATTTGTTATGGGATGTATCCCTTAACAAAATTTATTGAATAATAAAAAAGTGGATTTTAGAGCTTTAGAGTCAAGCTTAAATAAACCAATAACTATAAATTATGAGGGAACCTCTTGTGGAAAAAAATAAAATTAAAACACAACTTAATATTCAATTATGTGAAAAGGGACCAGTTTTACAACGCAGATAATTTTTTAGCGTATTCTTAAATCTATTGTGGCTAGTTATGGCGTAGAAATTAAAAATCACCTGTTAGGTTGATATCGGGCCGGGGATATCCGAGCGTGTTGGAGCGCGGTTTAACACGCTCGAGCCGAACGGTGGCGGTTCGAATCCGCCCTGGGATGGTTGGCTTTTATTTCGTGGAGGCCTCACGGAATAAACCTCAACCTACCCACCATGGTTAGGATAGGTTGGTTACACCTGTAGAGTAACCCCCCGTATGTTATACATGGCCAGGAAGGAGTACCGAAAAAAAAAAAAAAATGTTAGGTTGATATCTATGGCTGCATCGTTATGAGGAAATTAAAAAATATTTTTTTTTTTTTTACTTTAATTATTAATTCGCACCTGTCTGCAAAGTGCGGACAATCAGCGAATGAGATAGCGGTAAGATGAAATAATGACATGTCAGGCATGAGGAGGGAAAGCACCCAACAGTTCCCCCTTCTTGGCTTGAGTCAATTAATTTGGAAGTCTAAGAGAGCAGCTCCCTCATCCAGCGCCTTTTTAGTCTTCTCGTATCCATGCGAATGTCAGCCATATTGCTTATTAAACTGTTTGGATGTCCGTACAAATTACTAAAAAATCGTTTGTAAAGTGTCATTATGTGTTGGTCGACTGTCGGCAGATGGAGGTCAGTATGTGAAGTGTAGTTTGTCACGTACCAAGGTGCTTTTGTAATGAGTCGCAACAATTTTGATTGAAATGATTGAAGTTTTTGTAAGTAAGTCTTTTTAGCTATGCCGAATATCTGTGAGGAATATGTCCATATGGGTTTGAGTAAGTGTACGTATTTAATTTTTGTTTCAGTTTTAATTTTTAAGATTTAGAAAGTAATGGATACAGAAGTTTAAGTCTTATGGTAAGCGTTCTTTTTTTCATTTTGACATGCGGGCCCCATGTCATCCTTCTGTCGAAAGTGAGTCCCGGATAGTGTACTAATTTTTAAATTTGTTTTTACATTGTTTTACAGGTTTTTAACACTTTCATTAGTTTATTTTGCACTTTGAACGGTTAGCAGCATCATAAATCTTTAAATTAATCCTGAAGAATAATTCATCAAGGCCTATAAAGTGTTATAAATCTATGGAAACAAATTAAAAATTTATTTTTTATTTTGGTCTTGACACAAATGTACACCATAGCCAGAGATTGAAGATGTTTCAGTGTTGAAAAGCAAATTTACAAATATGCTTTACCAGCAATACCAAAAAGCGTTGCGGGCTCACAGCTCCTTGCGCCTTGCATTAACAACCCTTAGGACAAGTTTACTCAATGAATTATTTGAAAAATTATCAACGAAAAGAAGCATTTATTTAAACCTTTGTTTGTTTGTTTGTTTAACTTCACTTAATGCCACTAAGGCTAATCGGACAATGCTAAAGTGGGAGTCCTAAATTATTTTATTGATATCTACTTATTTTTTATATGTTTATTGAAAAATAAGTCAAATCATAAAAAAGATTGACCTAAGTTTCGGATTTGCTTTCATCTTTAGGGTTTTCTTTTAACATTATCTGTAGTCACCTGTCTCTATTCCTTTCTTTTTTGTAGTCAGTTTTCTATTTCCCATTAATAAATATAATATGTAATTTTTAATTATAACATAACTTATACTATCACCAGTTTCAAGGGAAGAACACATACTCCTCGCAATTATGTTTTAATTATAAATGACCTCTAATGTTTAATAATGGAAACTCTACTCACTTTTTTTCTAAAACTACAAAACTGGGACTAAGACAAAAATTAAATACATATTTATACTTGATAAAACCAATATGGACATACCCTTCACAGATATACGGAACAGCTAAAAAGACCCACTTACACCGACTTCAAAACATTCAATCAAAAATGTTAAGACTCATAGTTAAAGCACCATGGTACGTCACTAACAAAACACTACATACTGACTTACAAATAGAAACAGTAGACCAACATATAAAGACACTTTATAAACGTTTTCACACCCACTGACAAGGCCACTTCAACCGACTGATTAGAGACAATGGCAACAGGTGATATACCAATAAATAGGAGATTAAAAAGGCGTTGGATGAGGGATCTCCTTCGTTAACAAACCAGATTAACTGACACAAGCCAGACAAGAGGTACCGGTGGGTGTCGTCTTTCCTCATGCCTAACATGCCCTTATTTAAATCAGTGTAGCTCTCAGATTTGCTGATTTTCGAAGTTGTTGACAGGCGCACATCAAGATATGAAGACAAAAAAAAAAAAAAAAAAAAAATGGAAAATAGAAAACTTACTAGAAAAAAGAAAGGAATAAAGATAGGTGACTATTGATAAAGTTAAAGGAAAAATCCTAAAGATGAAAGCTATTCCGAAACGTCGGTTAAATTTTTTTTAAGATTTGACTAAATTTTTTAATAAAAAGAAGAGGTTTTGATATCTCACTATTCAATCTGTGTCATAGTTTTGAAGCCTTCTTTTCGATTGAAGAATCGAAATTTAGATCCGTCAGATTTCCCTTAAAGCCTCTTGATTTTTTAAATAAATCCTGCCCGACGGCTGTAACTCTCTATTACGCACATTACAGAATAAAAAGTTTTGTTGGTGCCTATAATCTCATAGCTGATTTTAACTATTTTTGGGGTGCTGATTCCAATAATGTAATCAGATTTTTTCTATCAGCTCTACTTTTTCAGCTTCTGCATACCTTAACAAGATTTTTATTCATCAAAGTCACGCAAAACAAACTTCCGAAGTTTGAAATACAGTCAGTCTCTTTGAAATGTGATTGGTTCGTCTTGAAAAAACCAAAAAACTAACATTAATTTGAGTTACAAAATAATTATGTAAATAATGTGTGTGTTTATAAAGTGTTAATTTATTTAAAATGTTTTATGTAAAGTATTTTAAATCTTTGTTTTCTTCCACCCGCTATTAACCTGCATATGTATTCGAGTAATGATGTTTTAAGAGGTAAGTCACGCAATTTATACATCTCAAAAATTAGAGTTGAAAGAGGAAAACTAATGGAAAATTTGGATTCAGCGCAGCAATTATACTCAGGATCAGCTATAAAACTCTCGGCACCATGACCACTATAGACTGTATGTGTGACCACTGTAGTGTTATTAATAATTGCAATATATTTTAAATGTAGTCGAATAAGAATGATGAGATTTAGAATAAATATTCCAAGGCACCGACATCGTGTTTTTAGTTTGGTAATCGGGCACCAGGTGGTGGTATATAATTATATGAAGGGAGGTAAATATAGCCAGCTGAGTGAGCGCGGATAAAATTCATCTTGGCTAATCTCAGCTCAGTAAATGTCCAAATACCTGCGCCCGGTTCAACACAATATCTCAGCCTATCGTGTAGCACAGTGTATTGGAACAGTCGAATTCAATTTCGTTTCATATTATATAAATTATTTTAAATTTGTTTTAATTATACCGAAGGCTCGAAGCAGACACCACCACTCGCACCGTACATAACTCCAACCAATGACCGCTGTCCAAACCAAATTTCGATAGATCTGACTGAACGCAATCCTCCCACCTCCGTCTCGGCCTACCCCTCGGACGTTTTCCATTCGGCACAGTATTTAAAAATCATTTTGGAATTCGTTCACTACTAAGTTTCGCAAATTTACAAACCCACTTCATGGGTCTCGCTGCTATCAAGTCAATCATATTTACCTGGTGCAGTTCACTCAAATCGGCGTTGTGAAGGCGTTAAATTTACTAAACTATTAATTAGAAGATAAAAGATTCGACAACGGCCGGGAATCGAACCCAGGTACTCTGCACCTACGTTTCAGTGCTCTTAAATTTTCAAATTAATTTTTAAAATTTTCTTCCAAAGCACGTAAATAGATGTTTCAAATAAAAAATTATGTCGTCAAAATCGAAAATTTCATCTAGCGAGATAAGTTTTTAGACATCGAACAATAATTTAATGCGATGAACAATTTTTCTCAGCTCTTTATATTCTTGTTCTGTTCTGGTGGAAAAACATGGTGCTGTCTAGCAAAAACCCTTGAAATGCAAAGCTTATGCAAGAGAAGTCTAAAGTATGTTTCTGTATGTTTTTGTGGTATTGGGTTATTGTCTCTTTAGATTGAGGAACATGTTTCAATTTTGTAATATAAATGTAACGCCCTGGGACTTTTCTCGATCAATGTTTATTTTCCATTTTCTAGCTAGAAATTATGAGAAAGAAATTAAATAAACTCGTATGGAATTACTTTGTTTATTAAGTACTGTATATACCAGTTTCACCCGGAGAATTTCATTTCCTTAATCTATAAAATCTATAAAGTGAGACTTTTATCGACTCAAACGGTCGATTTCGTAAATAACAATGTAAAGTTAACCAATTTAAGTTATGCAATTTTAATATGAACAGGTGTTCGCACCTGGTATCAAAGAACCACTGAGCGAAATTTGGAGAATTTAGGACAAACGATAGGGATTTTTATAAAGAACAAACAGAATTTCATCTTTATTTCCCGGTTTTACCCGGGGAATTTCATTTTTCTAATGTAAAAAACCAATGTAAAGCGAGATCATTACAGTTCTTACAACAATAAAGAATATCAGCTGAAGATCGGCTGAGGTTATGCAATTTTAATATGGACAGGTGCTCACACCTGGTATGGATTTCTATATAGAACAAACAGAATTTCATCTTTATTTACATAGATTATAGCTGCATATCCCGGTTTCACCCGGGGAATTTCATTTTTCCAATGTTAAGAACCATTGCAAAGCGAGATCATTTGGATTTTTATAACAACAAAGAATATCAGCTGAAGATCGGCTGAAGTTCTTGCAATTTTAATATGGACAGGTATTCGCACATGGTATAAAAGAACCACTGATGGAAATTTGGAGAATTTAGGACAAACTGTATGGATTTCTATAAAGAACCAACAAACAAACAAGAAAACAGAATTTCACCTTTATTTATATAGAATTTTTAAACCAAAACAGTATTTTCCAATTATCAATAAATTTTATTTGAAAAATTAATTGAGCGTCACAAAGTCAGAATACCTTGACCCCCTCCATATCATCAGAATCCTTATCACACCGATATACCTTGATCAGCCAGTTGATATACGTGATTGAAAAAGAAAACGCAAAAATAAGATGACGGTATTAACATCCGGTGGCCTCGTCGTCCAATTCCCAGGTTTACATAACCGCTGGCGCAACCACTTACAACAATTGATCGAGTGGGCAGTGGACTAACAATTGCTAACGACTGGAATTTATTAGCGAATCAGTCGGCGGCCATCTTGTCATATAATATTGTGCCATAACATCAATGATATCATTTCTGCTCAGTATGGATAGTGCTGGTACCTAACCATGGTGGCAAGGAGAGTTGATACCCTATAACCACGCTTGGGTCCACCAACACAATACAGTGGGGCAAAACCATCTCGAGAACGGATTGTCCTATCGAGATGGAAATTATTTCATTCAATTAAGGATGGAAAATTACAATTTAGAAATCATATTATATAACTTTAACTATTTATTTGCAAAAGTATTTCTTGTACAAATAACATACAAAATAAAACAATTATTTTTGTCTAGCAGCGCTAAGATTATGTACAAATAAGAAATAAATATAGAAATAAATTTGACACATTCTTATTAAAAGGAAAATAATTAGGAGCTCAATAATAACAAACTAGCCAAAACTACAACACTTATAGTTTTTCATTCAATGGCACAGCATATAACAAAATAATATAGTCTATTTAATTTCCGAATACTATCTACATTTAAAATTTGCTCTACACTCACTGATTCAGAAATATATGTCCCTACGAATTTGTTTCTCTGCTCTTCAAATTTTATACACTGTGTAAGAAAATGGCTCAAGGGATCCGACACCAGACTACCACAGGCTATGCAGGCTTCCCCGGATTTTATAATTAGTGTTGTGTCCTTTATAAACACCTTTAGGAAATCCGCGCTTGAGACTCTTAGACGACTCAGAACTCTAATTTTCTTAAAATTCGTCTGTAACTGCATGTAATCTTCCGGGCTTGCTATATTAAAGTTGTATATTTCCCTGTATCTAGGATTTTTGGCAGAATTTAGGGTCCTATGTATATCCTCTGAAAGCTTCAGTTCCTCATCTTCTCTCGGATGTCATCTTTAAACCTGTCCAGTCCTTGGGAGAGTACTTTTGAGAACAAGTTTTGACAGCCCAATTCGGCCGCTATCGTTTTTACTTGGGTCACCCAATTGTATATTCCGTCAGACTTTACTTCAGATATATCCAGGCTAAGGAGTCTATTAAAGCATTGTCTAGGTAAGCGTTCTTCCTCCATTCAGCTCAGCTTTGTCCAATAGTTAACAGCTTTTTTTAAAACTTGAACGCTGAGTGGATACCTACCGCATTCTAGGCGCGTAATATGGTTCGGCGTACATCTTGGCCCCTGAAGCAATGCCTTAAAAAATCTGACTTGACCTTTCTCGATTACATCCAGATAACGAAGACCCGAAATTTCAGCGCCATAAAGTAGTGTTGATGCCACACACCACACTCGAGTCGAAGAGCCTGATTTTAGTCCCCCTAGAGTCACTCCTGCTATTCGTTAAAATATCCAACACTTTAGCCATTGAAATTATATTACATACGTATATGAGTTATTTTCCCAGAAAGGACCAAACGCTGTCCCCGATGTATTCTGAAGACCCCCCACCAGTTTGGTACATTAGAACAATCTCTAATTATGCTTTATGACTTGCTCTGTCGACTAACAAGGGGACCACGTAACATTTCCCTCTCAGATTTTGATGAAATTTTTGTGATTCTGCATCGAAAATAAGTCGACAAGTGTCCGGCCGTTCCATTGAATGGGCCATCTGGACCGAGGAATTAAATATTTTAGGTCCAAAAATCGTTAAAATTGGCTTTCACAAAACAGTCATTGCTCCATTCTACCTGAACCAATTTTAATGAAACTTTCAGGGATTCTTCTAGGTAAACATATATTAGACATGTGTATTGGGATTTGTCACAATTTACCCTAGTAAGGCCACAGCGTCACATCAAAGTCGAGGCTTAAGTTAGTAAATTAACAACGTAACAAACTAAAAATATTTATGTACAAAAAAATAGCAATCTTACAACAACAACAAAAATTATAATTTCAATTTAGATCAAATTTTTGGTATGGAGGAAACTAATCGTTTTTATTTGTTGCTATCAAAGAATAAAAACAATAAAAATTATCTCCAGAAAAAGACATTTCATTTAATAGTACCCTACTCTTACCCCACCCAGCATGGCAACCTACAATACTAAAGGTCGCGGGTTCGCGTCCCGTGTTTGCCCTAGGATTCCTAATGGGAGTAAAAAATCCTTAGCTATGTCGTCCCTCGGATAGGTCGTTAAATGAAGGTCCCGAGCCTGTGCGATGTCACGTAGAGATCCCTATCCTAATTATACCTTGATAGGCAAAATTTAGGACTCCCACTGTAGCATCGTCCGATTAGCCTTAGGATTGATTGATGAGAAAGATCCATCACCGAAAAAAAACGCCCTCTTTTGAAAACAAAATACCGTAAAATTTCGCACTTGAGGCTAAAATCAGTTAAATTTCACTGAAATTTTTAACGATTATCTGAAACATGAAGTACGCTCATGTTCCAACTTGTGCTTCGAATGAAACATGTTACATACTCGTATAAATAAACGGGGTACCCCAATTTAGCTAAGTACCTCCAAACCTAAATAGTTAGATCTAGGAAATATTTTTCATAGCTCTTTAGAGTACAGGTAAAACTTATCTACATGAAAAAGATGTTAACTTGTAATCGGTTAGGGTAAAAGTTTTTTACTTTCACTTACTTATATATGAAATATATAGTAAGTGGAAGTATTGCGATCGTGAAAATTTTCGACTTCCGGTTTTCAACGGAAATACACGTTTTGGGGTCCCCTGAGTCGAAATGACCAAGTCCCGCGAAATGGTCTGTGTGTGTGTCTGTGTGTCTGTATGTCTGTGTGTCTGTGTGTGTGTGTGTGAACAGACTAGCTCAAAAACTATTAACCGTGCGATCCTGAAATTGGGTATTTAGTGTAAGTATATGCCCGCGATGTGACAGCATAAATTTCATCATAATTACTTGAAGGGAGGGGGTACTTTACTTAATAACTTTTTAGGTTTTTTTCGATTTTCTCAAAAACGGCTCTAACGATTTTGATTAAACTGAGTATTTGATCTATTTATATGCCTGAGATAAGACTGTAAAAATTTCATCAAAATTGATTAACCGGAGGGGGGACTTTACTTAATAAATTTTGTAACATTTTCACGTGTTTTTTTATTTACTCAAAAAAGGCTTGAAAGATTTTGATCAAACTGGGTATTTGATGTATGCATAAGCCAAAGATGTGATAGCCAACATTTCACCAAAATTGACCAACCGGAGGGGGGACTTTACTTAATAAATTTTGTATCATTTTCACGTTTTTTTTTTATTTACTCAAAAACGGGTTTAAAGATTTTGATCAAACTGGGTATTTGATGTATGTATATGCCAAAGATGTGATAGCCAATATTTCATCAAAATTGATTAACCGGAGGGGGGACTTTGCTTAATAAATTTTGTAACATTTTCAAGTGTTTTTTTTATTTACTCAAAGAAGGCTTTCACGATTTTGATCAAACTGGGTATTTGATGTATGCATAAGCCAAAGATGTGATAGCCAACATTTCACCAAAATTGACCAACCGGAGGGGGGACTTTACTTAATAAATTTTGTATCATTTTCACGTGTGTTTTTTTTTATTCAAAAACGGCTTTAAATATTTTGATCAAACTGGGTATTTGATGTATTTATATGCCAAAGATGTGATAGCCAACATTTCATCAAAATTGGTCTAACGAAGGGGACCACAACAACGCATTAATTTCTAATCTAAGTAAGTTGGTAAGTGAAAGTTGTGTTGCGCGCACGCACCAGATTTTTTTTGTTTACAACTGGTATACATCACTAGGCCCGCAGAAAAAAAACATTTCGACCTTCCTGCTAGCTATCGAAACTATCGGTAGTACTATCGAAAACTTTGTTTTTTAACAGGTAACAGCATCTGCCTCTAAGCACCTATATGCTATATTATTAATTTGAATGTAAAAAAATCAATTAACCCAAAAAAAAAATCGTTCAATAAACATTTTTGGACTAAAATCCGCTAATTAATTACAATTCGAATATGATTAATCGCAAAGATATGCCATCTTTAATTTAGAGGTGTGTAATAGTCAACTATTTTCTTTAATACACGACAATTGATTATCAGGATTTTCATGCAAAAAAAATTTTTATTTGGATAGGCTACGTTTCGATTCAAACATGTGGATCTTCATCAAGGCTTTTTGTTTCCAGATTAATGCAACAACTCATGTCAAGCCTGGAACTCAACGAACCAGCCCTGACGTCACATCTTTGGGCCGAAACGTAGACTCTAAAAAAGTTTCGACTGATAATCCTGATATTCAATCATCCTATATTATCTTTAAAAATATTCGGGCATGAATATTCGTATATAATTACTTATAATCAAAGACCGGCATATAAGTCCTTATTTACCGGCATGGGTCTTTTTTACATAAACCACACCAGTTACTTATTCCTAAAACAGTGATTTATTTTATTACTAGCTGTATTAACCGGTTTCACCCAGGGAATTTCTTTTTTCTAATGAAACGGCCGATTTCGTAAAAAAACATTGTATAGCGAGATCATTACGATTTATTTAACATTAAAGAATATCAGCTGAAGATCGGCTGAAGTTATGCAATTTTAAGTGGAGTTCAATAATTCTGTGAATTCTAAATTTTTAAGTTCTGATACAGTAGGGGTTTTATTTATGAGATTACGAGAATTCCACTTTTACATGAATTTGGGTTGATGGACATATCGGGTTTCTCTGGCGTATAACTAAAATTTTAGAATTTTTAATTTTCGTTTTTATTTTGTACTAGCTATATATTCAGGTTCACCCGGGGAATTTCTTTTTTCGTATAAATCGGCCGATTTCGTAAAAAACCATTGTACCAGGTGTGTAAATATGAAACCGGAATTTTTCAAATAGCAAATAAGAGTTGATTGTGTAAAAGTGGTACATACTTTTTTATTCGAAGTACTGTCCTCCGCTATCTATGCATTTTTCCCATCATTCAGGCAATTTGTGGATTCCCCGCCAAAATAATGCTTCCTCTTCTGAGTCAAACCAATCACTTAACCAATTTCGTACATTTTCATAAGAAGTGAAGCGCTGCTCAGCTAGTGCGTATCCCATCGATGCAAATAGGTGGTAATCGGATGGGGCCAAATCTGGTGAATAAGCCGCATGCGGAAGAATTTACCAACCAAACACTTGGATCGTTTCCTTGGTCCGTTTAGCCGAATGTGATGGGGCATTGTCATCGAGCAAGATCACTTTGTGTGTCCTTTCTTGATATTTGGGACTTTTTGGCGCAAATCTTTATTCAAATTTATCATCTGTTGTGGGTAGCGTTCCGTATTAACAGTTTCCCCAGGTTTCAGCAGCTCATATTAGGTAACACCCATCTGATGACACCAGATGCTCTGTGGAGCATTTTCTTCCTCCCCAAGCGATGCCGATAGTTCACCAGGAGTTATCCAGTATTTTTTACGCTTAGGATTCTCGAAGTAAATTCACTTTTCATCACCAGTCACAATTTGATGAAGAAATGACTTTTTTTCTGTACCTGGCGAGCAGCATTTGCCATGAGGTTTTTCGAGCTTCCTGGTGCCAGTCATCCAGTTGGTGAGGTACCCATTTTCCGACCTTCTGGATCTTTTCCATGCCTTTCAAACAAATTGAGACGGTGTCACATGTAATAATTGTCCAACATACGCTTCCGAATCAGCGTTTTCAAAGTTTTTTTTTTGTGGTTTTCCACGGTCTTTGTTTCTTTTATCGAAATCCATCTTTAAATTTTTTGAACCAATCGAAACATTGAGATTTGCCTAGGGCATGCTCCCCTTAAGCTTCAACAAGCATTCTATGTGATAATGCTTCAATTTTTTTCAGAAGGAAACGGAAAATAAATTCTGTCCGCAAATCTTGATTTGTTGGCACAAAAGTCGACATGTTCAAAGCCACCAAAAACACGGTTATAGAATGAAACTGATGTTGGTATCAATTGGATCTCTTTATTACATGTAGGCAAAAGCAGATAACACCACTGACGGATTAGTTAGAAGATTATATTGACTGCTAACTCCTATCATTGGCGAATTCCGGTTTCATATTTACAGACCTGGTAAAGCGAGATCATTACGATTTTTATAACAATAAATAATATCAGCTGACGATCGGCTGAAGTTGTGCAATTTTAATATGGACAGTTGTTCGCACATGGTTTGAATGAACCACCGAGCGAAATTTGGAGAATTTAGGAAAAATAATATGGATTTCTCTAAAGAACAAATTAACAAACAGGATTTCCCTTTATTTATATAGATTAAATTAATAATAATGAAGAACAGATGATTAAAGTAATGTATTTTATTATCCGCATTTCTTCTTCCAGGTTTGACCATGTCACAGGTTTTCCAACACCCAAGCTTTCACCCATCTTGCTGTGGGCTTCTTCAGGGCTAATACAAGAATTCTTGTATTAGCCCTGAAGAAGCCCACAGCAAGATGGGTGAAAGCTTGGCTGTTGGAAAACCTGTGACATGGTCAAACCTGGAAGAAGAAATGCGGATAATGGATTCAGACCATGGAAGCCTGAAACAACATAATGTATTTTACTTCAAATATAAACAAAAATGATAGTTTAATTTATAACCACGATTTCCTCTCTGCAACTTCTCAAACTGCATCTAAATGCTGGAGATATTTTTTGTGAAAAGCAAGCTTCATAAAATGTCCTATGCAATATTCCGAACCTTTGAAATGTCTTATATTCCTCTTATTCTGATTTAAGGACACGGCTCAATTGTAACAGATTCATTATAAACAAAAACAACTTCAACGTTTCTTAAAACCTAGGAGGTAACCTCCTTCATGTATATATTTTTACTTTCACTTACCTATATATGAAATATATAGTAAGGAAAGTATTGAGATCGTGAAAAATTTCGACTTCCGGTTTTCAACGGAAATACGTTTTGGGGTCTCCTGAGTCCAATTAACCAAGTCCCGCGAAATGGCCTGTGTGTATGTGTGTGTATGTGAACAGACTACCGCACAGACCTGAAATTGGGTATTTAGTGTATGTATATGCCCGCGATGTGACAGCAAAAATTTCATCAAAATTGGTCCAACGGAGGAGGTACTTTATTTAAAGAATTTTGTCTAATTTTTAGGTTTTTTTTTCGATTTTCTCAAAAACGGCTATAACGATTTTGATTAAACTAGATTTTGTTTATCGAGTCGATTGTTGTTTTTAAATGTTGCTAGTTCTTGTTGAAGTTTCCTGGTTAGGTTGTATAGTTCTTTCTTATAAGATGGGTATCTGGTTCTTTGCCATAGACCTCTAATTTTGCGTTTTTCTTTAATGAGATTGCGAATAGGTTGGGGAAGATAAGAGTCAGTTTTAATTCTTGTTGACTTCGGTGTAGTCGAGTGCCAGATTGCAGTATGTATAGTTTTTGTAAGGTAGTCTACTGCGTTGTCGAGGTCGTCGGCTTTTGTAATGGGATATGTTAACGTAATTTTGTTGTCCAGGTATTTTTTAGAGCTGTCCCAGTTTATGAATCCGTTAATTAATGATGGGGGATAAGGTTTTACGAAAGGGTGGTTCGACAGTTAAAGTAAGATTGGGCTATGATCAGATGAAAGTTCAAATAAAGAGGAAACGTTAGAGTGTGGGAGAGGTAACGAACGGGTTATAAAAAAGTCGAGAATATCGGGAGATTTCGATAGCGAAGAAGGCCAGTAAGTAGGATGCGTTGGAGAAAGAACTTTAAGTTTTAAATCATCAATGCATTTTTGCAACCTTTTTCCTCGAGTGTTTAATACTCGGTGGCCCCATCTTGTATTTTTTGCGTTGAGATCTCCACCCACTATGAATGATTTTCCCATTGTTGAGAAAAAGTTCTTTAATTCATTCGTTGAGATAATCTTGTTGGGAGCGATGTAGGCTGAGCCAACAGTGAGTTGGAATTTCGGTGAGCTAAGGGAGATATTAGTACAGTCAAAATCGTTTATAACGAACTTCAAGGGACTGAAGGTTTTTGTACGTTATAGCCGATGTTCTCTTTAAGCGGTATTATCGGTTATAACGAACAGTTCGCTGTAAACGGTGTTAAACTGGTCCCTATAGTCACTTCGTCTTAATTTTGGTTCTGTCAAATATTGAGCATTATCGATACATATTTTCATCTTACGTAATTTAAGTACATAATTAATCTTACGTCAATTTAAGTGCATAATATCTAATAACAATTAAAGTACTTAAAAAGTACTAAATAACCAATACTCATAATGAAAAATGTCAAAATCTTGGTATTCTAAAAATATAGGCATTTAAAATTTTATAAAAAATTAAAAAATATATAATGAAGAAAGGGTGAAAATACATAATATCAAATCCAAAATTCCATATAAATAAGCAAGTTAAATAAAAAAATCTGTCATTCTTGCCTGTCGCCTTCCTCGTAGTTCGGCAAAAAAAAATTTTCGATTGAAGTGGAGACAACCGAGAAAGATTCTTTGACAATTACTGGAGTTTCATATCCAGTTGAACGAGATGCTTTTAATTCACGGGCAATCCTAATCGCGGAATGGACTCGGCAAACTATCCCAAACTGTTCCTCAATCGTACATATACTGTTGTCATGGCATGCTTCCGTGTATAAAGACAAGAGAGAACTTCATTGATACACGACCGAGTGCATTGATGTAAAGTAAACAAAACTTTTTTTCTTCATTTTGTAGAACTTAGACTTGAAATGTACGCTGTAAGCGATATTTCAACTGCTACTGTTCCAAGAAAATGATCGCTCTAACCGACCTGTTCACTATAACCGATGTCCGTTGTAAGCGATATCAATGCTTTTTTCTGTAAGTTATTTCATGGGGCCGATTATTTTGTTTGTTCTATCCGATTGTACGTTATAGCAGGTGTCGTTATAAACGATTTTGACTGTGTATTGTACATTGTTGGTCTGAGCAGCAGGAAGAACATGGTGGTTTATTGATTTGTCCACAATTACGAACTCAGTATTACAATAAAAACAAAAATTATTTAATCCACGAAAGTGTTAAAATATGAATACATGTAGCCCATGATTATATTTATATTTTGTTTCTAACTTTACTATTTTCGTTTTTGCATCATTCAAAACCGAAAGTAAGAGAGACCTTTTAAGAAACCGACAATGGAAATGTTTACCGAGGCTCCTAGCGATAGTTTATGGAAGATGGCCAAGGTACACAGTTTAGTCACTCCTTAGGCATTTGATACAATCAGCTGTCCCACTGCCTTATGTATGGACAGCTGCTGCACCGGACATCTTTTTTTTTATTTTTTTTATTGGTCCTCCCCTTCCTCGCCTGTTAGGCTATACGGGGTTTCCCGGGCCAGTGGAGAGGGTGTGGGATTGATGCCGAGTATTATTAAATTTTCCCCTGGCTCCGGGTTTTGAACTTGCTATCTTTCGGTTCTCAATCATATGTTGCCAGGGGCAACGCGTATTTTTTAACGCTTTTTCCCACTCGGCCATCCCACTACCCTGTACCGGACATCTTATAATTGTATTTCTATTTCACAAATTCAGTGAAATCATAGGGTAAACCAGAGTTGGGCAGTAGTTATCTACATTTGTAATTAACTACACAGAAAACTACATGTAGTTTGTAGTTGGAAGCGCGCAACTACTATTTTTCAACTACCAGTTAAGTAGTTGTAATTTAAAACTACAACTACAGTAGTTGGGAACAAGTAGTTGGGAATGGCAAATACAACAAGTAGTTGTAAATGTAGTTTAGAGCGGCAACTACATTTGCTAATCAACGTCTACCATAATTAAATCACATGTTTTTGCTATTTTTATTTTGTGTTTAGATAAATACTCCATAGATAAATGGGCTCCATTATGGTTGATAATCTGTTTTAAAAATAGTACAATACATATTCGTAATACAAAATTTTTCCATGATTTCCGGCAGTCAATTATTTTTTTTATCCTTAGGTTCTCGATCAATCCCATGTTTTATATATTAGCTGAATTGCATTTGATATACTCCTTATCGATAATACTAGATATCGATAATTACTCGTTATCAATAAAAGTAGTTGTAGTTTCAGGCCCATCATTACAGTTGCAACTACTAGTTGTAGTTGTAAAAATGCAACTACTTTTTTGAAACTACAGTAGTTGTAGTTGTGGTCCATCAACTACAAATTATAAAAGTAGTTGTAGTTTCAACAACTTCCCAACTACTGTGTCAGTAGTTTTGTAATTTGTAGTTCAACTTCTTTTTGCCCAACTCTGGGGTAAACCACATAGTTATTGACACTCTGTACAGTTATTGACACCCCACCTTTAACTTAAAGAAATAAGTATACAAGTCCTAACTTTATATCAAGATATACGATTGAAGGGTTCCTCTAAGACTTTAACAAACTAACCATAAGGAATATTTAACAATTAAATCCATAGTTTAATAAATCAATAAATAGTTTTTGCACTTTTAACAATAAATGTTGCCATACGGTAAAATCATAGAACTTTTGACCCAAAAAAAAAAAATCTCTTGAGTCTTTATAAGGATAGATAAAGAGGAGTTATAGGAAGTTTCAATTAGATCCCTTCATAAGAAGTATTTTTTTTTAATTTCAACTAAGAAATGTAGTCTTAAGGGTGTCAATAACTGTATGGTTTACCCTATTTAATGCATTGCTTAAGATTAGTAAACAAAATCTTATCGAATTTATTCAGTTGAATAATTAATGTTGTTTATGGTAGACCGAGTTACAGTTGAGTGTGGTAATCGACGACCTTCGGTTCTTCGAACGTTAAATTTTCAGTACTTTTTTCTTTAACTGACCTATATGTGAAAAATTTTGACTTTCGGTTGTTTCGGAAATATAGATTTTGGGGCCCCCTGAGTTCAAATAAGTGCCGCGAAATGGTCCGTTTGTATGTGAACAGTCTACTATATAGTTATACACTATACACGAGCCTGAAATTGGGTATTTAGGTATTTAGGGGTATTATAAGCCCGCGATGGTAAAGGGAAAAGTTCATCAAAGTTGGTGAAATAGGGGGGGGGGGCAGTTTATTTAATGAATTTTATCTCGTTTTTACGTTGTTTTCGATTTTCTCAAAAATGGCTTTAACGATTTTGATCAAACTCGTCATATTTAATGAAAGTTAAGTATTATTTAATATCAGGTAAGTGTTATCATCATAAAAATAGATAGGGAAGGGGACTTTTTGTTTTCCTACAAAGTAGCTTAGTTTTTGTTTATATCGAAAAATAAATCTCGTTATGCCTAAAAATAAGAAATTCGTAAAATAAAATTATGTAAACCCACACTGGTTTTACAATATATCGGTCATTCTCACGTAAGTGGGCACTTTTGTGTCCCAGGCCGTTTATAGCGATTTAGAAAAACTTAGGACTCTAAGACATCAATTTTGTAAATCCAGGCGAGTTGTAAAGGTAGACCCCGTACGACTTAATTTTAATTGTATAACACACGTACCTTAAAAACACCAGAAAAAGGTCGAAATTCATTCCCCTGTCATGTCCCGAGGTCTGATTCTGCTCAAAGTAAGAGTTCTGTGTCCGTATACTAGGTCAATTTTTACTTTTTTTTCTGTTCAATTTGTTCGAAATACTGTAAAATTTCATAAACGCAGTCGAATCCTTGATGATAACGGATTAGAATTGAAAAAAACTAATTTTTATGATGTCCCACAGGTTTTCTTTCATTCCCCTGTCAATTTTTAAAATTAAATTGTCACCACACTATTCAGGCAGGAAATTAGTAAAAAATATATAGTCAGCAGAAAGGGGTCTTTCCCCAAGCAACCCCAACTGTTAACTTAACCTCAGTACAAATCCAAGCTCTCTAGAAGCAAATAAGTTCTCAAACTTGAGAGGTTACGTTTAATAGTCTTCATTCCCCTGTCCTCTATAGTTTTGGTCAGGCAAGTTTTTTCTTTTATAATTTTTGAGAGATAAAAGATTTTGTAGCACAGATTTCGTTTTTCAAATAGCATTATTATATCTTTTTTTTCCTTTTAACGGTTATCAAATAAACCTTAAAAATTCATTCCCCTGTAAATAAACTGTAAATAAAATGCTGCAGGGAAATCAAGATACCGATGTGGATTGAAGCTTTCTTTTGCTGCTCAACTTTTTTAAAGCATCATCAGTCCTTAATAATGAGAAATAAAAAAAAAATAAAAAAAACTTTTGGAACAAATTTATCATATAAATTTATCACTCTTTCAGATAGTAAAAAAAAAAATGCCCCTAATAAAATACAATTAAGAGAGGAGGTGTTTAAAAGTTTTCGATATCAAAACAAGGAAATGATCCAATTATTCTGAGAAAGAGAATAAAAAATATAAAATAACGCGACAAAAAAAAGGAAGTAAAACTGATTTGTGAAATGACTCTCCGTAAATTTCGATTGAGAACGAATTCTAATGTATATTTGTTAAGAAAAAAATATTTTGAATTGAGAGTTGATTTGATGATACAAAATCTCCTCGTTCAACCGCTGTTGAGAATATAGACCCACCCAATGCATACGTGGAAGGAAATTAGTAAATAAAAACAAAGAGAAAGTGTACGAAGATAACTATGTTGCGCGAAAAAAACATAACGCTTGAACGACAAAACCGATTTACCATGTAAAAAGTATGCACATATGTCTTTTATTATAGAGGCATTATTTGTACGAAATGTATTCAAACATGACATCAATGCTATCTTGCAAACACTGTTACGACCCTTTTAATCCCAAAGGTCTAGTTATTCATTCTATAATTTAATATTTTTTTTTGTCATCTTTATATCATGTTTAACGTGAATTGGTGTTCTTCCACGTCGACTCCTTGCTTCTTATAGGCTAAGGAATAGTATTACACCGAAAAAAAAGTTTATTTGTAACCATAAAATTTAAAATAAAAACGCCGTAAAAAGTGCCCACTTTGGTGAGATTGACCCATATATATCTGTTTTTTTTTTTTAATAAGATGCCTTGATAGTTGTAATGTCTTCGTGGTATAACGAGAAGCCTACATGGAGCTATTAATATCACGGGGTCAACGAAAGCCCCAAGGACGACCAAGGTATTTCGGTCTTAATGAAATACAGCTTCATAAACACCAGTGACACACAGCAACAACACAACCCCTCTGGGGGGAGCACCTTCAGGACTTGACAGGATGCCAACTGGAAGGATTTAGGAAGTAGGGGGCGCGGCCCAAGAAGTAGGGTCCATGCTGGGTATGCGACATTGATGTCGATCATTCTAGAACATCAATGTTTTCGTCGAACCGAATTGGAGGGGGCACTTTACTTAATAAAGTTTTTTATACACATACATCAAATACCAAGTTTGATCAAAATCGTTAAAGCCGTTTTTGAATAAATATAAAAAACACGTGAAAATGAGACAAATTTATTAAGTAAAGTGCTCCCTCCAATTGATCAATTTTGGCTGTCACATCGCGGGTATATACATGTATTAAATATCGAGCTTAATCAAAATTAGAGCCGTTTTTGAGAAAATCAAGAAAAAAAAAAACGTAAAAAGTGGACAACATTCTTTAAATAAAGTAACCCCTCCGTTTGATCAATTTTGATGAAATTTTTGCTGTCTTATCGCGGGCATATATATACATTAAATACCCAATTTTAGGTTCGTACGGTTTATAGTTTTTGAGCTAGTGTGTTCACACACACACACACAAACACAGAAAATTTCGCGGGATTTATTGGTTATTTGGACTCAGGAGACCCCAAAACATTAATTTCCTATGAAAATCGGAAGTATAATTTTTTCACAATCGCAATACTTTCCCTTACTATATATTCCATATATAAGTAACTGAAATTAAAAAAAAAACAAGTACACCGATAGAGATTTAGAATATCATATGCACTAGGTACGGTCGTAAAAGGAAAAAAAATCTGGTGCGTGCGAGCAACACGCAACTTTCACTTACCAACTTACTTAAATTAGAAATCCATGTGTTTTGTTAATTGCCACTTCTCAATGTCACTCATTTTTCCAGATTCATTTATTTTTTTTATTTTTATTTGCTCTATAACAAACACTAATATCTTTTATTACTAAATAAAAGGTTTTACTTGAGATAATTCGGCAATGCAAGCATAATACTCCAAGTCGTCTGATTTTATAATTCTCTATGTACTTGTTGAAAACTTTATTTACCACGGAACAAATAATTTCCATTAAATGAACACAACGGCTTTAATTATGAACAATGGTCTGTCATTAAAGGCGTACTCCACCGCATGCGTGTGCTCGACGTATTTTATGAGTTGACGGAATATTTTTCTTTTTTTCTCCTGTATATGTTTACTTGATTTTTTTCATATTTCATATTTAACCATTTCTTATTTTTAGGCGTAATGAGAGAGAGTTAATTTTTCCATATAACAAAAACAAGGGTACCTTTTTTTTTTTTTTTTTTTTTTTTTTTTTTTTTTTTTCGGTTGGCGCATTAGGCATAATGAGACCTTTGGCTGCGCAGTGTGGTCTTCTTACAGACATTTGTTTTGCTTGCGGGAGTACAGACAGCCTGGAGGGGGTAGCCCAAATCTCACGTTGCTGCAAGCCATGGTCACCATGGTACAGACTGCATTGCTACAGACAGCAGACTGTCCATAGCTCCATACCAATCCCATTGGGGCCAATTTGGTAGTGTCCTTCCCACCGATGGCGTCAGCTCTCTCGGGTTCAAGGACAGTGACAAACTGGTCTAGGTCCAAGGATTATGGTAGTTCAGAGTCAGCAGGCCCCGAGGACCTATATTTCTTTCCCTGAAGCATACCGTCCCTGACCAAACCTCCGGGCGGTTACTGACAACCTGGAAAACCACACCACGATTCTCGATGAGATACACGGGGAAGGTTCATCAGTCCTTCGCCCGGTCGGTGTGAGTTGCCTCCAGTAGAGTGACAGGCCTCACATACCCGGGGTGGGGGTAGACTTGGACTGCGTGGCTTTTATTGGTCGGCGGTCACCCATCCAAGTACTGACCACGATGGACGTTGCTTAACTTTGATTATCTATTGCAAGCGCCCTTGTCCACTCGGCCATCCCGGCCCCACAAGGGTACTATGCAGGGAAACAAAAATGGCCCCTTCCCCATTTATGCCCCCTCAGAACATTTTAATAACGATAAAGCTTACCTGATATTAAAGAACACCTTATTTTCATTAAACATGGCGAATTTGATCAAAATCATTAAAGCTGTTTTTGAGATAATTTAAAGAAGGCTATAAATTGGAAAAAAAGTTATGAAATAAAGTGCCCCCTCTGTTTGACCAATTTTGATGAAATGTTAGCTGTCACATCTTTGGCATATACATGTATCAAATACCCAGTTTGATCACAATCGTGAAATCGATCTTGAGTAAATAAAAAATCTGGTTCGTGTGCGCAACACACAACTTTCACTTACCAACTTAGATTAGAAATTGTGTTAATGCCACTTCTCAAAGTTACACATTTTTCCACATTCATTCTTTATTTTTATTTTTATTTGCTCTATAACAAACACTAATATCTTTTATTACTAAATAAAAGGTTTTACTTGAGATAATTCGGCAATGCAAGCATAATACTCCAAGTCGTCTGATTTTATAATTCTCTATGTACTTGTTGAAAATTTCATTTAGTTACAGTCATGATGAAATTTTTACAGTCATATCTCGGTCATATTAATACATCAAATACCCAGTTTGATAAAAATTGTTAAAATTTACTAAGTAAAGTCCCCCCTCTGATTGATCAATTTTGATGAAATGTTGACTGTCACATCGCGGGCATATACATACACCAAATACCGAGTTTGGTCAAAATCGTTACCTTTTTGAGTAAATAAAAAAAACACGTTATAATGAGACAACATTTACTAAGTAAAGTGCCCCCTCCGTTTAACCAATTTTAATGAAATTTCAGCTTTCGCATCGCGGTCATATACATACATCAAATACCAAGTTTAATGAAAATCGTTAAAGCCGTTTTTGAGTAAATAAAAAAAAAAAAAACTCGTGAAAATGGGACAACATTTATTAAGTAAAGTACCCTCTCCAATTAATGAATTTTGATGAAATTTTGACTGTCGCATCGCGGGCATATAAATACACCAAATACCGAGTTTAATCAAAATCGTTAGAGCCGTTTTTGAGAAAAACGTAAAAAATAGACAAACTTCTTCAAATAAAGTACCCCCTCCGTTTGACCAATTTTTGCTGTCACATCGCGGGCACATTCATACACTAAATATCCAATTTCAGGTTCGCACGGTTTATGGTTTTTGAGCTAGTCTGTTCAAACACACACAGACCATTTCGCAGGACTTTGTTATTTGGACTCGAAAAAGTCGAAATTTTTCAAGATCGCAATACTTTCCTTACTATATATTTCATATGTAGGTAAGTGAAAGTAAAAAAAAAATTAGAACAACCTGGTCCTCGTTTCCATAGTCAACGCCTAAATGGCGCACAGTTAGGAAATGACGTTCAAGTTAATAATGTACAATGTAAATGGGAGGACAAAGGGTTGAAGGCCACTTCAGGATAATTGCCAACGTGTCTTTGTGACGCTCTAGCGTCTGTCTTGTATCCTTCCTAACGACCTCATACTTTTACGGCGCTCTCGGTACTTCACGGATGTAGGGAGGTGTATGGGGTTGTGGAGGAATGGGGTACGTGTGTGTCTGTTTGGGTTGTGCACGCAAGCTTGCTTAACGCCCAGCTCTTTAAAAAATATTTACACTGTTCTAATAGCGAAGATAGTTAGTTGTTTACCAACTATAGCGTGCAAATTTTTCTTTCATTTTGTTCGCTACCTACCGTGTGATTTGATTTTATTTCGTGAAGGACCCACGGAATAAATCTCGACCGTCCCACCATGGTTAGAATAGGTTAGTTACACCTCTAGAGTAACCCCCCGTATGCCACACATGGCCAGGTAGGGGTACTGAACAAAAAAAAAAATATTTCAGGTAAAAAGTTAGCGGAAGATAATCAAAAATAAAACTAAAGGGATCAGGGATCCTCTCATACCACTTTGTTTTAATTGTCATTATTTTTGTCGTAAATATAAAGATTGCGCTATTTTATGGCATAAATGAGACATTCCAGAGAGAGTTAAACATCTCCTGAAATAATTGACAATTTTCCTCAACTATCTTGCGATAAAAGTTGCCTAAAAATATTTCCGGGGGATTTCAGAGAAGGTTTCCTCCCTTTTTGCCCTGGGGTAATGGGAGCTAAATCTTCAAGTAATAGGCTGGTGTTAATTTCGCCTAAAAGTGTACTCGAAATTCCGTCGAGCCTAATTACCTACTTTTTTATTTCTTTTATTTTCCACTTAATTTAAGCTATTATTATTATCTTCCTACCCCAGCTTACCGGAGGGTCTTGTAGCATTTCCGTGCCTTCATCTGTGTTATATATAAGTTAATTAGAAGTATATTTCGGTTTGGCCTCAAACTCCTATTTCCTATTAACCTTCTCAGTTTTTAAAGGAGTTCTCTTTTGATGCAAGTTTTAATTTAACACATGGATGGCTCAGCTCATAATGATATGTGTGGCATACGGGGGGTTACGCTACAGGTGTAACCAACCTATTCTAACCATGATAGGAAAGCCGAGATTTATTCCGTGTGGCCTCCACGAAATTAAAGTACACCCTCCCAGGGCGGATTCGAACCGCCTCCGTTTCGCTCGAGCGTGCAACAGCGGGTTGTCTTGTCTTTTCCAATTTTTACCTTCTTTTCGATTATTTCAAAAACGCCTTTAATGATTTTGATCGAATTCGTTTAAATTAAAATCATGTCTTCTTCAATATCAGATAAGCTTTATCATTATTAAAATGTTCTAAGAGGCTTTAAATAGGGAACGTTTTCGGTCATATACATTTTTTTCGATTAAGCCCTTTGTTTGCGAGAAACTTCAATTCTCAGCGAAAATGGTCGCAGGGCTTTTTCGAAGGAGTCTTTTTATTTCAGTTTGTCGACAAGAACATTTTTGTTTCTATACAAAAACAGTTACAAGCAAAAACATGTGATTTTAGTAAATAGAATGAGCGCACTCGCTTTCCGCGAAAACGATATGTGTATTTTAGTACAGGATGGTACTTTCCTGGTTTTTTACACGGTCATTTTTATGTGGCGTTTTCCTGGTGGCGCTCTGTCAGTGACATCGAAAATCCCACCAACAAACGATCACAGATGACCATATCGTAACCTCAAACATAGCGTTCAAAGGTCCTGTAAACACGTAAATACTATGTAAATACCTTAAACTAATGATTCAAAAAATAAATAATCTACAATTTAAACACATCTATTCTTTACTTCAACTCTCACTTATGCCCACGACGGACTAAATAAGCACTATACGAGCGGGGTTGGTTGGCAACAGTTTTCACTTTTTCGATTGTTGAGTCGTTCCTGTTAATATAATCCCAATAGGGCTGATACCACTGTAAACTCAAAGTATTAAAGTACTTCATGTATTTTTTTCATCACATAATATTTAAAATACTAAGATCATAGAAAATGAATCCATATTATGCCAATTAACCCCCTATGTGGGGCAGGTTGGCCTAGAAGGTGGCGTTGTTAAGCCATCGCATTCAAGTACTGCCTAACAGATATTATTATTAAAAGCTGCGCTATAATAATTATGGATCGTTCTTTAACAGCTTTCAATGGAAAATAGAATGACTATAAAAGAACATAGAAGTTTAGACTGTCCTCACATTCTGCATAAGAAAAATTGCTCTCATCCTCCTTGCTAGAACTAAAGACAATTGGTAGTTTCACCTTTGTTTATGTTTACCTTGCTTTTGTGAATTGCTACAGCGCAAACCAACCCCAGTTGAAGAGAGCCAACCCCACAGGAGAGATCATATGAAAGATGGCAGCCAGGAAAGGGGAGAACAATCAAACAAAAAACTGGTTAGTCAAAAGGTTAGGTTTTTCAAAGAAGTTTGGGGCTATGTGAACAGAATCGGAGTCAAGTGTTTTGCCAAACCATATTTACTGAAAATATAAAAATTTACTAACATGTTGTTAAATCAATCAATGAAGCACACTCTTCTGTACACTGCCAGCATCGGATTGAAAACTCAGGACAAGACTCCCGAGGTCGAGCGGGTCACATGGTACAATGGTGGGGCCTTCACAATAGGTGTGACGGAAATTATAAGACAATGGCCAACCTACCCCCTATGCCAACCAACCCCGCTCTCCCCTACCTATAAATATAAATTTATATATCAATTTTATATTTGATATATAAATATGCATATACTAGCTGTATATCCCGGTTTCACCCGGGGAATTTCATTTTTCTGAAAAATAGCACTAATAGATTAGTATTACAAAGCTGTAGGGTATAAATGTTGTTTCAGGCTTCCATGGTCTGAATCCATTATCCGCATGTCTTCTTCCAGGTTTGACCATGTCACAGGTTTTCCAACAGCCAAGCTTTCACCCATCTTGCTGTGGGCTTCTTCAGGGCTAATACAAGAATGAGAGTGGATAAGGGGATCACTAACTTATAATCTTCCGTCGGGGGCGAAGTCTGTGTTCCCATTGGCTAGTGCCCGAGGGGGCGTGGTCAGGTGGAGGGGGTAAGGGAGGGGGGATGTCATCCGCTCTCTGAGATATGTTTTGTTGTCTAATGTTTTTTAGTGCAGGGTACCAGTTTTTGCTAAGTCTGTATCCGTCTTCTTTGTTTATATTATTTGGTTGTTTTATAATTTCTATAGCTTCCCTAATGGATCTATGGTGGTAGTTGTCAATCCTAACTATGGCTTTGGTGTCTTCGAAGGCTATAGTGTGTTGTGTATTGTAAAAGTGTTCTGCTATGGCTGATTTGTCTGTTTGTATTTTCTTAACTGCGGCAATATGTTCTTTCAGTCGTGTGGTAATGTTTCTTCCTGTCTGTCCTATGTATTGTTTGCTCATGCGGTAAACAATACATAGGACAGACAGGAAGAAACATTACCACACGACTGAAAGAACATATTGCCGCAGTTAAGAAAATACAAACAGACAAATCAGCCATAGCAGAACACTTTTACAATACACAACACACTATAGCCTTCGAAGACACCAAAGCCATAGTTAGGATTGACAACTACCACCATAGATCCATTAGGGAAGCTATAGAAATTATAAAACAACCAAATAATATAAACAAAGAAGACGGATACAGACTTAGCAAAAACTGGTACCCTGCACTAAAAAACATTAGACAACAAAACATATCTCAGAGAGCGGATGACATCCCCCCTCCCTTACCCCCTCCACCTGACCACGCCCCCTCGGGCACTAGCCAATGGGAACACAGACTTCGCCCCCGACGGAAGATTATAATTTAGTGATCCCCTTCTCCACTCTCATTCTTGTATTAGCCCTGAAGAAGCCCACAGCAAGATGGGTGAAAGCTTGGCTGTTGGAAAACCTGTGACATGGTCAAACCTGGAAGAAGACATGCGGATACTGTAGGGTATACTATATTTTTAATTTTTCTATGAGCATATATAATTAGGCCTTTAGATGAACCTACTCCAGAGCATGCAACGTAAAGCTGACCATGAGACCATTAGGATTCCAAATTCATATCAGCTACCTTCAGTGATTGCCTTTGAGGTTTATTTATAGTCATCGCAAATGCGGCCCGAACTGGGCTAGGAATTATACTCTTTTGAAATTAAAGGGCATATTATTGGGGGACAGTGGGTATTCGAAGCATGGAAAGCCGCAAAGGCAGAAGGGGATGAGCAAGGAGGTGATAGATTTCAATTAACCAGATAAATAGTCTGGGTAGTTTCCGTAAATCAATCAGGTACCAAATATCAAAGAACAAAGAAGAAATCCAGTCGCAAAAACAAATAAGAAAAGTGTGGGCCAAAAAAAGTTCGTTAGAACAGACGAGAGAGCCAGGAGCAAGAAGCGAGTAGCGGGGAGACGCGCACTCTTCGGCCAATAACTCGAAAAGCACTCGTTCAGCCTTAAAACGTGGACCCCGGTCCATTTCGGAGGAACGGCCTTACCGGGCCTTGTTGGCCTCTTCAAAATCTATAAAATGACACTTTTTTCGACACAAACGGTCGATTTCGTAAAAACCTAATGTAAAGCGAGAACATAACGATTTTTATAACGAGAGAGAACATACCCAGAGATTGGCTGAAGTTATGATATTTTAATATTGGCAGGTGTTTGAACATGGTATGAAAGAAACACTCAGCGAAATTTGGAGAATTTAGGACAAACGGTATAAAGATTTCTATAAAGAATATAGAATATATTCTTTATATTCTATATTCTTTAAAGAACAAACAGAATTTCATCTTTATTTACATAGATTATAGCTGTTTAGCCCGGTTTTACCAGGGGAATTTCATTTTTCTAATGAAACGGTCGATTTCGTAAAAATAAATTTTAAAGCGAGTTCATTACGATTTTTATAACAATAAATAATATCAGCTGAAGATCGGCTGAAGTTATGCAATTTTAATATGGATAGGTATTCGCACCTTGTATGAAAGAACCACTGAGCGAAATTTGGAGAATTTAGGACAAACGGTCTGGATTTCTATAAAGAACAAACAAACAAATAAACAAACAGCATTTCATTTTTATTTTACACTAGCTGTATATACCGGTTTCACCCGGAGAATTTCATTTTTTAAATCTATAAACTGAGATTTTTATCGAGTCAAACGGTCGAATTTGTAAAAAACAATGTAAATCGAGATCGAAACCATTATTATAACAATAAAGAATATACCCAGAGATCGGCTGAAGTTATGCAATTTTAATATGGACAGGTGTTCGCACCTGGTCTGAAAGAACCACTGAGCGAAATTTGGAGAATAAAGAATATCAGCCGAAGATCGGCTGAAGTTATGCAATTTTAGTATGGACATGTGTTCGCACTTAGCATGAAAGAACCACTGAGCGAAATTTGGAGCATTTAGGACAAACGGTATGGATTTCCGTAAATAACAAACAGAATTTGATCTTTGTATACATAGTTATAGATGTATATCCCGTTTTATCACGTGGAATTTCATTTTTCTAAAGAAACGATCGAATACGTAAAAAAAAAACATTGTAAAGTGAGATCATTATGATTTTTATAACAATAAGAGAATATCAGCTGATGATCGGCTGAAGTTGTGCAATTTTAATATGGACAGGTGTTCGCACCTGGTATCAAAGAACCACTGAGCGAAATTTGGAGAATTTAGGACAAAAGGTATGGATTTCTATAAAGAACAAATAAACAAACAAACAGAATTTCAACTTTATTTTTTGTAGATATATAAGTTACATATATACTTAAAAATAGATAGGATTCATCGGAGACCGGAAAGTTATGCATTGCAGTAATAGAATCGAGCTTTGGGACATAGCACCTATACAACAGGTCCCCTCCTCAACATCCCTTCCTCCCTCCCACCACCAACCGATCAAGGTAGCCGTTATAGTTAAATAGTTATTAAACAGGTGTAGCTAGTAATATCGATAATAGTAGATACGATAGTAACTATATCGATAGTAAGATAAGATGGCAGATGGAAAAGGCAGATAGGTCGAGTGGCTCCGGATTGATCGGCAGCCGTGACGTCACTGGGGTGGGGGTGTCTTAGCCTGCCCCACCTCCAGCTTATACTCTAACGCTCCCTTCCATAATCTACTCTCTTATATTATTATTATTGTATATATATATTATTAAATACATTAGCATATATTAACATAAATATTTCTGTATATATATAATAAATATTTTAAAAAATAAATAAAAATATATAGCTATAAAAATATACTTGATACGGCAACCGGAGTGGTAGGGGGAAACAGGTTAGCGTATTGAACGTGTTGATTCTTCCACCCTGTGAGTTAGTTTTCTCCAAAGAGGTTATTTATTTTTTGCTTGTTTCACTTCACTGATATAATTTAATAAACATCGATTTATTTATATTTTGTTATTTTAAGATATTTATATTTACTCTATATTAGAATTGATCTGAATCATATTCGAAAATTCATAAACCTTTTAAATGTATATATTGAAATGTATCTCTCCTTATATTTATATATTTAAAAATAAATAGATTTATTGACACAAAAATATACAATATACTAGATATGGCTGTTGTTGAATAGGTAAGGGGAAACAGGTTAGCGTATTGAACGTGTTTATTCTCCCGGGCTGTAGTCTTGCCAAAGAGATTATTATTATTTTTTTTTATATAATTTTAATCCTCTGTTGGGCACTAAATGTTGAAATAATTTTAATGGAAGATAAAAGATTAAACCATGGCCGGTAATGGCCGGTTAAGTGGGAATGTGGGACGATTCGATCTTTTCAATCTCTTCCATTAAAATTATTTCAGAATTACAAATCAATTATTTAAAAATGAAATTTGAATAAATTTCAAAATATTTACATTTTGAAGTTTAGTTACTTGACATTATTTTTTAAAAATAATTCGGAAAATGATTAATGCCTGACGAACCCGGAAGTTCGTTACCGACACTACCCATTGCTTCCTACACACCTCCATTTATCGACTCCCGTCCGAATCTAATAACTTTTTCTTCCTTGTAGATGTATTTTGTGATTTAAGAAATAAATCGTAGGGTAAACCGTACAGTTATTGGCACCCTTAAGACTAAATTTCAGTGGTGACATTAAAAAAAATACTTCTTATGAAGGGATCTAATTGAAACTCCCTATAACTCCTTTTCATATATCTTTATAAAGACTCGAGAGGTTTTTTTGGGTCAAAAGTTTAATAGTTTTAAAATATGGCAATATTTATTGTTAAAAGTGCCAAATCTAGTTATTGGCACCCTGTGGACTTAATTGTGAAATCTTCCCTACGATTAGTTTGTTAAAGTCTTAATTCATAGATGACTTAGAGGACCCTTCAAACATTAGACTCATGTATATTTTGTAATAAAAGTATGACTTGTTTACCATTTCTTTAAGTTAAAGTTGGGGCGCCAATAACTGTATGGTTTACCCTAACATATAATTCATATTATTTTAACTTTTTCTTATTATTGAAAAGTTATTTATTTTATTTTCTGTGAGAATGAAATTGGGTACCCTTATTCACACTCAACAAAATATTTACTTATACATTAATACATCAGCATACTTTTCAGCCATTCGGTCATCTTCTATGCTGCATGTGATTTAACATTTATACTGTTTTATAAATTAAGAATTACTTAAGACACCATAGCAATAATGACTCTTCATACGGTAAAGTAGGGCTATTTTAGCTATGGTGTTTTAAACAAACAATTTTTAATTTATAAAAGAGTATAAATTTTCAATAACCTACAGCACTGAGGATGGCCGACCGTTATTAATGAGAAAATTGTTTATTTTGTGGAAGTATTTAGGTTATAGGGCATCTAATTCTGCAATACGAATACTTACAGCGCTTTAGATCACAATTGAATATTTAAATATTATATCATACTTTTTTGATTTAAGGACATCATATACTAAATACAAACATTTTTTATATAGATTTGGCTGTAGGTTATTTTTTCTCGGTTCTCAGTGGTTTAAAAATATTTTAAAAAAAAGTAAACGACCTCTTTGGAAATACTAAAGCTCGGGGTGGAAGAATAAACACGCACAGTACACTAACCTGTTTCCCCTTACCCTTTCAACAACAGCCATATCGAGTATATTTTTTGTGTTTATAAATGTATTTATCTATTTATTTTTAAATATATATGGAGATATATATTTTAATTTATACATTTAAAACGATTATGAACTTTCGAATATGAATCAAATCGATTATACTTAACATAAAATAGATATAAACATCTTAAAACAACAAAATATAAATAAATAGATGTTTATTAAATTTAATCAGTGAAGTGAAAGAAGAAAAAATAACCTCTTTAGAGGAACAGGTTAGCGTATTGAACGTGTTTAATCTTCCTCCCCAAGCAGCATTCCTTTTTTTCCCTTATTTTTCTTTGGAATATGATTAAAATCGATTCTTATATAAAATAGATATAAACATCTTAAAACAGGATCTTCAACAACAACAACAACAAACATTTTAAAAAGGTTAGCATAGAAACTTACAATACTAATTATCACTTTTTAGGATTTTACTCTGCAAGAACAGATATATCGTTTGATACGTACGTGATACAATGCCTGTGACTTTGGAAAATACTCGAGTCTGTACGATGTCAGGTACTCGTTAAAGATCCCTATCCTAATTATACCTGGATAGACAAAATTTAGGACTCCCACTGTAGAATCGTCCGATTAGACTTAGTGGCATAAAGTGACGTTAAAAAATACAAAAAACATCATAAAATAACAAAATATGAATAAATCGATGTTTATACAATTTGATCAGTGAAGTTATAGAAGGAAAAAATAAATAACCTCTTTGGAGATATTACCTCCCAGGGTGGAAGAATGAACACGTTCAATATACTAACCTGTTTCCCCCTACCTTTACATATCAAGTATAGATTTATTTTTATAAATATATCTATTTTTTTATTGTTAATATATAAATATATGGAGAGATATATTTTAACTTATACATTTAAAACGATTATGAACTTTCGAATAGGATTCAAATCGATTATAATATAAAATAGATATAAACATCTTAAAACAACAAAATCTAAATAAATTGATGCTTATTAAATTTTATCAATGAAGTGAAACAAGGAAAAGATAAATAACCTCTTTTGAGAAGAATCAACACGTTCAATGCATTAACTTGTTTCTCCCTACCCTTCCAACAACAGCCAGATCGAGTATATTTTTATGTTTATAAATATACGTATTTTTTTTATTTTTAAATATGAACATAATGAGATATATAATTTAATTCATACATTTAAAACAATTACGAACATTCGAATATGAATAAAATTGATTCTAGGATAAAATGAATATAAAAATCTTAAAATATAAATAAATCGATGTTTATTAAATTTTATCAATGAAGTGAAACAAGGTAAAAAATAAATAACCTCTTTGGAGAAGAATTAACACGTTCAATACGCTAACCTGTTTCCCCCAACCACTCCGATAAAATATTTTGTTGAGACTGAATTCTGGTCACACTGCAATTGCAGCAGAAGCCTCAACAATGGGAGAAGTTTATATTGGTTATTTATTTCAAAATAATTTTTAAAGATAATTAGGTCACGGCCAGCTTAAGCGGATTTAGCTACTTCCTGTTTACATTCTTGGATTTCCGGTCCACTTCCCATCTTAGTCCCAAGTAGTTCCTGGAATAAAGAAAGGAAGCTAACCATTGTTCGGTCTCGTAGTGTTTTCAGGTCACACACTATTCGCCGTTAATAATGAAGGAACCGAATAATCATAATCACGCGATACCTATGGTAATCTGTTGGAAGAAATAGTTCCTGATATCGTTCAATATCGAACGGTGACATCGTTTATTATGAATGACAGTTACCTGTAGCACCTACCTGTGGGTTTCCTCATTCACAAAACTCCTAAAGGCAGAAAAAATTGTTTAGCTTTAGTTGCAACATTATTTCAGTACAGTTTTCTCGATTGTATCTTATTTATCCAACATGGAATCTAGATGGATTATTGGTACTAGCGAATGCTGATAAATGAATATTATCGGAAGAAAAAGAAAAATTCCCAATTATTATTTTTTTTTTTCCAAATATATATCGAAAAGAACGATTTATTTCTATAATAATAATGTCCACGAAAAAAAAAAAAATCTGGTGCGTGCGCGCAACACTTAACTTTCACTTACCAACTTACTTAGATTAGAAATTAATGCGTTGTTGTGGTCCCCTTCGTTAGACCAATTTTGATGAAATGTTGGCTATCACATCTTTGGCATATAAATACATCAAATACCCAGTTTGATCAAAATAGTTAAAGCCGTTTTTGAATAAAAGAAAAAAAAAACACACGTGAAAATGATACAAAATTTATTAAGTAAAGTCCCCCCTCCGGTTGGTCAATTTTGGTGAAATGTTGGCTATCACATCTTTGGCTTATGCATACATCAAATACCCAGTTTGATCAAAATCGTGAAAGCCTTCTTTGAGTAAATAAAAAAAAAAACACTTGAAAATGTTACAAAATTTATTAAGTTAAGTCCCCCCTCCGGTTAATCAATTTTGGTGAAATGGTGGCTATCACATCTTTGGCTTATGCATACATCAAATACCCAGTTTGATCAAAATCGTTAAAGTCTTTTTTGAGTAAATAAAAAAAAACACGTGAAAATGTTACAAAATTTATTAAGTAAAGTCCCCCCTCCGGTTAATCAATTTTGATGAAATTTTTACAGTCATATCTCGGGCATATAAATAGATCAAATACTCAGTTTAATCAAAATCGTTAGAGCCGTTTTTGAGAAAATGGAAAAAAACCTAAAAAGTTATTAAGTAAAGTACCCCCACCCTTTAAGTAATTTTTATGAAATTTATGCTGTCACATCGGGGGCATATACTTACCCTAAATACCCAATTTCAGGTTCGCACGGTTAATAGTTTTAGAGCTAGTCTGTTCACACACACACACACAGACACACAGACACACAGACACAGACACACGGACACACAGACACACACACAGACCATTTCGCGGGACTTGGTCATTTCGACTCAGGGGACCCCAAAACGTGTATTTACGTTGAAAACCGGAAGTCGAAATTTTTCACGATCGCAATACTTCCACTTACTATATATTTCATATATAGGTAAGTGAAAGTAAAAAATTAAATTTATGGTTATTATGATAAAAAATATGAGAAGCTCCCTGATCAATGTATTTCTATTGAAAATATCGGTTTTATTTATAAACTCGAAAAGCTCCAGACTTTTCTAAATATTATTTTCCTATAATAATAATGTCCACAGTAGAAAATCCTTTGGGGGAAAAAATAGTGAGATATATATTTTGTTTAAATTATACAAAACTAAGCTGTGAAGGAGATGCAATGGGTTCGATTCCCGGGCGTTGACATTTTCTCTTCGAATACAGTCGAACCTGGTTAAGTAGTACCTGCTTAAGTGGAATACCTCTTAATTGGAATATTTTTTGTCCCATCATTTCTTCCTTATTTAAACTCTTTAACTGGAATGTTTTCACCTTTATAAGTGGAATCAATTTTTGTGGAAGTTACCTCTCTAAGTGGGAAAATTTTTGTATTTACTTCTATTAGTGGAATTCAAATTTCTTAGAAAACGTGAACGGTTATCCTGTTCAGCCACAAAATTGGGAAAAGGTGATAAGAATGAGAAGCTTCCATCTTTCGCGGAGTATGTCCTCATGGATGCCGAAATTATAACAGCAGGATAGCTAAATGATGAAGAAATTTTTGAAAAATCTAAAACGCCAGACAACAGAAAATGTAAATTTTGACAATCCGGACCAAGGAAAATTCAGAAAAGTCAGAGAGGCTACCAGTCACGACAAATTATGCAATAAATTGTATTGAGAAGTTGCAGACTTTTTTGATAGGAATAAGCCCATTTAACAAGATGCAATATATGTTAAATTATGACATAGAAAAAAAGATTTTTAAGTGCCAAAGTGAAGGGCAGTGATTACTTTCATTAATACATTATTATCTGGTAATCTGCATTATTATTTTTTTCATATTACAAAAAAATATGTAATGATTGTAACAATATTTTATGGATTTATGGTTTTTAAGTGTGTACTTTAATAATTTTTTCTAAAAATTACAAGTTGATTGAAAACCTCTTTTAGATTTCTCTTACTCTAAGAGAAACTCTCTTAGAACCCTTAATAAGATACCTACCTCCTGGATAATTGAAACCTTGTTTAAGTGGAATCAAACTACTGTCACCAAGAGACTCCAGTTATCTAGGTTCGACTGTAAAATTATTTAACACTATAAAGACGGGAGCTTAGTATATACCTATATTGCCTGAAAGCAGTCAAAACTGCATTGTGAAAAAATAACTAATGCGCAAATAAATTTGTTTAACAGTAATTTTTAATATATTTTATATCAGTTACAGTCATATAACAAGTTATTAATAAGTATTAACAATAAAAAAAATGTATTTCAGTTCGAAAAAAAAAATAATTTATACATTATCAGCAAATGAAAGTGCAAATCTTTTTGGATGTACATCTTCCGCAAACATACTTTTTACATTTTTGACAAATATTATTTGTTTTGTTATTGTGGCAAAGTCGTATTTGACAAATTTTTCGTTTGGTAGATATATATAGTACATATATATTCCGGAAGTGAAGGACGGGGGAGGGCAACAACAACGATTAATTAACCCATTTATATGTTGTAGAAAAAGTCACAAAATTATAAGAAGCTGTGTCATTATTTAAATCATTATTTTCTTAATTGAAATTCAAAATCAGTCAAAATGACTTGCTTAGGCAATCTAGTGTTAAATATTATAAATACTTTCGAACTATATGGAACCTGCAGTACAGATTTTTAGTCACGTACCCGAAAGCTTTTGTAATGACTACATATCATGATTTAATGATGACATCATGTAATAAACATGATATGTATGCCTATTACAGTACTTTGTAAGGAATTACAGTTTCTCGATCTTGTATTTCAACGATCAAAGTAGTTAGAATTTACAACAAAGATCGAGCCTTTACAGTTAGAAGTTATGTTTTTGAGGAGTATTTTATATGGGTAGCTCATTGGAAACGCTGTTTTTCTTGATCAGGTATTAACTTCTTTTAATTTGGCTGAAAATGCTTCGCAGCATGTTTCTCTCGACAATGAGGAGTCTATTGTAAGGATGCGACATCGCCCGACCATCGATGTTCGTGGGCCGATGTTAACATCGATGTTTTTAGTAGTTGAATTTTTTTTTTTTTTTTTTAATAGATAACAGTTGATTAAATTTCAGATTAAGATTTAAGTTGATTTAACATCGATGTTTTAACGATAATAAATATGATTTGACATCGATGTTTTGGACAAATAACAACAATATATATGCTCTTAACATCGATGTTAACTATCGATGTTAAACTAAAACAATGATGTTTTAAACATCGATGTTTTTGGACAAAAACAAATATGTTTTAACAATAACAAAATTGTTTTTAACATTGATGTTTTAGAAAAAAAACAATGTTTTAACTATAACCGGTTGTTTTTAACATCGATGTTCTGGAGAAAAATAAATATGTTGTAACATCGATTTTTTAGCCATAACAAAGATGTTTTAAACATCGATGTAGATGCAGTTGCCCCCCCCCTTGCCCCCCGCTGGGTACGCCCATGATAACGCATAACCATACTATCATAATTGAATTACTTATTTAATGCAGTTGCTCGCAAAATTACACTTAAACATTGATTTCAATAAGTTTGGGCACTAATATGTTAATGTTTAAGGAATGTATAAATTAAAAAACATCGATCGATCTTGAACATCGATGTTTAGCGGTCAATGTATTGCCTTCGATGTCGCATCTCTCGTCTATTAGCGGCATCCTGTCAGTAGTAATGCTTTACATTCTCAAGTCAGAACAGAGCGTAATACACCAAGTTCCCTAGCTATAACCTTGCGTATATTACTTATCTTTATAATATACACTTTCAATTTTATATATTATTTGATAATATTATAAATATAATTATCTAGATTATAAATTTTATTTAGTTTAATATATATTTTATTTTTTTCTTTGCAGTGTGTAACTTTGTTGTGCACGACAGATGTTTGAAGACAGTGGTGTCGCCATGCTCGTCCATAGCAGCCAGCCTCATCAAGGTCAGTCTAATATTATTTGGTCACATAAATTTTATTTACTAAATTAATATTATTATTTGAAAAGGTTTTTTCCTGGATTGGGGGATAATTTAGCTTCAAATACTTCTTGTTCTATGGACATCCCAGGGGGGAGACAGGGAGAGGTAACTGCGCCCCCCCTTCCACTCTAGTAAATATAAGAAAGAAAAAATGAGAATTAAAAAAGTCTTATTCATTTACTACATATTTTAAGTATTATATAAAAAAAGAAAATTTATTTTAAAATTTCAAAGTTTTTTTTCCCCCTTACCCTCCTCGCCGTTTAGGCCATAAGGGGTTTCCCGGGCCAGAAGAGAAAGTGGGGGATAGATGCCTAGAATTATCAAATGTTCCTGGCTCTGGGTTTTGAACTGGCTATCTTCGGGTCATCACTCATATGTTCTCCATTGCAACGCGTTTTTCTAATGCGTCAGCCCAATCGGCCATTCCGCCACACAAATAAAAAAATCTGGTGCGTGCGCGCAACACACAACTTTCACTTACCAACTTACTTAGATTAGAAATTAATGCGTTTTGTTAATTGCCACCTCTCAAATGAACAGAACGGCTTTAATTATGAATAATGGTCTGTCCTTAAAGGCATACTCCGCATGCGTGGGCTCAACGAGTTTAATGAGTTGACTGAATATTTTTCTTTTTTTCTTCTTTTTAAGTTTTCTTTATTTTTATCATATCTCATATTTAGCCATTTCTTTTTTTTTAGGCGCCACGAGAGACAGTTAATTTCTCCATATAAGCAAAAACAAAGGTACTTTATAGGAAACAAACAAAAAAGGCCCCAACCCCCCCAAAAAAGGCCCCTCAGAACATTTTAATAATGATAAAGCTTACCTGATATTAAAGGACACCTAATTTTCATTAAACATGACGAATTTGATAAAAATCGTTAAAGCCGTTTTTGAGATCATCGAAAAAAAGGTAAAAATTGGAAAAATATTATGAAATAAAGTCCCCCCTCCGGTTGATCAATTTTGATGAAATGTTGGCTATCACATCCTTGGCATATACATACATCAAATACCCAGTTTGATCAAAATCGTGAAAGCCGTTTTTGAGTAAATGAAAAAAACACGTGAAAATGATACCAAATTTATTGAGTAAAGTCCCCCTCCAGTTGATCAATTTTGATGAAATGTTGGCTATCACACCTTTAGCATTTACATACCTCAAATACCCAGTTTGATCAAAATCGTGAAATTCATTTTTGAGTAAATAAAAAAAACTCGTTAAAATGATACAAAATTTATTAAGTAAAGTCCCCCCTCCGGTTGATCAATTTTGATGAAATTTTTACAGTCATATCTCGGGCATATAAATAGATCAAATACTCAGTTTAATCAAAATCGTTAGAGCCGTTTTTGAGAAAATCGAAAAAAACTTAAAAAGTTATTAAATAAAGTACCCCCTCCCTTTAAGCTGTTTTGATGAAATTTTCGCTGTCACATCGCGGGCATATACATACACTAAATACCCAATTTCAGGTTCGCACGGTTTATAGTTTTTGAGCTAGTCTGTTCACACACACACACACACACACACACACACACACACACACACACACACACACACACACACACACACACACACACACACACACACACACACACACACACACACACACACACACACACACAGAGACACACACACACACACACACACAGACCATTTCGCGGGACTTGGTTAATTGGACTCAGGGGACCCCAAAACGTGTATTTCCGTTGAAAACCGGAAGTCGAAATTTTTCACGATCGCAATACTTCCACTTACTATATATTTCATATAGGTAAGTGAAAGTAAAAAATCTGGTGCGTGCTCGCAACACACAACTTTCACTTACCAACTTACTTAGATTAGAAATTAATGAGTTTTGTTAATTACCACTTCTCAAATGAACAGAACGGCTTTAATTATGAACAATGGTCTGTCATTAAAGACGTAATCCGCATACGTGGGCTCAACGGGTTTTATGATTCGACTGAATATTTTTCTTTTTTCTCCTCTTTATGTTTTATTTATTTTTATCATATCTCATATTTAGCCATTTTTTATTTTTAGGCGTAACGAGAGACAGTTGATTTCTCCATGTAAACAAAAACAAAGGTACTTTATAAGAAACAAACAAACAAAAAAAACCCACTCAGGACATTTTAATAATGATAAATCTTATCTGATATTAAAGAAAACCTAATTTTCATTAAACATGACGAATTTGATAAAAATCGTTAAAGCCGTTTTTGAGATAATCGAAAAAAGTTAAAAATTGGAAAAAAAGTGCCCCCTCAGTTGGACCAATTTTGATGAAATATTGGCTTGTACATATTTGGTATATACATACATCAAATACCCAGTTTCTTCAAGATCTTTAAAGCGGTTTTTGAGTAAATAAAAAGTATGTACACGTGAAATTGGTACAAAATTTATCAAGTAAAGACCCCCTCCGGTTGATCAATTTTGATAAAATTTTTACTGTCATATCTCGGGCATATCAATACATCAAATACCCAGTTTCATCAAAATTGTGCTCTAAGGCTTATAATTCAAAAACACCTAGTTTTAATGAAAAATATTTTACATGAAAGGTGCAGTCCATCTAATTTATCAACAAATACAAAGCTTGATCAAAATCGTTGAAGCCGTTTTTGAATAAAAAAAAAAACACGTGAAAATGGGACAACATTTATTAAGTAAAGTGCCCCCTCCAACTGATCAATTTCGATGAAATTTTGACTGCCACATCGCGAGCATATACATACACCAAATACCCAGTTTGATGAAAATCGTTAAAGCCTTTTTTGAGTAAATAAAGAAAACACGTGAAAATGAAACAAAATTTATGAAATAAAGTCCCCCCTCCGGTTGATCAATTTTGATGAAATGTTGGCTATCGCATCATTGTCATATACATACATCAAATACCCAGTTTGATCAAAATAGTTAAAACCGTTTTTGAGTAAATAAAAAAAACACGTGAAAATTATATATTATTTATTAAGTAAAGTCCTCCTTCCGGTTGACCAATTTTGATGAAATTTTTACAGTCATATCTCGGGCATATTAATACATCAAATACTTAGTTTAATCAAAATCGTTAGAGCCGTTTTTGAGAAAATCGAAAAAAAACGTAAAAAGTTTTTAAATAAAGTACCCCCATCCTTTGACCAATTTTGATGAAATTTTTGCTGTCACATCGCGGGCATATACCTACACTAAATACCCAATTTCAGTTTTCCACCGTTTATAGTTTTTGAGCTAGTCTGTTCACACACACACACACACACACACACACACACACACACACACACACACACACACACACACACACACACACACACACACACACACACAGACCATTTCGCGGGACTTGGTTATTTTGACTCAGGGGACCCCAAAACGTGTATTTCCGTTGAAAACCGGAAGTCGAAATTTTTCACGATCGCAATACTTCCACTTACTATATATTTCAAATATAGGTAAGTGAAAGTAATAAGTCGATTGCTTGCTTAATTTACGTCAGTTTATGCCAATATGGCTAATCGGAAAATATGTTATTAGGATAGGGATCTTTAACAAGTACATGACATCGAACAGGATCGGAACCTCCATTTTACGCCATATCCGAGGGGCAACATAATCTAGGAGTTTTTACTCCCATTAAAACAATAGTAGGGTCACCGCGGGATGCGAACCTGCTACCTTTAGTATTGTGGACGGCTATGCTAGCCACTACATTTCAGGTGTCACCAAATATCAAGTTTTTTTTCCTCCCCTTCCTCTCCCGCTTTTTAGGCTCAACGCGGTTTCCCAGGACAGGAAAGAGGATGGAGATTAATGGCGAGTATTATCAAGTTTCCCCCGGCTCCGGGTTTCGAAAGGGCTATCTGAGAGTATGTAGTTGTTATGGGCAACTATTTCCTATTGTGCTTTCTTAGTGCCCACTCAGCCATTCACTCAAATATCAATTTTTATTTAAACAATTAATTGATCCTTTTATAATCTTAATGACTCTACACCCCCACCTTTTAAAGAGAATTTTACCAGCCTAACCAAAGGCCCCCCCCCAGAGGAAATCCTGCGGGCGTCCCTTTTTTAATGTTTTTTTTTGTAATCTTCTCAGCCATCGTCAAGCAATTGTATTATTTACCATGTGACATGGTGAACCGGGAAGCTTCCGGTCGCAACACGATCCTTTTTAACAGGAAGTTCGATGACCGAGAATGTGTGGAGAGGATCTTGGAATTACAGCGTGTCCAGAATTCCCCTTTTACAGAATTTTTCTTGAACTCATATAGGGGTTCTAATTACTAATTTATAAGTTTAACACGTTAACGCCGGCGTGTACCACCGGTGGCTCACAATAGAATGCCTCCTCGGACCATTAATTAGATCTTTAACACTTTGAGTGCCGAAAAAGAATACCTTAGAGTCATGCTCTCGTTTCGACACAGTTTTAATATGTAACTAGCTAGGGTGCCCGGCTTCGCTCAGGTAGTTGTGTGGCAGTTTTAATAACAGAAAAACTTTAAAATTAAAGGAAATATAGAACAAAATTAGCACTTTCTTGAAAATTTTAACATTGTATCAATATTAAGATTCGAGATCGGCAGTGTCCGCCCAAATAGGGAACACTATATACTTTACAGGGTGTTGAAAATGGTGGGTGAACAATTCATTTTGCTGCAACTTTTTCGAGTCATGCATTGTCTTTGATGGTTTCTGTGATTATGAATCCTACAATCCCATTCCAAGCAGTCAGCAGATAATAAGTTATTAGATTATTAGTTAAAAAAACTATATTTGGAGTACAACTTAAGCGCCGACTACTGTGATGGTCCCATTAGTTCCAGAAGTTTAGAAAATACCGAAGATTCATAGAAACTTTTTTTGTAGACCTTTCTTCTAGTTCAACCTCCCTTAATATATCCACCCCCCCCCCCTCCACGCTAATTTGGCCGAACTCTGCACTTCTCCAATCTTACTACTGTTACTAAGTGAAAACCAAAATATCATGAGGGCACAATTTTTTCATCATATTTCTTTTTATCCTGAACTATGAGCGGTGATAAAATCTTATTGAAAAAATTGTATTATTGGAGTCAATTCATCATTTTGTCAACTGGAATGCTCATCATACATAGTAATAAAACCATTTTTCATAACTACATACAATAAGAACACTTCAAACTTGTTATTTTCGGTTTATAATCAGTCTATTCAGCTCTTCTTTTTTGTTTTATGTCTGTTTTTATTCGCTCACTCATATTGCATTAAATTTACTTAAGTATATGTTAGATATTGATTAAATGTAATGTGTTTATCAATTAATCTTCTTATGAGAAAATTAATTTTGTAAAGCATCCAGTCGGTTTTCTCATTGATTGCAGATATGTAAAATCATTAATTTATTTTAAAAGAAAAGGTGAAACTAATTATTTTCGCTTGATTTTTTAGTAATTTAAAAAGAACAGCTGAACAAATACATAACCTTTACAAATATAACGGAATGAATGAACAATAAACATTGAGTGAAACACGCCCTAGCGCTTCCTGGTGGTCTGCAGCTCGAACTAAATTTTTCATTCATAAACTCGTATGTCATTCTCAGGTAGGCTAATTAAATGTTGCGAGAGGCTTAAAATTCCAGTCCTTTTCTCTTCAATTTCACACCCTTAAGAGAAAAACTGAAACCTTCTTCTCCGTTAGGGGACATACAGTTACACGCTGACATAAATCTCTTAATCGTATGTGGAGTCGTTTCTGAGCCTTTTCGGCACGCACATTGTACACTTTGCTTTATAATATATATTGATTATCTGACAAGAGAACAGTTACTCGATTTCCGGTGACATGGCAGCCAAAATGTTAAGAAAGTAGAAATAATTTCTATATAGCTGAAAATTAAAATTATGAAAATTTCCCGTAGATTCATTTATTTTTATTTATATTCATTTACTTATAGATGTTTAAACATTTATTTTTAATAAAGATTATAATTACAACCTATAATAACAATTATAATTAATACTGTATTATAAACATAACTAGTAGGATAGTAAGAAGTTTTTACTTCTAGTTTTTACTTCTTAGTATTTTTTATTGTTTATTATATTATTGTTGGATTGCCAGTACTGCATAATGCCCCGGAATAGCTCCCGCCCAATAGAGCGAAAAGCATTCAACAGTCCCGGCGTGAACGTGTTAAATTAGCGATTTAACCCGGAGGCTTAACGATTATAGTCCGGGAGCTACGGGCCAAAAAGGTGCCTGATTTGAAGAAACTTTTTGATAATATAGCCTGAAAGTACTCTGGCACCTCAGATCGGTTGCCATCAAATTTTATATGCAAACAAAATCCAAATTTTCTCGCACTCAAAAGCAATATCTCGCAGAGAAAATTGTGTTCTCTTTAAAATAAAAGGCCATAAAATTGCACGTCGAATGACTTACTCAAAGATGAAAATGATGATGATGTTTAAGTCGTTGCGCCAAAACCGATAATCTATTATCCGCAATATTTGCCATTTTAGCGAAAAAATGAATTACGCTCATATTCCAAAGACTGCAATTTGAAGTGGGCTACTCCTAATAAAAAATATTACCTTTAATAGTAGTAGAATATCAAATTCTATAAATCGTGTAAAACGAGCTCCTTAACTTTAAGATTAGCCCACTCCTGTAGAGACCAATCAACTAAAACGTGAACCTTTTTAGTGCTAATTGGCACTAGCGAAATTTTTGAATATTTTTTTCTGATTCTCGCACATAAATAGCCGAATACCAACAAAAAATTATCGGTTTCTGTTTACTATAAAAGATAATATTTGAAGTTAAAATGTGTTTTGTGGTTTAGCCGGTTTTGAACATGAAAATTCGGTAATTTTTACTGATTTTGGTGGAAATTGTGCTCTAAGGCTTATAATTCAAAAACACCTAGTTTTAATGAAAAATATTTTACATGAAAGGTGCAGTGCATCTAATTTATCAACAAATACAAAGTTTGATCAAAATCGTTGAAGCCGTTTTTGAATAAAAAAAAAAACACGTGAAAATGGGACAACATTTATTAAGTAAAGTGCCCCCTCCAACTGATCAATTTCGATGAAATTTTGATTGCCACATCGCGAGCATATACATACACCAAATACCCAGTTTGATGAAAATCGTTAAAGCCTTTTTTGAGTAAATAAAGAAAACACGTGAAAATGAAACAAAATTTATGAAATAAAGTCCCCCCTCCGGTTGATCAATTTTGATGAAATTTTTACGGTCATATCTCGGGCATATATATGGATCAAATACTCAGTTTAATCAAAATCGTTAGAGCCGTTTTTGAGAAAATCGAAAAAAACGTAAAATTTATTAAATAAAGTACCCCCTCCCTTTGAGCAATTTAGATGAAATTTTTGCTGTCACATCGCGGGCATATACATACACTAAATACCTAATTTCAGGTTCGCACGGTTTATAGTTTTTGAGCTAGTCTGTTCACACACACACACACAGACCATTTCGCGGACTTGGTTATTTGGACTCATGGGACCCCAAAACGTGTATTTCAGTTGAAAACCGGACGTCGAAATTTTTCACGATCGCAATACTTCCACTTACTATATATTACATATATAGGTAAGTGAAAGTAAAAATTGGCGGATTTGAGCCCCCTTAATATTTGAAAAATAGCACAAACAAACGAAGAAGAAGGTTGTAAGAAGGCGTTCTGGAGTCGACCTCAGTCGGAGTTACTGAGTTGTCAAGTTTTTTACGTTCATGCCGATACAAAAACTTTGAAATGTAAAAATTTGTCGGTATTACTTCGGATGAGGAGCTCCAAGATGGCGGCCGGCGTGAGTAAACAACAAGGTATTCCGATCACGCCCTACACGATATCCACGATTCAGTTCGGGTTAACCGAGAGTTCCCGAGCAGATGTAGTCTAGTTAACCAACTTCCCCGCTTCAATAATGGGAACAACCAACGTAATGTACAAATGAATGTTTCTTTAATATGATTAAAGTGCAACAACAGATATTCGTAGAAGTACTATTTCAATATATGTGATGGTTGCATAAAATTTTAAATTTTAAACTAAACAGACCATTTAACAAATACATCTAATAGTTTGTTATGTAAATTTATTTGTTTGTTTTTTAAAAATATGTTATTGTACTGTTTAAATGATTAAATGGGTTCAAGTTAAATGCACGTATAAATGGAAAACGTACAAATAAATTAAAATAAGAATCCGAGTATTCCTAACCAACAGATTATTATTTTTTTGTTATTTAAAGAAAAAATAATAAGGAATAATTTAATCTTTTGTTTTGTAAATTTATTTTTTATTTTTTTTTTTTAAATATGTTATCGTCCTGTTTAAATTATCAAATGGGATCGAGTTAAATACACAAGGTACAAATAATAATTAATATAAGAATCTAAACAGACCATTTAACAAATAAATCTAATTATTTGTTATGTAAATTTATTTGTTTGTTTTTTCAAATCCGAGCATTCTTAACCACCAGATTATTATTTTTTTGTATTTCAAGAAAAATGTATTTAGATTACCAAAAACGGTATTTTTAAAAATGATTTGATGATGATTTTAAATGATATGTCTCCAAAGGAAAAAGAACAAACTGTGCATGATTTATTAGATTGAAGAAAGGGAGTAAAAGGTTAAGAAATTGTATCTATTAAAATCAATTTAACTATAATTATCGGCTAACTGTATTATAATCCACTAAATAGAATTAATTTAATTAAATACGTTTCAACTAGCAATAATCGCATTTCAGTAGACCTTCATTGGTTACGATATTGCCTCTGCGCAATGTTAATTTAATTAAATGTTTATATTTGTTAATGTTATTCTGCCCTAACCCAATTAAAAGTTACCCATATATTTCAATCATTTTTCGATCAATACTTCCAAGTTACGACGAGGTGTTGGAAATTCGTTATATAAATAAGACATTTGGATATAGGTACAGACTGTGTAGCTGCATCAGACATAACCTAATAAAAGTAAGCAACGAAAGAATTCCCTTCCAAAAATGTGGATAAAGCCGACATCGGATCTCGGGAACTCTCGGTAAACCCGAACTGAACCGTGGATATCGGGTAGGGCGTGATCGGAATACCTTGTTATTTACTCACGCCAGCCCCCATCTTGGAGCTCCTCATCCGAAGTAATACCAATTTGTCCTGATTTCACAATCATTACAGAATATTAACGCATAATTCTATTTTTTGTAGTGCATAGATAGGATTAAACCTAAATCTGAGATTTACCACGTTTTGGCCTCTCTTGTTTTTAGGCATTCTTTGTGTTCGTATTTTGCTCTTTTTTAGGAGGATCTTGAATCAGATCTCGTATTCAATGTTGAAGAAAGTGACCTGTCTGTCATTCAGTTCTTGAGTTCTGCGCGGGGGAGAAACATTTGAGATAACTTTTCCTCCAAAAAATATATTTTGATTTTGTAAACGTAAATTTCACTATTATTATAAAAACAATCATATGCTATTCATCTCATAAGTTTTCTCGTTTTTCATCATCCCATAATATTGTTTTTATCATGACAACCGTATTTACAGCACATCTGTTAATTTTCTTAAAAGTAAATTAAAAAAATCTGGTGCGATCCGCGCAACACACAACTTTCACTTACCAGCTTCTGGGTTTAGAAATTGACGTGTTTTGTTAATAATACTCGAAGTCGTCTGATTTTATAATTCTTTATGTAGCTGTTGAAAACTTCATTTAGTTCCCATGAAACAAATAATTTCCATTAAACAAACAGAACATCTTTAATTTTAAACTATTATACGTATAGGCATACTGCGCGTGCGTGGGCTAAACTTTTCTTTTTTTCTTCTGCATTTGTCTACTTGATTTTTTTAATTTTTAATATTTAGCCATTTCTTATTTTTAGGCGCGACGAGAGACAGTTAATTTCTCCAGAAAAACAAAAACAAAGGTACTTTATAGGAAAACAAAATAGGCCCCTTCCACATTTAAGCCCACTCAGAATTTAATTATGATAAAGCTTGCATGATATTAAAGGAGACTTGATTTTCATTAAACATAAAGAATTTGATGAAAATCGTTAAAGCCGTTTTTGAGATAATCGAATAAAACGTAAACATTGGAAAAAAAGTTATGAAATAAAGTACCCCCTCTGTTTGATTAATTTTGATGAAATTTTCGCTGTCACATCGCGGGTATATACATACAGTTTTTTAGCTAGTCTGTTCACAAAGACCATTTCGCGGGACCTCAGAGTAAGGGTCTGGCCATAAATGTCCGCACCGGATCCGCACCACAGCACTAATATAGGTTACGTTCAGAATATTTTTAATTTAACTTATATATTACCTTTAGTTGTGCCTAAAGGACAGGCCATACATGTCAGACACAGGCCATCTTAGGCATAACTAAAGGTAATATGTAAGTTAAATTAAAAATATTCTGAACATAACATATATTAGTGCTGCGGTGCGGATCCGGTGCGGACATGTGTGGCCAGACCTTAATACAGAGACAGGCCCCCATTGTATCTGTGTATTACTCTGGACTCAGACGCCCTGATGAAGATCTACATGTAGGGATCAAAACGTTGGCTTTTCAAAATAAAAAATGTTGAACTAAAAATCCTGACTATTAATTAACCAATAGGCGGGCGCAATCGACTATAGGGTGCGCTAGTAGTTTTGCAAAATGTCGGAAAGAGCGGGGATAGACAGTTGACGTGATAGAGATATTTGGTAATTTTTAAAAGACCATTAATTGAAAGGCAGGCTATCCTTCATGCAAACCACATAATTACATGTGGAATAATATCTAAAAGTAAAAAACAGTTATTTTAGAAGCCTTGTGCCTTCAAACAAGCGATCTTAAAGGACTGCCCCATCAAATAAAAGTGGAAATCAAATTTATTAATAATAATAAGCAATTTTCTTGAATTGTACGTGTAAACCTGGAAGTTCTGGTAAATGCAAACACATCAACGTAACTTTACGTTTTTTGGTTAGTAATAACATTAATTATCTACTCATACAATCATTGCTATGACAGCTTAGATTCTTTGTCATATTATTTATTTATTTGTCAAAACTTTCAGGCTTCGCATTGAAAACTTGGAACAATAAAGAACAACGGATGTAAGACAAAAATGAGGAAAATTAAAAAAGAAAAACAAATAAGACACTATGGTCCCAATGTTATTTGCATAAAATTAACATTTTGGAATAATAAAATGTCAAATACTAATATTTACCTGGATAAATATAGTCACTTTCTTTAAAACTAAGACTACATATCGTCATATGTTTCGAATCAGGCTTATCTATTCTTAATTTTACAATACACTCTTTAAGAAGCTTTTTATTTTTGGAAATAAATGGAATGACACGTCTTTTGATTTTTTAATTGAACACTGATGGCAATGATTTTTTGCTCAATCGGGTTTTAATTATGGAAAAATAAATTAAAAACGCCAAAAACCTTATGAATCCCAAGTAATGGACCGGCTTCTATCCCCGTTTCTCTAGTTCCTGTAAAGTAGCAGCACCGTCGCTTGCGCCCGCCTATAGTAAAGAATAACATTTGACTATTTCTCTCCTTAAACTTTATATTTTACGGTAAAGAATATGTAAATAATTCGAAATTAACTCTAGTTGTGCTAATAAACTTAGTGTTAATAAGTGTTAACCTGAAAATCCTAATTATTTATTGTCCTATCGTAAAGAAAATTAGTTAACTATTTGACACCTCAAAATTATAAATCAAAGTTATAAATAAAACTTTTTTTTAGATGTTAAATAGTTGTCTTGGTTGTTATCATTTAACGATATATTTTCCCCAGATGCTAGGATATGTTTCCTGTAAACTCGCAGAGTTATTAAAGTTTTCATAGAAAAAAAACAACAAAATGTGCCCCCGTAATACCACGTTTACCTCTAATAGAGGGCATAGAGGTTATGGAGGATGTATTGTATATTATTCTATTTAAAGGGAACTTATTCTATGGTACAGTTTATATCGGAGAGTGGGCGGGGCCTTAGGGGTGACGTCAGCGGGTGTGACGTAGCGCTCGGGGTCCCCCGCTTGCGTAGGGAAATGAGGCCACTCCGGGACTCTGCTCTCGGGACCCTTCTGTTCGGGGATCGATTCTCGCGGGTGAGCATTTCGAGGTATCGATATTAATGAATGATCGACGAAATTTTGTTCATGTCTCTTGGTTAAGTAAGGGGCTTTCAGAGCAAGTGGAAAATCTAAAAATTCTGATCTATGCAACCATGGGCGTCACCAGCACCAAATTATTGGGGCGGACGGCTCAATTTTTTTCTAGATAGGCTAGGTAGAAATTCGAGCGGTTAAAAGTTGAAATAATAGGCCCTTAAAACAACTCTAAGGACATCCTCCAATGATGTATTTTAAATGTATTTATAGTATCTTAAAACTTGTCTGTTTATGCCTCAGTTATAAAATAGGGAGTTGTTAATGCTTAATGTAGAAGGATGTAGGCCAAATTTCTTGATTGAATTTTATCCAAGTTTTACTTCTGATCCCGATCCTACTAATTTCAATGCTTTCCGTCAACTTCTATAAGCTTCATGGAATTGATGGAAAGTAGGATCAAACCAGTTTGTTTAATAAAGAAATGGAGACCAATGCAGGGGATACTACTTTGTTTCAGAATTTATAAAACAATTGATTGGTTATACCAAATAAGAAATTGGTTATAACCAATCAATAGAGTGTGCTGTAATTAACTAATATTTTATATTATTATTTCATTAGATTTGATTTGTTAAACTCTGGTAAATTCTTAAAATCGAATTTTTATTCAATTTTATGATTGGGTCCTTTCTTGCCAAAATATTGGGGGGGGGGGGGGCGAGTCACCCTGTCCCCCCCGGTGGTGACGCCCGTGTATGCAACACAGGTGAAACATAAGAGGTGGAAAGGGAATCTCTCCAAGTCACAAGTTTTTTATTTTTTAGGTGAATCAATTGAAGGGTACGCAGATAGCACTCACGAACTAGAGTACATTTAATATCTTTAATATTTATATCAATTTAATTAATATAACTTAAGAAGTATAAATTATTGAAATAAATAATTAATTTTCCAAAAAAATCGTATAATAATTATTCTGTTTCATTTTGACTTTTAATTACCGAAAAATTTCGACTTCTTTATTTTTCAACGGAAATCCGCCCTTCCACTGAGCCCAAAGTGGAGAAAAGTTCTTGGGTTGTTTATTTGTTTGTTTTAGCGTCACTTTATGCCACTGAGGCTAATCGGATGATGCTGCAGTGTGATTCCTAAAATTTGCCTAGGCATAATTAGGATAGGGATCTTTAACGAGTACCTGACATCGTACAGGTTCGGGACCTCCATTTTACCTGCTATCCGAGAGACAGCAGAGCCAAGGATTTTTTACACCCTAATCCTACACAAACAAATCCTAGGGCCACCGCCGGGCCCGAACTTGCGACCTTTAGTGTTGTAGGTTGTTATGCTAACCATTATACCACAGGTGACCCCCAGCTCTATTGTGTATGAGCAGACTAGCTCAGTAACAGTTCGTTGATTAAAAAAATATGGAAGGATTTAATAATGAAATAAAAGATAGACAAAGGATTTCCCGAATCAAAAATTTGTTGTCAAAAAAATTGACGATGCAAAAAAATAATAATTTCTTCTCTCAAATTATTTAACGGAACCAACTCGTATTGGTTTCCGTGGCTATAGGCGGGCGCAAGCGACGGTGCTGCTTCTTTCATGAACTAGAGAAACGGAGATAGAAACCGGGCCATTACCTGGAATTCATAGGATTTTTTGGTGTTTTTAATTTATTTTTCCATAATTAAAACCCGATTGAGCAAAATATTATTTGAAAAAAGTCTAATAGGTATTGCTCGGTCCCTCGGTGTTCAATTAGAACATCAAAAGACGCGTCATTCCATTTATTTCCAAAAAATAAAAAGCTTCCTAAAGAGTGTATTGTAAAATTAAGCATGGATAAGCCTGTTTCGAAACATATGACGATATGTAGTCTTTATTTTAAAGAAAGTGACTATAATTATCCAGGTAAATATTAGTATTTGACATTTTAATATTCCAAAATGTTAGTTTTATGTAAATAACATTGGGACCATAGTGTCGTATTTGTTTTTCTTTTTTAATTTTCCCCAATTTTGTCTTACATCCCTTGTGCTTCATTGTTCCAAGTTTTCAATGCGAAGCCTGAAAGTTTTGACAAATAAATAAATACTATAACAAAGAATCTAAGCTGTCATAACAATGATTGTATGAATAGGTAATTAATGTTATTACTAACCGAAAAAGGTAGAGTAAAGTTACAATGATGTATTTGCATTTACCAGATCTACCAGCTTTACACGTACAATGACAAGAAAATTGCTTATTATTATTAATGAATTTGATTTCCACTTTTATTTGATGGGGCAGTCCTTAAAGATTGCTAGTTTGAAAGCACAAGGCTTGTAAAATAACTGTTTTTTTACTTTTAGATATTATTCCACATGTAATTAGGTGGATTGCATCAAGGATAGCCTGCCCTTCAATTAATGGTCTTTTAAAATTACCAATTATCTCTATCACATCAACAATGCCTATCCCCGTTCTTTCCGACATTTTGCAAAACTACTAGCGCACCCTATAGTCGATTGCGCCAGCCTATCAGAAGCAACTGTCCTAAAACTAAATCAAAACTTGATGAATCACAAATAATCTTTTTAAGCGTGCAGCTCAAATGGTTATCGATCGGAAGAACACACATGGCGATTCGTTAACTTTAATGAATATTAATTACTGCAATCACTATTTTCTTAAATATTAATTTAAATAAAGGATTATTAACTGCCTCAATCAGAGAAGGATGCAATGTCGCCTTCGAAAATTTTGTCTATAATTTCTTATCGACCGTTATCATGAACCCCTTTTATCGATTCCTATTTACGATATATCGTCGAAAAACTCGATGGTGTAGTGTAAAACTCGATTGCGGTCTCAGTAATATATTGCTATAAAAAGATTCAAATGAATCCAAAATAATAAACAACAATAATTGTGATTGAGAAGAAAAAGCTTTGTGTTCATTCGTGGGCGCAATCGACTATAGGGTACGCTAGTAGTTTTGCAAAATGTCGGAAGGGACGGGGATAGACATCGTTGATGTGATAGAGATATTTGGTAATTTTTAAAAGACCATTAATTGAAGGACAGGCTATCCTTGATGCATATAATTAGCTATCTTTGACGCATCAACATAATTAGATGTGGAATAATATCTAGAAGTAAAAAAACAGTTATTTTACAAGCTTTGTGCCTTCAAACAAGCGATCTTAAAGGACTGTCCCATCAAATAAAGGTGGAAACCAAATTTATTAATAATAATAAGCAATTTGCGTGTAAAGCTGGTAGTTCTGGTAAATGCAAACACATCATTGTAACTTTACTCTACGTTTTTCGGTTAGTAATAACATTAATTTCATACAATCATTCATACAAACCTATTCATACAATCTTTGTTATGGCAGCTGTCATTTTCATGACAGCTTAGTTTCTTTGTCATATTATTTATTTATTTGTCCAAACTTTCAGCCATCGCATTGAAAACTTGGAACAATTAAGGTCAACGGATCTAAGACAAAAATGGGGAAAATTAAAAAAGAAAAACAAATCTATGACACTATGGTCCCAATGTTATTTGCATAAAACTAGCATTTTGGAATAATAAAATGTCAAATACTAATATTTACCTGGATAAATATAGTCACTTTCTTTAAAATGAAGACTACCGTCATATGTTTCGAAACAGGCTTATCTATTCTTAATTTTACAATCCACTCTTTAAGAATCTTTTTATTTTATGGAAATAAATGGAAAGACACGTCTTTTGCTTTTCTAATTGAACACTGAGGGACCGAGCAACACCTATTAGACATTTTTCGCTCAATCTGGTTTTAATTATGGAAAAATAAATTAAAAACGCCATAAAAAGCCCTATGAATCCCAGGTACTGGCCCGGCTTCTATCCCCGTTTCTCTAGTTCCTGTAAAGAAGCAGCACCGTCGCTTGCGCCCGCCTATATTCCGGTAGCACTTTACGACGCCATTTAAAAAAAAATAACGTCTATTTTCAGTCAAAGAAAGGAGGCGGGTAAGTGAAAGTTTTGTGCTGCTTGCACCAAAAAATTTTTAAATTAAAAAAATCATACTTAATTTATACCTTCAGTATCTTCTAACATCTACGAACGTTGCCTAGGACTATAGTTGGACAAAAGACTCATTGGAACATACAAACAAAACTAAAAAGGTAGGAACTGACCAGACGATACAAACAGCTGTCGTATCTCCTAGACAACAGATCGTCACTTAACATACGAAACAAGAGACTAATAGGTATATAACACCATACTAAAAATTATTTGGATCTATGGAGCTGAACTTTTGGGTTCCGCTAAACTGGAACACATAAACAAAGTTATAACCACTCAGTCAAAAATTCTTCGAAAAATTTTTAACGCTCCTTGGTATATTTCCAACAACACAATACACAAAGTAACGGAAATTTCAATAGGAAAATCATACACTAGAGACTCAGGGGACCCCAAAACGTGTATTTCCGTTGAAAACCGGAAGTCAAAATTTTTCACGATCGCAATACTTTCCTTACTATATATTTCATATATAAGTAAGTGAAAGTAAAAAGATCTTTAATAAATTTAATTCATTAGAAAAAAATACACCCGGTAAATTAAATAACTGAACTAAAATATGTTATTATTCGAAAAAAAATCGTAAATTGACCTATTGTAATCGCCCTCATGTAATCAAAAAGCGACGTGTTTACTTTTTACTCGCAACTTCGAAAGCATTCCAAAAACAGACTTGTTAACAGGCCTTTGGGATATCTAACGACTGCTTAAATCATTTCAAGCTGATGCATACTTCAAAAATGAAAGGCAGAACATCTAGAAGCCTGGAAAATATACGTAATATGCATTTTACATTAATTAAATATGATTGCATAATTATTAGCTTTAAAGACGTAGAAAGGACGCCAAGGTAAGCATTCTCCCATAATAAACGAGCAATCTGCAGATAAACGAGAATAAAATAAATAAATAGAATCGATATGTAAACTTCGATGTTTACATCGGGGAACGTTCTGGTTCTTCGGTGGCCCCCAACTACGTCACAAGCAGGCCAGCTCCACAGAAAGTATCGTGACGCAGAGGTATCCAAATTTAATCAAGATCAAGTAATTTTAGGAATAGACGCGTACACGCTATTTACAAAGCGATTACTTAAGGAGCTCTTGTACGTAATACGCGAATTAGAAAAGTAAATATTTGCGGATATGAAGAACTCACCTTCTCATTCAAGATCTGCTCGGGAAACAAACACACTAAGAATATTATCTACGCCTCCTAACGGCGAAAATTATAACTTTTTCGCCAAAAATAAATTTTATACGCACTAGGCAAAACATTAAAGAGCTTTGCCACCATATTTAATGCAGATGTTGAGCATCTTACCGTTTTTTGAAGAAGAACGAACAGACATATTTACATTAAACTAAGCCCGATTTACGTATTTAAACTATATGTTACATTGTGAAGAGAAAATGGTTGGGGATGTGGTCAAAATAAGTAGCACAAATATGTGAGAATTTCATATTTTATTGTAGCCAACGTTTCGACACGAATTTTAGGTCATCAGGGCCTTTTGATAGTTGGAAGATTTTAGCCAAAGTCCAAAAACGAAAGCTTTCGTCTTCCAACACTGCCAAAGAGCCCTGATGATGATCTAAACTGTGGGCTACAGAGGATCGAAACGTCGCACAGTGGTCAATAATTGCTTTTTGGCGGACATAAATCTGCCATTTCCACAATTTTACAGATAAATTGATAGGATCTTTTTTATTACTTTCTTAATAAAATTCAAAAGCCAAGGAAACAATTCCGTTAAGATTGCTTCGGTATAAGTGTCCTTTATGCTTACCCAAAGCCAGGTTTCTTGTGTGTTAATAGAAAGTTTTCGTTAGTATGCAAAAAAACATGGAAGATCTCAATATTTTTCAGAATTTTCTTTTTTATTTTTTTAGTCTGAGGGTGGGCTTTCATACCACCGAGTATCCAAAAGAAAATTCAAATTGCATAGGAGTTATGGGTATTTTAAAAACAACTAAAAATTCAACATTAAACTCGATCTTCTCCTTTTAGAAATAAGATATCAATATACCGATTTCACTGAAAGTTTACATTCAACGGCTAGTATATTACGTGTGAGCAACATGAATTTGGTTGCTTATTAGGGTAAAAAAGCAATTTACATACTACTTTTTTTTTAATAAAAACCGTTTTTCTCGGTTTCAAAGGGGTGCTCCCCGGAGTTATCACTGGGGTAATTTTTAGTCTTACTTGAAATACGACCACATAAAAAGATCAGTTAAATTCACTTGCGCCTTTTTTAGAAAAGTATGTTTTGTGTATATGTTTACAGAAAAATTGGCAATGTTTGGCCCTGTTATCTGCTCTAAATGGTACAGGTACATTTAAAAGTTCCTTCTAATCTATAACATAAAACGACTACATCTATACATAAGGTTTTCACTTACAAATGTATACTGCGGTACAATTATAAATTATTTCCTTGGTTTTTGAATTTTATTAAGAAAGTAATAAAAAAGATCCTATCAATTTATCTGTAAAATTGTGGAAATGGCAGATTTATGTCCGCCAAAAAGCAATTATTGACCACTGTGCGTCGGCTACAATTAAATATGTAATTCTCTCATGTTTGTGCTTTTTATTTTCACCGCACCCCCAATCATTTCCTCTTCATTACATCTTCGGTCAACTCTCTTCCACCATCATAATTGTGACGTTTATCACCATTTTTAATTTCCTTGTTTAAGCACAAGTCGGTCGTTTAGGTCATTATCGTCCGACGTTGGATATTTTCGATAAATTAATCTTCTTCTTCGATGGCTCTACGGTCCATGAAGAACCCTGGCCTGCTCCACAATGTTCCGCCATTCCTCCCTGTCCAGAGCTGCTCTTCTTCACCTTCCAACTCCAAGTGTCCTCAGGTCATCCTACACGTCATCGAGCCACCGCAATCTAGGACGCCCTCTTCTTCGTCCTCCCCCTGGGTGCCCCTCCAGAAGCCTCTTGGGATTCGCCGCTCTTCCATTCTCTGTACATGCCCCAACCACCTAATTCTACTCTTCTTGATGCAGGTGACAATATCTGGGGTCTCGTATAAATCACGGAGCTCCCGATTGTTTCTTTACCTCCACTGATCTCCCTCCTTCAAGGGACCAAAAATCTTTCTAAGGATTTTCCGCTCCCACACATTGAACATTTGTTCAGATTTACTAGTAAGAACCCATGTTTCACATCCATAAGTCACTACTGGTCTAATAATGCTAGAGTATACAGCTTGCTTTAACTGTCAGGGTAACACTTTCGACCTTAGCACTTTTCCGAGCGCTCAGTAACATCCACTTTCGACCATCATGCCATTATATCATTCTTTTCGTTGATGTTGGCCCCAATTTGATAAATTAATGGTGACAGGAATTAGGAATGTGATTTGGGTTTCATAGAAGATTGTTCATATAACACAGGTTCTTAAAAGTCCATATATTTGGAGTATCATTTTTAGATCATATCGTATCATTCAATTCATATCAATTCAGAAACTATCTTCGATAGCTTTAAACAATCGAAACTATTGGTGTTTTTTTAACTATCGAAAGTACTTTGTTTTTATAGCAAAAACTTTGTTTTTAAAGGGGAAAGTGAAACCATCTACCTCTAAGCACCCACGTACTGTTTCATTCATTTAAATGAAAATGTTAGAGTAATTTTATTTATTTTTCTTGCACAAAATGTGTTATAAACACTATCTACACACTCTAGGATCGTGTCCTGATTGTGCCGCGTCTTGTACCTTACAAATCAACTTGGTCGAAAACTGAGAATTTAGGGTGGATGGTTACTTAAAGAGGGTTTGTATCACCTTTTAAATCCAGTTTCCTTGACATTTTGATAAATTTTTGATTTTGTGCGTGTCAAAATCTAAATATTTTTGTTGTCGAATTTGACATTGGAAAAAAATAACCCATCCTCTAATCACAGAAATTTTTATTCGATTTTCTTATAAAAACAAAAGAAAAATTACAATTAAAAACAAGCATTATAGCATATCGATCCAAAAGGAAAATTCAAATACCTACCCTTACATCTACCAAGACCCTCGCGTCATCACCACACTATCGATAGGATCGATAGTTTTATGTCCGATACTATCGTAATTAATGATAGTGGAGACCACAGATGGAGTATTTTTCACAGTGAAGGTTCTGATCTTTGCCGCTTGGCGATATGATTTGGTGTATCGCAAACGTGTGGAAATTAGAAGAAAAAAAAAGGTATTTCATAATATTTTTGATGTAACTGGTTTTGAAGCTACACAAATAATACGAAATAAAGAAAAACGATTTATTTTATATTAATTCAATCTTTATTCGTGGTTGACCACCTTTTTTAAATTAATTTTAAATATTTTATTTTTGAATTTTAAATATTTTCCGCGTGACATGCGCGATATGTTAACCACTACACCACAGAGCTCGCTTCCATGCGGAGCCTATCCTTTCTCTTCATTGATACCTCAAGGGTAGGGGCCTTTTTTGTTTGTTTTTGTTTCCTATGAAGTATCTTTGTTTTTGATTATATGGAGAAATTAACTGTCTCTCATTACGCCTAAAAATAAGAAATAGCTAAATATGAGATATGATAAAAACCAAGTAAGCATATAGAGGAGAAAAAAATATAGAACAATATTCAGTCAACTCATAAAACACGTTGAGCCCACTCATGCGTAGTACGCCTTTAATGACAGATCATTGTTCATGATTAAAGCCGTTCTGTTCATTTAATGGAAATTATTGGTTTTATGGTAACTAAATGAAATTTTCAACAAGTACATAGAGAATTATAAAATCTGACGACTTGGAGTATTAAGCTTGCATTGCCGAATCATTAAAACTTTTATTTAATAATTAAAGAAATTAGTGTTTGTTATTGAGCAAATGAAAACAATAATAAGAAATGAAGTGGAAAAATGTGTAACTGAGTGAGAAGTGGCAGTAATACAACGCATTAATTTCTAATCTAAGTTGGTAAGTAAAAGTTGTGTGTTGGTTAACATACCGCGCATGTCACGCAAGAGGCCTGGGTTCGACTCCCGACGGAGTCTAATCTTTTCTATTCAAAAAAAAAATTTTATATTTAATAAGTTTAATTCCGAAGTACTGAGGGCAATAGATGCACCATACTATGTGACAAATGACTTACCGCACAAGGACCAGAATATCCCAACAGTCATCGGTACAGCCTAACAATACCACAAATACTTCCGCAAAATACTAACTTTCGACAAGAACCCATTATCACAGACACATCTAACATTCCACTTTTGAGACAGTGGAAATATTCGCTAACTTCGTTAAGTTAGGAATGTATCCAGTTGCATAAAATGGAAAACCACGCACTATTGATAATTTGCAGGTTTCACTTAGACAAATCAGAGTGACAACTTATATCAGTGTTTAATAAATAAATATTCAATAAGTAATATTTAGAGGTAAGCAATGTTCAACTGTTTTTTTTTAAGGTAAGATGATAAATTATCAGGATTTTCAGTAAAAAGTTTTTTATTTAGAGAGCCTACATTTCGACCCAAACATGTGGATCTTCCTCGGGGCTAGTTGAGTCCATATTCAGTCTCTGTATTACTCTGGACTCAAAAAGCCATGAGAAGATACACATGTTTGAATCGAAACGTTGGCTTTACAAATAAAAATGTTTTGATTAAAAATCTTGACAATTAATCATTCTATTTAATAAGTATCTATTTTCTTTTAATTTTAATATTCCGGAAATAGGGAAATATAGTCACCACTATGCCCTTCAATTGTATTCCAGATCACTTTACAATAACTTAAAATAAGGCTTTCACAAACATACATGTATTGCAAGTGCTAGAAACCGAAGAGGTTGAGTATGGGTTGCAAAGAGGTTGGAACAGACGAGCAGCAGAGAGGTAGTGAAAGCCCAGACAAGAGATATTGAGGCACAATGGCGACCGGCAACGTCACACTTATCAAGACAGGACGTCGGATACAATGCGGACAGCTCCCTACCTCGAATGGCATTCAATCGTGTGCTCCCGCCTCCAGCGCTACACCTTCCAACGCCTCCAGTTTTCCAGATAGTCGTCTTTATCGCCTCCTCTCTTATCGAAAATATCGATGTGGCCAGCTATAAGCTTCCTGAACTATTTATTTATAACCAATTCTCAAAGGCAATCATTTATCGTATTCCTTGCGAAATATTTTATCTGAATTTATAAAAGTAAACTCAAAAATCGTTGTAATATTTACAATATTGTAATCTAAACTCTAATGGGACCATTATGTAATAATAACCGGGGAATATAATAACTGGACTTAAAACTATCAATAGCATATGGTAATGAACGGGGAGATAGAGTAGTCGACCCTTTTATTGTCGGGGAGACCGGGGTTGGTTGGCAACAGTTTTAACTTTTTACTTTCACTTACCTATATATGAAATATATAGTAAGTGGAAGTATTGCGATCGTGAAAAAATTCGACTTCCGGTTTTCAACGGAAATACACGTTTTGGGACCCCCTGAGTCGAAATAACCAAGTCCCGCGAAATGGTCTGTGTGTGTGTGTGTGTGTGTGTGTGTGTGTGTGTGTGTCTGTGTGTCTGTGTGTGTGTGTGTGTGTGTGTGTGTGTGAACAGACTAGCTCAAAAACTATAAACCGTGGGAACTTGAAATTGGGTATTTAGTGTAGGTATATGCCCGCGATGTGACAGCAAAATTTTTTTCAAAATTGCTCAAAGGGAGGGGGTACTTTATTTAATAACTTTTTACGTTTTTTTCGATTTTCTCAAAAACGGCTCTAACGATTTTGATTAAACTGAGTATTTGATCTATTTATATGCCCGAGATATGACTGTAAAAATTTCATCAAAATTGATCAACCGGAGGGGGGACTTTACTTAATAAATTTTGTATCATTTTCACATGTTTTTTTTATTTACTTAAAAACGGTTTTAACGATTTCGATCAAACTTGGTATTTGATGTATTTATATGCCAAAGATGTGATAACCAACATTTCATCACAATTGATCATCCGGAGGGGGGACTTTACTTAATAAATTTTGTATCATTTTCACGTGTTTTTTTTTATTTACTCAAAAACGGTTTTAACGATTTTTATCAAACTTGATATTTGATGTATTTATATGCCCGAGATATGACTGTATAAATTTCATCAAAATTGATCTACGGGAGGGGGGACTTTACTTAATAAATTTTGTATTATTTTCACGGGTTTTTTTTTATTTACTCAAAAACGGCTTTAACGATTAACAAAAATAAGATATGAATGTAGAAAAATGTGTGACTTTGGGAAATGATATTTAGCAAAACACGTCAATTTCTAATCTAAGTAAGTTGGTAAGTGAAAGTTGTGTGTTGCGCGCACGCACCAGATTTTTTGATTGTTGAGTCGTTCCTGCAAATATAATCCCAATAGGGCTGATACCCCTGTAAACTCCAAGTATTAGAGTACTTCAAGTATTTTTTTCACAACATAATATTGAATACTAAGATCACAGAAAATTGAAGAATTCGTCAATCCAGAGTATGCCAATTAACCCCCTATGTGGGGCAGGTTGGCCTAGAAGGTGGGGTTGTTTAGCCATCTCATCCATGTACTGCCTGGCACATATTATTGTTATTAAAAGCTGCACTATAATGGTATAATAATTTTCAAACGGTTTTTAACAGCTTTTAAGGGAAAATAGAATGACAATAGAAGAAGATAAAAGTTTAGACTGCCATCACTTTTTGCATAAGAAAAATTGCACTCATCTTCCTCGCTGGAACTAAAGACAATTGGTAGTTTCACCTTTGATTATGTTTACCTTGCTTTTGTGAATTGCTACTGCGCCAAAAAAAAAAAAGTTGAAGAGAGCCAACTAACCCCACAGGAGAGATCATATGAAAAATGACTGCCAGGACAGGGGAGAACAATCAAACAAGAAACTGGTTTGTCGAAAGGTTGGGCTTTTTAAAGGAGTTTGGGGATATGTGAACAGAATCGGAGTCAAATGTTTTTCCATGCCTTTAAACCAACTTTACTGAAAATATAAAAAACTTACTTACATGTTGTAAAATCAATCAATGAAGCACACTCTTATCTACACTGTTAGCAGCGGATTGAAAACTCAGGACAAGACTCCCGAGGTCGAGCGGGCCACATAGTACAATGGTGGGGCCTTCACAACAGGTGTGACGGAAACTAAAAGCCAATGGCCAACCTACCCCCTATGCCAACCAACCCCGCTCTCCCCTACTTTTTCTTTTCTTTTAATTAAGGAATAAGATAAACATTTCTGTCAATGGAGGATGGGTTCCATTATAGAGTTGAATTTTGTTAATATAAAGTTCGATAAAACATCAAAGTCAAGGAAAATGGATTTAGAGGAAGGTAATACCAATTCTTCTTCAAGTATCCACGCGCCGAGAGTCCTCATTCGTCGACGAAGTTGATTTGTAAGGTACAAGACGCCTACAACATTCAGAACGCGATCCTCATGTGTTTGGACAATCCTCTAGATCTACACTATGTATATACGCACTTTTTGTTAGAAAGCTAAAGAAAATTACTGTGTATTATTTTATTTTACATATAAAAGAATTATAAAGCACATATGTGCTTAGAGGCAGACGCTTTTCCCTTATAATAAACAAAGTTTTCGATAGTACTATCGATAGCTTTGAATCATTATTGACTGTAGAAGTTAATGTGATGGAAATTGTTGTGGGTGTGGTCAAACAAAACAACATTATATGTGCAGTAACATAGGTTTCGGCCCGAGATTCAGGTCTTCATACAATTATTGCTTTGAACAACGTATTTTATTAAATTGAATTATATTAAATAATACAACGTATTTTATTAAATAATTAAATTTTGGTCACAGGTGTTCTTCAAGAAAACGGAATGTAGAACCGAATATTATAAAATTGTTGAGCTTAATAAAGGATCAAAATTTATCAAATGATTACTTTAAAAGTAATCGCTTCAATTAACATAAGAATAGGTAAAAAACAAGTATACAGGTTGACGAAATATTTATTTTAAATTAATACAAAGACAATGAATAAAATGACACTTTTTCTCAACATATTTCCTAAAAGTCCTGAATGTTAATGCGGATGCGAGATCAATCTGTTCGTAAGCGATACACAAAACTGAGGCAGCAAAAAATACTAACTTTTCTACTGCCCACTATTTTGTACAGTGTAAATACATACGTTTTTAATATTATTCCTGGGATTCGGACCTCGATCTCTTCATCACCGTGACGATATGAGTCACCAAGTTAATCCCAAGAGAAAAGAGAGTGGGATAGGGATCCATGGTGACTCAGTTGTTTACGAGTGACGCAGAAAGAAATTCGAATCCCAACCATTGTCAGTCTTTTCTCCTCTGATAAAATTATTTAAATAATGACTATTTAATGTAATGTTTTTTTTTTTTTTGTTTTCGTTGAAATATTGTACCGAAATTATTTTACTATAATAATAATAATGTTTTATTGAATAATAATAATTACAAATTATACACAAAAGAGACAAACATTGTACGGCATGGAAATCCGTCTGCCGGAAAGTTTATACAAAAATTTAAACAAAAATTACTGGTACAGTGAATAAATAATAATAAATTTAAAAAAAAAAACAAAAAAAAAACAGAGATATAAAGTAATAAAAAATAAATAAATAAATAAAAAGCATGGTGTGATTTGGCTGAAAGATACTCATGTAGGTTTGAAAGCACTCTGGATAGTGTTTCGTTATGGAAAGACCAGTTAGATGTATTATTGACCGCTATCAAGTGCCATCATAGGGAACAGTGTGAACTGGCCGCGATGAATTCGAATAGATTTCTTTTGTATAAAGAATTAAATCATGATATCACAATTTTTAGGTTCAAAGATGGCTGTTCTTGGGATCTTACTAGGAACGATTTATGTTGGATGTTTAAACTTAGATGCGAACTCCTTTATTTAAATTACACCCCATGGCTTGATAGGGAAAATACGAATTGCCAACTTTGTAACCTACCCGTAAAAGAGGACCTTTTTCATTTCCTGGCAGAGTGTTCAGCCCTCAGTAACATCCGAATACAGTTTCTAGGTTCTAGTACTGTCCATACTACTTTTTTAATTTCTCTCCTTAATGCCCCCACTGAAAAAGATTGCCGTAAAATTGTAAATTATACTCGACATGCATGGTCCCAACGCTACCACTTAATCCATCCAACATAGACAGAATTCATCTTTCGTTTCTTTTCACTCTTTATTTTTATATAATTTTTTATTTTATTATATAGTAATATTTACTTTATTTTCATTTCTTAATGCTTTTATATCTTTTGTTTTTGCAACCCTTACTTAACTTGAATTTTCTTTTTTAACCCATAATCAGAATTAGTAGTAATTTCCTTGTTTTATATTTGTACTTTAATCAGAAGAATCTAGTTCTTATTGTTTATTTTTATTTTTTATTTATTTATTTTTTTTATTACTTTATATCTCTGAAATTATTTTACTAACTTCATTTAAAACAATAATTACCTGGGATGAATAGACTTTCTTAGTATGTTTAATATAAATAAACAATGCTAACCTAATATTGCTTACTAGCTGACCGCTGCGGAGCATTCGCACTGTAACCTACTTTATTACCACTTAAAGTACACACCGTCTATATAGTATCGGACAGTGCTTATTCAGTGCGTCATGCGCATAGATGAGGGTTGAAGTAAAGAATAGATGTGTTTAAATTGTAGATTATTTATTTTTTGAAACTCCAAAATTCTTTTTCTTTGTTATCAGGTTAGAAGACGGAATACTAAAATACACATATCGTTTTCGCGGAAAGCGAGTGGGCTGATTTTATTGACTGAAATCGCATGTTTTTGCTTGCCGACGGTGACGATCGGAAAAGTGCATAGAACCAAAAATATTCGTCTCAACAAACCGAAAAAATAACACATTTGAAAAAACCCTGCGACCATTTTGAAATTTACGCTGAGAATTGCAGTTTTTCGCTTACAACTGATTATGATGACCGAATGTTGTACACACAACACCGAAAATGTTCTCCTTGAAAACCTGAAAAGATTGACACCATTTAGAAACCTCTACGACCATTTTTCTCGCAAAAGCCGCTGTTTTGCTCTTACAAAACTCAATCGAAGGCGAAATGAGTGATTTGTATATTTTTCCGGTATAGCGGTTAAGGAAAGCTTTAAAATGATGCCTCATTCATGAAATTTGATGAAGTATTATGCATGAAGTAATATATATATATATATATATATATATATATATATATATATATATATATATATATATATAAAATATAAGATGTATTATGAATTAAATTATGGCCTACCGACCAAAAAAAAAAAAAAAAAGGCCTTAACAAGGGAAAAAGAAATAATATATATGATACTTTAAATGTAATAGGATGTGTTCGCGAAAGTGTAAACATACTATTAATTGTTAATCTTTTTTTTTCAATTGTTTGTTTTGTTTGTTTAACGTCTCTTTATGCTACTAAGGCCAATCGGATGATGCTACAGTAAGAGTCCTAAATTTTGGCTATCCAGGTATAATTAGGATGGGGATCTTTAAGGAGTACCTGAAATCGTACAGGCTCGGGACCTTCATTTTACGTCCTATCAGAGGGAATGATTTTTTTTCAATTTATTAACTACCATATTATTAATTATCACTATTAACTAATTATTATATACTAGCATTCCCCGTCGCGGCTTCGCCCGCGAGCCTTTAAAATCAATTCTGTGATCATTCTTGGTATTGATTTAATATAATGTGTTAATTGATGTTAAGGAGATTTAGTAGAATCGGAGCCTGGAGAGTTCACTAAAACCCTCGAACCAAAAAATTGCTTACTCCCCATGAAAGCTTCATTTTTCGGTTTTAAAACATGGTTTTCGACGCCCCGTAAGAGCTTTCGAGTTAAACTCGTCGTATCAAGATCTTTAAAATGGGTCCAAATTAGATATTTTTTCTCGAAGTGCAAAAATAGGTGTCCGTTAGAGTTAAACGACAATTTCGCCATTTAAACCCCTTACGGGTTACCTAAAATTTAAATTCCGAACTTCTAGGTTCTATCATTAATAGGTAGTTTTTGCTCTGCATTGATTCTATCAGTCAGGACTAAACCTCTTATATATATGGAGAAGAGATCGAAATAAACACGCACCATCCCCAATCATGGGAATCACAGTGTGCATAATTTGATTACCACTAATATTTAAATAATCAGTAGCCATATTTTACGTGAATGTCTATTTTAATAATATTGTAACGTTAAGGGTCTGGCCACACATGTCCGCACCGGATCCGCACCGTAGCAATAATATAGGTTATTTTCAGAATATTTTTAATTTAACTTACATATTACCTTTAGTTATGCCTAAAGTGGCCTGTGTCTGACATGTGTGGCCTGAACTTTAGGCATAAGTAAAGGTAATTTGTAAGTTAAATTAAAAATATTCTGAACATAACCTATATTATTGCTACGGTGCGGATCCGGTGCGGACATGTGTGGCCAGACCTTAAATCGATATTCAAATAAAAAACATATGGTTTAACATCTCAAAAATAGATTTCCGTTAGAGTTAAACGACAATTTCGCCATTTAAACCTCTTAGAGGTTACATTTTTGAAATTCCTTTCTTAGTGGTTACCTACATCACGTTTAAAATCTAAATTCCGAACTTCAAGTTTCTATCATTAGTAATTTTTGCTCTGCGTTGATTCTGTCAGTCAGGACAAAGCCTCTTATATATAGAGAGATTATACTATTAACTAACTATCAATTATTAATGATAATGATAATAAAAATGTGAAAATTATTTATGCAGTAACAATAATAATAATATATTATTTATATACTGCTATAAACATATTATCAAGGAAAATGCCGAGCTGTAAGCAACAAGCTGGGAGAAGTGTAAGGTGCAGAACTGGATGGCCTACTGGGGCCAGGGTAGCCCGGCAACCATCGATCCGGCCTCCGACCGGGACCGTCGGCCTATTAATGCTAATTATAGCCTCCAGGGTGGATCGCCCCGGGTACGATCTGTCAGGAGTACGGAGGATCCGCAAGGTCTTCCTCTCCAGAACCCTAAGGGCTAAAATACTCGAGTCTAAATTCAGTGGTCCTGGTCAATACATAGCATAATACTGGACAACAAATTTTAACTTTTTGTCTGTTAAATGAATTACAATAGCTGTTTCTTTTAGAATTTTGTGCTCTGATTGCAAATTCGAAAAGCATTTTTGTCTCAGGGGCAAGGAATTTGCGTAATTTAAAAATAATATAGTGTTAAAACAAACAATTTTATTTAATCAGCTTTCTTACCGTGATTTAAACAAAATGTAGCCTTTGATAATTTTCTGCTGTATTTAAAAAAAGGCTAAGAGGTTCTGTTTGGACTAAATTAATAGAGGCAGCAAACTAGGCCGGCTCAGAGATGTAGGCTGATGAGTATAAAATTTATTCGAGTGATAAGGGTTAAACGATTAACGTACTATAAAAATAATGAAAAACACCGCGAGCCGCGACTGTCATTTATCACCAAAAGCAAAATATCCTATATAATACAACAGGATATCAAGAAGGGGACCAACTTAGTCTCAACAATACATTTTTTTATTTATAAGACGTTTCGGCTCTTTTGAGCCATCTTCAGTTCAGCAAAACAGGCAGACAAATCATTTGAAGTCACACAGGGCAGATACAACTCTCAACCAATGTTCCCTAACCCCAAGACCTATATAATGTTTTTACGATTTGTTTATGTTAAAAACTGAAAATTATTTGCATTATCTTCGTAGAGGAGCCCTCGAGTTTGAAGACAGATTTTAAATGGCTCCGCTCCGGAGACCTCGAGTGCAAAGGTTTAAATAAAGTTTCTCCTCCCACATACACTTGCAGATCATTTCGCAGGACCGGGTTATTTGGACTCAGGGAACCGCAAAACGTGTATTTCCGTTGGAAACCGGTAGTCGAAATTTTTTCACAATCGGAATACTTTCCTCAACTATATATTTTATATGTAGGTAAGTGAAATTAAAAAGTAAGATTCAAATGTTTATTATTCACTACGTTAGTTTATTGATAGATCTAAAAATAAAAACAAGGTCGTTCAGTGAAGAGAGTTCTTAAAACAGCGAGGTAACCATTAGTTATTTAATTTTCACGTCAGCTACTTCTTTCAAAAGAAACATAAATGAAACAATAGAAATTTCTGTTTCTTAAAACTAGCTTAAATTATCATTTAAGGCATACAATCTATTGTACATCAAAAGAGGCCCACGTTATGTATTCTAAAGATGTACGAGGACATCTTCTGAACTTGCTCCCACTTTTTGAAATGATTTTGAGTTCATTTCGAAGCGAGTGGAAGAGAACTGATATTGTTTAAAACAATTCTAAAATTTAATTTTTTTATGTTAATGTTTATATAAATGTTGAAAAGACGTTTTCGTGCTTGTCGATGCATGCCTTGCGGCACTCCGAATCACGATATACCGTACGGATTCACCAAAGAGGATGATTTCTTTCTACAAGAGTTAGATCCTAAACAAGTAGGTACAGGTTATTTATTACGATTAATATTTCTTACTATTTGTTGTTAATTAGAGTCACTTTATGCCACTAAGGCTAATCGGACGATACTACAGTGGGAGTCCTAAATTTCGCCTATCCAGTTATAATTATGATACATCGTAGAAGTTCGGGAATTCCCTTTACATCCTTCGAAAATCCTATGGCCACCACGGGATGCGAACTCGCTACCCTTATAATATAACCCGCTTAGTATTGTAGGTTCCTGTGCTAGTCACTACACCACAGATATTTCGTATTAGTATATTAATGAAACTATGCGTCGTTATGGGGGCCTGCAGCCTCCTTTAGAGACAATTTTGTCATTTGAACATAGAATTTAACTTTACTAAGCTAAAGATTTTAGATATTATACTCACACACAAAAGTACATATTTGACGTTCTTCGAGGTTAATATTCGATCTCCGCTTATGATTAAATATGAATCTTTATTTATTTATTTATATTTAACGTAATCAAAGCCTGCTCTATAGCGCATCTAGTCAATTTGTAGAATATGCAGACTTTATCAGTGATTGATGAACAGGCATATCCATTGGCCATTGTCTTTTAATCTTCTTTTGGTGTGTAACTGGTAGGAAGAGAGAGAAGAAACAAGTGGGTTTGAGTCGTAGTGAATTGTTCAGTGAAATGTTGTGTATTTGTCATTGATGCATAATTTTACAATTAGAAAGTCCATATATTTTGTGTAATGTATTGTTAGAAATATACCAAGGAGCTTATACAATTTTTTTCCAAGAATATTTGGTTGTGTGGTTTGAATTTCGTTCATGTATACCTGTTTAGCGGAACACAAAAGTTCTGTTCCGTAGGTCCAAATAGGTTTTAGAGGTGTTAGATATTAGTCTTGCAAGGTGTTAGATATTAGTCTTTTGTTTCGTAAGTTAAGTGGCGATCTGTAGTCTAGGAGGTGTGACAGTTGTTTGTATCGTCTGGTCAGTGTTGTCCTTTTATTTTGTATGTATGTTCCAACTGAGTATTTTGTCCGAGTATAGGCCTAGGGGGTCTTTTTTACTTTAGAGGTAGGCCAGTTACTTTTCATAGTAACATGATCACTATTTGAGATAACGGTTCAGATTATTTGGTATAAAATTTATTTCCAATATCTCCTTGGTGATAAGGAAGTACCATGTTTGACGTATTTACCCAAACCCATGGAATTTTGGTGTTGTACGCAGGGAAACGAGGGAAATGTTTCTCTATGCAGACAGGACTGCTGCAACCCTAACTGAGTGTATAAAACATTTCATATGACCCGGTAGGACAATATTTTCAGACCTCTGGCGCTCATAAAAAGGATTGAAGAAGATCGCGGGGATGAGATAAAATCACGATCCAGTGAACCACAGCGAGCACTTCGTAGATCCCGTAACATGAGCTCATACCCAAAGGATTGAGTCTCTCTTGTCAAGCAATAAAAGGCGCAGTAAAACAGAATGTGAGACAAAAAGGAGACATCTTAACTCATATATATGCGAGTTTGTTTGGAGGAGGCGATATGAAAGAGATGACTTATTCGAAAGGATGCTAAAATCAATCAAAAAGCTTTGGCTAGTGTCTAGTTGTGTTAGTGTCTAGAAGTATTTCCATTTTAATAAATGTTGTTTACCTTCTTAATTTTATATTTTTCAAACATATGACATTGATAAATAATATAATATCCAAAATCATAGTTACTATAAAAAGTAAATGGCGCCCCTAAAATAAAAAAGACTCGGACTAGGTAATAAGTCCTAGTATTTAGAAGGCATTGAAGGTATAAATTAAGCATGTTTCTTAATTAAAAAAAAAAAAAAAAGCGGTGAATCATGGGCGTACACAGCGGGGGGCAAGGGGGACTGCGGCAGCTGCCCCCCCCCCCTTTGGAAGGCTGGATGCAATAATTTTTTAAGCTTTTAAGGCGGGAAGCAGTAATAGAATAACTTTTTTCAAGCAAATAATTATAATAACTTAGTTGATAAAGCACTGCTATAATTATACATAATTTTTGTTTCATTCACCTTTTCCGCGGTAAGATATTACAACCTGAACGACTATAGCTTGCCCCCCCCCTAGTTTTGATCCTGGGTACGCCCTTGCGGTGAATGCAGCACAAAGCTTTCACTTACCAGCCTCCTCAGACCTACGGACTAAATAGGTTTGTTTGTTTGTTTAACGTTACTTCGTGCAACTAAAGCTAATCAATCGGACGAAGCTACATTGCGATTCCTAAATTTTGCCTATCCAAGTTAAATTAATAAAAGGGTCTTTAGAGAGTATCTCATATTATTTTACGTCCTCTTCGAAGGTTAGCATAACCAAGTATTTTTCTCTTAAAAAAAATCCTGAGGCCACCTACGGGGCTGAGAATTGCAACCTTAAGCATATAAGGCTGTTACGCTAACCACTACACTATAGGTGACCCCCCAACTGTCAATACTTAAGGAGGTCACTGCTACAATCTTAAAAAGTTAAAATATCCTTTTGGGACGAGTCTTAGACCTGTAGAGAAGTGAAGAGCAGTTATTCAAATGGAGAAGCTGTTAGTGGCAAATAACAGAAATTAGTGGGCGCTCCTCAACAGCCGCAATGTACGCAATTTCCCAAACGAGGGTCCATTTCCTCCATCGCCGGGCTCTTGGACTAGTCACGCAAGATTCGCCGCCGTCTGGAGCACCTCGTCAGCTGTAAATCGAACCCAGTTCCCGATTTAAGGAGGCTGTGGGAGTGGATTTAGGAAGCAGTATTATCTTTACATATTATTTATATCGACATACTTTAGAAAAAAATGAGGTGCGTGCGCGCAACACACAACTTTCACTTACCAACTTACTTAGATTAGAAATTAATGCGTTTACTTAACTGCCACTTCTCAAATGAACAGAACATCTTTAATTTTAACGCATTGGTTTGTCATTAAAGGCGTACGGCGCATGCTTGATCTCAAGGTGTTTCATGAGTTGACTGAATATTTTTCTTTTTTTCTCCTGTATATGTTTACTTGATTTTCTTCATATATCATATTTAGCCATTTCTTATTTTTCGGCGTGATGAGAGACAGTTAATTTCTCAATATAAACTAAAACAAAGGTACTTTATAGGTAAACAAAAAAGGCCCCTTCCCCATTTAAGCCCCCTCAGAACATTTTAATAATGATAAAACTTACCTGATATTAAATAACAACTAATTTTCATTAAACGTAACGAATTTGATAAAAATCGTTAAAGCCGTTTATGAGATAATCGATCAAAAAGGTAAAAATTGGAAAAAAATTATGAAATAAAGTGCCCCCTCCGTTTGACCAATTTTGATGAAATGTTGGCTATCACATCTTTGGCATATACATACATCAAATACCAAGTTTGATCAAAATCGTTAAAACCGTTTTTGAGTAAATAAAAAAAACAAGTGAAAATGATTTATTAAATTTATTAAATAAACTTCCCCGTACGGTTGATCAATTTTGATGAAATTTTTACAGTCATATCTCGGGCATATAAATAGATCAAATACTCAGTTTAAACAAAATCGTTAGAGCCGTTTTTGAGAAAATCGAAAAAAACTTAAAAAGTTATTAAATAAAGTACCCCCTCCCTTTGAGCAAATTTGTGGAATTTTTGCTGTCACATCGCGGGCATATACATACTCTAAATACCCAATTTCAGGTTCGCACGGTTTATAGTTTTTGAGCTAGTCTGTTCACACACACACACACAGACACACAGACAGACACACACACACACAGACCATTTCGCGGGACTTGGTTATTTCGACTCAGGGGGCCCCAAAACGTGTATTTCCGTTGAAAACCGGAAGTCGAAATTTTTCACGATCGCAATACTTCCACTTACTATATATTTCATATATAGGTAAGTGAAAGTAAAAGAATTGAGTGCGTGTAGGTTTAACACACTGATAAACAACTTTAAATTAAACATATTTAACAAATAAATTTAATCTTTTGTTTTCTAAATTTATTAGTTTGTTTCTTAAAAATATGTTATTGCCCTCCTCAAATGGTTAACTGGGTTCCTAATCCAGTTCCTAATTCCTAACCACCAGATCATTATTTTATTAACTTAGGAATACTTAGGAATAGGATTAGGAAGCAGTATTATCTTTACATAGTATTTAGATACTTAAGAAAAAAAAAATTGAGTGCGTGTAGCTTTAACACGCTAATAAGCAACTTTAAACGACAAAACTTTAAATTAAACTGAAACTTTCCTATGATGTTTGCTTAAAATTTAAAATTTGATGGCCTATTTAGCTAGGTATATATATTTAAAAAATAAATTTATTTATTATTGCCTCTACCCGGCAGGGTCATTGGCAAAAAGGCTTTCGATTCAAAGTTGGTTGTACAGTTTTATCTTCTTTAAAAAAGGCATCATCGAGACCTCCATGTCTCCCAATAACTCCTTGAGATTTTTCCCATTTTCAATTCACGTCGAATCCTGGTAAATCTTGGACATTCCATCATCATGTGCTTTACTGAGAGGATTATGGGATGGCAGTGTTTACAGGTTGGGGCCTCAAGTACTCTCAGCAGGTAAATGTGTGAAAATTCACAGTGCCCAATGCGGAGTCTGCACAAAATCGTTTCCTCTCTTCTGGAAATCCGTGAGCTCGTTTTCCATTTGATTGGCCCGTCTTTGATTTCTGATAATTTTGTGCAAGCGGTCTGGGCGACTAACTCTTGTGAAATTGTTTTTTTATAATCTTTCACGATAGTATATGCTGCATTGCTTTTTTTTCTATTTTTAAGAGAAATCTATATCACACAATATAGTTTAATAATTTACTGGCAGTATTCGTTTTCCATTTGATTGGTCCGTCTTTGATTTCTGATAATTTTGCGCAAGCGGTCTGGGCCACTAACTCTTGTGAAATTGTTTTTTTTTTTATAATCTTTCACGATAGTATATGCTGCATTGCTTTTTTTTATATTTTTAAGAGAAATCTATATCACACATTATAGTTTAATAATTTACTAGCAGTGTTCATCTTTTTTTTTGTAAATTTATTTGTTTGTTTTTAAAAATATGTTATTGGTCGCGTACTGTGCATTTCGCTCACACTTGCCTAAGCTCTTGTGTATTTCGCTTATTTCTTTTTATATAATTCTGATATTTTTCTATTTGTCATTTGTACATTAATACAATTTAAGAAATTGTTTTCGAAGAAAAACATTACCGCGCTAATAAAAACGTTTTGTTAGAAAAAAAACGGGAGCGTGAGGGAATTGCTTACGTGCGACCAACGATGTCTCACGAGGGACGCGACCAGCGCCCATGATTAAATGATTAAATGGGATCGAGTTACATGCGCATATAAATGCAAAAGGTACAAATAAATTAATAATATAAGAATACAACCAGATCATTATTTTTTTGTTATTTCAAGAAAAATGTATTTAAATTACCAAAAAGGATCTTTTTTAATATGATTTGATGATGATTTTAATTTATATGACTCCATAGGAAAAAGGACAAATATTATTGTAATATGATTTATTAGATTGAAGAAAGGGAATCAAATCTTTCAGAAATTGTATCTATTAAAATCACTTATAATTAAATAGAATCAATTTAACAATTCAATCAAATAAATTTAGAAACCAAAGGATTAAATTTATTTGTCAAATATTGCTAAACAGGCCTTCAAAGTTTAAATTTTAAGCTACTATCATAGGAAATTTTCAGTTTATTTTGAACTTACTTTTGTTTTGACCTGGATTACATCTGCTCGGGAACACTCTGGTAAACCCGAACTGAACTGTGGTTATCGGGTAGGGCGTGATCGGAATACCTTGATGTTTACTGTCGCCGCACAGTGGGACGAGTTCACACTCCCGTCGGACATCGGCTTTAACTCACAAAGAAATTTCACTGGACGTCACAAATTTTGTCAGTTCACGTTTTTGAGATTGCAGAATCTTAATTACTGTCATTTCATTCACACACACACACACAGAGGTTGCGTTTACAGTAGTATGCTGTAGTACATAGTAATAAATAGATAACTACTATAATTTAAAACATTCCATTAGGTTTGACAAAAAACCTTGATATATACGAGGTGTGTGAGAAAAGTAATGAGACTGATTTCATACTAACCAAAGTTTTTATTATTTTCAAACAACAATGTTATCCCCTTCAAAGTAGTTCCCTTGGGCAGCTAGACATCGGCGGAGTCGTCGTTCCCACTCTTGGTAGCAGCGCTGGAAGTCTTCAATTGGTATGGCTTTTAACTGGTCGGTCACAGTCTTTTGAATGTTCTCCAGAGTTCCAAAATTACGTCCTTTTAGGACATGTTTCAATTTCGGGAAGAGGAAAAAGTCACAAGGACTTAAATCAGGTGAATAGGGGGGTTGAGGAACAACAGTTATGCGTTTTGAGGTCAAAAATTCACGGATGGAAATGGCCGTGTGACCCGGATCATTGTCATGATGATGCATGCACTTGTCTGCAATTTCTGGTCTCACACGGATCACTCTTTTCCTCAACTTTTCAAGGACCCTTATATAAAACACTTGGTTGACAGTTTGTCCTGGTGGAACAAATCCTTTGTGCACGATACCCTTCCTGTCAAAAAAACAAATCAGCATGGTCTTGATCTTTGATTTGCTCATTCAACATTTCTTAGGCCGAGATGACGGAGTGTGCCATTCTTTACTTTGCCGCTTTGTTTCAGGATCGTACTCTAATATCCAGGATTCATCACCAGTGATAACACAATTGAAGAATTATTGGCCATTAGCAATCCTCTCAAGAAGATCAACGCACATGTTTTTTCGAATGTGCTTCTGTTCAATTGTGAGATTTTCGGCACCAATTTGGCACAAACCTTTCGCATGTTCAAATCATCTGTCACAATTTGATGCACGGTGAAAGTATTTAAATTTAGCTGTTCACTGATCATCCTTATTGTTAAACAACGGTCTGATCTCACAAGAGCCCTCACACGATCAATGTTTTCGTCAGTTTTTGAAGTCAAGGTCTCCCTGAGCGAGGTTCATCTTCAACGTGTTCTCGGCCTTCCAAAAATGATTTGTGCCAGCGGAAAACTTGTGCTCTCGATAAGCACTGTTCCCCATAGGCCTGTTTCAACTTTTCAAAAGTCACACTCGCGGATTCACCAAGTTTAACACAAAACTTTATTGCACAACGTTGCTCTAAATTCCGATGCTCCATTTCTGTGACGCACAATGAAACACAACTTTACTATTGGCGCTCTCAAAACTAATGTGTTAACTGTTCGGAGTTGTAACTCGGTCTGAGGAAGTGGAAGGGAGCAACAATCAGATTTAGCATCGGTCGGTAGACACAACGTTGCCAGATCTCCCGCAGTGTTGCCAATCTCATTACTTTTCTCACACACCTCGTATCAATCTTTATAATATACATAAAATCAAAGCCTTCCACAAGGTTTGACAAAAGGCGGGAAATTCTTGTTATTTTTCGGATGCTTACTTAGCTCACGCCTTCATATATGACGCTCATAAAAAAGCTATAAGTCATCCGACGGTTTTTTAAGAACGTGAAACATGGCCGTTTACAGTAAGGGATGAGCAACGACTTAAGGTTTTTGAAAATAAATTCCTGCATAGGTTTCTGGGCCGAGGAAGGATGATTCAACGGAGAATTTAGATGGCTACACAATGCAGAAGTACGTAAACTTAACCGGTAATTGTAATCGAAATTATAGTTGCCCGTCGTTTAAAGTGGGCATGCAAAATTGCGAGTAATTGTTGTGAACGAATACCTAAAAGAATGATAAACGCTTTGGCGAATGGAAAACGTCCGAGGGGTAGGCCTAGGAGAAGGTGGGAGGATTCGTCGACGGCTGTTCTTGTGGAGTTGGGATTGGATGGGTGGAGGTGGATGGAACTGTGTAAAGGTGCCTTTACACCTTACGAACCTCACCTTCGAACAAGTTCTCCTTCGAACCTAGCCGTACCGACGTGAAGCGAACAGCCATTTATACTTCACGTGAGGTTAAGCGAACCAATATGGCTGACGCACCCAAAGCTAGCTTATGATAAAGAAAAAATCTCCATTATCAATATATTTTATATTATCTGAAAAATAAAAAAATAGGAGACGATTTACAACGTTTCACAAATTACACTAGTATCACAAACAACTCCTGTCACTTAGGAAAAACCCAAATCAAAAGTGACACTAGCGCTTCTCCGAACCCAGGCGAACAGATAAAGTACCTAGAATACCCGAACAGTCGACGTGAAGGCTTCACGAAGGTTGTTCGAGGGTGGTGTTCGAAGGTAAAGTTCGTAAGGTGTAAAGGCACCTTAAGGAGCGATTGCTGGTGTCGTCATCGGCCCTTCGGGTTCGCTAAGGCCCGATGCACACGAGCGGCATTTTTCTGCGGTCAGGGGAACCTGAAGTATAATGGTATAATCCGGTCGGTCCATTATACTCAAGGTACCCCTGACCGCAAGCAAGGCCGGACTTGTGCATTGGGCCTAAGCCTTTATTCTATATTCTATATAGAACCTATTGGATGGAGCAAGCACTAATATATAGATTCCGATCGTATTATGTGAGGAAGAAAGTTAAGTGCTTCAACCTTTAAGTAAAGCACTCTGAAACATGAATAGGAGTTTAAAGTCTATTTAACTTTATTATATAAAAGTCACCACTCTCTGAATGCAGCGATATGACGTCACACGTATAAAAACTACGTCACAACGACACCTGAATATGACGCCACTATGCCTTTTAACACATTCGAACTGAAGTTTAAAGGTTAAAGCACTTATAAAAAACCTGCTCCATATCGCGAAGTACTCGTAGAAATAAAACATCTCCCTTTGCTGATATAAATCGCTATATTACATTCCAGAAAAAAAAAATCTGGTACGATAAGCGTAACACACAACTTTCACTTACCAACTTACTTAGATTAGAATTCGATAATATGTAAATGTCATCCCTCAGCTTTTGGAACCACACATTTTTCCACATTAGTTAGTAAGTTTGTTTGTTTAACGTCCATTTTTATGCTTCTAAGGCTAATCGGACGATGCTACAGTGGGAGTACCAAATTTTTGCCTCCACATATAATTAGGATAGGGATCTTAAACGAGTACCTGACATCGTACAGGCTCAGGACCTGGGGGTGAAGTGTACACAGTATTAAGAGGTGACTTCTCTTCCGCTGATTTTGACAATTTAAAATAATAACTCGCGTACAGAACTCTGGCAGATGGCCTCCCACCTTTTGTTCTTGCCCAGTACTTCTGCAAGTTGTGATCTGATCAGATTTCTCTTACTCCCAGGTATTCCTTCCACCTGTTCGATAACATTTTTAACGTTAGCCACGTTTTCTGTCAGTGGAACATTTTGGAACTCGAGTTGGGTAATGGCTTGTGTGAGACATACGCGATTGTTAGAAATGAAGATAGGGTCGTTGGTTAAATTAGGTTTTTCGAATAAAGACTTGGCTGTATTTATCGCTACTGCTTTGTCTTCGAGATGTGAAAGGACATTCTTGATTTTCTCCTAGTTCTCGTCGCTTCTCGCGACTCACTGTTTAGAAGCATTCTCTGTAAATTACAATAACCTTTGTACCCACTGCGATTCACAGCCCTACAGTATGTGGGTCACAGTTCATGTCTAGCTCCTCCAAATTACGAAAGTATGTCCAAAATGAAAAATATGTGGGAGTCCTAAATTTTGCCTATCCAGGTATAATTAGGATAAGGATCTTTAACGAGTACCTGACATCGTACAAGCTGGGGATCTCCATTTTACGACCTATCCGAGGGACGGCATAGCTAAGGATTTTTTACTCCCATTAAAAAATCCTCGGGCCTCCGCTGGAATCGAACTCGCGATCTTTAGTATTGTAGGATGCCATGCTAACCACTATGCCACAGGTGACCCCCATTTTTCTACATTTGTATGCTTATATTTGTATATCTTCATAAGTTTTAGAGTATTTGTATTGCAAAACTTAAATGTTCTCAGTACTTTCGATTCATAATTGTTTATTTCTTTTATTAATGGACCTAATTCCATCAACATAGTTTTTTACTTCTTGCTTGATTTTTATTGCGAGTTGCTTTTTGTAAATATATATATCATGAAGGTGAATCGATAAAAGGTGTATTTAGCCTCGTTGTAAAGTTTGTCCCTTACGCCTTTCTAGATACCAATAGTTATTAACATCACTAGTACAAAAAGTGGCTTTTTATAGTACGAGATCTGGTTTGGTAATTAGACCGAGTACTGTAGGGACACTTTCTGTACAACTGATGTAAAAACCGTTTTTGAGTAAATAAAAAAAACATCTGAAAATGATACAAAATTTCTTAAGTAAAGTCCCCCCTCCGGTTGATCAATTTTGATGAAATTTTTACAGTCATATTTCAGGCATATAAATAGATCAAATACTCAGTTTAATCAAAATCGTTAGAGTCGTTTTTGAGAAAATCGAAAAAAACTTAAAAAGTTATTAAATAAAGTACCCCCTCCCTTTGAGTAAATTTGATGAAATTTTTGCTGTCACATTGCGGGCTTATACATACACTAAATACCCAATTTCAGGTCCGTACAGCTGACAGTTTTTGAGCTGGTCTGTTCAAACAGCCACACAGACCATTTCGCGGGATTTGTTTATTTGGACTCAGGGGACCCCAAAACGCGTATTTCCGTTGAAAATCGGAAGTAGAAATTTTTCACTATCGCAATACTTTCCCTTACTACATATTTTTTATATAGGTAAGTGAAAGTTAAAATCCTTTCTTGTTATTTACCCACCGAAATGACCAGTTAATTCCAACTAATAAGAAAATAATAAATATTATAGTAAATCCAGAAGTTGTAACTTGTTCTCATGCATTATGTTGATGTAATTTATTATTGTGTTAGGAAGGGAGATTTAGAAAGTGCCCTGGCGGCAGAATTTAGGATGCGGAAAATTTTGAAAGAGGCTGGAAATTCAGCACGGTGAGTGATCACACTCCTGAGGGGAATAAACTCAGAAAATACTTTCTCCCGGAAGAACATAGAGTGCAAGTAAAATGGATCGTTCTCTATAGTATATTGTAATTCCAATGTGGGTTTAAATAATTTTGTATGCAGAATCGAATCAGTCGTTTAAGATCGACGTTTTGAGGTCCCCTGAGTCAAAATAACCAATCATTTCCCTTATTATTACTGATGAAAATAAAAACTTTTATTCAACAATAAAAAAGTTTATTTTACTTTAGAGAGTAATGGGGTGATTATCTGAAAATGTGTAAATCATACGTCCGGTCCATTTTCAACCACTTAAATGAGAGCTTGATTTGTATAGCTTTCCATATTTGACAATTTTATTACTTAAAATCCAAAAATTTTATTCATATTCTTTTGTTAAATATCTAATTCCACACACAAAAATTATATTATAAAAAAAAAAAAAAAAAAAAAAAAAAAAAAAAAAAAAACTATATTATTTTATTATGCAATTATTTACTCATTTTCATTTTTTCATGCATATATATGTATATAGATACATATATTACTCATTATTTTATTTATTTGTTATTTTTCTTATCTTCATATTTATTGGTTGCTATCTTGTTTTATATTTAGCCCTGAAGAAGACCTGAATATCGGGTCGAAACGTCGGCACAATATATATGTTATTTCACATATAGTGTTTTCATTTGACCGCACCCCCAACAAAATTTCCATCTCATAAATGAGAGCTAGTTACTAGAAAAAAATTCTCCTTTTGTTGTTCTATGGAGGCTATGTTTTAGCTCCAAACTAAATTTATAATTGGTTAAGAAAAATTGTAACTGTTTTTTCACTCCCTCAGCTTGTCCGACTCCAGGGCAAGCCACTTTAAAAATCCGTATTCTTTCAACAATTGAGTGTTTGATTAAATTGATTAATCGGATAAGTCAGCTATTACTTCAAGATTTCATGAAAAAATAAGCGGTGTCATTTATTGTTACCAATAACAATAAATAAAATAAAAAAGGTATGTCCAGACGTTTTTCCTTCACTCCCTCACATAAAGTGTTGGATGGTCTGAGCGTTTAGGGGAACATGTCTCAAACTCGGGTGGAAAGAATCGGTTCAGTGAAGACCCTAGGATCGTTTTTACTGCCGGCCAGGGGCTGCGATGGCTTGCCTCCGCTGTCAGATTACGGGAAATCTAAGCTGTGGTCAATAGCTACTTCACTCCCTCACTTTATAAAAACTGGTGTTTCCAAGCAATGTTTTCACTCAACTATTGTTTTTCGATGGAAAATGTTGATAGTTTTCGATTCTGCAGTTTTTTTTCAAATTTAACCTACTAACATTGATTAAAAAATAATAAAGACTTTGAAATTTTCATTCCCTCATTTTTTCCCAACAAATTCTTAAATGAGGGAGCGAATAACTACATTCTTTGTATTCTCAAAAGAATTTGGGAATGCTTTTGAATGTAAAGGTGACGATTCCTAAACTATGACCAAAAGTATGTAACTGTAACCTAACCTAACTCTAAAATCAAGCTTACTTTTGGCTATAGGCGAGCGCAAGCGACGGTGCTGCTACTTTGAGGACCTAGAAGGAACTAGAGAAACGGGGATAGAAGCCGTGCAATAGACTGGAATTCATAGGTTTTTTGCCGTTTTTAATTTATTTTTCCATTATTAAAACCCGATTGAGCAAAAAATTGTTGGAAAAATGTCTAAAAGGTATTGCTCGGTCCCTCAGTGTTCAATTAGAAAATCAAAAGACGTGTCATTCCCTTTCATTTCCAAAAAATAAAAAGATTCTTAAAGAATGGATTGTAAAATTAAGAATAGATAAGCCTGTTTCGAAACATATGACGATATGTAGTCTTTATTTTAAAGAAAGAGACTATATTTATCCAGGTAAATATTAGTATTTGACATTATATTATTCCAAAATGCTAGTTTTATGCAAATAACATTGAGACCATAGTGTCATAGATTTGTTTTTCTTTTTTAATTTTCCCCATTTTTCTATTACATCCGTTGTTCTTAATTGTTCCATGTTCTCAATGCGAAGCCTGAAAGTTTTGAGAAATAAATAAATAATATGACAAAGAATCTAAGCTGTCATAACAATGATTGTGTGAATAGGTAATTAATGTTATTACTAACCGAAAAACGTCTAGTAAAGTTACAATGATGTGTTTGCATTTACCAGAACTACCAGCTTTACATGTACAATGACAAGAAAATTGCTTATTATTAATAATACATTTGATTTCCACTTTTATTTGATGGGGCAGTCTTTTAAGATTGCTAGTTTAAAGGCACGAGGCTTGTAAAATAACTGTTTTTTTATTTTTAGATATTACTCCACATGTAAATATGTGGTTAGGATCAAGAATAGCCTGCCCATTAATTAATGGTCTTTTAAAATTACCAATTATCTCTATCACATCAACTAGGTCTGACACCTTTCTTTCCGACATTTTGCAAAACTACTAGCGCACTCTATATTCGATTGCGCCCGCCTATAGGCGGGCGCAAGCGACGGTGCTGCTTCTGCGACGGCGCTGCAGGAACTAGAGAAACGGGGATAAAAGCCGGGCCATTACCTGGGATTCATAGGTTTTTTTGGCGTTTTTAATTTATTTTTCCATAATTAAAACCCGATTGAGCAAAAAATCATTTGAAAAATATCTAATAGGTATTGCTCGGTCCCTCAGTGTTCAATTAGAAAATCAAAAGACGTGTCATTCCCTTTTATTTCCAAAAAATAAAAGCTTCTTAAAGAGTGGATTGTAAAATTAAGAATAGATAAGCCTGTTTCGAAACATATAACGATATGTAGTCTTTATTTTAAAGAAAGAGACTATATTTATCCAGGTAAATATTAGTATTTGACATTTTATTATTCGAAAATGCTAGTTTTATGCAAATAACATTGAGACCATAGTGTCATAGATTTGTTTTTCTTTTTTAATTTTCCCCATTTTTCTATTACGTCCGTTGTGCTTAATTGTTCCATGTTTTCAATGCGAAGCCTGAAAGTTTTGACAAATAAATAAATAATATGACAAAGAATCTAAGCTGTCATAACAATGATTGTGTGAATAGGTAATTAATGTTATTACTAACCGAAAAACGTCGAGTAAAGTTACAATGATGTGTTTGCATTTACCAGAACTACCAGCTTTACACGTACAATGACAAGAAAATTGCTTATTATTATTAATAAATTTGATTTCCACTTTTATTTGATGGGGCAGTCCTTTAAGATTGCTAGTTTAAAAGCACGAGGCTTATAAAATAACTGTTTTTTTATTTTTAGATGTTATTCCACATCTAAATATGTGGTTTGCATCAAGAACAGCCTGCCCTTCAATTAATGGTCTTTTAAAATTACCAACTATCTCTATCACATCAACTAAGTCTAACACCGTTCTTTCCGACATTTTGCAAAACTACTAGCGCACCCTATATTCGATTGCGCCCGCCTACAGGCGTTTGGAAATTTTTGCTTTCACTTCTCAAAGTTTACTACTACATCAACACACTTTTCATTACCCTTCACTCCCTCACTTTGAAATCGTTTTCATAATTTTTTAAAAGAACAATTAAAGGTTCTTCTGTCTGGCTACTATTTAAAATGTGAAGGTAATATGTCACTGAGTACGTAGAATTTTTTCGGCCCGAAATTGTGACATTTAAATAATAAAATTTTAGGAAGTAAAATCTACGCATCTTCAGATAATGACCCGAAGACATGATGCTCAAATTATTTAAAGCATACAAGGTGTGAAAAAATATGGTATAAGATAGTCTTTAATTAATTATATTTTAATTTTAGAAACTTTAGTTCCATAATAGATCTCTATATGCAATTTTAAGTGATTTTAGAGGAGCAGTAATCGTTCTCTGTTTTTAGAATGGCTTAAGAGACAAACTTTACTAAGAGACGTAAATACACCATCTATCGATTCACCTTCACGATATATTTACAAAAAGCTACTCGCAGTAAAAAACTCGGCTGTTGATGTAATGAATCGGAAAGTAGTGAGAACTTCCAAGTTTTCCAATGGCGTTTACATATTATCGAAACACGTCGATTTCTAATCTCAGTAAGTTCGTAAGTCGTAAGTTGTGTGTTGCGCGCATCGCACCAGATTTTTTTTTACTCTCTTTTCTATTCCTGTTATAGAAAATAAGGTAACATTCCAGTTATAATACCTGAAGTGCCTGCACAGGGGTTAGGAAGCGGGTAAGCTTCAGTTCCAATTGAATCAGACTTTTGACATGTCCCGAAAAAATCGATTTTTATTTTATTTTATTTTTAAACTTCTTGTATGACGAGACATCTAATTCAAGAGATACCCGACTAGCCCAGCTGATCTGTCGCCGTTTATGGACCATTCAAATTATCGAAACTAGACAAAAAGGACAGTGAAAAAGATATTCGTTTAACCAAAGAAGTACGTTTTGGCGCAAACTTTTTGCTTGCCTGTCATAGAAGATTTGAATGAAGAACCATAAATTTGAGTCTTGTCCATTTCAATCATATATTTATTATACAACTAGCATTCCCCGTCGCGGCTTTGCCCGCGAGACTTTAAAATCAATTCTGTGATCATTATTTAGGTATTGATTTAATATAATATGTAAACTGATGTTCAGGAGATTTAGTAGAATCGGAGCTTCCCGTAGGTGGAATGTTGGAGGGGGAAGCTGCCGGCTCGGTAGAAGAGAGGGAGACGCGCAATGGAGCGAGTTCACTAAAAACGCCAAAACAAAAAGTTGCTTACTCGTCCTGAACGCTTCATTTTTCGACTTAAAACAATAGTTTTCGACGCCCCGTAGTAGGACCTTTCGAGTTAAACTCGTCGTAACAAGATCTTTAAAATGAGTCCAAATTAGATATTTTTTCTCGAACTGCAAAAATAGGTGTCCGTTAGAGTTAAACGACAATATCGCCATTTAAACCCCTTAGGGGTTACATTTTTTAAATTCCTTTCTTAGCGGTTAGCTAAAATCTAAATTCCGAACTTCAAGTTTCCATCAATAGTAGTTTTTGCTCTGCATTGATTCTATCAGTCAGGACAAAGCCTCTTATATATATGGAGAAGAGATCGAAATAAACACCATCCCCAATCATGGGAATCAAAGTGTGCATAATTTGAATATCGCCTAATATTTAAATAATCAGTAACCATATTTGATGTGAATGTCTATTTTAATAATAGTGCAACGTTAAATCGATATTCAAATAAAAAACATATGGTTTAAAATCTCAAAAATAGATTTCTGTTAAAGTTAAACTACAATTTCGCCATTTAAGCCCCTTAGGGGTTACATTATTGAAATTCCTTTCTTAGTGGTTACCTATACATCGGGTTTAAAATCTAAATTCCGAACTTCAAGTTTCTATCATTAGTAGTTTTTGCTCTGCGTTGATTCTGTCAGTCAGGACAAAGCCTATTATATATATAGAGATGTATATAAGCTTGTGTTTTGTATAGTAATTTCCAAAATATATGGTTTGTAACTATCGTTTTTATTCCATAAAAAAAAGAGTAAAGTAAGTGAATGAGTCGTTCATGTCCAAAAAAAATCGAGTTTCTTTTTATTTTATTTTTGATCTCCTTGCATGCCGATACATCTAATTCAAGAGATAAATCTCAAGCAGAGTTGGGCAGTAGTTAACTACATTGGTAATTAACTACACAGACAACTACGTATAGTTTGTAGTTGGAAGCTCGCAACTACTATTTTTGAACTACCAGTTAAGTAGTTGTAATTTAAAACTACAACTACAGCAGTTGGGAAAAAGTAGTTGGGAATGGCAAATACGATAAGTAGTTGTAGATGTAGTTTTAGAGCGGCAACTACATTTGCTAAGCAACGTCTAATTAAATCACATGTTTTTGCTATTTTTATTTTGTGTTTAGATAAATACTCCATAGGCTCCTTTATGGTTGATAATCTGTTTTAAAAATAGAACAATACATATACGTAATACAAATTTTTTCCATGATTTCCGGCAGTCAATTATTTTTTTAACCTTAGGTTCTAGATCAATCCCATGTTTTATATATTAGCTGAATTTCATTTGATATACTCCTTATCGATAATACTATATATCGATAATTACTAGTTATCAATAAAAGTAGTTGTAGTTTCAGGCCCATAATTACAGTTGCAACTACTAGTTGTAGTTCTAAAAATGCAACTACTTTTTTGAAACTACAGTAGTTGTAGTTGTGGTCCATCAACTACAAATTACAAAAGTAGTTGTAGTTTCAACAACTTCCCAACTACTGTGTCAGTAGTTTTGTAATTTGTAGTTCAACTTCTTTTTGCCCAACTCTGATCTCAAGCACAGCTGATCTATCGGCTTTTATAGAGCATTCAAATAATCGATGTCAGGAGAAACTCGATAAATCCGGAACATTGAAAAATATCATCCTTTGACCAAGGCAGTTTGCCTGCCTGTCACTGTCAAAGAACCTAAAGAAGATTTGAATAAATAACTATAATTTTTAATCTAGCCCATTTGAACTTTATTTATTTATACTTTCAGTTACTTTTCATTTAATATACAATATATGTAAGCTTGTAAGTGTTCTGTATAGTAATTTCCAAAATATATGGTTTATAACAATCTTTTTACTCTTCCATAGTGAGGAGAAACCCTTCATGTCCAAAAAAAGTATTTATTTTTCAGATCTAATGAAAATAGATTTAATAAAAAATGACTTTCAAGTAGGAATAAGTGTCGCATTTACCCCCTGTTTTTGATCTCATGCAATTTCCATCATCAATAGCGAAAAATCATAATTTTTTTACTTTCACTTACCTATATATGAAATATATAGTAAGTGCAAGTATTGCGATCGTGAAAAATTTCGACTTCCGGTTTTCAACGGAAATACACGTTTTGGGACCCCCTGAGTCGAAATAACCAAGTCTCGCGAATTGGTCTGTGTGTGTGTGTGTGTATGTGAACAGACTAGCTCAAAAACTATAAACCGTGGGAACCTGAAATTGGGCATTTAGTGTAGGTATATGCCCCCGATGTGACAGCAAATATTTCATCAAAATTGCTCAAAGGGAGGGGGTACTTTATTTAATAACTTTTTACGTTTTTTTCGATTTTCTCAAAAACGGCTCTAACAATTTTGATTAAACTGAGTATTTGATCTATTTATATGCCCGAGATATGACTATAACAATTTCATCAAAATTGATTAACCGGAGGGGGGACTTTACTTAATAAATTTTGTATCATTTTCACGTGTTTTTTTTATTTACTCAAATACGGTTTTAACGATTTTGATCAATCTTGGAATTTAGTGTATTTATATGCCCGAGATATGACTGTAAAAATTTCATCAAAATTGATCAACCTGAGGGGGGACTTTACTTCATAAATTTTGTATCATTTTCACGGGTTTTTTATTTACTCAAAAAGGGCTTTAACGATTAATAAAAATAAGATATGAATGTAGAAAAATGTGTGACTTTGGGAAATGATATTTAGCAAAACACGTAGATAGTACTGTAAAAATTTCATCAACATTGATCAACCGGAGGGGGGACTTTACTTAATAAATTTTGTCCCATTTTCACTTGTTTAATTTTTTTATTTACCCAAAAACGGCTTTGACAATTTGACTTTAAGGCTTCTACTGAAGCCCTATACTGCCCATACTAACAACCATGGCACTGGGTGATACTTCTCCTGCGAAAGAAAAGCACCACCCAGGGCGGGACTCGAATCCGCAGCTCCGGCATGGGAGTTTACCGCACAGCCACACCGGGCCCAAGACTTTACTTAATGTATGTTGTCTCATTATCACATGTTTTTTTTTGTTTACTCAAAAACGGCTTTAACGATTTTGACCAAACTCGGTATTTGGTGTATGTATTCTTTTTACTTTCACTTACCTATATATGAAATATATAGTAAGTGGAAGTATTGCGATCGTGAAAAATTTCGACTTCCGGTTTTCAACGGAAATACACGTTTTGGGACCCCCCTGAGTCGAAATAACCAAGTCCCGCGAAATGGTCTGTGTGTGTGTCTGTGTGTGTGTGTGTGTATGTGAACAGACTAGCTCAAAAACTATAAACCGTGGGAACCTGAAATTGGGTATTTAGTGTAGGTATATGCCCGCGATGTGACAGCAAATATTTCATCAAAATTGCTCAAAGGGAGGGGGTACTTTATTTAATAACTTTTTACGTTTTTTTCGATTTTCTCAAAAACGGCTCTAACGATTTTGATTAAACTGAGTATTTGATCTATTTATATCCCCGAAATATCACTGTAAAAATTTCATCAAAATTGATCAACCGGAGGGGGGACATTACTTAATAAATTTTGTATCATTTTCACGTGTTTTTTTTATTTACTCAAAAACGGTTTTAACGATTTTGATCAAACTTGGAATTTAGTGTATTTATATGCCCAAGATATGACTGTAAAAATTTCATCAAAATTGATCAACCTGAGGGGGGACTTTACTTCATAAATTTTGTATCATTTTCACGGGTTTTTTATTTACTCAAAAACGGCTTTAACGATTAATAAAAATAAGATATGAATGTAGAAAAATGTGTGACTTTGGGAAATGATATTTAGCAAAACACGTCAATTTCTAATCTAAGTAAGTTGTTAAGTGAAAGTTGTGTGTTGCGCGCACGCACCAGATTTTTTATAAAGTATCTTTGTTTTTGTTTACATGGAGAAATTAACTGTCTCTCGTTACGTCTAAAAATAAGAAATGGCTAAATATGAGATATGATAAAAATAAAGAAAACATAAAGAGGAAAAAAAAAGAAAAATATTCAGTCAACTCATAAAACTCGTTGAGCCCACGCATGCGGAATACGCCTTTAATGACAGACCATTGTTCATAATTAAAGCCGTTCTGTTCATTTGAGAAGTGGCAATTAACAAAACGCATTAATTTCTAATCTAAGTAAGTTGGTAAGTGAAAGTTGTGTGTTGCGAGCACGCACCAGATTTTTTTAATTACTAAATACTTCGTTCGAATTCGCAATCAACTATTATTTCTAGACTTAACCACATATTTTCGAATCGATTTCATGTTGTGACATTGATGGATCCAGGGGGGCTGCAGCACCTCCCTTTGGATAATTTTTCGGCATTAAAAGTTAGAATTTGAATTTCCTTAAAGTAAGGAAGCAATATAAAGAACAAATAATGTGCAGAACAAGTAGAATTTTAGTTGTGGGAAAGAAAGATAATAAAGGAGAAAAAGCTAATTGGCAGATTCAAATGAAGGGCTGTGGGGCTGCAGTCCCCCCTTTAGGACTTTTTATTTTATGAACTTTATACTTTAATGATCAAACATTTACAATCGACTATCATTTTAATTAAATAAGCCTGGTGTATGAGCTATATAGCTACTGTCGATAATAATACATATACCCCGCGTCTACCCCCCAATTTTGGTCTCATCCAATTTCCATCACCAAAAATTAGCTTATAACTTTAGAGCCGTGATGTGTCATAACGCAAAACTAGAAACTTTGTTTTTACTTTTCCAATAATTTGAATTTGTGGTCATGTCGTGTTTCCCAAACAACCGATTCAATAGGCGGGCGCAAGCGACGGTGCTGCTTCTGCGACGGTGCTACAGGAACTAGAGAAACGGGGATAAAAGCCGGGCCATTACCTGGGATTCATAGGGTTTTTTGGCGTTTTTAATTTATTTTTCCATAATTAAAACCCGATTGAGCAAACAATTATTTGAAAAATGTCTAATAGATATTGCTCGGCCCCTCAGTGTTCAATTAGAAAATCAAAAGACGTGTCATTCCCTTTTATTTCCAAAAAATAAAAAGCTTCTTAAAGAGTGGATTGTAAAATTAAGAATAGATAAGCCTGTTTCGAAACATATGACGATATGTAGTCTTTATTTTAAAGAAAGAGACTATATTTATCCAGGTAAATATTAGTATTTGACATTTTATTATTCCAAAATGCTAGTTTTATGCAAATAACATTGAGACCATAGTGTCATAGATTTGTTTTTCTTTTTAATTTTCCCCATTTTTCTATTACATCCGTTGTGCTTAATTGTTCCATGTTTTCAATGCGAAGCCTGAAAGTTTTGACAAATAAATAAATAATATGACAAAGAATCTAAGCTGTCATAACAATGATTGTGTGAACAGGTAATTAATGTTATTACTAACCGAAAAACGTCGAGTAAAGTTACAATGATGTGTTTTCATTTTCCAGAACTACCAGCTTTACACGTACAATGACAAGAAAATTGCTTATTATTATTAATAAATTTGATTTCCACTTTTATTTGATGGGGCAGTCCTTTAAGATTGCTAGTTTAAAGGCACGAGGCTTGTAAAATAACTGTTTTTTTATTTTTAGATATTATTCCACATGTAATTATGTGGTTTGCATCAAGGATAGCCAGCCCTTCAATTAATGGTCTTTTAAAATTACCAATTATCTCTATCACATCAACTACGTCTAACACCGTTCTTTCCGACATTTTGCAAAACTACTAGCGCACCCTATATTTGATTGCGCCCGCCTATAATATTGAAAAATAAACAAATATTTTATCAAAATAAATAAACAAATTATTCTTTTAAAATAATAATAATAATATACACTATCTTACGGATAGATTTCATTACCTTTTGCATTCATCACCAGTTTATCTTTTTATGAAATCGAAATATAAATTCAGATAAGAGAAAAATCATACCATAACTTGGGCATACAAAAAAAAAAAAAAAAGTATATTCTAGAATCTTAATAAAATTGTTCTGAGCTGAATTCCTTCACGAACGCTCTAAACTTGATTACGGAACGCAATTGGAAACAACAATGACTCAACCAGAGCTGCATTACGGATAAAATTGATAAGGATTATTCGACTTTTCCTCAATTAGGAAAGTCCAATCTTTAGTTAGATTTCTAATTTCGCTAAAGGTTAAAGGAACTAGTAGAATTACCGATTGCTCGATAGCTCAGAATATTTATAGTTTCGATATTATCGATTAACGCACTCAATCTATTTTTGTTAAAAGTGAATGAACCTAATTTTTTTGCTTTTATTGATTGAGGGAGTGTGGATCGAGGGGGGATGTCACAGGGCTCAATATTTTGGCTTTTCAATTTTTGTGTATTTTTAAACGAATAATGCAATTACTTAGTCACTATTTCCTTAACATAACACTTTTAGGATGGCGGGATGGCCGAGTGGGCAAACGCGTTAGGAAATACGAGTTGCCAATGGCGTATGATCGGAAACCGGAAGATAGCAAGTTCAAAACCCGGAGCCAGGTGACATTTAATAATACTCGGCATTAATCACCCACCCTGTCCCCTGGCACGGGAAACCCCGTATAGCCTGAAAGGCGAGAAAGGGGATGACCAAAAAAAAAAAAAAAAACATAACACTTTTGGTTTAGATCGCAGTTACCTACCTTCTTAATAGAAGGAAGGTAATTAATAGAAATTGATGATTTAAAGAAAAATGAAATTAATGCATACCGTAAAAATATCATATAGAGATTTTTTGTTGGCCAATCACTACAATAGGCGAGCGCAAGCGACGGTGCTTCTTCTTTCAGGAACTACAGAAACGGGGATAGAAGCCGGTCCATTACCTGGGGTTCATAGGGTTTTTTGGCGTTTTTAATTTATTTTTCCATAATTAAAACCCGATTGAGAAAAAAATATTTGAAAAATGTCTAATAGGCTTTGCTCGGTCCCTCAGTGTTCAATTAGAAAATCAAAAGACGTGTAGTTCTATTTATTTCCAAAAAATAAAAATCTTCTTAAAGGATGGATTGTAAAATTAAGAATTCATAAGCCTGTTTCGAAACATATGACGATATGTAGTCTTCATTTTAAAGAAAGTGACTATATTTATTCAGGTAAATATTAGTATTTGACATTTTATTGTTCCAAAATGCTAGTTTTATGCAAATGACATTGGGACCATAGTGTCATAGATTTATTTTTATTTTTTAATTTTCCCCCTTTTTTTATTACATCCGTTGTGCTTAATTGTTCCAAGTTTTCAATGCGATGACTGAATGTTATGACATATAAATAAATAATATGACAAAAAAACTAAGCTGTCATGAAAATGACAGCTGCCATAACAATGATTGTATGAATAGATAATTAATGTTTTTACTAACCGAAAAACGGAGAGTAAAGTTACAATGATGTGTTTGCATTTACCAGAACTAACAGCTTTAAACGAAAGTTGCTTATTATTATTGATAAATTTGATTTCCACTTTTATTTGATGGGGCAGTCCTTTAAGATCGCTTGTTTGAAGGCACAAGGCTTGTAAAATGACTGTTTTTTTACTTATAGATATTATTCCACATGTAATTATGTAGTTTGCATCAAGGATAGCCTGCCCTTCAATTAATGGTCTCTTAAAATCACCAATTATCTCTATAACATCAACTACATCTATCCCCGTTCCTTCCGGCTTTTTTGTAAAACTACTAGCGCACCCTATTGTCGATTGAGCCCGCCTATAGCGGAGTGATTGTTTAAATTTTATATTTTAACTATATGAACAAAATACTTTCATTATTGGACTCCTCTTCTTCCTACTTCTGTTGGGTGATTATTAATGATATAAGTATCTATTCTGTTGAAGAATTTGGATTATAGTTTGACTTATTCTATGAATAAAATGAAATAAGTTTATTGACGCGCGGTGAAATAGGAGATGAGCAATGGATGGACTAAATTTAAAATATCAATAAGATAACAAAACGTAATAATCACTATTTTATGCAGAACGAAAATAACATGTCTTTACTAATTAACAAGACGGAAATAACCACATATTTTAAATGAGACTAACTTAGAAAGTAAACGGAGAGGTAAAAAATCGATCTTCTATATATGGTAACGTGAAACACTAAACATATGATCGAAAAGAGTTCTTGAATTTTTGTTGAAAGTATTAAAAACTGTTGTAGTAACTGTTCATGAATCTTCTACGCTTATCGTGAACCTTCTAGACTGTTCTAATGCAGACTGAATACAAGGAGCAATGGACTGGAGAGTTAGTCTTACTCTGAAGATCGAATCCTATGGTTTCTTTTTTATTACTATGTCGTTACAAGTTGATACTTTTAGTAACGCTGTTGATTATTTGAGTGTTATTGTTTGTCTGACATTGTTAATTATTATTTCCGTCAAATAAACATTATTGAACCCATACATAAGTATAAAATATTATCCCTAAAAAGTGTTTTTTCGTTTTTCGTTGTTGTTTTTTTTCGATGATTCGGTACACCAAAAATATTGAAAAGTAACACAAAACATATGTTTTAGAATATTTCTACACTTGTTGTTAGAACGATCTTACAGTTGGAACAAACAGTCATAGTACATGTTTGTGACTACGATGTTCCAGTCCCATCTACGCTGGCCCACAACCTTCGAGGCTGTTCTCCTTACGACTAAGGTGCGATGGACTGGAGAGTTAGTCTTGTTCTGAAGCCCAGGTCATATGGTTATTGAGTTACAAAGTGCTAATTTTTGTAACCTGTTTAAATGTTTGAGTTTAAATAATTTGTGTGGTATTGACTTAATCGTAAGTGGAGTCGTTTTTGAGCCTTATCGGCACGCACATTGTACACTTTGCTTTATATTATATGTTGATTTTTAAAGGAATAATGGAATGACATAGCTGCTAAACAATAAACGTTACTGTGTAAAACTACAAGAAAATAATTCATGAAATAAATTTGAAAACAAAAGTGCTGTCAAACGAATTGCAACACGTGAGTGTGAAACTGTGGGGTCCTGATCCCCCCCCCCAAATGTACTAAATTAGTCCCCTGTACTACGGTATGTCAACTTAGTCACAAATCAAGGCTATACTGTGATTGATTAATATGTCATGGGAATTATTCTTACGGGTCAACTAATTATTAATGAAGGTCCAATGGCACAATACTTTCTAAACAAGAGAAATATTATAATATAAACGTGTATGAAATTTAAAAAGCTTCAACTTTGTTACTACTGGTTCGATTTTCACAATATTATTGCTTTCATTTTCTTTAGGAAAGTTGATGGTTTTGGATTTATGAGCTAATAGCATGAGCATCACCGCCGGGGGGGGGGGGCAATATTTTGGCAGGAGAGAACTGCCCCCCCCCCCCCCAATATTTTGGCAAGAGAGGACTTAATGTATAAAAATGCGATTTTACGAATTTATCCTAGTCTAACGGATAAAATATAAATATTAAATATTATTCAATTATAGCACACTCTATTGTTAAAAGCATAGTCTGACGTGTAGTATATTTGATGAATTATTATTTTTTTTTTTTATTTCAGCTTGAATTGTTTTTTTTTATGAATTCTGTAACAAAGTATCCCCGGAATTGGTCTCCATTTATTTTTTAACCAAGCAGCTTGATCCTACTTTCTATCAATTCGATGAAGCTTATAGAAGTTGATGGAAAGCAATGAAATTAGTGGGATCAGGATCAGAAGAAAAACTTGGATAAAATTCAGTCAAGAAATTTCGGCCCACATCCTTCAACATTAAGCCTTAACAACTCCCTATTTTATAAGTGAGGCATAAATTGACAAGTTTTAAGAGAATATAAATAGCTTTAAAATACATCGTTGGAGGATGAATTTAAATACACCAACATTTGTTTTTAGGGGTTATTATTTCAACTTTTAGCCCCTCAAATTTCTACCTACCCTATCTAGGAAAATATTGAGACGTCCCCACCAATAATTTGGTGCTGGTACGTCTCAATGGCCCATGGTTAATAGAGATTTCTTATCTTCATAACTTTCTTCCGGCTTTTACTGGAGGATTCGCCAGTTATTCACAAGGAACTCAATAATCAAATCGGATGAAATATTAAAAAAGATTTGTCTTACCGAAAAAAAAAATTAGAAATTACTTGGGAATAGTATTATTCTCACCTTAAGATAGTCCCTTGGATCCACTTGTGACTACATTAGGCATTCTACTTTACTTTTCTTTTTTTAAGGCACCCAACTTATTCAAAATCGTATAAACATTAAGCAATCGAAAATGCGCCTTTTTCTGCTGTTCATATTCTTAAAAATATACATATTTTAAATTGAATAAAATTGTATTTCGATTATATTTAATTAATTTATTACTTAATATTGTTTTTATAATATGTATTTTTCCTTTCAGAACCCGGTGGCACACTGCTGGTCCGAACAAACGCATCACAAACGGAAGTTCTGCAACGTGTGCCGGAAGAGGTTAGAGGATAGCAGCCTATCGTCTCATTGCGAAAGTAAGAAATTTCAGAAATATATTTTATAATGTTTTAATTCCTACGATCTTCTTTATAGTTATATTTAAGAGTTTTTTATAAAAATATTCGTACTTATACATTCTTCTTCTTCCTCTGGTACTACGGACAAAATGGTGTGGTGACATTGCACCCTCTGCCAGAGGTGCATTTGCATACATTTCCATCCAACTCTACCCTTCTTTCTCTTTTTGTATTCACTTACCTATAAACGAAATATTTTTTCGAGTTACAGGCGTTAGAAAACGTAAAATTACATATTATACATATACATAAAAATTGAATATTAGATATTTAATAATTCATCGTACCTTTAATAAATAAGGTTTAAAGTTTGGCGGTTGGCAAAAAGAAAGCTAGTAAGAAACAAATTACAGAAGGATAATATGTTTAGAATTACTAGATGACAAAACCAGATCGTGAAACAAAGCGTTAGTCTATAAGCAAAGTCCAAATCTATAATAATAACAATAATGGAATCAAAAACACTGGGGTCACTTGCAGTGTAGTGGTTAGCATAGTATTTTATTTATTTATTTACAACAACAAATGGGCTCTTCAACCACTTGGGTCATTTTAGCCCCCATAAAACAGTTGTAAAGGTAGGAAGAGAAATATCGGAGTAGAAAATAAAATAAATAATAGTAACGTAAAAATTATGGGTGACAGAAAACAATGAAGAAGGTAGTGTCGCTATTAAGAATTTAGATGTTGCTTAGAAATGGAGACTACTGTAAAGGATACTATTATAAATGAATTAAAGTGAAAAAAGAAAGAAGAATGAAAAATAATAAGTAAATACATTAAAGTTTGTCAAAAAGATTAATTTTCCGTTGAAAGACGAACAACTTTTCGACCATCTTCGAGGTGTTATTGAGTATCTCGCCTAAGTCGGTTCCAAGTCCCACTTCTCTCCGTTCTACTTCGTAGGCATAACACTCTGTGAGGATATGCGATTATCCTCACAGTATTATATATTAGTAACCAACAATACTAAAAGGTCGCGGGTTCGCGCCCCGCGGTGGTCCTAGGATTTTTTAAGGGATTCTTGTCTATGCCGTCCCTCGGATAGGAGGTAAAATGGAGGTCCCGCGCCTGTACGATGTCAGGTATTCGTTAAAGATCCCTATCCTAATTATAACAGAATATGCAAATTTTAAGACTTCCACTGAAGCATCATCCGATTAGCCCTAGTGGCATGAAATGAAATTAAACAAACAACACTTCCTCAAAAAAAACTTACATATAAAACCTATTAACCACCATATCCTCAATGGAGGTAGATGGTTGGTGGTGCGGTAAATAAAACAATACAATATATGTTTGTTTCTTTAACGTCACTTTATGCCACTAAGGCTAATCGGACGATGCTACACTGGGAGTCCTAAATTTTCCCTATCCAGGTATAATTAGTATATCAATTATCCTAAATATAAAGATGGACTAATAAGGAAGGACCTGGATAAAGATGAACTTTGTTAAGGGATCTTTAACGAGTACCTGATATCGTATAGGCTCAGGACCTCCATTTTACGTCCTATCCGAGGGACGGTATAGTCAACGATTTTTTGCTACCTTTAATATACTATACATGTTATTGCACATATAATATTGTTTTGTTTGACCGCACCACCGGCCATTTCCATCACACACCATATTATCATCTCATTTGTTGATTAAGCTAGATTTGCTATTGTCATAATTAAAAAATAATTTTGCTCAAAACAATAATTATGCTCACTTAAAAATTAAGATAAAATGATAACTAACTAGGATCACTGACAATCAAATGAAGGCGGCCTTTACTCAATTACAACCTGTCGTTCACTCGCGACCCATTACAAAGGGAGCATAGGTTCTAGGGGAAACTGTAAAAAAAATCTATTAACAGGTTTATATCTATTTTATTTGTAGCCTTTGTTCCCATCAATACTAATCTTTCTTTCTTTTTTCACTTTTATTTTTCTGTCCGCACCTGTTGATTACAATTGTTCAATCAATATCAGCAAGTAAGCTGGCTTATAAATAATATATAATTTAAATAAACTTAGCAAGAAAGCGATGAGGAAAAGCAGTGCCCACAGGCGACCCCTTCTCGGCTTTAATTTAGTTACGTAATTATTTTATTACGTAAGTAGGTCTCTCATCCCGACCATTTTCAATCGTCATCGCGTGTCCCCTGGCATGTGGCTTGTGGCCGTTTCTTTTATACCCTAGTTAGCATGGACGTCACCAGCACCAAATTATTGGGAGGGGGGCTTAAAACTCAATATATTCTAATAAATAGATATCAATGGAGAATATATTGAATTTGTATTACTTATTATATTATTGAAGACCGTATTTATTACTTCTTGGAAAAAGAATTAAAGTCATTTATTTTGATCAAAGTATATCCACCAAGACGATCTCAAATATAAATATTTTATTATTTAGTATAATACAAGGAGCTTTCGGCGTCCTGCGCCATATTCATCTAAAATATAATGAACAAACATTCAAAAACAGTATTAAAAGATTTATAAAAATAACATGTTAACATAATATGGTTTTGTCATTCTCCATAATGTAAAATAAAGCAATAGCATGCTTATCCTTAAATTCCCCAGAAATAGGGTCGTCACTGCATATTGGAATTCAACAATTTGGAATACCGTGTCGTCTGGCCCATCGTCTATGAAGGGTACTGCGGGCCTACTGGTCATTTATTTTTGTTATGTTATGTTACTTTGTTTAATGTCACTTCATGCCACTAAGGCTAATCGGAGGATGGTACAGTGGGATTCCTAAATTTTGCCTAAATAATTAGGATGGGGATCTTTAAGGAGTTCCTGACATCGTAGAGGCTCGGGACCTCCATTTTACGGACTATATGAGGGACGGCATATACTCCCATTAAAAAATCCTGGGGCCACCTCGGGACGCGAACCCGCGACCTTTAGTATTGTGAGTTTCTATGCTTAGCACACCACAGGTGACACCCCCGTCATTTAATATAGTTTTGCAATTATTATATATTTTTTTGAAATAGGTTGATTGATTTATTTATTTTATAAATCCTACATTATAAGCTGCATTTGTCAAAATACTCAACTATTCAATGGCCACTATTTTCCCATATTTACCATGAGTTACGTATTGTATCTATAAAAAATAAAAAAAAATAAAATTAGAATATTTCCAGATTAAATATTAGTGATGAATACTTTCTTATTGAGTCTTTGAATTTGAACAATTAGAACAATGAATTTATTTAAAAAGAAATTCTGTAGCTCATATCGATTTTGATGTAATTAGTGACCATTTCTGGCCCATACACGTTATAATATGTTTTTATTATATGCGCATCCTGCCATTTATTAAATGCCATAAAAAGTGTCATATTGATTTTAGAAAGGACCAATATGTTGACCTGTTTTAAAAACTATCTAAATGGATTAGTTTTCCTTAAGAATGACTGGAAGATGAATATTTGTAAAAACTTGCTTTTTGAAACTTCAGGGTGATTCGAAAGGCAAAAGTTAAAATAACAACGCCTAAAATCAACAGTTGTGGCATTAAATTCCTCCCTCAACGATGTATTTTAAAGGTATTTAGTAAACTTGGGGTGCGCTAGTATATTTTAGTATATAGTATATATTAGTTTTGCAAAATGTCGAAGGGAACGGGGATAGACATAGTTGATGTGATAGAAAAATTGGTAATTTTTAAAGGCCATTAATTGAAGGGCAGGCTACCCTTGATGCAAAGCACATAATTACATGTGGAATAATATCTATAAGTAAAAAAACAGTTATTTTAGAAGCCTTGTGCCTTCAAATAAGCGATCTTAAAGGACTGCCCCATCAAATAAAAGTGGAAATCAAATTTATTAATAATAATAAGCAATTTTATTGAATTGTACGTGTAAAGCTGGAAGTTCTGGTAAATGCAAACACATCAACGTAACTTTACGTTTTTTGGTTAGTAATAACATTAATTACCTATTCATCCAATCATTGTTATGACAGCTGTCATTTTCATGAAAGCATAATTTCTTTGTCATATTGTTTATTTATTTGTCAAAACTTTCAGGCATCACATTTTTTTTTTTTTTTTTTTTTTGGTCCCCCCCTTCCTCGCTGTGTAGGCTATACGGGGTTTCCCGGGCCAGGGGAGAGGTTGGGGGATTAATGCCGTGTATTATTAAATTTCCCCTGGTTCCGGGTTCAGGCATCACATTGAAAACTTAGAACAATTAAGCAAAACGGAAGTAAGACAAAAATGGGGAAAATTAAAAAAAAAAAAATCTCTGACACTATGGTCCCAAAGTTATTTGCATAAAACTGGCATTTTGGAATAATAAAATGTCAAATACTAATATTTACCTGGATAAATATAGTCACTTTCTTTAAAATGAAGACTACATATCCTCATATGTTTCGAAACAGGCTTATCTATTCTTAATTTTACAATCCACTCTTTAAGAAGCTTTTTATTTTTTGGAAATAAATGGAATGACACGTCTTTTGATTTTCTAATTGAACACTGAGTGACCGCGCAATACCTATTAGACATTTTTCAAATAATATTTTTCTCAATCGGGTTTTAACTATGGAAAAATAAATTAAAAATGCCAAAAAACCCTAAGAATCCCAGGTACTGGCCCGGCTTCTATCCCCGTTTCTCTAGTTCCAGTCATGAAGCAGCACCGTCGCTTGTGAGGAAAAAATAGATCTGCTTGCACCGTTAAGTTTTTTGATCAATCTTCGGATGAAAATGTTGCCGTTCACTTATGAACCGGATAATAAGAATAATAATCATCACCGGTTAATAATCATCCCAATATTGATTAACAACTGATCCTAGTAAATGGGACTATTTGGTACATGCCCCTAGTGGTCAAATTGCAAAGTAACATGGGGTTCCAAACATGTAGCAGTGTAAATATGACTTCTTCGTTCCTCCCTTATATGTTTATATTAGCCAACCAAAACAGGAATTCAGTGGTTCTCTTGAGATTCTCCAAGGTACCCCGCGTGCATCATCGAAGAGTCTGCAGGACTGATGGATGTGGTCAGCTGTCTGTTCTCCTTCACCGCAATAACCTACAGTTGGGGGCTTGTTTTTACCTTGAACTTACAAAACATAGGCGATTTGAGCCGGTTGTGTCCTGTCCTGAGTCTGAGCATCGCTACTTGTTCCCTTCTGCTTAATTAGAAATAGTCATTATGGGAACTTTGTGTGGGATACGTGTCTGATCATCGTTCCTTGATGACACTCTTACTAAGTGCCTTAAGCTCGTCAATATGGAGAAGGGGGCTGAACTATGGTTTCAGGGATCCAGCTTCCGCTAGCATGTGGGCTCTTTCATTACCGACGGTTCAACATTGCCCCGGGATCCACTGGATGACTGTTCCGGCAAGGTTTGTCATCAACTTTATAGCAGAGACTAGGTTTTTTCGGCTCACTGTTACTTTTATCCTGTTTTGCATTGCTTGGAGAACAGAGCGTGCGTCAATGAATATAACCACATTATGGAGGTCATAGGAGAAAGAAGAGATGATCTTGTAAGCCTAAACATGACTTTAGAAATATAACATTCCATTTTGCCAATTGTTTAATGTAGCGCAAAAATATCCGATTATATGCACAGGTAATGGTCTGTATTCCGGTGGGAAGTGATTTGTGCTGAGGCCGGCAAATTGCTATTGCTGAGATAAATATTTTTTTATGAATTTTTCACAAGTCGACCCCCCCCCCCCTCCAGTATTGATTCAGCATTATCAGTGCAATTGTGATCAATTTTTTTTTTCTAGCTCATAGATTGAAAGCTGATAGGTCGAATCGGGCCGGAAGGTGAGTCAACGCTGGTCATGCGTCACGCAACGGAAGTAGCACGAAAATTCGAATGGATAAGAGCTTAGTGTTGGTTAGCGTCGTTAGCGGAACTGCCTCCTCTGGGAGATAGCTATTTAGGAGGCCTTTAGCCCTGAATTATTGAATTCCACTTTATCAGCAGTGGTTATGTCCTCAGGCGATCTGTGTTTTCTGTTCTTACAATTATCACCCTGAACTTTCAAAGGAAGTTGTTACAAACATTCATTCTAAATGAAAACTAATCCATTTAGAGATTTTTTGAAAACGGTATAACATCTTTTATGGCATGAAAGAAGTTTATTTAGGATGCTCATAAAATAAAAACATATTATAATGTATAAGGGCCAGAAATTGTCACTAATTACCTTAAAATCTATCTGAGCTACAGAATTTCTTTTGAATAAATTCATTGTTTTAATAATTTTTAAAGACTAAATAAGTAAATAATCATCGCTAATATCTAATCAGGAAATATTCTAATTTATTTTTTTGTATGAAGACAATGCCGAATTCATGTGAAAATACTGGCCATTGAAAAGCTGATTATTTTGACAAATACAGCTTATACTTATTGCAGAATTTAAAAAATAAATAAATCAATCTAGCTATTAAAAGAAATTTATAATAATTGCAAAACTAAAATAAATGGTTTTTATCCTTCTTCCGAAGAGTGATAAATAGGGTCTTTAATAGTAGAATAGAAGGGGTCACCTATGGTTTAGTGTTTAGCATAGCAACCTACGATACAAAAGGTCACGGGTTCGCGGACTAAGGGGTTCCCTCGGAAAAGACATAAAATGGAGGTACCTAGCCTATAAGGTGTAAGGTACTCGTTAAAGATCCCTATACTAATTATACCTGGATAGGCAAAATGTAGTACTCCCACTGTAGCATCGTCCGATCAGCCTCAGTAGTATAAAGTGACGTGAAACAAACAAACACCAATAGTATACTTGGTACAAAAATTTACTTTTTGTAAATAATAAATATTCATTATTTCTTTATTATTATTATCACAAAAGTTAAAAAATTAAAAAACTACGATAAGGTACTTAAAAAAATCTGGTGCGTGCGCGCAACACACAACTTTCACTTACCAACTTAGATTAGAAATTAATGCGTTGTGTTAATGCCACTTCTCACTCAGTTACACATTTTTCCACATTAATTTCTTATTTTTGTTTTTATTTGCTCTATAACAAACACTAATTTCTTTTATTATTGAATAAAAGTTTTTACTTGAGATAATTCGGCAATGCAAGCATAATACTCCAAGTCGACTGATTTTATAATTCCCTACGTACTTGTTGAATATTTCATTTATTTCCCATGAAACAAATCATTTCCATTAAATGAACAGAAGGGCATTAATTATGAACAATGGTCTGTCATTAAAAGCGTCATGCGTGGGCTCAACGTGTTTTATGAGTTGACTCATGTTTACTTGGTTTTTATCATATCTCATATTTAGCCATTTTTTATTTTTAGGCGTAATGAGAGACAGTTTATTTCTCCATATAAACAAAAAGAAAGATACTTCATAGGAAACAAAAACAATCAAACAAAAAAGGCCACTACCCCATTTAAGCCCCCCCCCCAGAACAATTTAATAATGATAAAGCTTACCTGATATTAAATAACACCTAATTTTCATTAAACATGACGAATTTGATGAAAATCGTTAAAGCCGTTTCTGAGAAAATCGAAAAAAAGGTAAAAATAGTTAAGAAAAAAAAGTGCCCCCTCCGTTTGAGCAATTTTGATGAATTGCGGGCTATCACATCTTCAACATATACATACGTCAAATACCCAGTTTGATCAAAATCGTTAAAGACGTTTTTAAGTAAATAAAAAAAAACACGTGCAAATGATACAAAATTTATTAAGTAAAGTCCCCCCTCCGGTTAATCAATTTTGATGAAATTTTTACAGTCACATCTTTGGCATATACGTACATCAAATACCCAGTTTGATCAAAATCGTTAAAACCGTTTTTGAGTAAATAAAAAAAACACTTGAAAATGATACAAAATTTATTACGTAAAGTCCCCCATCCGGTTAATCAATTTTGATGAAATTTTTAGTCATATCTCGGGCATATTAATACATTAAATACTCAGTTTAATCAAAATCGTTAGAGCCGTTTTTGAGAAAATCGAAAAAAACCTAAAAGTTATTAATTAAAGTACCCCATCCCTTTAAGTAATTTTGATGAAATTTATGCTGTCACATCGCGGGCATATACCTACACTAAATACCCAATTTCAGGATGGCACGGTTTATAGTTTTTGAGCTAGTCTGTTCACACACACACAGACCATTTCGCGGGACTTGGTCATTTCGACTCAGGGGACCCCAAAACGTGTATTTCCGCTGAAAACCGGAAGTCTAAATTTTTCACGATCGCAATACTTCCACTTACTATATATTTCATATATAGATAAGTGAAAGTAAAAATTAAAAAACTTTCATAAGGTACTTAAAAAAAAGGACATACTGTCCCACTATGAACGCTATTGCATCTTATATTAAGAAAAATGGCAGTGGATAAATGCACCCACAAAGTACTTAACCAAATACAGTAAAATGTTAGTTCTTTGTTTAAGTTAAATGTTTTTTCTTTATGCCATTAACGCTAATCAGACAATGCAATAGTGGGTGTCCTAAATTTTGCCTCTCCAGGTATAATTAGAAACTTAACGAGTACCTGACATCGCACAGGCTCGATACCTTCATTTTAACCAGAGGGAAACCAAAATCAAGTATTTTTTATGCCCTTTGAAAACTCTATGATCCCTACAGGAAAATGTTCTTTTGCATGTAATTTTATATTAAGTGGGTGACCCATCAGGTATACTCTTCCCCTTTAAGTACTCTATCTATGATCAACCAACAGGTTGAAGTTTTTTTTTTGTACAAGTACTGAAGTGAGGCTGATGCGTCGTTCACTAAGGCGCCCTTCTAAGGAAAGCCCTATCTCCACTGAAAAGGATCCTTTAGGGGCTTTATTTATCTCTGAAGATCGAGCGCAGCGAGCTGGAGTCGAAAACTAGAATCTATTACTGTTACTTTTACTGGTACTTGAGCCAGAAATATGCATTAAGATTTGCGTCATCGTACCCCTCGACCAATCCGAAACCAATAAGCAATCTTTGCAGGCCAAATTGATGGAACACGAATCCTAAAGCAATACCCATTAAAAACTCATACATCTAAGAACAGGTAGCCATCAGAGGAGTGGAGTTTCACGACGAGGCTCAATATACTATAGCAAATTTAATGAGCCGATTTTGGCGAAAATCAACTGGCGATTTTAGTAGCAGAACGCTGCGTGCCATGTTTGATGGCCGTACCCAAAGTAATAGCACCGCTTCGGGATCCGGTCTTTCTTCACCTCGTCTATATTTCAACTCAGCAACTAAAAATACAAGTTATCCGCTTCCGCGGGTACATTTAAGGTGTAGTAAATCAGTAAAGTAATTGAATTTATATTAGCAATGGAATTTGTTCTTGATATTACTGCAAGTTATACATATTTTATATAGCTTTATACACATCATCTTTCTAGATGAATGCTAGAGGCAATCAAGGCACTTTTTAACTGAAAAAAAGGCGATGGATGTTCGATAACATCACGGTCACATAACTTCTCAAAACATGCCACGCCCATCAGCCCCACTTCAGTACCTTTACCTTTTTTTTTCCTTTTTTTTATTATTGAATTTGCACTGTTAATGTAAGCAATGCTTGTTAAATGTTGCAGTCTGCGAGTACTTCGTCCATGTCGAGTGCCAAGATTTCGCATTGGCCGATTGCAAGGAGAACGCGACCTACCTCCCTGGGAAAGAGCTGTCCCTGGTCCACCACGAACACCACTGGCGAGAGGGCAACCTTCCGAATGGCTCCAAGTGCGCCGCCTGCAAGAAGGTCTGCGGCTCCTTCGAGTGCCTATCCGGATTCCGCTGCGAGTGGTGCGGGCTCACGGTAGGTCATCATTTTGTTATATTATTTTAGTCTAACTTAGTCTTCATATTTCGAATGGCGAGAAGGGTGAGTGTATCATATCGCTAACTCCTTTATAGTCTTGGGAGAGTCAGTAGCGGATCCAGGGGAGGGGCGCCTCCCCTCAAAGGTTGGGACACGAATCAACTATTACTATTTCTGTATAAAAGGGGCTATTTTTAGTTATTTTTTAACTCCTTAAATGAAAAATGGTTTGTATTTAAACATTTAATAAAACTTTACAATGTAACTATGCACTAATATTTTAAATTAGGACCTTCATGAAACATAAAAATTTAAAAATAAGCCTTTTCTCAAGAATTTTCTGGATCCGCTACTGGGGAGAATTATAATATAGCCCACATGTCGCACCTTCCGTGGAATACTGTAACATCTCGAAAATCTAAACTTTTGGGAAATGGCGTTTAAAGTTTCTTACTTTTTTTCAGTTTGCCTTTTTTTAATTTTTGTTTTTTTTCTGATCGTTGATTTTACTGGCAGAATTGAAGGGGTCGGGGAAAAATAGTGCCAAGCAACATTTTTAACAAAAATAAACTGTAGTTGCAATCTGCTGTATATCACGTAGGACTATATGTCTATGATGAAAATGCCACCTAAATATGACTATGTAGAGCCTCTATAGTCATATTTAGGTGGAATTTCCATCATAGACATATAGTCCTGTGTAATATACCGCAGAATGCAGCTACAGTTTATTTTTGTTATAAATGTTGCTTGGCACTATTCCGACCCCTTCAATTTGTTACTTAACTATTTTTCTTTTGATTTATTTTTCACTTTACCTGATTTGCGACCACTCATTTGCTGAAAAAATTCCGTTAATTCCACCAATTCCGTAAGTTCCGCCTCTCCCTGGCCAACTAAACAACTAAACTTTTTGTTTTGGTTTTAACGTCACTTTATGCCACTAAGGCTAATCGGACGATGCTACAGTGGGAGTCTTAAATTTTGCCTAGCCAGGTATAATTAGGATAGACTAAACATATTACAGTTTATACCACATAAACGTCAGATAATGATTTGGATAAAGATAAAGATAACGTCATTTTTAATGATTTGGTGTAAAAAAAAAAACCAAAATCGAATTTTTCGGAGATGTTCCAGTGTTCCACGACAGGTGCGATGTTTAATCACAGCCTTTGACCAAACTACATAACCATTATTTAAGTTTATTACCAATTAGTGGTGTATTGATTAGTAGCAATCTGTTTATTTGAAACAGTTAATTTCATTAAACAGAAACAGTTAACTGTTTCGGAAAAAAATTAACAGATACAACACTGTAGCATTGGCGGATCCAGGGGAGGGACTGTGGGGGCTGAAGCCCCTCCCTTTGGAAAATTTTTCGTCATTTTAAGATAGAATTTGACTTTCCTTAATGTAAGGAAGCAATTTAAAGAACAAATAATATGCAGAACAAGTAGAATTTTAGTTGTGGGAAAGGAAAATAAACGTAAAAAAGCTGATTAGCAGATCCAAATAAGGGGCTGTGGGTCTGCAGCCCCCCCCTTTAGAACTGCAGCCCCCCCCCCTTTCCGATCGGCTGGATCCGCCCATGCACTGTAGTGAGAAAAAAAAATGGTAAATAATAATAAAAATTAAACACAAACAATTAGAACAGTTTCGAGAAGCAGCCAGAATTAGCAGGTTAACAGACTATTTCGAGAATTAACAGGTTAACAGGCAGTTTCATTTAACAGGCTGTTGACCGAAACAATTTAGAAAACTGTTTCTTTTTCAAGGCCACTGTTTCACGTATCTGTTTCGGTAAACAGCCTGTTAACCTGCTAATTCTCGCAACAGCCTGTTAACCTGTTGATTCTCGAAACAGCCTGTTAACCTGCTAATTCTGCCTGCTTCTTGAATCTGTTTCAGTGAAACTGTTTATTAAACAGCTTGCGCCCGTACTGTACCGTCGACCGGGGCTACTTAGGTCCTTGAGGGGTTACTTTGGTCCAACACCAAAAAAAAGGTTTTAGTATTTGTACTGTACAAATAAAATAAGACATAGAGGTATTTATGGGTTTAAAAAATATTTTATACCCTACTTGAGGGTATTTTAATAGTTTTGGGTAATTTAAAATTTTTATCATTGGGTACACTGGAGTTTTTGTAAACCCCAGTTTTGATGCTTCAATTGATTACCTCCAAACTTTTCATCAAGGATGAATTCAGTAACAAGATAAAAATAAGATAAGTGTCAAAATATATGAAAAAGAAGAACAAGCCTTTGAGGCTCATATTTACAAGTTGGCTACATTTGGATTTCCCATCAGTGATCTTGACAAACAGGGGCGTACAGTATAGAGCTTTAACAACAATTTGCCGGGTTCTGATTGGGCAGCGTCATTTAGGAAACGTCACACTAAGTTAACAGCGCGTACAGCAAGCAACATTAAACGAGTAAGGGCTGCTATTAATGAAAAAGTAGTCAATGACTATTTTGACAACTTACAGAACGTCCTCAATAAAGTTTAAAAAATTTTAAATTACCCAAAACTATTAAAATTTCCTTAAGTAGGGTCTAAAATATCTTTTAAACCCAAAAATACCTATATTTCTTGTTTTATTTGTGCAGTACAAATACTGAAAACTTTTTTTTGGTTTTGGACCAAAGTAACTCCTCAAGGACCAAAGTAGCCCCGGTCGACGGTATCTGTTTAATTCATTCGCAAATCTGCTACTCTGCCTTATGTGGCTCTTATTTTTTTTAATTATTAAATTATGTTTTCGCCAGATTGTTTATTCAATTAAACCATGATTTTATTAAACAAAAAATCAATTAAGCCTATTACAAGTTTTGATTTATTAGTTATTTTTAGTGCTGTTTAATTATTTTACGTGAAGAACAGGCGAACGTTGGCTAGAATAAAATATGTAAATATCACATATTTGTACTTATTACTTTGACCGCACCCCCAACCAATTCCTGTTCATTATATCTACGGTCAACTATCTTCCACCATCATTATTTTACATAAAGCTTAATTTTATATTAAATGTTTTATGAGAAAATGTCATTCGAACTTGTTAGATATTTCAATAATTAAAATATAATTTAAAAGAATGCTCCAATGCGAAGTCGAACCAGTTTTTTTCTTTTTTCCCATATACCTAGTATTATTTTTAACAGTTGTATCTGTTTTTTACTTTCACTTACCTATATATGAAATATATAGTAAGTGGAAGTATTGCGATCGTGAAAATTTTCGACTTCCGGTTTTCAACGGAAATACACGTTTTGGGACCCCCTGAGTCGAAATAACCAAGTCCCGCGAAATGGTCTGTGTGTGTGTGAACAGACTAGCTCAAAAACTATAAACCGTGGGAACCTGAAATTGGGTATTTAGTGTAGGTATATGCCCGCGATGTGACAGCAAAAATTTCATCAAAATTGCTCAAAGGGAGGGGGTACTTTATTTAATAACTTTTTACGTTTTTTTCGATTTTCTCAAAAACGGCTATAACGATTTTGATTAAACTGAGTATTTGATCGATTTATATGCCCGAAATATGACTGTAAAAATTTCATCAAAATTGATTAACCGGAGGGGGGACTTTACTTAATAAATTTTGTATCATTTTCACGTGTTTTTTTTATTTACTCAAAAACGGTTTTAACGATTTTGATCAAACTTGGTATTTGATGTATTTATATGCCCGAGATGTGACTGTAAAAATTTCATCAAAATTGATCTACGGGAGGGGGGACTTTACTTAATAAATTTTGTACCATTTTCACATGTTTTTTTTATTTACTCAAAAACGGTTATAACGATTTTGATCAAACTTGATATTTGATGTATTTATATGCCCGAGATATGACTGTAAAAATTTCATCAAAATTGATCTACGGGAGGGGGGACTTTACTTAATAAATTTTGTATCATTTTAACGGGTTTTTTTATTTACTCAAAAACGGCTTTAACGATTAACAAAAATAAGATATGAATGTAGAAAAATGTGTGACTTTGGGAAATGATAATTAGCAAAACACGTCAATTTCTAATCTAAGTAAGTTGGTAAGTGAAAGTTGTATGTTGCGCGCACGCACCAGATTTTTTTTAAACTGTTTAATGAAAGTAGCAGGAACAGTTGCAACTGTTTTTGAAAATTAACAGTTTTGCCCATCACTATTACCAATCATAATACTCTTGTTCTTTTCGCAGTCTCACGCGGTATGTCGGAAAACAGTCAGCAACTTGTACCCTGAGTGCCAGTTCGGTAACCTGCAACCTATCTACCTCCCACCGCATGCAGTCAGCATTCCAAGAACGGAAGTACCCATGGAGGCCATCATTGGTGTCCAGGTCCGGAGGAAGGAAACCTTGTCACGTGAGTGCCCAGGTTACAAGTCCATTTCATCGAAAAGATATTTTTCTGTAATCGTTGAATAATGGTAACTTTACTAAACTGAAATGAGTGAAGAAAGTGAAACATTTTGCAATAGAGTGAAGAAAGTGATTACTTTCTTCACAAGTGAAGAAAGTGAATTGCCTTCTTAATTAGTAATAAGTATAAATTAAAAAATAATTTGAAGTTGGAAATTAAATGCTTTTAAATGTTTCTTAACATTGTAAGAATTTATTTTAACAAAATAAATTGAAATGTGAATGAATTAATGGTGGAAATAATCAATATATTTTAAAATTTAAATATAATAATAATTACCTTCCTTGTTTTTAACCTGCACTTGTTTATAACTGCACTACTTCACAACCATGCTTATAATCTTCACAACATCCTAATTTTGTTCATATTCTGGTTAGATCTGATCATGTATTACACGATTACAGAAAAAATTTAATATTACACACGTGATAAAAGTAGAATTTACAACTCTCGTGAAATTACCACACTCGCTTTGCTCGTGTGGGTAAACGTTTCACTCGAGTTTAAAATGATCTACTTTCGCCACTTGTATAATAAATAACTATTTTTATATATTCTCCCTTTCTTATAAAAAATATCTTTTTGAACAGGCTTCATCTTTATTTACAGCAAACTGGTTTAAAAAATGGCCCTGGTACTTGTGTATCTTAACAGAGCAATGACTGCTATTTATGTTTATAACATGATGCAACACACACTGAAACACCCACCTAGCTTCTTGGTGGTATTCATGGAAATTGAAATAAAAACAAAACAAAAACACTTTTATTAATTTTTATTTCAGTGGAAATTCCTTAATGCTATTCAACCAAGGTCCACTTTTTTAAAATATTGCTATCACATCAATTCGCAGACCAGATTACATTAACAGATCACAGACATAGGAATCTAGATGTATTTATGTTCCTAAGTGTGGTTTCTACCTAGGTCAATGAACAAAATATGCCCAATTCACACACTTTTAAGGATGGCATTATTCCCATTTTTTTAAATAATATTTCACGCAATCTTGATCTAAAGAGGGCGGTTCCGAAATCGTTATGTTGTGTGAATAAAAGTCAAAACAGTCAATAAAATATAAAAAAAAGAGGAACAAAAACATCACTTCTGACAGAAAGATGACACATTTAAAGATGCTAGTGATAAAAAATATAGATTAAATTAAGTAATAAGGTAGATTGCAGTAGGTACTCCACTAAGATACACAAGTAATAATATTTTGTATACATTTTTTGACAAAAATATCTTTTTCATCAGGCTTTAACTTTATTTACACTAAGTATAGGATTGGACTAAATTGGACAAAATGAAACTAAAATCAGGAAATCAAACATGTTACTTTCATACTCATAAATGATACCTAAGCTCTGATATATATATAAACAAGCCTCATTTAACAATTTCATCTCATCTCATACTCAGATCCTCTTGTACCGCTTTTCTAGCAGTGTTGAGGTTGTCCCCAGTTGAGTCTGGACCAGGTAGACCTCTCCTGCACCACCTCTCTTCTCCTGCTCCAGTCCAGTCCCCGCTTCTGGAATGCCTCTCTGACCCCCTGTTCCCAAGTTATCCTGGGTCTTCCTCTGGCCCTTCTTCCCTACACCCGAGTCTCATAGGTCCTCCTAGCAATCCTATCTTCATCCATCCTGATGAGGTGTCCAAAACATCTTAATTTGTGTTCCTCCAGGATTGCTTCGGCTGGTTTGAAATCGAGATTGGCTCGGATGTTAGAGTTTCTGATCTTGTCCCTCCTTGTTTTATTTTCCACTTTGCACAGGTACCTCATTTCCATAGCCTGGATATGGCTCCTGTGCTTTGATGTGGGGGTCCAGGATTCTGAGGAGTATGAAAGTATGGGGAGGAATGTTGATTTGTAAACTGAGATCTTTGTCTTCTTGGAGACCTCTCTTCTGTTGAGGGAACCCTTCTGAACCGCCTGGAACATCTCCCTGCTGCTCCCACTCGCTGCTCCAGTTATTCCTCGATGTAGCCGCTTTCGTTGAGATGAGCCCCTAAGTATTTAAAACTCGTAACTTGCTCCAATCTCTCGCCGCTGACCCTCAACACTCTCATAACCCTGTGTGGCTTCCTTCCAATCCTCATGCACTTTGTTGTATCAGGGTTGATAACCATGTTGATTGTGGTTAGCTCTTCCTTGAGAATGTTGAGGTTTATCTGCAGATCGATGTCGTTAGCGGCTATCAGCACCATGTCATCTGCAAATGCGAGCAGAGTGTACAGTGATGGTTGCATTCTTCTGTAGCCAAGGCAAAAATTTCTGAATCTCTCCTTTGCCTTCTTCAATGCCAGGTCCAGTACCAGTATGAACAAAAGAGGGCTCAAGCTACACCCCTGGCGTATTCGAATTCTCTAGAGGTGTGGTTCCTTGTTCTCAAAAAAATTCTTGTTTTCTTATAGAGACTTCCCACTGCTAGTCTCAACCCAGTCCCCACATCCTTCTCCGCCTGGGCCCTACAAACTAACAAAGTTAATTTAGACCTCTGGACAGATTTAAAAATATGAACTTACCAATCATAACTTAACCAATTATAAAAACTTAATAATAGCTTTACCTATAATACAAGATCACATTCGATCATCAATAAAAATTCATGGCAAGCTTCAAAGTACCAACAAACATGGCCTCAATCATGGGCGTCAGTTGGGGGGAGCAGGGTAACGTAGCTGCCCCCCTCTTAGAAATTTAGAGAACCCAAAAATGCAAATAAAATAAATTTCGCGTTCATCAACTATAATTTTTAAGCATTATATTAAAAAATATTTTACCTTTTAAATATCAATAAATTTTATATGAAAAATTAATAAAGCCGTACAAGGTCAAAATACCTCGAACCCTTCCCCCGGCATTAGAATTTTACTATCCTACCCCCTTGGCCTCAATATGTAGAGTATAACCATGAAGTTTGAAAAAGTACTCTAAATAAGGTTTCCTTTTCTCTGATTCGGAAGACAAAATTTCCTAGGTACCCTGCTATACAAAAACATGAGAACAAAAACCAACCTATAATCTCAACCCCATTACAGCATAAAAGACCATAATAACAGATCAGAAAAGTGGTGGGGGTGGAAAAGGGTGTATAAATCGCTGTCATTAAATCCACATCGAACTGCAAACCAATCAAATCAAAAGAGAGGCATTTTTACTGCCAAATTCTGCATCTAAATAATTTTTACTTTCACTTACCTATATATGAAATATATAGTAAGTGGAAGTATTGCGATCGTGAAAATTTTCGACTTCCGGTTTTCAACGGAAATACACGTTTTGGGACCCCCTGAGTCGAAATAACCAAGTCCCGCGAAATGGTCTGTGTGTGTGTCTGTGTGTGTGTGTGTGTGTGTGTGTGTGTGTGTGTGTGTGTATGTGAACAGACTAGCTCAAAAACTATAAATCGTGGGAACCTGAAATTGGGTATTTAGTGTAGGTATATGCCCGCGATGTGACAGCAAAAATTTCATCAAAATTGCTCAAAGGGAGGGGGTACTTTATTTAATAACTTTTTACGTTTTTTTCGATTTTCTCAAAAACGGCTCTAACGATTTTGATTAAACTGAGTATTTGATCGATTTATATGCCCGAAATATGACTGTAAAAATTTCATCAAAATTGATTAACCGGAGGGGGGACTTTACTTAATAAATTTTGTATCATTTTCACGTGTTTTTTTTTATTTACTCAAAAACGGTTTTAACGATTTTGATCAAACTTGGTATTTGATGTATATATATGCCCGAGATGTGACTGTAAAAATTTCATCAAAATTGATCTACGGGAGGGGGGACTTTACTTATTAAATTTTGTACCATTTTCACATGTTTTTTTTATTTACTCAAAAACGGTTTTAACGATTTTGATCAAACTTGGTATTTGATATATTTATATGCCCGAGATATGACTGTAAAAATTTCATCAAAATTGATATACGGGAGGGGGGACTTTACTTATTAAATTTTGTATCATTTTCACAGGTTTTTTTTATTTACTCAAAAACGGTTTTAACGATTTTGATCAAACTTGGTATTTGATATATTTATATGCCCGAGATATGACTGTAAAAATTTCATCAAAATTGATATACGGGAGGGGGGACTTTACTTATTAAATTTTGTATCATTTTCACAGGTTTTTTTATTTACTCAAAAACGGCTTTAACGATTAACAAAAATAAGATATGAATGTAGAAAAATGCGTGACTTTGGGAAATGATTATTAGCAAAACACGTCAATTTCTAATCTAAGTAAGTTGGTAAGTGAAAGTTGTGTGTTGTGCGCACGCACCAGATTTTTTTTTTTCAAAAATATCACTTGGACCCCTTTTGTTCTGAAGTGTATGTAGTATTATTTTATTTTATTTTATTAATAAATCTTGATTGGTGCTATCATGTATGTGACATGAAATATTACTTTTTAGCAAGGAGCACCTCAGAGGAGTTCAGCAGTGGTGAGTGCAAGTACAGTAGTAGGGAGAATGAGGAATATGTCCATTCCAGGGAGAAGAAGGATAAAGAAGACAGAGATGAAGGTGAAATAGCTCTTTGTTTTAATTCAATTAATTGAATAACAATAATAAAAAGGTGGATACAGGGGGAGGGTTGTGGGGGCTGCAGCCCCTCTCCTTTGGGTAATTTTCTGTCATTTAAAGATAGAATTTAACTTTACTAAAAGTAAGGAAGTAGCGTAAAAAACAAATAATATGCAGAACAAATAATTGTAGGAACTGAACATTAAAATAAATAGCTGATTTGCAGATCCAGGTAGCCACCCTCCCTTTAAAGAAGGCTGGATCCGCCCTTGCAATTATATAATAATAAATGAAGCAGAAAAACTTGATGGTTGGGTATGATTTTACGATTCAAACACAGTCATTGACATAGAAATATTGCTTCCTTATGATTCAACCCAAGGCCCTACAAGGGCCTTTTTCGACTAACTTAAAAACTAAATTTCGATGTATAGGCTTTATGTCATCAAAAATCTAACTTATTTATTAAAAAGTCTTTGTTATGAACGTTTCGGTATAATTGTGCCATTTTCTGTAATCAATAAATATTTCTTTTCATTTATACAATTTTAAAATTATATGATACAATAAAATTTAATTTAATTTGAAAACACGGTGTCCCCTCAATATTTTGGCAGGAGAGGACCCTATGTAAAAAATTAAATAAAAATGCGATTTTATGAATATATCCAAGTTAAACCAATCAAATTTAATAAAATATAAATATAAAATATTAGTCGTTTACAGTACACTATATTCATTGATTATTACCAATTTTTCCATCTGATACTTCCTTTCCACAAATTAGCGCTGTGTCGTTCTTTTAAAAACATAGTCAGGTGTATTGTATATTTGATGAAATATATATTTTTATTTCAGCTTGAGCTTTTTTGTTTTATGAATTCTGTAACAAAGTTTTATCCACGGAAATGGTCTTCATTTCTTTTTTAAACCAAGCAGCTTGATCCTACTTTCCATCAATTCGATGAAGCTTATAGCAGTTAATGGAAAGCAATGAAATTAGTGGGATCAGGATAGGAAGGAGACCTTGGATAAAATTCAATCAAGAAATTTTGGCTCGCATCCTTAAACATTAAAACTTAACAATTCCCTATTTTTTAACTGAGGAATAAATTTACAAATTTTAAGAGATTGTAAATACCTTTAAAAATATCGTTGGAGGATGAATTAATTGTCCCAACTGTTGCTTTTAGGCATTATTATTTCAACTTTTATCCCCTCAAATTTCTATCTTCCCTATCTAGGAAAATATTGAAGCCCCCCCCCCAATAATTTGATGCTGGTGACACCCATGTTATAAAATACCTAGCCTGCACCATAATCTAATTGTAATTGTTTCCATATCATTAATTACTAGAAAATTAATATAAATTAGTCCTTAATTAATATTAAAATAGTCATCTTTATGAATTACATATCACTGATTTATTGGGAAAAAATTATTATTTATAATTATCATTATAAATTATTATTTTAAAATTTTAATTATTTTTTATTATACTCCTATCCAGCTCTCAGATTTTCCTTCTATCCTTAACTAATGGCGACTGACCAACTCAGATTAGGCAGTATTTGGTCAGATTTCGCAATTTTTATTTCACTTTCAACATGTTTTTCCAGATTTTACCTACTTTTATCCGACACATCACAAATAATCCTATTCTTTATGTTTTACTTTTTTCTACTTTAATTTTCTACGTCTGTTTTTTGATAAACCAAATTTCGAATTTTTTTCTGTTTTTTTATGACGTATATACCCTCAATTATTCTTCACTTGTTTACAATATTTTCCTTGCGCAATATAAAGCGTTTTTAAAAATTTAACTTTAAATAATTAATCACGGCACCAAATTTAAAAAATGAGACTAGCTTTTTACATTTTTTACTTGTAATTAGAACTGATTCTACTATAGAAAATAGCAAGAGAAATGTTATAAGAGTTAATTGTTAACTCTATTTCTATTTAACTGTGAGGTGTTGACAGAACACATTTGATATATCAAAGTTGATAGTTGATATTTTTCTGTTTCAGAATGCATTAAAGTCTACGATGGGAACAACTCTATTAAGAGGCGTATTTTTAGAACCATAACAGTATCTAGGCTGGCGACAACGGAGCACATACTAACGCAAGCACTGAGGGCATTCCACATCACAAAAGATCCCTGTGAGTACATTCTATTGGAATATGATCGTAATTATTTTTCATCAAAGATATAATCATAAACTTTTATATAAGGTACTCGTTAAATACCCCTAAAAATAACAAACAGAAACATAACCATTTTTACTGACAACCAAGCAGCCATCGGAGCAATTAAAAATCATGCAGTCAATTCAAAGATTGTCAAAGCCTGTAATACTGCGCTCAACAAATTAGCTAAAAGCAATAAAGTTAGAGTGGAATGGGTGCCTGGACATTCTGGAATCCAGGGCAATGAAAAAGCTGATGACCTAGCAAGGAAAGGCTCAGCCAAAAGACCCATAACCCCAGAACCGGTAATTGGCATAAGCCTAAGCTATGCCAAAAGAAGGATAGGGGAAATCTATGGTGCCATTAAAAAACGGAATTGGAATGACAAAACACAGTATCACTCCAAATTCTTCTTAAAAGGCTACTCTGCCAAAAGAAGTGACAGTCTACTGAACTTGGACAGGAAAGCACTCAAAAAAATTACAGCGATCTATACAGGACACTGTAAACTCAACAAACATATGTACAGGCTCAAACTCGCAGACTCACCAATCTGCAGATTCTGTGGCAAGGAGGATGAGACAGCTTATCACATTATAAGCTGGTGTGAACGACTTGTTAGGCTAAGATTCAGCATCTTTGGCGAGGTAAACCTACCTGACCCAAGCACCAATGAACTGGTCAACCCAACAAGTTTGCTAAAATTCACTGAGGCTCTAAACATAGCAATTTAGAACTCAGACAAGTTAGGCGCACAATAGACCCAGGAGGTCGCAGTGCACATTGCCACAAAAAAAAAAAAAAAAAAATATCCCTATCCTTATTGGATACTGGAGTATTTGTTTAAGTATTTGGATCCAACTGTAGCATCATCCGATTGGCCTATCTTTTTTCAACTCGTGATTTGCATATGCTAATATTTTTTCTTAATTTTAGAAAAAAATTTGATCTCAGGCATTTAGTTTTTCTCAAAATAAGTAATTTGGCATTTAGACCAGTTTTCATTTACAAGCCTGAATCGCCAAGAAGGGCCTGCGTAACTTGTGTCATACTCAATAAAACAAACTCAATCATCCAAGAGTGTATTTGTACTGACGTTAGTTTATTTAAATAGTATACTAAACTCAGGAACTAGTGAAAGCCCTAACCCCCTAATAAGCTGTTTACTTCAGCTAGCCCTTACTAGATATCAAAACCATTCCAAATAACATAAATATTGTTTTGAAATTAAAAATAGACACAAAGTTTTCAAACAACCAGAAAATTATTTATGAGAGTCAATAAAAATACAGTATGAACTATTATTTACATTTCTTCTTCAGAGTTTGAACATGTAATAGGTTTTAAAATTGCCAAGCTTTCTCCCATCAAGCTCTGGGCTTCTTTGATTCCCATCAGGGCTAATACAAGAATGAGAGTGGATCATAACCCTGGAGAAGGGGATCAGTAACTTATATCCTTCCTTTGGAAGAAGCCAATTGAACATTTGTTGGTTAATAATAGCGAAATGTAAAACCAGATGATCGAACATCACAATGGTCGAGTTTAAAAATGACCTCATCATCATGTACTCCTGTTGCATCAAAAATATTTTTATCAACTTCTTATGTTCACAAATAAAACATAACTCTTAAAGGCCTATTTACACACATCAGTGACGGCACAGTGGGTTCACCAGGCTTGGAGAAAAAGACAAACAGAAGGAGAATTTGCAACACTCTATAAGGAATTGATGGACGATGGAGCAAAGTTTTACGAATATTTTAGAATGTTTGAAAATGCATTCAATATTCTCTTATGGAAACTGGAAGCGAATTTGAAAAAGCAGGACACACACTGGAGAAAATCAATTTCTCCAAGAGAGCGGCTAGCGGTTTTTTAAGATAAGTCGGATAGAATAAAACATACAACATAAAGTAAAAAAAAAATTATTAGGTAAAAAAAATATATTAAACAGTATTTAGTAAAAAAAAAGTTTTATTAGTAAATCAATTTTAAATAAACTAAAAAAATATATGTTCATTTTTTTTATTGTGCACCAAAATTTTGGTAATATGGTTGCCTTTCATGACCAAGATTTTGATTTTCATACATATTAAGAATATGCTGAATTCCTCTTGAAGTGAAAGGCGCTCCGGAATATGTAGGAGCGGAAAATTGAGTTGACTGAGATCTTGCTTCTTCCTCCATCAGCAATTCCTCCTCATGTAGAAACGAATAGTGGGAACCTCGCACTTCAAAATTTTGAATCTCAAGGTGGGAATGCAACATTACACGCATTTCGAGTGAGAGAAATATTCACAGAATATTTCAATTCTGAAGCTGGAGCTCTTCCTTGGTTATAAATATAAAAAATAAAATGATAAGCCGGAATGCAACAATTTCAAATTCAATTTTTTTAAAAATTATTATACAGTGATTATGTTTTTCTAATCAGTGTGACTAAAAATGACAAGTTTTTTTTTTTTTCTGAACATTCGTATTTAAGTAAAAAATCCTAGAAGGGCAATTTGCATGGAACATTTGGAATATCAAACGCTACATATCTTACTATAGTATTTATACAATTTGTCCTAGAATGAGGAATCTTGTACAAATCTTCGACAAATACAAATTTGTGTTTACTTACCAGTTGTTTTCATTTCCTCTCCAATTTTATCCCAAATAGTGTTTTTGAATTCAGTGTCCATGTACCTTGGGTTTGCCAGATCGTACAGCACAAAATACAAATGCACCAATTCAATGAGTTTTTCGTCATTCATCTTATTTTAATGAAAATCACTGTTTGAATCCGTCAGTGAAAAAATAAAAATATCGGTGAGGACTAACCTGAAATATCACCGATGGATCACTGATGGGGCACTGCCTCACTGATACGATACTGTGTCGGTTGTGTGGAAACAGACTCATCTGAAATACATGGAAGAATATCTTAAAATAAGCCGGACGGATTATTTGCCGGTGCCGTCACTGATGTGTGTGAATAGGCCTTAACTCAGATAAAATATAAAGAGCCTAAAGGAAAAATAATATATTCATAGTATCAAACTTCTTAGTGGCACTAGGGGATTTAAATTATGACAGGTTGACATCATGGCTTGTCCGGAATAGCCTTTGATTCCCAATTCAATTGGAAAGGGGCAACAAAATTATTCTAAGACCCTGGTACACGAAGGAATAGAAGCCAATTAGATAATAATCCAGCAAGAACAATACCATTATTGTTTCTAGTATGAATATATTATTATTATTATTGAATACCCAATAATATGAGGGAGTTTATAAATCTGGATATATTTTTCTGCTCATAAAAAACTTCTTCTCTTCAGGAAAATCGTTTGTTATTTGTTCTAGACCTTTTTGAATTAGCTATAAATTTCTTTTTAATTATAAATAATTCTCAAAATATTCCATTAAATGTCACTCATTCCTTCACTTTCTCCAAAATCAAACTTCCACATCAAAGATATTTAAAGATTAGAGATAAATAAATAATTAAAAACTTTATAATAAATATAAAAAATTAAGGGCTAACAATATAATTAACAATAAATTTTTAGTAAATTTTATCCAAGCTATAGTACTGGTCAAAAGTTTAGACTCACTTGTATTTAATTCACAATCTTCAAGTTTAAAAAAATAATTGTAACGCAAGAGATACCGTTTCAAAAATTAAATCATTGTTTCAAATACAATCTATATAAATAAAGATAAAATTCTGTTTGTTTGTTCTTTATAGAAATACATACCGTTTGTCCTAAATTCTCCAAATTTCGCTTAGTGGTTCTTTCATACCAGGTGCGAACACCTGTCCATATTAAAATTGCATAACTTCAGCCATCTTTATTGTTATGAAAATCGTTATGATCTCGCTTTACATTAGATTTTTACAAAATCAACCGTTAGAGTAAAAAAAAACTAACTAACTTTTCTTTCTCATTGTTTTCCAAGTTCCCTGTGTGAAACCGGGATATAAAGCTAGTTATAAATAAATTAAAAATAAAATTATAGTTGTTATGTTGTCCAATAAATAAAATGTTGTTACTTACTTATTTTACAAAATCTAAGGGTAAGTCTAAACTTTTGACTGGTACTGTAATATTCTCAGAATCTAAATGCCCTAATTATCATAAAATACAATATTTTCTTCATTTTATTTCATTTATAAATCTTTAAATTTTATATATTATAACATAATTTATGCTTATGATAATTCTTTATTGATTTGAGGCTAGACAGAGAGTCAAGTTTTTTGTGATCGTTATATTTAACCTCAAGTTTTACAATTTTTTGTTCAACATTTCGGCACTCACGCCATTATCAAGATGATCATCTGTGCCCACAAAATATTTTCAATAAAATAGACTGAATACCCTTGTCATAAAAATTAAAAGTTGTTACTAGTGAAAAACCAGTCCTTTTCTATTAATTATTATATTGACTTTCAAGCTTTAATAGAAAAGGACTGTGGTTTTTAACCAGTAACAACTTTTAATTTTTATGACAAGGGCATTAAGTCTATTTTATTGAAAATATTTTGTGGTCACAGATGTTCATCTTGATAATGGATGCTGGATAATGGTGTTGGACACAAAAAATTGTAAAAGTTGAAGTTAAATATAGGGGGAGAGCGGGGTTGGTTGGCATAGGGGGTAGGTTGGCCATCGGCTTATAGTTTCCGTCACACCTGTTGTGAAGGCCCCACCATTGGACCATGTCACCCAGTCGACCTCGGGAGTCTTGTTCTGAGTTTTCAATTCAATGCTAACAATGTAGAGAAGAGTGTGCTTCATTGATTGATTTTACAACATGTAAGTAAATTTTTATATTTTCAGTAAATTTGGTTTAAAGGCATGGTAAAACATTTGACTCTGATTCTGTTCACATAGCCCCAAACTCCTTTGAAAAACCTAACCTTTCAATTAACCAGTTTCTTGTTTGATTGTTCTTCCCTGTCCTGGCAGCCATCTATCATATGATCTCTCCTGTGGGGTTAGTTGGCTCTCTTCAACTGGGGTTTTTTGGCGCAGTAGCAATTCACGAAATCAAAGTAAAAATAAACAAAGGTGAAACTACCAATTGTCTTTAGTTCCAGCAAGGAGGATGAGAGCAACCTTTTTTATGCAAAAAGTGATGACAGTCTAAACTTCTATCTTCTTCTATTGTCATTCTATTTTCCCCTCAAAGCTGTTAAAAAACCGATTCAAAATTATTATAGCATTATGGTGCAGCTATTAATAACAATAATATGTGTCAAGCAGTACTTGAATGAGATGGCTAAACAATCCAACCTTCTAGGCCAACCTACCCCACTTAGGGGGTTAATTGGCATACTCTGGATTGACAAATTCTTCAATTTTCTATGATATTAGTATTAAATATTATGTGGTGAAAAAAAATAATTGAAGTACTCTAATACCTGGAGTTTACAGTGGTATCAGCCCTATTGGGATTATATTAACAGGAACGACAAAACAATCAAAAAAGTGAAAACTGTTGCCAACCAACCCCGCTCTCCCCTAAGGATCACAAAAAAATGGCTAATAATTTATGCTATTTAATGTAAAGATTGGTTCACCAAATATTTTTCATTTATTTTTACATTACTATTATTATGAAGTGTTCATCTCTTCTTTTTAGCAAATTTCTATCTGACGGACTTGTACGCTCCAAATGAAACGCTGCTAACTGACCCTAGCCCTGTCCAATCGTTGACGAGAAGAGAAGGAAAAAGGCCAGCAGTTTTTCTAAGATTCCAGTGAGTAATTTTACATTAAGTTAAAATATACAAATTTTAATTTAAAAAAAATATATATCTAAAACCCTTAGAAACTTTATTTCACTCCAGTCTGCTTGACAATAAATTTTTTATTTGTTCATCTTTTTTTTTTTTTTCGTAATTTTTTGCATTACTTATATTTTGATTATAAATAGTCATAATTATTGATTTTAAAGTAAGTAGGTATAATGTTGATTACAACTATCAGCCTATTCTGCGAGGTTTATTTCAGAAGAAAATAAAAAAAGGAACTGATACTAATGTAGGTTTTTTTTTATTTTTAGTGATAGCAATAGTGGTGAAGTACGAGTTTATCCTGGGAAGTTACAAGTCAGTCAGCCGTTTTGCACAATTCAAGTTAACGCAGAATCAACAATAACAGATCTCATAAGAGAAGCGCTTATTAAATTCGGGCTTGAAAATCTCAGGCCTGAAGATTTTAGATTAAGTGAGATCCTCCTAGATCGAGGTGGTAAGCATTCTTAAAACAAAAAAATCTTTAAAATAATACTTAGTTTATCTAGATTTTTTTTTAAATATTAATAAATTATTTATTGTAATGTTCTCAGTTACCGAAAGGGTTCTCGACAGAGAAGAACGGCCATGGGATATAATGAAAGCTTTAAGCAAAGATTCGATTAGACAAATGGAACTCATGAGGTTTTATCTACAAATGAAAGAAGATCCGCATGGTCCCAACCTAGCTCTGTTCGTCGGAAATCTACCGCCATCTTTGTCGCAAAAAACTTATGAAAACATACTCATAGATGTTCTTGGCAGAGGTAATTTTATCAGTTTGTGTTTCATTTCAAAATTAATGGGTAGTGGGTTCAAATCTGACTATGGCAGGATACTTTTCTTTTCTGCTACAGATCGTATTTTGAGCTGAGACACCCTCAGGGGGCACATCCAGGCTCTTTTAAGTTGATTAATCTTTATTAAATGATTATTAAAGGAGAAAAATCTTGCCGTTTAAGTAAGCTTCGTCCCTGCTCAAAGTGCTGTTTAGAGTGCTGATTATATTAAAACTAGTAGAGTGGAACTTCCTTGCGACGGACATCATCGGGGAATGACAAAATGTCAGCTTTTTAAAAGTGTCCGTTTAGGAGCAGATCATATAATATGAATAAAAATGATGATGAACTTGGAAAATGCAATAAAATAAATACCCAAAATTAGTTTATAGTGATCTTATTTTTTAAAACTGTTCAAATGGACAATACCTATCACACATTATATGCATTAAACTTAATTTGATTTAAAAATAAAAAGTAAAAAAGTAAGATGGATCATCATGATAGGACAAAAGAATTTACCGTTACTCTAACTTTAAAATATTCAATTATTTTAATATTAATATATTAAAATTGAAGCAATTGAGAAATTTTGTGTTTAATAATCAGTTAACTTTTATTTTATTTTTGCACCGGATGATAGATAAGTGTATCTTTTTCATTCTACCTGGTCTCTAACCCTTAGCCGTTCTAATAAATTACATCATCTATCCTGCCTACTGCCCGCATAAGAGAGATTTTTTCTAAACAAAAGGGACTAAATCTGTGTCTGTGACTGTTAATTAGAAGATTCGGTGACTACTTCATTATTACGTTTAATTAATATTCTTATTTTTGTTAAACTGTTTGTAATATGTTCCAACTTAAGAAAGAAACAGAAAAATCTTACACAATTAGTCTTTCCACCTTTTATAGTTATATTTTAAGAGTCATAAATACAATCTACAATAAATTATTTATCAAACTCACAAATAGCAAGTCACTGTCTTAGTGAACATATATAAATAAAACATCAGACTGAATGTACATTCATAACAATATGGAGTTATTTAAGCAATATATATTTGATATATACATATTTACTTAAATGATCATTACCTTAACTTAATATGACTTAAAAATAGTTTAACTTAAAATAAAGTAAAGTAATGCATAAAATTTTACGCTTCGCACTTTTAGAAAACAAATGTGAACCTAAACATCTTTTATGTAAGTATTAAATTCAAGTACTTTCTGTTAAGCTCTTATGAGAGTAAAAGAATTGAAATGACCACCATGAAACTCCCTTTCATTTGATAACTCAATCAATCAAAATCCATTGCTAACAGGAACCAAAAAAGGGATCAATAATACTGCATTATAACATATAAGATAACATAACATATAACTGTAACATGATTCATAACAAAATTTGTTTTTTGATAACCTAAATTTATTTGGAATTTCAGAAAACAAATTCTCATCTATTGGTCCAATTTATTATGAGTATGGTTCCATGGTTATTACGTACGAAGATGCAAAAAAGGCTGTGAGAGCATTATACACGCTACGAGAATCTTCTTACGAAGACAAACAACTTCTAGGTTTGTCTTTTGCAATTCTGAATATTTTTTACTTTTTTTTCATTAGAACATTATTTTAACTAATGTTTGTTTTTGTTTTTAAACAGTAATGCTGCTACCGAATATTGAACCTCGGATGGTACCCGCTGGCGTCAAACCTCTCCTTGTCTTCGTGAACGTCAAGTCCGGGGGATGCCAGGGCTTGGAATTGATAACTTCCTTTAGAAAGCTGCTTAACCCTTATCAAGTCTTCGACTTAGATAACGGTGGACCACTGCCTGGGTTAGTAAATACTTGTATATAAATATGACATATTATTACTTAGCCCGGATTTGTATGCAGTAAAAACTATAAAATATGTAACGAAATATACAGCATAAAATCTAAAAATATGTTAATCGACAATTGTAATATTCAAAGATACAAATGTGTAAAAAATATTTCACAAGAAAGATAATGGAGGAGACAATTTAGAAATGAAATCAAAATGATTTTAAATTTTGTTGAATCATACCCAAACATATATAATGCATTTAAATCTAAAATATGAAAATAACTCTAACTTACTAGTTAACAAGAAAAATACAAAAATAACAGCAATGAAGATAAATAAATTAACAATCAATTAAAGAATATATAAAACAAGTGAATCATTAAAATTATCAGAATTAATTATTAATTATTAAATGCATTTCTACATTTATTTCTGTGGATTCTAACCTATCGTTTAAAATATTTTTATAATTCGAAAATGATCTTTCGAAATCAACTGAAGCGATTGGAACAAATTTACAAGCGCCTAAAATTGTTGGGTCGTTGTCAATGTCGCTAAGAACAATTGAAGTATCCCAGTTCAAAATTTTATTTATATTTTCCAGGATATTAAGCCCTGAATTTTTGATAAGAGCATCTCCCATTTTCTCTTCCAAAGCTTCTCGAACATGGCCCGGGATGTGATTTATATTTTTATTTACAAAAAAGGAAGGTCGAAAGTCGGGAATCTCGGTAATCATTAATTCGAAGAAGAAGAACTTATTTACGGCGAAAAACCCTGATCAAAATTGGGAATATTAGCTCCCATTATATTTCTAAATGTATTGTTTACATTAACAGATCATCGAAATATGCAAATATATGCAGTTATCCTCAACTAAGCAAAATAAAACTTTTAAAGAAGCACACAAACAAAATATGCAATTGCATAAAAATATGGGCCATGCTTATAATCTATGCCAGCCCTCGTCAAGAGGATGAAATAGTTCGAATACTTGACTAGAAACAGACAATAACCCATGATATGAATAATATAATTCTATTTAAAATCTCTGAACATTTTAATGTTGACATAGTTGAATCTATGTGCCTAGATGTGCAATTACAAGGAGAGGACTCAGTCAGATCTTGAACGTTCTTTTGAAATTTCTAGTCGAAAAATATTAGACATGTAGTTTGCTGTTTGTGCCAATAGGCACAGAAAAAATAAAATAAAATCACGATTAATTACTTAATGTATATTTTGATTTTTAAAAAAAATATCAGCACGATTATTGAACCAAAATATTTATTTGTAAACTTGATTTTATCAATTTATTTTAGATATAAGGAAAAATACAGCCATTCCATGTATTATTTTTTAGGTCAATAAAATTTAAAAAAATGATCAAATGTTCAAGCAAACGCCCATCTATATTATTCACATAAAAAATGATCTCTGATTCTAATTCAGCACCCTCAAAAACATTTAAAAATTTTTTTCATTGATTAAAGGTTTTTCAGCGTTTTTGGGGGTGCTATTCAGAGGGAATTCAACAGTCATCTTTAATAATACTTAATTATTTGTTTCTCATCCAAGATGCTAAAACTATAATCAATATTGTTTGTAAAAATAAGTGATTGGATATTAAATGACAAAGGGTATGGAATATCTAATGGTTTATAAACTCTTCCTAAGAATAGCTATAGAGAAAAATGTAAAAAAAAAAAAAAAAGTAGAAAAAAAATGGACATAATCCATTTCAAAAATCAAAATAAATGTACTCACATTAATGATCAGAAAATATTTTATTGAATGATAAAATCAAAGACTCTAAAAGGGATGAGGTAACATGCTGATTCTTTCTGTTTCTCTTTGTTTAAATTTAAATGTGAGAAATAAATACTTGTATTGCTACAGTTGATCAAAAGCTTTGCCATCTGGAACACGATCAAAATAGAAGAAGAAAAAAAAGAAAATTAGACAATTTAAATATTAAACAAATAATATAAAATGGTGAAATGTGGAATATCTAAAAGTAATAATCATTTTTTTTTTTTATCCTAAAAGACTATTGTAATTACCATTTTAAAATATAGTTGAAAAATTCCAAACCTAAAGCACAGAACTGAAATATTTAAACACATAAATAATAATACATTTTTATTGCTTTTAAGTTTACAACTTTTAGCAAGAGATTGGACCTTAGCTTATAGTTATTTAATGGTATATACGAATTAAAATGATTAATTATTTTAATTATTTAATCCTTTTACTTTATGAGTATAATATTAATAATAATAATAAATAGTATTTCTGTAGAAACAATTTCCTTATTCATAAAATACAAAACTTCTTAATTTAATTGCTTCACTTGTAAACAAAAATATATCCTTTAATTTCTTGAGTTCATTTATTTGCAGTAAATTAGATAAAGACCGATCTTCATTAATATAATTATATAAGAAAACACTTCTAATTGGCTTCAGTATAGGACATGTTAACAGAAAATGTTGGATTGTGTCATTATCTATACAATTACAGAGAGGGCAGGTCAAGTTAGGTTCAAATTTATAAAATGTACCATTAATATAGAAAAGAAAAAGAAAAAAAAAAACTAAAACTTCTAAATTTGAGTTAGTATTAGATTCTCCTTACCAGAATTCGGACTTTATAATTAATTTTTGGTCTAACTTCAAATGCTAAACCCTCCACGTCAAACATTAAAAATAGCAATTTTGTGCTTTAATGTAAATATAGTTGCTGAAATAAGGTAAAATGCTTCAGGACTTGGTGCTGATGCTGCTACCTCTTTTAAAGATTGTAAATCATACTTTTATAATAAGAGACTTAGATGTAATTTAATTTTTTCTTTTTCTGTGGGTCCGATTTAAAATATACGGGTTACTCTAAGATTATAATAATGATTGTTGCTCCTATACCTCTTACAGAATTATGTAATTTAAATTTAAATTTTCATTTTTGTTACAGTCTTTATGTCTTCCGCCATATTAAGGATTATAAAATTCTTGTGTGTGGAGGTGATGGCACAATCGGATGGGTTCTACAATGTTTAGACAATGTTGGACAGGACAGCGAGTGTTCATCTCCTCCATGCGCTATCGTCCCCTTAGGAACAGGTGATTTGATTAATATTATCATATGAATTTATAATAAGTTTATTGTTATAAACTTAATATAATATGTTGAATTTATAATATTTTAAATAAGTTTATTTATACGATGTGTTGTAGCTAACTGAGCCTGTTATTGTGCTCTTATTATCTGGATCATAGATGTCCTTTAACAAATTATGACATTGCTTCCTTAAAATGTATTGAGCATTAAGAAAAAAATTAGAAGTAATAATCCAGGATTACTAATTTATTTTAAAAATCTATTGGAAAAAGCAAAAAAAAATGATTAAAAAAAGAGGTTGTAACCTATATAATGTTAGCTTCGCCACATGGCATTTTATAATTAAATGTTTTCACTCTTCCCCACACTGCGTAGCGGTAGAAGGGGAAGGAATATGATGATGATGTTTTCACTCAATAAATTTTAAAATCGTTTTATTTACGTAGAAATATGAACATTAATTAATTGGTTACAGAAAATGAATGAAAACGAAAACATAAACAACATAATTACGAACTAACTAATACAGAAATAAATTTCATCTCCTTAATTATGGAACTGATAATAAATATATCAATTGTAAATTACTTACAATAACAATAACATTTTTCTATAGGGTGCACCCTACTTGTAATGATTAGATTGGCTAGCCGGCAACATACTATTGTATATTTCACTAAAGAATAAATGTTGCAACATGTCCGTTCAGTAGTACCTAACCCAGCTCGACTGTAAGCTAAGTCTGTAGGCTACTGTACACAATTATTTCAAAAAATATGCTGCTATGCTGCTACAGGGTAATATCATAATAAGGTGTTGATCGACCATGAAAATATATTAAGTACATTAGCAGGACTCCATTGAATAAAAAAAAACATTCTTTTGCCTTTAACTGATTTTGGAAATTCCTAAAGTTCCAATGAAGACAACTCCAAATGTTTATAAAAACATTTCATTTGTAAATAAAAAAAAAAAATAAAAAAACCAAATGTTTTTATTTTTTACCTTTTGTTCAGGCGCCAAATATCTATCTAATTCGTTACTCACTGTTTGGGCGCCAAATTTATCGAGCATAATTAATTAAAAAAGTTATTTGAACCCCCTGAGCATTTCCTGAATGCTGAATCCATGTCTTCAAAACTTTAAGCTATTTAAAAAAAATACAATCGATTGCTTGCAATTAAAAGAATATAACAAAATTTTATTTTTTAATTTTTTAAAAATAAATTAAAGATGGTCATTGTTCAAAGCTGAGTGGTAAAGTTATAAAGGAAATTCCTCCTGCCCCTCCTTTAGCATGATCTTCCTCTAGAATGTTTTACATACTAGTAAATATTTAAAGAAAACATTCAATATAACACTTAAAAAATATCATTATTTATTTTTCCCAGTTTTATAAGCATAAGTTTTTTAACCTGGTCTAGAAATGCAACGCAGAGTTATTCAAGGGAAAAACATCCTTCTTTTAAGTTGACTACGGTAATTTAAATGCTTTTCCTTTACTTGAATTTATATTCATTTCAAACAATATTTGTGAGAATCTCTGCTAGCATAATTTTCTACAATATCACAGTGATTGACATTTACTGTCACTATTCTGTTCCCATCAGTCATGGTTTTAACAAGTTTGAAGTCATCTTCTCTAAAAGGTCTATCTATTGAAAACCACATTGTTTACTAGAACTCTAGTCAATTTGTATTGCTAAAATAATTCAAACAAATTATTGAACTATTCATATTTGTATAGATTAAGTAATTGAATAAAATAGTGAAAAGATTGGTTAATTATTTATTTTTATTTTTTTTATCTCAGAGTTATTAGCTGTGCGCTGTCCTCAAACAAATTGATTTAATGATAATAATGCTTTAAAAGAAAAAATAATACAATATTTTTGTTTTAATTTCATAAATATTTTACAAAACATTTCAAGGCATAGAGATCTGCCTGCCAAATAAATGAAATAATGCATTGATGCATAAATTCAATGCTCGAGCTTTCCAACATTGAAAGCAACAATAGATTTTTAATTTATTTTTAAGTAAAAAAAAATTATTTCAGGTAATGATCTTGCAAGAGTATTGCGCTGGGGCCCAGGTTACACTGGGGGAGAAGATCCACTAAACTTGCTACGCGATGTAATAGATGCGGAAGAGATAAGGCTAGACAGATGGACAGTCGTCTTCCATCCAGAAGACAAGGGTGGTGAGGATAAAGCTACACAGCACAATTCTACAGGTAATATTTTTAAACTGTTTACATCAGCTGTATTATATTATATGATTAAAGTGTGTTTTACATTTCAACGGCTGAAACTATACATGTATTTTTTTTTTCAAATAAACATATTAATAGCTAAGAATATGATGACGAAACTCTTAATGAACCACTTAAATAGCTTGTTAAATGCAAAACACACGTTTTATTGTAGTACGCACAATGTCAGAGTAGTTATTGACTTGGTCTTGGTGGTTCTAGGTTGTAGGAAGAGGAAAGTGACTACCACAGTCAATAGTGAGTTTTGTTTGTCTCTACAAACTAGAACTATCAAAATCGATAGAAACTGTATCCATAAACCACTCTCTCTGCCCCGTTCATCAAGAGGAAACATAATCAAACTCATTAGTATTGTCTTTTTCTTTTGTTTATTTATTTATTTTTTGTTTCTTTTTTAATTTTATATGATGTTGTGTGTTATAATTAGAAAAAAAAAAAAGGATAACATTATTGTTTAAATGTAAAGTTAGCTGTGGTTTTATATCTTGTTAGTTAAATGTAATAGTCAAAAAAAATTTCTTCAAATAAATTTTTTATATTTTAATAATTTTTGAAAAATCCCAATACCGTTCTGTATCTAGTGATAAGGTGCTTTTACAAGTATAATTTTCGAGTATACACCTATAAATTATTTTATTTTTTGCATGTTTTGCATAGAAAGTTTTGTCGACTTGAATGTTATTAATTTTTATTATATTGTAAAAGAAGGGAACTTCACTTGTAGATGGATAACATTATTGCATAAGTTGTAACCACATATTTGTTACTAATTTAGAAAAAAAAAAAAAACTTTCCGCTCTGTAGACAACTAATTTCAGTTTTATATAGAAGCCATTTGTAAATTTAGAGATGATAAATAGTCAAATGTTATTCTTTATGATAGGTTGATTCATAGTCAGAATTTGAAGTTAAAAATATTTCATTTTGAAAAGCCAATGTTTCAATCGCACTTGTGGATCTTCATCAGGGCTTCTGAGTCTGTAGTAATACAAAGACTCAAAAACTCACAAGGAGTCTTTGTATTAATCTGGACTCAAAAGCCCTGATAAAGATACTCAAGTGGGATTGAAACGTTGGCTTTTCAAAATAAAATTTTTTAAACTGAAAATCCTGACTGTGAATCAACCTACCATTTGTAAATTAGTAACTCCATAAGTTTTGGCTAACACCATCAAATAAATTATTCTAGTCTTGTCTATAATAATGGAATAGCTTTATGTTAGTAGCGGGTAGATAGATTGATTTGAAAATTTCACACAACTCGCTGTTAGTCAAATATTCTCAGTATCAACTTTTTATATGAATATTTCCAATAGAAAAATTTATAAAAAATAGAGCAATATTATTTCTGTATATTATTTTTTCGCAAAATTTCAATCACTAGAAAATGAAAAATAAATTACCGAAACAGGACAACTATTAACAGAGTTATCGCTTTTTTTAATTTTTGATATTATTGTGTTTGTTATAACAAAAATCGCATAGTAGTGGATTGATTAACTTGAAATTTTTACTGTTCGTTGTATTTTAGTTTTGGAATTTAACTATCTTCGTGTAATTATAAAAATTAAAATAAGTCAGTTAAGATTTTATAATCTTTTCCTATTCTAATACAATTTAAAGTAGTATAATATGTTATGATGTTTCCTAGGTATATCTCTCTAGGATAAAATTATTTATCTCCCTAAAATTTAATATTATAATATGCCACAGCAAAACATGGCTGAATTTAGCTAGTTGAATACAATGTTCCCTCATTTTACAGTATTATTCTCAAAACAAATATTTAAATAATTATAAGTATTTGATTGCATACCATTGATACCAATTTTTATAATCCTCAACAACTTGAATTCCATAAAAAAAAACAAAAAACATTAATTTCCAATGAATATATATCTGCTGGAATTAGTTAGTTAGTTTAAAGTCCCTTTATGCCACTAAGGCTAATCGGACAATGCTACAGTGGAAGTCAAATTTTGCCTATCCAGGTATAATTAGGATAGGGATCTTTAACAAGTACCTGATATCTTACAGGCTCAGGACCTTCATTTTATGTCCTACCCGAGGGACGGCATAGCCTAGGATTTTTACTCCCTTTAAAAAATCCTAGGGCCACCGTGGGATGCGAACCTGCGCCGTTTAGTATGCTGGAATTAGTTATTCAGCATTTGTAAATATTTTTATGCTACATAATGTAAAACCAATCTTTTTTAATTTATCTAAATGTTTTAATAAACCTTTCACCAAGCCAATGTATATATATATATATATATATATATATATATATATATATATTTTTTTTTTTTTTTTTAAGAAATATAATCACTGCTTATGACTGCAATTATAATGAAATTACCATAGATCATAAATCCATAAACTCCTTTGTCTCCTTAACTCACCATATTCTTTTATTTTGGCTCCATCACCTGTTTAGCTGATCTTGATATTGAATTTTCGCAAATTTATCTACTTGAGCTATTGAGCTATGAGTACATATTTACTTTTTTTTAAATTAATTTTAAAAGGTTGGTATTTAAAACTTTTTATTATTGTAACAACATAATTTTCATAAAGATCATTTCATATAATGAACTAAACATTGGGATATTTATTTCAAAACAAATCCACCTTATCTCTGGATGAGTAAGAATTTATAGGCTACGTCAATCGATAGAAAGTTTCGATCCAAATTGGAAATATCTAAGAGTGGTACAGGTGCGGAGGGGATGGGGAAAATCATTATATAATAATATCTTATGTTACATTATATACAATATTGAATAACATTTTGTAGAAATGTAGAGAGAATTAGTTAGAATTCTTAATGTTAATGATTGTAATATCAGGGTAATCTTTGGTTTCTTTGAAGAAAATTTAAACTTTTTTAATATAAATCATTTGCTCTACAAAATAAGCTGAATAGAACAGCAGTCGAACATATAATCGATTATTGCTAAATACTGGACTAGACATCCAGAAAATCCCAAGGAGACAACTTGTTTAATGCTTGCTATTCATATTAATTAATATTAGAAAATGTATTTATATTAATATTTCAAACAATTTTAAAAAAAATATAAACTACTCTAAATAAAACAGTAAATTACAATTGATTCTGATTATCATAAACATGTCGACAAATCTATTGTATGCAAAACTGTCAAATTAAATAATAATAATGATTAAATAATAATATTATTAATAAATAATAATATTATATATAGGAAATATATTTTTTTTAAATAGTGAGATTTGCTGGATTAGTTACTTTACTAATGAAGTATTCTTGATTTAAATCAAATTAATCCAAAATACTAATATTTATTGATAGGCTCAACCAGTGAAGAAGTATCCTCAGTAATGGTAATGAACAATTACTTCGGAATTGGAATTGATGCTGATCTCTGCTTGGACTTCCACAATGCGAGAGAGGAAAATCCTAATAAGTTCAATTCGAGGTATTCTTCATTAAAAAAAGAAATTATAATGATGGCAAATGTCCTACTTTTATTATTGCTTTTTTTATATTATTTAATTTCTAAATGGAATCACAATTATTCTTTTACTGTCTTGTTTATAGGTTGCATAATAAAAGTGTGTATGTGAAGATGGGTCTAAGGAAAATGGTTGGAAGGAAAATGTGCAAAGACCTACAGAGAGAGATCAGATTGGAAGTCGATGGTAAACTTGTAGATCTTCCCCCTGTCGAAGGAATTATCATTCTAAATATCCTGAGGTAAGGAAACCACAATGCTCACTTAAATTTTTGAAAAAGAGAAAAAAATTATTCAGCATAATCATAAAAACTATTGAAACACTTTTTAAACAGTTGGGGATCTGGAGCTAATCCTTGGGGAGTGGAAAAGGAAGAGCAATTTCAGAAACCTAACCACTGGGACGGGATGCTGGAAGTGGTAGGAGTCACTGGTGTCGTTCACCTCGGACAGATTCAATCGGGAATGCGCTCAGCAATGAGGATAGCTCAGGTAAATAATTTGATATTTTTTAATCTTAGCACTGTTAGTTACATTGTTCTATAAACAAGTACAATACAGTAATATTTTCAAGTGACCTGTGTACTTATACGAGACATCAGATAAGGCTTGTAATTTGAAATAATTCAATATATTTTTATTTTTACTTAAAAAATTGTATGCAAAATTTGATACAAAGTTCCCCCTATGGGAAGACTAAGATGGAGTGGTCATATAGCTCTCAGGAGCCATACCTCTATCCCATGGAAGAGTTAGTGCATGGAACCAGAATATGTAGGAGGCTAAAAATCCGAAGGAAGATTGGAATTAAAAACGATACTGGGATCCAACTTGGCATTCGTAAGTGGTCGTTTGCTTCAAAGCATCAGGAAAACTGGTGAAGGCCGAAACCTAGTAATGGTTTGTGGACAAATAAAGAATAATTTAGAAGTATGATAGGGTTTTGCATTAGTGGAAAAGCTGTTTTTTTTTGTTATTATTTTTTTTCTGTTATTTTTAAATGACCAACTTTTTAATAATAGATATCTCAAAAAGAAAATGAATTATATCAAAAACTTGTTATATTTTGAGTGGTCAATCGAAGATATGGCTGGCTATCAAGTTTGCAATGCTGTGAAAAATATTAAAAATAAATCAATTAAAAACATTTAAGGGACAACTAGTTAACTAACCTTAGAACTCCCAAAGGAAATCATTCAAAATTTGTAAATGTTGATGGAAATAACTAAATAAATTTAAAATTGTTGCAACATTTATCATAACTACTTGAAAGATATTTGGCGCCCGAACAATGAAACATAAAATATTATAGAAAATATTTTAATTATTAAATCCAAATTACGGTTATTATCAAACTTTGGGTGAGTCCTTTGAGAGCAGCATAAAATTAGGTTTTTGTTATCCAATTTTGGGCAGATTTAAAGTATATGAACAAACCATCTGTTATTTATATTCCGATGCTTTTCCCAAAATTATCATGAGGCTGAAGATCTGGTCTATAGCTTTGCCTTCCCCAAAACCAGTTATAATAATACATAATACAATAATCTCACATTATTTTATTTTTCCTGCGATCTTCTAGAAAAAATAAAATTCCCCAAAACCAGTTATAATAATAGATAATGTAATAATCTCATATTATTTTATTTTTCCTACAATCTTCTAGAAAAATAAAAAATTGATATCCTTTGAATTATATCATTGCAGAGTTTCTCATAAAGATAAACTATAGAACTTCATTCAAAAAGTTAAATTAACATATGTTAATATAACATAACTAGCTGTATATCCTGGTTTCACCCGGAGAATTTCATTTTTTAAATCTATAAAATCTATAAACTGAGACTTTTATCGACTCAAACGGTCGATTTTGTAAAAACCAATGTAAAGCGAGATCAAAACGATTATAACAATAAAGAATATACCCAGAGATCGGCTGAAGTTATTAAATTTTAATATAGACAGGTGTTCGCACCTGGTGTGAAAGAACCACTGAGCGAAATTTGGAGAATTTAGGACAAACGGTATGGATTTCTATAAAGAACTAACAGAATTTCATCTTTATTTATATAGATATGTTAATATAACATAACATGTTAATATAACATAATATGTTAATATAACATAATATGTTAATATAACATAATATGTTAATATAACATAATATGTTAATATAACATATAATGTTAATATAACAGTGGAAATAATAATAGTAAAATAACTGAAAGATTTGATTTTATTTTCAGGGAGGACACATAAAAATTCACATCCATGCAGACATGCCAGTCCAGGTAGATGGTGAGCCATGGGTTCAGGCACCCTGTGACGTAGTTGTCCTCAAGTCTGCGCTGAAGGTAATATATTAATATAATATGGAAATTGTTTAATATCTGGTTTTTAAGAAAAATAAATCGGAAACACGCAAAATAATAGTAGGCACAAATTTGTTTAAAACATCATTATCTTAATGGTGGCTATTTTAAAATCAAAATATAAAGATGTTGATGCTAAACATTATCCGAAGAATAAATGATTTTAATCTTGAACATGCATTTGTTGCCTAGGATTAAATTTAATTAAAAATACTTATGCAACAATTAAAGGAAATTGCTAAAATTGATACGTTACTAGTTTATTAAGTAAGGTCAAGATATATTAAAAAGTTTATTAAAAAAAAAAAAAAATTAATTGGGTTGATATTAAATGTATATCAAATTGTGAAATAATGTTTTTTTCAAGTTTTAGATTTCATCCTTATTGACGTTTATTTTTTTATTTTCCCTCTAAATTACTAATTTAAGAAGAAAATTTATAAAATAGCACCTTAAAATTTTTCTAAATAAACCCAACTTTCAGGATAAACCAATATGAGCACATTTAGTAACTCAGTGTTTTTTTCAATTATCCTATAGAGCTAAAACTAAAACATAAATTCTTATTTGTATTATTTTTTAATCATTATTAAATATAAGACGATTCTGTACAAGATTTCTCAAGCATGTTTTTTGCGTAATGACACAATGCTTCATTCCCCAAGAGTGTTAACCTAGCATGAAAAGTTCATTGGTGAAGGGAAAATGGGAAAATTTAATCACAGTTTCCTTCATTTTTGCTTTGTTTTTCATTAATCTTATTCTATTTTTATTTTTCTTAATCTTTCTTCTATAGAAACATTTCAATTCCTCTTCACCATTTTTGACCCTGTAGTTTTTTATTTTTATTTTATTTTTCCTTGCATTATTATTTTTATATCTTTCTTGAATTTTTACACATTCATAAATTGTTTCTAAATAGGATATTTTTAGTGTTTTGGTTGCAGGTTATCAAAATGTAAACTTATCTGCCAGGTTTTTCCACTTAATTAATTTGTTGATCGCACTTCATCTTGGGTAGTATTCACATAGAGGCTAGGTGTGCTTCACCAGTATGGTCCATCAATCCAGGGTCAATTAGTGACTGATATAACAGAGTAAATAACAAATAACCTGCCTAAGCCAGACTCTAATGTGGAATTTCCAATGCTCTACTCTCCGAGCTTAACCAACCCCAATTTAAAAAAAAAATTAATTATTTAATAAAAAAAATAATTAAATGTATCCAGTTGAAATAAATTTTGATATTAAGGAGGTTGAAGACTTAGTTCAGATTAGAAACAGTATTACGTTCTCATTTGATTGATTTCATTTGTCAGTGCTAATTGAAGTTTTGAAGTGAAGTCCAAATGTTTCCCACATTTATGACCACCTGCCATGTTGTGGTAGCCGTAAGCTGACATTTAAAGCAAGGATTCTACACTTTTACACAGTCCATTTTATTTTTTTTAAATGTTTTTTATTAACCAAATGTTTTTTTGTTTTTTTTTAAAGCTTTTGGTATCTCAAGCGTCGTATACCTCTATAACAATACAAATCATTTAATTAAGGAAACAAGCAACAATTTTCAAGAGGAAAAAAGAGAATCCCCTCCTTAAAAATGAAAAATATTTGTCGTCTAATTTTTGGAATACTCAGGAATCTTCTGCTAATAAAGAAATTTAAAAAAAAATAAAATTGACTATCTAAAATTGTAAAAACATCACTTTACTTTAAGTTAAATTACAATATAGTACAGTGTACCTACTGCTTAAAGCAGATATACATATTAAACAATTATCTGGACATTGTAAATTGTTTGAAAACATTGTCAAAAATTTGAATTTACAAAACTGTTATACTTCCAATGGTCCTTTACAGTTTCGAAATGTGGTTGCTCACAGAGATGAGCAACGGCTTAGAGTTTTTGAAAATAAAGTAATGCATAGAATATTTGGACCGAACAGGGATGACTGCACCTGGTAAATATAATTGATGTGATAGCAGCGAGAGGATTGCGTGTAAGATTGTGAAACTTAGTATGGAACCAAATTCAGAGAAATAATAATAAGCGCTATTCCAAATGGAAAATGTCTGAGAGGTAGGCCTAGAAGGAGTTGGGAGCGCTGCCTTCAGGCAGATCTACCGAAATTTGGTTTCGACGGCAGTCATTGGTTGGAATTGTGTTGGGAGTGAGTGGTGATGTTGGCATAGAACCTTCAGCTTCGCTAATTCTTTTATTATTATTATTATTGTAAATTGTTCAATTGAAATAGGATCAGTGTATGCCACTAGGCCTGCGGAAAGGTTTGTAATTAAAAATATTAGTTTAAATAGTAAATTATTTATCAAAATCTTTTATTGAAACTAGGTAGAATGATCGTTATATATTTGGCGCCCCAACAGGAACTCGAAAAATGTTATAATAAATAATATTGCCATCAGCATAAGTGTTTTAGTTTTTATAATAATTTTCATTTTACTATCTTTCTTATAATATATTCAAAAACATACTGATATAAATGAAAAAGCCTTCATATTGACGTGGAAATGTACCTTGAAGGGCGTGAAAAATTATAGAACTATTGATTTTTTTTTTTTTTTTTAAGTAAGATAGGACAGGCATGGGCTACTGAACCCTAAGCAATCACTAATCTTTCTTCAAATTAATTTATTATTATAATAACCTATCCACTATATCCTATCTTATCCATTTATAAATTATTTTGAACTTATCCACGACCTATGATTTCTTCTAGAGAATAATCCTCATGTAAAATTAAAGCAACACTAAACTGTTCTTAGGTTTCAATATTGTGAAGAACAACAGGGGATAAGCTTTATGTTAGTTATTTAAAGAACATTTTGAAAGTTTTATTTATTTTTAATAATAAGTGAGTGTTTATTGGGATAGGGTGAGTGTTCAATTGAAAAAATGCCCTATTTAAAAAAGAAAGAAACACTTTGCATCTTTATGTTGCCTATACATGATTTTTTTTCTTTATGCATGGTTTGCAAGGAATAGGTTTGGCTTTTGAACATCGAGATGTAACGGGTATGCTGTGGAGCACCTATTTTCGCAAAGCACGTGGTTATACTGATATTGTTACGCTTTCCCTTTTTATGCTTTGTCCAGCTTGTTACAGAAATAATTGTTTGGCATTGATTTTTACATATAAAGTTTTACTATGATAGGCTACGATGCTGAAGAAAACAAAGATGAAGCGTCGCAACACGGAGCCCAACATCTCTAACCCAGAATTGTCTAAGAGCCATGCAACGGACTAACACCCAGCAACTGTAACATCACTATTTATTTTTCTAATCATTTCATTATTTAATTTTTTGTACATCCCAAAGTTGAGGGTGAATCGGTATCATCACACAACTTGCATAAGTTCCATTTATTCAATTTCATTTTGTAAATATAATAATAAAACAATGATTACTTTACAATTGCTCACTACCACCTAAATAAAAGTATAATATAGTAGGTTCATGAATCAAAACATTTCATAAATTTACTTTCATAACAATTATATAATTCCAAACTTATTGACATTTTCAATAACCATGGAACTTGTGATAAAATTACTGTTATGTGTTGATAACCGTTTCCTTTACTTTTTAAAAATAATTTCTTATTAGTTCATCAGTCAAAGTAATTATGAAGTTCCATAGAGGGAAAAAGAAAACCATCAATTTTATTACTTTTTTATTAAATTTTATTTGTTGATATAGAAATGGATTTATTACGAAAAAGTAAATGATCCTCAGGGATTGAAATCCAAACAAAACATGAAATATTGAATATTTAACTTATTTTTTGTAAATTCACCTCACTTTTCATTTTAAATCCATTAATATCACAAATCAATTTAAATAAAATAAAAAAATTGCTTTTCTTTTTTTTTCTCCTTGCCCTTCATACAATAAAAAACAAATTATTGTTTTGACTCTGACAGGTGCCCAATTAAGAAATTATTTTGATCATGTCATCACAATCAACCATCATCCATCATTTGTTTTATTTATTTTTTATTTCTTTCAGATTCACAAAATTTATACTGCTAACATCACTATTGTCAAAGTGTTTGGTTAATTAAAAATTAAAAAATAGAATACATATTATTTATGAGTAACATTATTGTGCACCCAAGAACATTTAGATCGATTTAACAAAAATCTATCACAGATGTATTATTTTGCAATAAATGTAGGTTCCACAACATCAAATAAATAGATAAAACCGAACGAATTTTAAAAAAATAAAGATTCGAGCAGGTTACAAAAATTATAACTTTAGAGCACACAAATCATATGGCTTGAGCTTCACAGTCAAGACATACTAAGACTAACTGGCCCAGTCACCACCTCCTTATATATAGTCGTAAAAGGAACCTTCTGGAAGGTTCGAGGTCTTCGTGGAAGAATCTTGTCCCAAACACGTGCTCTAACGGTCCGCTCCAACCGCAAGTTCGTTCCAACAAAAGGTCTGGGAATTTAACCAAATGTTTTTATTCAACGATTTAACGTTACAATATGTTTCATGTAATATAAAATTTGGAATTTTTTAAGTTTTGGGAAAGAAGGCTGAATAGTAGCTAGTATTTCCCTCCTTCAATCTAGCTTTGATTTTTTTTTTTTTTTTCCTAGTCATAGCCCCTAAATATCTAAATTTGTCTATGAGTTCAAACTTCTATCGTGTAATCGACCCTATTTCTGCAACTAACAATATATTTAGTCTAATCTGTATTTATTACTACTATACAAAATTCTTTAGAGGCTGTCATCAACATTGTCGTATTTTGTTTTATAGTTTCCGTGTCCTTCCACTAAGCTACTAAATCACTACTACTAACTATTAAATCGACGGCATAACCTATCACTTATAAACTTATAAACACGGTTATTCAGATGATATTTACCGTTAGTAACCATATATATATCTATTCCCACCTAAAAACACACCTTTTTCGGAATGTAAATCTCCCTATAAGATATTCAAGTATGATATTTGAATTTACAAAACTATTATTCTACCTATGTTCCTTTATGGATGTGAAACATTGAGGGATGAGCATCGGCTTAGGGTTTTTGAAAATATGGTACTGCGTACGAAATTGGGACCAAAGAGTGCAGTGCCAAATGGCAAACGTCTGAGGTGTAGACAGAGTGGGTGGGAGGATTGGGTTAAGACAGATCAGTCGAAATTCGTTTTGGACGACGAATGTTGAAGAGTTTAGAGAGCGATAGGTGGTGTCAGTAGTGAACCTTTGGGTTCGCTAAGCCTTTATTATTATTTTTTTAAAATCCCTATACAATGGTAAAAATGACGAAAATTTGTAAACGTTTGAAGTCCAAATATCTGAAGAAAAAATACTTAAAGGTGGTTTGACTTGTACTTATCTTTACTATTTTTACTTTACTCAACCTGTAACTTTGTCAAAATTTGAAATAAAATGAAAAAAATGAATAATTATTTTAATAAACATATTTCTGTCTGATTAAAATGTAAAATATAAAAAGTTAAAATTCAATCAAATGGAAAAGAAAAAAATGCTTACAATAACATTGCACTTTTTTGTTTTTATGTGGATCACAGTGTCGATGCATTTCAATTTTAGATGAGTCAAAACTTTTTTTTTAATTTTTTTTTTTCTGTTATCTTCGCCTCTACCCTATAGGGTCATTGACGGTATGTCCACTTATATTTTGTTGTAATACGTGATTTCTTTTAAGTATTTTGACAAAGTTTATATATTTTCCTCGTCGTCCTTTAACAATTCGTTTAGTGTTTTTTCTATTTTTAGTTTTTTCCGGACATCTTTGTATTTTGCACAGTTTATTAGAAGATGTTTCACCGCTTGGGGCGCGTTATCACATTCTTGGCATGTGGGTGCCTCAAGTCCTCGGAGAAGATATTCGTGCGTGAATTGGCAATGCCCAATTCTGACACGACATACTATGACTTCTTCCCTTCTCAAGATTCTCGTGCTTGTGGTCCACTTTTTGCAATCTATTTTTACTTCCGATAGTTTGGACTGTTCGTTCCTCCACCTCAACTCCCAAATTTTGCTTTTGTTTTTCTTCAATTGGTGTAGCCAATCCTCTTTTGTGACTTCTTTTAATGTTATCACATTCTCTGATTCTCCCAGTCTAGCTATATTTGCTGCTTGATCGGCTGCCTCATTCCCCTTTATTCCTTTGTGGGATGGTACCCAAATGAAAATTACCTTTTTTGCCATCGACTCCAGTTCCCACCATATGTTTATTATTTCTCGAATAAGAGAGTTACTGGGGTTCTGATTGTTGATCGCCGCTAAGACGCTTAGGGAGTCTGTAGTGCTAGCTGATCTGTTTATTTCTGATTCTGCAATCCTATTCAGGGCATTCATAATTCCTGTAGCCTCTCTGGTGAAGATAGAGAGTGCCCCAGGTAGGTTATACAAGAATCGATTTTGGGTAGTGTAAACTGCCTACACTGTTTTCTAATTTGGAGGCGTCAGTGTATACAACTTTAAATTCACTGTATTTCTCTAGGAGCTGGAGAAATGACTTTTGGATAATTTAAGGGCATTCCTTTGAGCATTGTTTCATTGATTTATCAATAATTGGTCTCTTTTTTCCCACCCTGGTATTTTTAAATTTGGTATTGGTCTAATGTTCAGATCTACGTTTGCATTTTGCATAAAGTTGTTAATAATTTCTTTGAAAATGTTGCCTCTAATATTTCTAAGTCGTAGCGTTTCTAATTCTTCGTCAAATAGGATCCGATTTAAGGGGTGTTGGGGATTCGTTTTCAATTTTGAGATATACTTCAATGAAAGATCTTCTCTTCGCATGTATAGGGATGGTTCTCCTGACTCAGCATATAAACTTTCAGCTGGTGAAGTTCGGTAAGCTCCTGTACATATTCTTAGAGCTGAATTGTGTATGGAATCCAACATCTTTAATGCTGTTTTTTTCGCAGTACCATATATCGGAACACTATACTCATTTTGCTTTTTATGATGCTGTTGTATAGCTTTAGTAGAGTACTTCTGTCTGCACCCCATTTTGAGTGTGAGATACATTTTAGGATTCCTATTCTTTTTATGCACTCTTATTTCACGTATTTATAGGTTGAATCAAAGAAATTCTTTTATCTAATACCATACCCAGGTAAACATATTTTTCGACGTACTCGATATTTGATCCTTCTAACATGATATAGGGGTTATGTTGGCAGGTCTTTTTTCGGCAAAAATGCATGCATTTTGTTTTGGATGTTGAAAGTTTGGCTTCGTTCACCCAAATCGCTACTTTATTAATCGCGTCTTGTAGTTTCCATTGTACGAATGTTAGGGACTTACTTCGACATAATATGGCAATGTCATCAGCGAATAGGAAGCATTTAACAGGGTTCTTGATATTTGTCATGATTCCATTGATCGCTATAAGGAATAAGGTCGCACTGAGGGGTGATCCCTGCGGGGTACCATTTTCTAAGACGAAATCTGGAGATAATGCATCTGCTACTCGTACACAAAATTTCTTTTCAGTTAGAAATTTTTTTAAATATACCCACATGTTTTATTCCCAATTCCTCTAGAATTCTTAAAACGCGCTCTCTTACCATTCTGTCGTAAGAGAAGAGAGTTCTGTTTTTTAATTTGTTTAACTTTATTTAGAACGTTTCTTTTTATTTATTTTTTTTTATTTTTATTTTTTATTTTTAATAAAACAGAATTTTATGACTTTTTCCTTATATGCAAAAGCAAAATGCCTGAAGCATAAAGTAGATCTCTTTATCCTTTTTAAATGACATTCTGTTCCTTTTTAAGCCATACAATGACATAATTTCCTGAATTATCTGCTCGAATTATTTTTAGATTTAGATTTAGCATGACCAATCATTCCTTTAAGCAGCCTGAGTCTAATATGAGGTAGCACTGTTATATTGCCGAAAACATGCTTATAATTATAATTCAAGTTCTATTACAAAAAAAAAAAAAGTAGTTGATAATTGAGATATTTTCAGTTATAATCATAACAGATTTAGGTAAATATGGAATAGAATCAATAATTACATTAAATTTACTGATAAACCGTTCAAATTTGCTACAAAATCAGTGACTTGTAAATGCTTGAACTTCTCTATTATTAAAATTAGGTCTTGTTATAATGTATTTTTATTTTTTATATATGTCATTAAAGCAATCCTGCATTTTTAATTTCACTTACCTATATATGATATATATAGTAAGGGAAAGTATTGCGATCGTAAACAATTTCCACTTCTGGTTTTCAACGGAAAAACACATTTTGGGGTCCCCTGAGTCCAAATAATCAAGTCCCACGAAATGGTCTGTGTGTGTGTGTCATGGGCGGATCCCGCCGATCGTAAAGGGGGGGACTGCAGTCCTAAAGGGGGGGCTGCAGCCCCACAGCCCTTCATTTGGATCTGCTAATCAGCTTTTTTACCTTTATGTTCCTTTCCCACAACTAAAATTCTATTTGTTCTGCACATTATTTGTTCTTTAACTTGCTTCCTTACAATAAGGAAAGTCAAATTCTATCTTTAAATGACGAAAAATTTTCCAAAGGGAGGGGCTGCAGCCCCCACAGCCCCCCCCCCTGGATCCTCCAATGGTGTGTGTAAACAGACTAGCTCAAAAACTATAAACCGCGCAAACCTGAAATTGGGTATTTAGTCTATGTATATACCCGCGATTGGACAGCGAAAAATTCATCAAAATTGGTCAAAGGTAGGGGGTACTTTATTTAATAACTTTTTAGGTTTTTTTTCGATTTTCTCAAAAACGGCTTTAACGAATTTGATTAAACTTAGTATTTGGTGTATTAATATACCTGAGATATGACTGTGAAATTTTCATCAAAATTGATCAACCGCAGGGGGCACTTTACTTAATAAATTTTGTATCATTTTCAGGTGTTTTTTTTATTTACTCAAAAACGGCTTTAACAATTTTGATCAAACTGGGTATTTGATGTATGAATATGCCCGAAATATGACTGTAAAAATTTCATCAAAATTGATCAACTGGAGAGGGGACTTTACTTAATAAATTTTGTATCATTTCAGGTGTTTTCTTATTTACTCAAAAACGGCTTTAACAATTTTAGAATTATAAAATCAGACAACTTAGAGTATTATGCTTGTATTACCCAATTATCACAAGCAAAAAATTTTACTTAATAATAAAAGAAATTAGTGTTTTTTATAGAGCAAATGAAAACAAAAACAAAGTCGGTTAATAAAAATGTGTGCAATTAAAAAAATTCAATAATTTCTAATCTAAGGAAGTTGGTAAGTGAAAGTTGTGTGTTGCGCACACGCATCAGATTTTTTTTTAATACTTTAATGTTATCACATGTTGGTTATTCAATAACTAAAGTTAAATAAAAAATTTCAGTCATGGGGATTTATTACATTAAACTCTATAACCAGCATATTACTTTTTTTTTTTTTCTTCCCTATCTCACCTTTTTTGGGTATACTTGATTTTTCCTTGGCCTGGGGAAAAAAAGAGAGATTTAATACTCCTGGTTCTTGGACTGCTGAAATGAAATTCCTAATAAGAATAGTCGGGAAGACTAGGAGGGACCGGGTTCGCAACGAACGAATACGCCAGGAACTTGGGGTCGCCCCATTAAAAGAGGTTCTGCAAATCCGCCAACTGAAGTGGTTTGGTCATGTGATAAGGATGGAGGAACATAGAGACCCACTAGGCAGAAGACCTCGAGGACGCCCAAGAATGTCTTACGTGGAGTACATTGATAGACTGTGCAGAGGAAGAGGCAAGGATCTCCGTCGAGCCAGGAATTTAGCAGAAAATAGAGAAGAGTGGAGTTCGCGGCTGCTCACCCCCTTACGCTGAAGGCACAAAAGGGAGAAGCTAAAGAAGAAGAAGAAGAAGGTTCTTGGACTTGATCTCACTAGCGTCAGATTATGCTGGACAACAAAATTTAACTTATTGTAGGTAGGTTAAATGATGGTCAGGATTTTCAGTTACAATGATATTTATTATGGTAAGCCAACGTTTCGATCCAACTTGTGGATCTTCATCTGGGCTAAAAGAAAACAAATATATGAGTATCTATGCTAGAGGGTGACAATAAATGGATACATTACAGAACTGATAATAATATAAAAGATGGTGTATACATAAATATTAAAATAAGAGGCTGGTTAACAAGATAAAATAGAATCTGATATTTACCTACTGAGTCCAGGTGGATACTAAGACTAAAGGTAAAAATAAGGTGAGAGGTAGTGGTAGGGGGTTAGTTTGCCGACTTCAAAGGTTTATGGCGGGGAAATCCAACGCTTTTGAAGTGAAGGCACATGACAACTGAGTGAACAAAAATATTTAAAAACTAACAAAATATATGGTACTATATACAAATAGTTGTGTCTGGACTGAATAATAACATAAAAATGAGATAATACATAATGTAACAATGCATACAAATTTGGAAAATATACAGAAAGAAGCATACAATACAAAAAATAATAATAGTACAAGAGGAACAGAGATAATTGCAGGTACCTATGAAATCAAAACTAGGATTAGAGGATGCGGAAGATGTTAGAATAGGTGGATGAAATTATCTCTTTATACCACTACCTCTCACCTTATTTTTACCTTTAGTCTTAGTATCCACCTGGACTCAGTAGGTAAATATCAGATTTTATTTTATCTTGTTAACCAGCCTCTTATTTTAATATTTATGTATACACCACCTTTTATATTATTATCAGTTCTGTAATGTATCCATTTACTGTCACCCTCTAGCATAGATACTCACATATTTGTTTTCTTTTAGCCCTGATGAAGATCCACAAGTTGGATCGAAACGTTGGCTTACCATAATAAATATCATTGTATCTGAAAATCCTGACCATCATTTAACCTATCGTAACTGAAGAACAGTTGACCATCACTCATCTCTACTTTTAACTTATTGTCTGTTAAATGCATTACAATGGCTGTTTCTTTAAGAATTTGGTGCTCAGATTGCATATTTAAAAAGCATTTTAATCTCAGAGGCAAGGATTTTGTGTAATTTCAAAATAAAAAATAATATATTCTTAAAACAAGCAATTTTATTTAATCAGCTTTCTTACCATAAGTTAAATCAATATGTAGCCTTAGATGATTTCCTGCTGCATTTTGAAGATGCTAAGAGGTTCTGTTTGGACTAAATTAATAGAGGCAGCTAATTAGGTCGGTTCACAGATGTAGACTGATGAGAGGAGTCCAGAGGGGACTCAGGTCAGGACCTGTGCCTGATAAAAATTGTTGGCTAAAGATGCTTTAAGAGTTCTGACAACTTGTTTGTTATCTCTATTGCATCCAATATTATCGTGCATTGGTGGTTTGCCTTATTTAGACCAAATAAATAGAATATATTATTCAAGACATGTTCATAGCTATGACATATCACTTCTTTTTTTTCAAAATTTAAAATTACAAAAAATCTGAGCTCCATGGACAACTTTGATGGTCACATTTGGAATTACCATAGCAAAATACATATGGGACAGCCACATTTACCCATTTAACAAAAATACTATTGACCAGTGTTATCAGCGTTACTTTACTTTAACGCTTATTGCAAACACTGCTCAGCAACTTCTTCTACTGCTATTTAATACTGATTATTTCAGTTAATCAAGATTATATTTTAATGATTGATCTATATAAATAAAGATGAAATTCTGTTTGTTTGTTTGTTCTTTATAGAAATCCATACCATTTGTCCTAAATTCTCCAAATTTCGCTCAGTGGTTCTTTCAGACCAGGTGCCAACACCTGTCCATACTAAAATTGCATAACTTCATCCGATCTTCAGCTGATATTCTTTATTGTTATAAAAATCATAATGATCTCACTTTACAATGTTTTTTTATGAAATCGACATTTTTCTTTAGAAAAATGAAATTCCCCGTGTGAAACCGGGATATACAGCTATAATCTATGTATATAAAGATGAAATTCTGTTTGTTCTTTATAGAAATCCATACCGTTTGTCCTAAATTCTCCAAATTTCGCTCAGTGGTTCTTTCATACCAGGTGCCCTACACCTGTCCACATTAAAATTGCATAACTTCAGCCAATCTCTGGGTATATTATTTAAGGTTATAAAAATCGTTTTGATCTTGCTTTACATTGGTTTTTACGAAATTGACCGTTTGAGTCGATAAAAGTCTCAGTTTATAGATTTTATAGATTTAAAAAATGAAATTTTCCGGGTGAAACCGGTGTATACAGCTAGTATATTGATATTAAGAGTAATATTTTTGTTTCTACATCCCCTCCCATTTTAAACACAAAAGTTCCTTCTTATTATGTTAAAATTGGCTCTTTAAGTCATACTTCAATATAGGATTTAGCAGCAGGCTCTATTTTGCCAGATAGGACCACTATAGCCATATTTTGGGAATTATTTCTTAAGACTTCCTTCAAAAAATGATTTTTACAGCCCTAACTAATTTAAAGAGGGTTAATGACCTTGTGATCTTAAGGATCAGCCATTCCTATTAATTTGAAATGCAAAACATTATCCATGAAAGTAATAATATGGAGATAATTCTAACTGCATAGTTACCCTTTTTTTGAATCATCAGTGTTGGAAATTCATTTCCAAAACTTTTGTTAACTCTTTTATTTAAAATTATTAATATAAATAATATACGATTAATGCCGCCTTTTAATTATACTGAACAACCTGACTTATCATCAATCTCTTCTGTTCCAGGCAACTATGCTGAAGAAGATGAAAGGGAAGATGAAGAGGCGGAACACTGAACCGTTCATGCAGCAGGGGGCAGTCGGCCAAGGTGCTGCAGCACTCAGCATCCCAGTCGTCACCGAGTCGACAGACAACGTCAACCATAACAACGAGTTCTAGCTAAAACCTGCTTCCTTCCTTCAATCCACGCCCAAATCATATATTGATCCTTCAATATACATATTGTCGATTATATATATGTATATAACTTGAGACCTCTGTGAACAGATGCTTGTTATATTCTGTTTTGATTTTCAGTTCGGTTTCCTTCCCTTTCCTTTCATTATAACTTCATGGGTGTAATCTTATTAAAATTAATAATAATGTTAATTAAAATAATACTAATATAGAAGAATATTGTAAACTGTAATGTATTTATTACGATAAAGTATGGTAATTTTTTACCAAAAAAAAAAAAAAAAGCACAATTTAATTCTACTATTATTAAATCTATAATGAAGTATTTTGATTGAGGAATCAAGTCAGGAGTATGATGAAAATTATTGACAATGTTGTAGGTCATACAATGTGTTTTGAAAATGTACCTAATGCAACTTTTTTACATTCTTTAAAATATTACAAAAACTTTACAGAGTAGAAAATGTATTAACTGTAACACAGAAAGGAAAATGTGTTTTGTTAACGTAGATGCTAATTCTATATTGTTTTTTTTTTTAAATATATATATGTGTACATATATGCATAAAATGTAAATATATTTACACATATATTATATATGAAATCTAACCTTTCAGAGTTTAGAAAGCAAATATAAATTTTTTAAATAAACATGTCTCATCTTATGGTGTAGCTGTTTGTAATTATAAACAAAATTATAGCAAAAATGTAAGAAAGTGAAGAGAAAATAATGTTGTTAGTCATCACTTGAGAAAAAACATGGAAATAAATCTATACCTCATTGTTCAACAACAATTTATTCTAGTCATGTTAATGAACGTTCAAGTTTGTGATTTTTTATATATTGTTTTTTGTCTATATTTTAGTATATATTTTAGATGATACATATATATATATTTTTTATAGCTTTTGATTAGATTATATTGTTCTCATTCTTGAAAGACATTATCATTTTTGACTCAAGTTTGTTTTCATAAATTTTGTTGTGTACTTTAATTGAGATTCGTGATTTAAAATTTAAAAAAAAAAAATTAAAAATGACAAAAATTTATAACGTGTCGGATATAGGAGTTATAATTACATTTAAGAATGAACGTTAAATAAAAGATTCATAAGAGAAAAAGCCGAATCATATCTAAAACGAGCAGAAATGTCCTTGACAGGTTAATAATAATAATATTAATAATAATAATTTAAACGCTTTTTATTCTTGTAGGGACAATTGTGCTTGTTTCAGAAATATTTCGGAGGTCCAGCGCTCCTTCTGTGGTTACAGGTCGGGAAAAAAAAAGGTCGAAGAATCGATGTTACTCTTGAGCGTGAAGAAATTAAAAAGTCTTGATGGTATATTGGAGATGATGGGAAGCGTTATGTAATGATTAATAAAAATGAGATTTTTGGAAGGTTTGCTGAGTTATGAAGAAGTATGGAGCTCCCGGATTGGCCACACAGGGCCTGGCAGAGTCGGATATAGAAGTAGATGTTACCCGCTATGAATCCAGCCTTGTCCCCCGCCCAAACCGGAAATGGGAGCGGGACATGTTTAGAAAACGCGACCAACGTGTATGGGGCTCAGCTCGCCACAGCCAGCAATATTTCCGGGGCACAGCTGTGGTGGGCACACACGTCATTCGCGTTTTATGCATCTCTATAATTCTATTTTTATCGCTTTAGTATCACTATTGTATTTAAAGTATATATAAAAAAAATAAATATATATATATATATATAAATATATGAAATTAATCGGTTATTAAGAAAAAAATATAATTTAAAAAAAAATTAATATAAAAAAGCTCTGTACAATCTTTTCTCCAGAAAAGTTAACCATTCCATTGCTGTTAAATTAAGAGAGATTTAAAATATTAAACAGATATGAAACATTAGAGAAAAGTTGTTAGCAAGGAACTCCACAAAAAACTTCCCGAAAGCACTCAGTGTGTCATTCTCACACACCTGACAAAAATGAGTTCCATTGCGATACGTACATGTTTAAGTACATTGTAACCCTTAATCTCTGAACTTATTATATATGTATATTATGTCATGTTGGTAAATAGACATGTGAGTATATAGAAAGGTATTAAATGTCTCTTCAATGCACACAAGACATATTTTGTCCTCATCCCACCAATCCTTTTGTCCTAGCTGAGCCTTAAGTTAGTTTTAAACAAAATTGCATTAGCTTTTTCATTATTCAGAAAAAAAATAAATAAAACAGAAATGATTGGGAAATTCTTATTAATACAGTCAAATCTCTATGTATCGAACTTTTATTTAGGCTTGTTATGAGAATTTAACAATTGCACTCTACCATCCACCCAAAATATGTCAGGATCTCCTTCCATTATATTTAAATAAGCTATGATAATGAATAATTGTCATTTTATACATTCAGTACATCGTAAGTAGTTTCTGGGTCCAAGCTGTATCAGGCGGAGATTTGACAGAGATTACGCTCAACTGTTAATGTTTTGATCGCTTCATTAATTTTGTTAAGTAAGATTATGCCTTTCTAGATGATGGTTGGTCTCCTGTCCCAAGATTAGAAAAGTTAAAAAGAAATTATTTTATTTTTAAAAAGTAATAATACACTGGAGCTTTAGTTTCTATACCCAAAAACCTCTATGGGACCACCACTTTTTATTATAGAATGACTAACACCATATATTGAAATTCTCTATAAAAAAAAAGTCAATTTTCATAAAATGTATAAATTAAAAAAAGGCACCTAGTTTGTATTCTTTCTTTTGCTAATCCTATCATTTTTGTGGCTAATCGGATAGAGGTATCTTTAACAAGTATCAGACATTGCACAGGCTTGGGACTGCCATTTTACATACCATCTGAAGGACTTTTTATTCTATTTGAAAAATCCTGGGCCACGTACCAGTCTGCCAACTCGTGACGTCGAGCATTTAAGTCGGCTAAGCTAACAACTATACCATTTTTGACCTCCCCTTTACAAGAATGAGTTACAGAGAATAAAAATTATGTTTTACCTTCTTTGTTTTTTTTATAGGATAAATTATAATACTTAAATTGGGAATGAGATGCTTTGGTTTTTTCGATATACAGAGGTTAGAGTTTATAATTATTTTTGGAGAATTTATTGTTATAAAACTATTTTAATAGATCTACCTGAGTAAACCAAACTTATTCGAGGAAGACTTTGAAATCTACCTCAAAGTTTTGAATATTATAAGAAATATTCTGCAAAGAATAGAATATGCAATTACTGTCAACTGGGGTAAATTCATTGGTAGATAGAACAAAGAAAGATTTTATGTATTGTAAACAAAGAAAGTAGTATTTCCTGATTTATTACAACGGCCAACAGTTGATAATAAATATGTTAAATTTTTATTTGAAGAAAAAAGGAATTGAACCATGGTATCTGCATATCTGGTTGGTTAATTTAAAAGCACTGTAATGGTGATATAGTCATCTGGATTCCAAAAGCCATAGCCATTGCCAATTAGTTCTCCTCAGATAAAAGTTATTTAATAATTATTTTAAAAAAATACTAACTATCAATATATAATAAATATCTTAAATCACTCTTCTTTGACTAGAATCAATACATGAAAATTATTTTTCATTTGTTGCGCAAAGTTACTCCAACATTGGTCGAAGGAAAAAAAAAATTAATGGTAAGTAAAATTGAATAGATTATTCAAGAGATAAAAATTCTTTCATAGCCCCAATAAAAGAAAATTTATCGGAATCATTTAATAATATTAATGATTATTCAATTTTTTTTGGAAAGAAGTTTTTTTATAATATAGAGATTTTTTTTTAATCTTATAATCAAATATAATATATAATAAATAAGTTTTAAATATTTAAACCAATAATAATAATAATTTAAAAATAGCCAATTGAAATCGAAAACTTGTAACAAAAAAAAGTTAAGCTGACTTTATAACTTACTAGCTAGGGTGCCCGGCTTCGCTCCGGTAGTTGTGTGGTAGTTTTAATAACAGAAAAAAACTTTAAAATTAAAGGAAATATAGAACAAAATTAACACTTTCTTGAAACTTTTAACATGTTATCAATATTAAGATTCGAGATCTGCAGAGTCTGCCCAAATAAGGATATACCTATATACTTTATAGGGGGGTACCCTATATACTTTATAGGGGGTTGAAAATGTGAATGAACAAATAACTTTGCTGCAACTTTGTCGAGTATTGCAACGTTTTTTATGGTTTCTGTGATTCTGAATCTTATAAGCCCATTCCAAGCAGTCAGCAGATAATAAGTCATTAGATTATAGTTGAAAAATCTATTAGTTAAAAAAACTATATTTCGAGTACAACTTTAGCGCCGACTACTGTGATGGTCCTATTAGATTCAGAAGTTTATAAACTACCGAAGATTCATAGAAACTTTTTTTTTAAAGACCTTTCTTTCAGTTCAACCTTCCTTAAGATATCCCCCTCCCCCGTAATTTGGACGAACTCTGCACCTACTATTACAAAGTTAAAACCAAAATATCATGAGGGCACAATTTTTTCATCATATTTCTTTTTATCCTGAACTATGAGGGGTGATAAAATCTTATTGAAAAAGTGCTGTAATTGGAGTTAGTCATTTTGTCAACTGGAATGCTCAACGTACATAGAATTAAAACCATTTTTCATAATTACATACAATAAGAACACTTCAAGCTTTTTATTTCCGATTTATAATCAGTTCATTCAGCTCTTCTTTTACTTTCACTTACCTATATATGAAATATATAGTAAGTGGAAGTATTGCGATCGTGAAAAATTTCGACTTCCGGTTTTCAACGGAAATACACGTTTTGGGGTCCCCTGAGTCCAAATAACCAAGTCCCGCGAAATAGTGTGTGTGTGTGTGTGTGTGTGTGTGTGTGTGTGTGTGTGTGTGTGTGTGTGTGTGTGTGTGTGTGTGTGTGTGTGAACAGACTAGCTCAAAAACTATAAACTGTGCGAACCTGAAATTGGGTATTTAGTGTCTGTATATGCCCGCGATGTGACAGCAAAAATTTCATCAAAATTGTTCAAAGGGAGGGGGTACTTTATTTAATAACTTTTGAAGTTTTTTTCGATTTTCTCAAAAACAGCTCTAACGATTTTGATTAAACTGAGTATTTAATGTATTAATATGCCCGAGATATGACTGTAAAAATTTCATCAAAATTGATCAACCGGAGGGGGGACTTTACTGAATAAATTTTGTATCATTTTCACGGATTTTTTTATTTACTCAAAAACGGTTTCAACGATTTTGATCAAACTGGGTATTTGATGTATGTATATGCTAAAGATGTGATACCCAACATTTCATCAAAATTGATCAACCGGAAGGGGCACTTTACTGAATAAATTTTGTATCATTTTCACGAGTTTTTTTATTTACTCAAAAACGGTTTTAACGATTGTGATTAAACTGGGTATTTGATGTATGTATATGCCAAAGATGTAACACCCAACATTACATCAAAATTGGTCAAACGGAAGGGGCACTTTACTGAATAAATTTTGTATCATTTTCACGAGTTTTTCTCTATTTACTCAAAAACGGTTTTAAGGATTTTGATCAAACTGGGTATTTGATGTATGTATATGCCAAAGATGTGACACCCAACATTTCATCAAAATTGGTCAAACGGAGGGGGCACTTTATTTCATATTTTTTTTCCAATTTTTACCTTTTTTTCGATGATCTCAAAAACGGCTTTAATGATTTTTATCAAATTCGTCGAGTTTAATGAAAATTAGGTGTTCTTTAATATCAGGTAAGCTTTATCATTATTAAAATTTTCTGAGGGGGCTTAAATGGGGTAGGGGCATTTTTTGTTTCCTACAATGTACCTTTGTTTTTGTTTATATGGAGAAATTAACTGTCTCTCGTTACGCCTAAAAATGAGAGTAAAGTCCCCCCTCCGGTGGATCAATTTTGATGAAATTTTTACAGTCATATCTCGGGCATATTAATACATCAAATACTCAGTTTAATCAAAATCGTTAGAGCCGTTTTTGAGAAAATCGAAAAAAACTTCAAAAGTTATTAAAAATGAGAAATGGCTAAATATGAGCTATGATAAAAATAAAGAAAACATATAGAGAAGAAAAAAAGGAAAATATTAATAATATAAAGTCAACTCAAAAACTTTTTGAGCCCACGCATGCGGAGAATGCCTTTAATGACAGACCATTGTTCATGATTAAAGCCTTTCTGTTCATTTGAGAAGTGGCAATTAACAAAACGCATTAATTTCTAATCTAAGTAAGTTGGTAAGTGAAAGTTGTGTGTTGCGAGCACGCACCAGATTTTTTTGTTTTATGTCTGTTTTTATTCGCTCACTGTACAACTAAAAAATGTTTACTCATATTGCATTAAATTTACTTAAGTATATGTTATATATTGATTAAATGTAATGTGTTACTCAATTAACCTTCTTATGAGAAAATTAATTTTGTAAGGTATCCAGTCGGTTTTCTAATTAATTGCAGAGATTTAAAATCATTATTTTATTTTGAAAGAAAAGGTGAAACTAATTAGTTTCGCTTGATTTTTTAGTAATTTAAAAAGAACAGCTGAAAAAATAAATTCCTAACCATTACAAACCGAACAGAATGAATGAACAATAAACATTGAGTGAAACACGCTAGCGCTTTCTGGTAGTCTGAAGCTCGAACTAAATTTTTCATTCATTTAGGGTCTGGCCACACATGTCCGCACCGTATCCGCACCGTAGCAATAATACAGGTTATGTTCAGAATATTTTTAATTTAACTTACATATTACCTTTAGTTATGCCTAAAGGTCAGGCCACACATGTCATACACAGGCCACTTTAGGCATAACTAAAGGTAATATGTAAGTTAAATTAAAAATATTCTCAACATAACCTATATTATTACTACGGTGCGGACATGTGTGGCCAGACCTTAACTCGTATGTCATTCTCAGGTAGGCTAATTACATGGTGCGAGAGGCTTAAAATTCCAGTCCTTTTCTCTTCAATTTTACACCCGTAAGAGAAAAACGGAAACCTTCTCCGTTAGGGGTTCTATAGCAACACGCTGACATAACTTTCTTAAACGTACTTTGAGTCGTTTTTGAGCCTTATCGGCACGCACATTGTACACTTTGCTTTATAATATATATATTGATTAACAATAATAAAAATTGATTCATTAAAGAACCATATTTGGTTCACAAATATTTATATAGTTATTTCCATTTTATTATAAAGTGCAATTTAATATGCAATAGCTCTGAAACGCTACATTAATAAAAGAAAAGACAATTTTTGAAAAAATTAGGTCTATTTATAATTCAATTAAAAATTATATAAATATAATTTAAAGTATGAATATTAAATTCTGAACGATGTACTTTTATGCATTAGATGGATTATCACCTATAAACTTATTCGTACTTAAAACTGGATATTTTTTAACTAAAAAATATAATTTTTATTTGATCTTTTAGCTTGACCCAAAAGAACTCATTAATGCTTCAACTAGTAGTGATGCAATAGAACCTGTACCACTACAACCCATAAAGGGTCTTGGGTGCAGTACTATGTAAGGAAGAGTACTGTTTCTTGGTCAGCGGTCGTGCAAGGAGGTGATTTGACCGTGATCACGCTCAACCGCCAGGTTCTTTCCCCTTAATTTTTCAATTAAGGGTACCCACTTTATAGAGGCTGGGTTAGCCCCAGGAGGGTCTCTCGGCCCACGAGAGTGATGCAATACTACTGACTAAAATGAACAACTTTTGAAAAAAAAAAATTACTTAACATTCTGTTTAATTTAATAAATAAATCAAATGAAAATATTTAGAGGACCATAAAATGTGAAGCTATAGCATGGTTACAGAAGAAATCAGATTTGAATAAAATAAAAAAATATTTGGTTAAAAAATAAGTTTTTTTCTGTAGAATTAAACACATAAATTATTAAAATTATAAATTATATAACTATTAATTGAATATAAAACACAAAATGAGTATGGCTTCAACAAAGAGCAGCAAGACATTAGGAATATGAAACTTTGCGAACTAATGTGAAATAAAATAATGATATGTAATAATAAATCACGGCTGGTTTTCCCAACTAATTTAATCAATAAATCTCTTTCATATAAAGGTAGCGGAATAAATTTCGCTTTGGTATTTCTTTAGCAAAAAAAGTATAAAAATAATTTATCGAAGTTATTCTATTTTTTTTTCTACTGGTGCACAATGGTGCGCTTGGGTCCATTGTGCACCTAATTTTGCCTGAGTTCTAAATTGCTATAGTTAGGGCATCAGTGAATTTGAGCAGACTTGTCAGATTAACTAGATCTTTTAAGCTTGGGTCAGGTATATTTACCTTGCCAAAGATTCTGAATCTTAGTCTTGGAAGTTATTCGCACCAGCTTATAATATGGTAAGCTGTTTCATCCTCCATGCCGCAGAATCTGCAGACGGGTGAGTCTGCAAGCTTGAGTTTATGCGTTTATTAAGCTTACAGTGTCCCGTGTAGATCGCTGTAATTCTTTTAAGTGCTTTCCTGTCTAAGTTCAGTAGAGTTTCACTTCTTTTGACAGAGTAGCTTTTTAAGAAGAGATTGGAGTGATGCTGTGTTTTATCATTCCAATTTTGCTTTTTAATTGCACCATAATCACTTTCCCCGAATTTTCTTTTAGAACAGCTTAAGCTTATGCCAATTACTGGTTCTGAGGTTATGGATTTTTTGGCTGAACCTTTCCTTGCTAGGTCGTCAGCTTTTTCATTTCCCTGTATGCCAGAATGTCCAGGCACCAATTCCACTCAAACTCTGTTGCTTTTAGGTAGTTTGTTGAGCGAAGTATAGCAAGCTTTGACAATCAATGATTTTTTATTGCTCCAATAGCTGCTTGGCTGTCAGTAAAGATGGTTATTTTTTTATTAGTTCTCTTTTCAGTCAGCAGCTCTGAAGCACACTGGTAAATTGTTAGCACTTCTGATTGGAAGACTGTAGTATATTTTCCCAGTGAGATGGATATGCCTTCTTTAGGTTTATCGCCTCTCCAGATTCCCGCACCAGATCCTGTCTTGGTGAGCAAGCCATCCGTATAGCAGTTGATTCCTTTATGTTGTTTGTGTGGTTTCAACTTTTTTATTTTTTTGTTTGGTAGTTAATTTCCAGGAATTAACGAATTTGTTGGTCAGAATGCATGGATAACACTCGATCTCCTTCGATCTTCCCAGTATCCTTCTCCAGAGTTGATTTTGGGTGAGTTTTGCTTTGCAATCCTATATAAGGATTTCATGGCTTGGACCTCCACTATCCTCTATCTGCAGCGGTGCTAGATTTAGCATCACTTCCATTGTAGTTGTTGGAGTGCTTTTCATTGCTCTTGTTATCATGAGGGATGCTAGCCTCTGTAGTTTGCTTAATAGGGTGTTTTTTTCATTCCAATACCTGCTTTGTGGCACCAGAGCAGGACTGAATATAGAATCATTGGTCTTATTGCAGTTATGTACAGCCAATAGACCATTTTTGGTTTTAGTCCTCATTTTCTACCTATTGCTCTTTTACAGGCTCATAGGCATTTTAAGGATTTATTGGTCATTGTTTCAACGTGTTTAGACCAATTTAATTTGTGGTCCAGTATTAAACCCAGATGCTTGACTTCTTTAGATGGTGTAAGCTGGTGTCCATTTATTTTTGACAGTTTGATATCTATTTTTTTCTTTAATGTAAATCTATTTGTTTTAATAAAGACATATTTTTGTGAAAGATAGATAAAAAGTTTATTCCGCTTCTCGGATTAGCTTACTTAGTTTTAAATGACCTGTTGAGAATTTGTTTGTTCCTAGCAGAAGTCGAAAACCCCGATATAATAAAACTAATTTTAACCAAAATGTCGCGATGGGAGTTAGCTAATGTCACTGTTACGTCAAAATAGACCACACCCAGAAGTGACACAGCAGTAGTTCTATTATTATAAATATTTTTTAATATTGTCAATCATGAGTATAGAAACTATGTAATAAATACAAGTGGATTACTGTTAAGAAAGTTAAACTTGTGTTTCAAAACTAGTTCCCTCTACCTCTTTGGAAAGGCCGTGAAACCTTAGTATGTAGCGCCAAAATTTGTTGACAAATAGTTTTAAGTTTTAAGTTAGTTTATCATTTTAAAATGGAAGAAGACGAATTATTAAACAGTTTATTAGAAAATGAGCTTGATACTGACCAAGAAGTGCCCGTTAAACCAGCTGTTGAAATGGAGGTGGATTTGAGAGAAGAACCAGGTAGTACAGAAGAAAGTGATCTTAATATTTCCAATCCTGAACCAGATATTTCCAAAGATGAAGAAGCTTCAGAAAAAATTGCAGATAAGAAGCCAGAGAAAACGAGTAACAAAAGAGAAGAATCTACAAGGTATCGCCCATTACATCTCCCCCTTGCCAGAGTCAAACAGATTATTAAAATGGACCCTGATGTGCATATGGCAGGATCTGAAGCTGTTTTCTTGATAGCCAAGGCAACTGTAAGTTTTTATTTTGAAGTATATATTCCTCACTACAATTTTTTGTTTATTCTGAAATGGATGTGTGGCCTTTACAGGAACTATTTATAGAACTTCTAAGTAAAGATGCTTATGCATTCACAACTTCCGCAAAGAAAAAAACTATCCAGAAGAAAGATGTGGATTCTGCTATCACGAATGCTGATGCACTTGTTTTCTTAGATGGGGCCTTGGATTTCTGATTAGTTATATTGTTTTAAATATGTACATATGTAAAATAAAATGTTTATTGTTTTTTATCGCTTTAATTAGTATTTTAAATATTTATCATTCTCCTTGAAATGTAGATGGTTTTTGAAGTATAAGTCTGTGAATCTCATGACAGGTGCATCATGATTACATTTGATGAAATACCAAAAATTGTGGGCTGCTGTCAACCATATTTATGGATATTTATGATCAAGAGATTGATTAACCAACGAATGTCCATCTTCATTTGAAGTTGAAGTTTTATAAGAGGAAGGTCTATCATGTACTCCGTCATGTACTTTCAGGGAGTCTGCTACTTTTGGATTTTATGTCTATTGAGAACAATGAAATGTTGGTTTGTCAAGAAAAAAGATCATCTTGTTCTAGTGAACTACTTTAAATATTGTATTATTTTGATTCCTTATGCATTTTTGAAAAAATTGGGTACTAGTTCCCATATGTTACTTCTGGTCATGGCCATTATGGCTCCATTTATTGTAGTCCTGATTTCTAATGTAAAGGACTCTTACTTTGTGTTTTTTTTATCTCTTTTGAGCAAACTGAGTTGAAAGTTGGGATCTAATGTGGCCAATCAAGACCCTTTTTAACTGAAAAGGTCGCGATGGGAGTTCTCTTACAGTCTATTAACATCTCAAAATATGCTACGCCCAAAAGTAACAAAGGGAAAGCAGCTTTAACTATAATAGTATTTTTTTCAGTTGTTACTTCTGGTCATGGCCATTATGGCTCCATTTATTGTAGTCCTGATTTCTAATGTAAAGGACTCTTAGTTTTTTTTTTTTTTTTATCTCTTTTGAGCAAACAGAGTTGAAAGTTGGGATCTAATGTGGCTGATCATGACCCTTTTTAACTGAAAAGGTCGCAATGGGAGTTCTCTTACAGTCTCTTGACATCTCAAAATATGCTAGGCCCAAAAGTAACAAAGGGGAAGCAGCTTTATCTATAATAGTATTTTTTTAAGTTGCCATCTCTGATTACCAAAATTGTACAGATTGTGTTAGTTCACAAAGTGTAACATTGGTTGGTGGATCAAAATCACACTAGATAAAATTCCAGTGGTATTTATTTCTCTAAAAATCTTGAAGAAATAAGTAAGTCCCTGACAGGGCCTTTTCATTTGAGTTAAGACATCTTGTGAGTGGATCTAAATCCTTTAATGGTCTAATATTTATAGGATCACTTAAGGAGTACTTAACAATGAATAAAATAAATATATTCATTTAAATTTTGCTATGGATGAAAACATTACCTTATAAATATGTTTTTTTTTTTTCAAAATTTTATTGCCATATATGCAATCTTTCAATAAGATTATTTATTTTAATTGGCTTTTAAGGGGGTTGCCTGTGGTGTAGTGGTTTGCATAGCAGCCTACAATACAAAGGACTTGTATAATGTCAGGTACTTGTTAAAGATCCCTTAGCTAATTAAACCTGGATAGGCAAAATTTAGGACTCCCACTGTAGCATCGTCCGATTAGCATAAAGGGACATTAAACAAATACACTAGCTATTAGGGGTGACAAGGAATCACATATTTTGTAAACTGATCTGAACCTAAGGATTAAATTTATTTCTTATTTATTTAAATAAATATACCCCTAAATCTATTAATACTTTTTAAAATTTCATTTTTTTTACATTTATATAAATTTCGTGATTACTAGAATTATTATCAAGTATTATTTTACATATAAAATGTCTATTATACGTATTAATTATTATGATTTTAACATATCGGTTTTAAGGTAAATTGAATTTTTATAAAATATGATCTTTCAGTGGTCTTGTATCAGGTTCACTGTGTTTTACCTAATTTAAATTACAAAGTCTTCCGATAATAGTATAACCATTCAATTATTAACATAATTTCTAATTAATATAAAATGCGTAGGGTTGTGAAAGGGCGGAAAAAAAGAAATATAATACTAAACAAAGAGTTATTCAAGAGGGCTCCACAGACTGCGTAAGTTAAAAACTCCTAGGATATTAAAGTGAAGCATAATTTCTGTCCATATTCAGTTTACAAATCAATGCTTTGACTTATAAGGTCGGGATCTTAACTAGTAGAAAAAAATCTGGTGCGTGCGCGCAACACACAACTTTCACTTACCAACTTACTTAGATTAGAAATTGACGTGTTTTGCTAAATATCATTTCCCAAAGTCACACATTTTTCTACATTCATATCTTATTTTTGTTAATCGTTAAAGCCGTTTTTGAGTAAATAAAAAAAACCCGCGAAAATAATACAAAATTTATTAAGCAAAGTCCCCCCTCCCGTAGATCTATTTTGATGAAATTTTTACAGTCATATCTCGGGCATATAAATACATCAAATACCAAGTTTGATCAAAATCGTTAAAACCGTTTTTGAGTAAATAAAAAAAAACAGGTGAAAATGATACAAAATTTATTAAGTAAAGTGCCCCCTCCGGTTGATCAATTGTGATGAAATGTTGGTTATCACATCTTTGGCATATATATATCAAATACCAAGTTTGATCGAAATCTTTAAAACCGTTTTTAAGTAAATAAAAAAAACATGTGAAAATGATACAAAATTTATTAAGTAAAGTCCCCCCTCCGGTTGATCAATTTTGATGAAATTTTTACAGTCATATCTCGGGAATATAAATAAATCAAATACCCAGTTTGGTCACAATCGTGAAAGCCGTTTTTGAGTAAATAAAAAAAGCACGTAAAAATGATACAAAATTTATTAAGTAAAGTGCCCTCTGCGGTTGATCAATTTTGATGAAATTTTTACAGACATATCTCGGGCATATAAATAGATCAAATACTAAGTTTAATCAAAATCGTTAGAGCCGTTTTTGAGAAAATAAAAAAAACACGTGAAAATGTTACAAAATTTATTAAGTAAAGTCCCCCCTCCGGTTAATCAATTTTGATGAAATTTTTACAGTCATATCTCCGGCATATAAATAAATGAAATACTCAGTTTAATCAAAATCGTTAGAGCCGTTTTTGAGAAAATCGAAAAAAACCTAAAAAGTTATTAAGTAAAGTACCCCCTCCCTTTAAGTAATTTTGATGAAATTTATGCTGTCACATCGCGGGCATATACCTACACTAAATACCCAATTTCAGGATCGCACGGTTTATAGTTTTTGAGCTAGTCTGTTCACATACACACACACACACACACACACACACACACACAGACACACACACACACAGACCATTTCGCGGGACTTGGTCATTTCGACTCAGGGGACCCCAAAACGTGTATTTCCGTTGAAAACCGGAAGTCGAAAATTTTCACGATCGCAATACTTCCACTTACTATATATTTCATATATAGGTAAGTGAAAGTAAAAATAATCAGTTGGATTTATCTAAATAGCTTATAAACAAACTGAACATTTAAAGTGGCTCCAAAACTAAATTTATTTTATGTTTTTATAAAACAATAGTCACATTATATTAACATGCTAGTACATATTGATCAATCTTGTTTTTCATTCATTTTCTTTTAAAAAGAATTATTCCTACATTTCATTGACTTTTATAAAGACTATTATCATGAATCTTTAATAATCTTTTGTGTTATCACCTATTTATTTTTTAACCTGGTTAACATCAAAACATTAGTAGTTTTAACCTGAATTAGTATATATCAACAAAATATCTGATGATCTCTACACTGCTATTTAAATGAATTCCCATGATTTATAAACTATGGTAATATATATATATATATATATATATATATATATATATATATATATATATATATATATATATATATATATATATATATATATATATACTTTTGAGAATAGGAAAATACAAAAACTACAAGTTAAAAAGATTGTAATGCATTTTATTTAGTAAAAATATCCGCTGCAACAATCAATTAAGGTGGAAATATTACTATTGTCAATAAGATTTTGCTGCACATTGATCCAAAAATAAAATGTTTAATAAATACATTTTTAGATTAACTATTTCATAATAATGTTCAAATAAAACCCCACATATCTTGATGTGGACTATTTATAATAGGATGAAATTCAGTATTTGGGCTATGCTGATAATGCAAATACTTAAACAACTCAATGGCTCTCAAAGAATTTGAAACAGCAGAAAAAGGAAGGGCTTCAAATTGCTTATTGGAAGACTGATTACATAATTACTTCAAGAAAACCGAGTAAAGCAGATACATATATCATAATAGGAAAGTAATTAGAAAGTGATCAAAACCATCAAGTATTTGGACGCACTGAAGAGAAATAATGAGGTGGAGAGTGAATCAAAAGCAAGGAAGACGACTGAGAATAGTTAATATTATTTTGGTGTCGACAAAAGATGTAGCAAGGTTGGCGGAAAGTATAGTCCTGGACTCCCTGGGAATAAATAAAAGGAAGACTATTGAGGGGACATCTATGTACGTGTTATGGATTTTATGCTTTATAACTCTTATTTATTTAATTGTTAGTTAAATTTTAATGTATATGCATTATGTATATATATTTTTACTTGTACATATTTCAATTATTGTAAACATTGTTTTGTTTTTTTTGAAGGCATCAACCACGAAGGTAAATGGCTTATATTACAGCATAGAAATTATAAAACTGTGACATGGTAGCTTTAATTATAATTTATCGTGCAGATTGATGTGTCTTATGAAATCTAGGACATTATTGAATGTTATTCGGTAATTTTGTAGAATGTTTGTAGATGTTCTGGAAGGTTGTACAGTAGTCTTGAAGAATCGTTAATTCGGTTAGTATGTGTTTAACCATAATGGGGAGTTCCGCAGGCGGTGAATCGAGAGACATCAGATATCTGTGGGTCAGTGGGGTGTGTCCTATACGGAGCCGTGTGAGAATCACCTTATCTCTTCCTTAATCATGAAACGACGGGGCCAAGGGAGAAACGTCGTGCTTGACTTCTCCTAATTTATTGTCTCTAACATTCAGCCACGTTTCATTCCAATTTACCCACCCCCTTAACCCTAATTTATGGCTTGAGTTATCATACCTCGAAAGCATACAAATTGAACGAGAGCGGAGTGTTAGGCAGTCTAAAACTTGCAAATGAAATCGAAAGAGTAGAAAGGACTACTTGAATCTTAATAATAAAAAAAAAAAAAAAAATTGAGCGTAGCAACGGCTCATGTAGTGTTAGGCAGTATAAAAATTGCCAATTAGATCGAAAGAGTAGAAAGGACTACTTGAATCTTAATAATAAAAAAAAAAAAAAAAAAAAATCGAGCGTAGCCACGGCTCTAAGGGTAGAAGCTAATTATCGGTGATGGAAATTGGATGAGGCCAAAAATAGGGGGTAGGTGCAGGAACTTTATTCCGAATTAAGGAAATGAAATCACTGATCGCTCTTTTGGCAGCCTGATCTGCCACCTCATTCCTTCCTATCCCACAGTGTCCGGAAATGTTGTGTTTAAAAAATGGTTCAATATAAAAAACAAAAAAAAAAAAAGATGTTATTTCTGATTTTATAAGCTTCTTAGGAATTGTTTAATTTTTTTTTTTTTTTTTTTTTGCATAGTGATTGATATATTTTATAATGAATTAATGCTATTGTTGATATTGTTTTGTGATTCTTTGAATTAGTGCTCAGTAATTGCCGCATGAATGTATTAGTAGCGTATTTTTAGTAATTTAAGAGAGCGTTCAAGGAAAGGAGTAAAAGAGAAAAAGGAGGAAAATAAAAAAAATAACAACTATGCCTAGTATATAGTATGATAATATTAATATGTAGGGGAGAGCGGGGTTGGTTGGCAACAGTTTTCACTTTTTTGATTGTTGAGTCATTCCTGTTAATATAATCCCAATATGGATGATACCTCTGTAAACTCGAAGTATTAGAGTACTACAAGCATTTTTTTCACCAAATAATATTTAATACTAAGATCATAGAAAATTGAAGAATTGTCAATCCACAGTATGCCAATTAACCCCCAAGGTGGGGCAGGTTGGCCTAGAAGGTGGGGTTGTTTAGCCATCTCATTCAAGTACTTTCTGACACATATTATTGTTATTAAAAGCTGCACTATAATGGTATAATAATTTTGAATCGGTTTTTAACAGCTTTTTAATGGAAAATAGAATGACTATAGAAGAAGATAGAAGTTTAGACTGTTGTAATTTTTTGCATAAGAAAAATTGCTCTTATCTTCCTTGCTGGAACTAACAACGCTGGAGATCATATGAAAGATGACTGCCAGGACAGGGGAGAACAATCAAACAAGAAACTGGTTAGTCGAAAGGTTGGGTTTTTCAAAGGAGTTTGGGGCTATGTGAACAGAATCGGAGTCAAATGTTTTACCATGCCTTTAAACCAAATTTACTGAAAATATAAAAATTTACTTAAATGTCGTAAAATCAATCAATGAAGCACACTCTTCGCTATACTGTTAGCATCGGATTGAAAACTCAGGACAAGACTCCCGAGGTCGAGCGGGTGACATGGTACAATGGTGGGGTCTTCACAACAGGTGTGACGGAAACTATAAGCCGATGGCCAACATACCCCCTATGCCAACCAACCCCGCTCTCCCCTACTATAAGATTTTAGAAATTGAGTAAGATAGATGTAAAGTAAGCTGTGTATTAGCAGCCCAATGTAGTTGGGCAGCATCTCTTTTTTGAATAAAGTGTTTTTCTCTATTCATTATATTATATATAATGAATAATATTATATTGAAATGATCTGGAAGTTAGAGAATTATAAGGCTGATGGTTTAACCAGAAGTGGCTAGACAAAGTGGAGGACATCCTGAGGGGGATGAAAATAAGAAGACGGTCTACGCTTACTCGGGAAAGCAGGAAGTTGATGAAAGATGCCCAAGTATTAGTAGAAAGGTAGCACCAAAAACAAATTTATACAAAATAATAAATGCAAACAAGTCGATCTTTAGAATTATAATCTTCAAAACATTGTTTTTAATCTTTATTTGAATCAAGAAAATTGTTATCATTTACTGAAATAAAATGATGAAAGACCTCAATTGGTTAATGGATTCATTAATATGGTTATATCAATTCATTCATTATTCCACTTATGAACTTATCAATGACTCAATCCGATTAATTAATTTTTAAAATAGCATGGTAAATTTTCTTTACCTGGCTAGTAAAAAATAATCATATTTATAAAAATGAAATAATTATTTCGCCAATGATCAATAATTTAGAACATGCGACTAGAATAAAATTATAACAATGGTTAAATTTTATAAAAAAATAAGAAAACCTTGTAAAGGTTCTTTAAGTATTTTTGAGTCATTGTGCAATATTGATTACATTTACTATAAAAATATAATTGTTCACAACAACATAATTTCAGTCTGAAAATATCTGAATGTTTGTACAGTACCAGTCAAAAGTTTAGACTCACCTTTAGATTTTGTAAAATAAATAAATAACAACATTTTATTTATTGAACAGCATGACAACTATAATTTTATTTTTAATTTATTTATAACTAGCTGTACATCCCGGTTTCACCCAGGGAACTTGAAAAACAATGAGAAAAGCCGTGGGTCAAGAAGAGTTCGTTAGGATAGAAATGAGATTTTTTTCGACTCCGACGGTTGATTTCGTAGAAATCTAATGTAAAGCGAGATCATAACGATTTTAATAAGAATAAAGAATATACCCAGAGATTGGCTGAAGTTATGGAATTTTAATATGGACAGGTGTTCGCTCCTGGTATCAAAGAACCACTAAGCGAAATTTGGAGAATTTAGGACAAACGGTCTTGTATTTCTATATAGAACAAACAAAAAAACAAACAAACAGAATTTCATCTTTATTTATACAGATTGTATTCGAAACAATCATATAATTTTTGAAATTTTATCTCTTGAGTTACAATTATTTCTTTAAACTTGAATATTGTGAATATAATACAAGTGAGTCTAAAATTTTGACTGGTACTGTAAATTACAATAAATTTTTTGCTGAAATAAACTAGAGTGGCTGTAGCCGATTCTTGGAACTTCTTTTTTTAGTAAAATGGCTGAGCCAAATGCTAAAGAGTTCGTTACTCTCGCCAGTGACGATAGCCAATGAAACAACAATAATCCATTGCAAGACCTAAAGAAGAAGAGTATCATTAATAATTCTATTTTTATTTTTAACAATTTTTATTTTAGTTCCATGCAGTGTCCTTATTTTCAGTTTAAATAAAGTAAATAAGCTCATTAAAAAAGCGATACATTGTAAATGGCTGATTGAAAAGTTAAAAAGCCTTGTATAATTATACCTTTGCCTGTATGTTTAATATATTAGTTTACCATAGTGATCAATACAAATTTCCATCATTTGAAGGGGTCAGGGCAAAATAGTGCCAAGCAACATTTTTAACAAAAATGAACTGTAGCTGCAGTCTGCTATATATTACTTGGACTATGTGTCTATCAAGGAAATGCCAACTAAATATATGTCTATAGAGGCTCTATATAGTCATATTTAGGTGGCAGTTCCATCATAGACATATAGTACTACGTAATATACAAGAGACGGCAGCTACAGTTTATTTTTGTTAAAAATGTTGCTTGGCACTATTTTGCCCCGACCCCTTCATTTTAAATAAAGTACTAATAAAAAATTATTAAATTTGCCACAGTACGATCTCTCTTATATTTTATATTTTTAAAATTCTATAATAAGAAGCTTTTGGCATCCAGTGCCATATTCATCTAAAAATACAACAATCATTCCAAAGATACATATAATATATCAAAATTTATAAAAAATGCTAATATATTGTCATTCATCTGTTTTTGAAAATGAAATCGTCAAAAATAAAGCTTCTTATTACAGAACGTTAAAAATACAAAATATAAGAGAGATCGTCCTGTGGTAAACTTATTAATTAAAAATATTAAATGATCAACCAATTACCGAGAAATATATAATTTTTCAAGGGCAAATAAGTTAGTTCAGAAGAAAAATTCGGTATAAAGCTCTGTGCATTGAAATTATGTAAGTGAATTTAGTTAGAACAAAAGTTATAAATAAGCCAGAGGTTCCCAAATTATAACATTTTGGTCAGTTTTATTGGCATGCTTATCTAAATAAAAACATGCGAAAAGACAAAAGCTTTCGAAGGGAAATAACGAGAAAATAATGCTTTAAAAAAATATTCATTCATTCAAGAAATATGTAGAATGATATGTTAAAAAGATGGTTCTTAACTTCTAATCTATGGGGACATTTAACAATACTCAGCACAAGTCCCCCACCCTCCCCCCCCTGACCCGGGAAAACCCTTTATAGCCTAAAAAGAGGAGGACAGGGAAGGAAAAAAAAAAAAAAAAAAGGAGAAAGGGGGAAAGTGACAATTTTTTTATTGCCTTTTCTCTAAGTAAAAAATCAATTTTTTTTTAACCCTTAGATCAATGATTTATAATATTTTACTGTAAAAAATCCAATAAATTTTCATTTTTCAAGAAGTAATTCTAGAATATACCTAAAAAATAAAAACATCATTTCGCAAAGACAATATAATTTTTCTGGAGAGTTTCACTTAAGGACCACACAAATTCTTGATTAGTGTTGAAATTAAAAACACAGTATAACTCTAAAAGAACAAAATAAAGAGAAAAACTTTTTACAAGTTAATAATATTATTTTTAGGTGAATAATATTTTTTGAGGTATTGCGAGATAAAACCTGTCTTTCATATTCTTCTTTGGATTACACCTTCATCTACCAAAACTACGACAGCGGTTCTGAATTTAGTGCATTTAAAATTGGTGAGAAAACAAACATCTAAAAGGCAAAGATAATCCTTCAGCGGGTAATCGTGAGTTTATTTATATTCTTAATCCATTAAAACTTACTAAATCCAATCTAATTTTATATTTAAAGTTAGGCATGGGTGCGAAAGTAATAGTGAACTGTTGGGAAGTTTCTGTTTCCTGAAAAAAATTTCAGTTTGGATTTACCCCCAATGGCATCTCCACACATATTTAAATGTTAAACTAAACAATGCATAGGAATAAGGTGGGAAAAAATATAAATTTTACTAACTAAAAAACTTCAGCTAATAACATTTTTTAAACTTTTTTATTTAGTGTTGAATCAATTAAAACTTTGTCCCTTCAAGAGTGTTAAATGTCTTGAGCTTAATCGAATCAGAATCAAATTTAAATAATTCATACCATCAAGTTGAAACGACAGTAGATATTAGTGAAAGTGAATAGGAGATGGTTGGGGGTGCGGTCATAATAAGTAGCACAAATATGTGAGATTTACAAATTTTTTATAGTAGCCGACGTTTCGACCCAAATTTTAGGTCATCATCATGGCTCTTTGACGCTTGAATGACGAAAGCTTAAACCATTTCCTGTTCATTATATCTATGGTCAACTATCTTCCACCATCATATTATTGAAAGAATAATTGGAAACCTCTGTTTTAAGCAGATAACAAAGAAGATAGATCAGAAGTAAGTGAAAATGAGAAATGACTTACCTCCAATTTTCTTAAAGTCACTTCCTTTTTTGTTTTAAAAATAAAATCGATTCCTGAATAAAATCCACCTTTTTCTTAAGGTAATATCAATCTTTATCAATAGATATGAACATACAACAAAATCCATTTTAGATCATTTATGATAAAATACTGAGCTATTAATCTAAAAATTTCTTTGATGGAGGATATTTGGGGCAAAAATATATTTTAAACATGTTAATAATATACTGGGTGTCCCAGACCTAGTGTAAAAAAAAAAAAAAAAATGGGTAATACTGCATGTTAAACGGGGTAGAATGGCGCAGAAACGAGTTTCCTATCTCAATCTGTTGAGGAGATAGAATTTGTTTTGTTTTTATTTTTAAAATCTTATTTTTTTCTGAAAAGTGACAGGTTTGTCTACTTTGGTTTAGCGTAGAAACAAAAACGATGATATTTTCTTAATCAGCATTAAATTTTCTAAAAGAGGAGATGGGTCTGGTTATTTTAAATCCACTTTCAATGGGACTTTTAACGCGCTAAACACAAAACATTTATTAAAACTTAAATTTTTAATAGTTTTTGAAAATTACTCACTCCCCACTGGAGCACCCTAGAAGCTGTCAAATTTCTTAAAAACTGCGGAATTCAGTTAGCTTTCTAGTGGGGTAACCCATAATACAATTGCACTTCACCTTTTGAGTCTAAAAGAAGTTTTTCTGATGAAAAACACGCTAGAGAATGTCACTGCTGGGGCAATGAGGAAGCGCGCTAGAGCCTGCATCCAAAGTATTGGATGCCGAACTTCCCATGAGTTAGAGTTAGTTTTACTTTTTTAAGACTAGAAAGAACAATGTATGAATTCTAAATAATAATAAATAATAATCTAAACTTTAAAAAAAAAACTCCTTATTTTAAATTTTAAAAATACTTTCTTTAAAATAAATTAAACTTTTTTCTTCCCTTCAACTAAAATTTGAAAAATCCTACAAAAAAAATGTTGAAGATAAAACATAATATTATAATTTTAGAACAATATTAAAATGGATTATTGCAGCAGTGTTCAAAATTTCCTCCATTACTTTGGATGCAGGCTTATATTCAACATTTTTTATGTAGGATTTTTTTTTTTTTTAATTTTATATTATTATTACCCTTTTTATATTATTTAGAATTCATACATTGTTCCTTCTAGTCTTAAAGAAGTAAATCTAACTCTAACTCATGGCAAGTTGGGCATCCATTACTTTGGTTGCAGGCTCTAGCACGCTTCCTCATTGCCCCAGCAGTGACATTCTCTAGCGTGTTTTTCATCAGATAAACTTCTTTTAGACTCAAAAGGTGAATTGCAATTGTATCATGGGTTACACCACTAAAAAGCTAACTAAATTTCGCAGTTTTTAGGAAATTTGACAGCTTCTAGGATGCTCCAGTGGAGAGTAAGGAATTTTCAAAAACTATTAAAAATTTAAGTTTTAATAAATGTTTTGTGTTTAGCGCGTTAGAAGTCCCACTGAAAGTGGATTTAAAATAACTAGACCCATCTCTTCTTTTAGAAAATTTAATGCTGATTAAGAAAATATCATCGTTTTTGTTTCACCGCTAAACCAATGTAGAGAAAACTGTAATTTTTTAGAAAAAGTAAGATTTTAAAAATAAAAACAAAAAAAAATTCTATCTCCTAAATAGATTGAGATAGGAAACTCGTTTCTGCGCCATTCTACCCTGTTTAACATGCAGTATTACCCAATTTTTTTTTTACACTAGGTCTGGGACACCCAGTATAATAAACTTTTGTGTCTCAATTAAAATATTACTGACCAGCCAAAATCAAATGTTATAAAAGTATAATCTAGAATCAAAAAAAAAATTCATAACGTTATAAAAAAATATTAAATAAACACATAAGATTTTGAACAAAAGCAATTTATTAAGAAAAATGAGTGACAAAAATAAACATAAATTTCACATAAAATTAAAAGGTTCTCTTCGCCATTATAATCTGATTATTAATTTGTTAATTACTACAGCTATGATTTTTGATTTATATATTCATTTTTTAACAAATATTAAAATTAAAACACTATACACAACATTCATTACGGTGAATAATAAGTAACAGTACATTATAACAATAGAGTTGGTATAAGATCTTAAAAGCTTCATGGAGAAATTTAATAGAACTTTTAAAATCTTTTTTTTTTTTTTTTTTTTTTTTTTTTTTTTTTTTTTTTTTTTTTTTTTTTTTTTTTTTTTTTACTTAGGCTACAAAAGACACTAGTAAGAACCTCCTGGATTTATTTAAAGCTTTTCATTTGTACAAAAATGTTAAGAATAACTTTTGATTACACAGAGATTCAAATCACAGGCTTTTACGATGGCTCGCTGCAATGAGCAGATCTCAATTATGATATAATATCACGCATTATAAATATACCATTTAATATATATATATATATATATATATATATATATATATATATAAAGAGGCACTTCAATTTTAAACTGATCCCTCGATAGAAATGGAAGCAGTTATAGGAGTAACAATAAGCGTTTTGGACATTCCCTAAACTATATTTCTAATTGTTATACTGCTTACACACCTCTGCGGATGAAAGCGACATTGCAGAAGTTCCTTTTCTACTAAGAGAAGCGGCATTCTTTACAATCAACTGGCTCATCAACTGCAAGACGTGCTGCAAAAAATCAATTAATAAAAAATTAAAAACACATGATTCTGTAAATTTTAATAATGATAGTGTACTTAATTAATTAAAACAAATAAACACGTTAGGTGCGGCATCGGTCCCCAGGGTCCAATGTCTTACATTCTGTTCTTAAAAGCCGATTTTCAGTTTTAGAATCGGACTCCGAGGTCCGATTTTCGATAAAGAATGGCGTAAATCCTGTATCGGCCTGTCCTGCACCTATTATGTCTAGTTCCAATCCTTACCAAGAGATAATACCCTTGAGATGCTCATTTAATTCCCTTTTAATCAAAAGATAACGCTTTCGTCAAATTATTCCCATCGGACCCCTACGTCCCATATCATCTGTGGCTCATGCTAGCAGTCGGACCCCGGGGACCGATACCGTCAAATTCAGTATACCCCTAAAATACGCCGCCGCACCTAATGTGTTAATAAAAAAATTTAAGAAATATGAATAAATACAATATGCGAAGTTGGGCAGGGGTGGGGTAGTAAAGAAACAGTTTCTGGACTATGTTTGTTTTGTTTAACGTCACTTTAAACACTAAGGCCGGGCATAAGTTGGAACACAGCTTCGTGACAAGAGGTGAGGTGAGGTGACCCAGAAAAGCTGGGATTAAGCCGACTGAACAAAAGTTGGGACGTGATTCTATTGAAAACTGCGGAAACGTAAGGCAGAGTTCGTAAATTTGCAAGATTTATATTAGAGCTCCGATGATCCCGAAGATCAATTAATAACAACATTATTGCGAGACATACTTCCTTAAAGTTGATATTAAAAGAAAGGTAAGACATACGGAGAATTCATCCTCAAAGACGAGTTTTCTGATTTTTATTTTTATTTGACTTTTAAATAGTCAGGATGTGATGTATCTATAAAATTTCTTGGTCCCTAACTGCCTCAATTAATTTTTCTTCCATTTTTCACTTCACCTGCGTGACCCAGGCCGTGACAAACTGCACCAGGAACACCAACCTTTGCATCTCACACTCGGCTTTAAAACTTCACGTCACGAGTCTGAGGGGCTTTACAGTAAGAAATAGGGAGTGTCTCGTCCAGTGCTGCAGTTTTGGCCTTCGCGTCTGCCTCTTCGTTACCTATCCGTCCTGCATGTCCTTTTATCCATTGTAACTCAATGTCTATTTGTTTTTCTTTACATTTAAGAAGGCATTTTCTAATGTCGTCAGCTGCACCCCAGAAGCTGCACCCCAAATTACGCACGGCCTAAGGCTAATCGGATGGTGATACAGTGGGAGCCATAAATTTTGCCTATCCAAGTATAATTAGGATAAGGCTCTTTAACAAGTACCTGACATCATACAGGCTAGGGACTTCCATTTTACGTCCTATCCGAGGGACGGAATAGCCAAGGATTTTTACTCCCTTTAATATATAATAGGGCCACCGTGGGACCCGAGCAAACCCGCTACTTCAGTATTGTAGGTTGCTATGCTAACTACTACACCACAGATGACCCTTAGTGCCTGGACTGATCATTTATTTTTTTTATCTATTTTTTTACTATACAAATATCGAGGGTGCTGGTGGGTATAATTAATATAAATATCTTGAATAATGTATTCATTTTAAAACATTTAGGAACTTTACAATACTTAACATAGATTACTGTAGAGACACACCTAATATTAAAATACATATAATATATCTGTATACATATAACGATAGCAAGAAATACTTACGTTTTTAAGAGCGGTATTGTCAATAAACAATATCTTGCCAGAATCAGGAGACGAGAAGAAGGTCTTGAGGGTAGGTTTTTTATCTATCCAGAACTTGATTCCATCGTTGACTGCTTCTGGTTCCTTGGTTATTTCCAACCATGTGTGACCCCATTCAAGCTAAATATTAATAGTGAATAAGTTTTATAAATTAGTCATGGGACTTTAAACTTAATTCTAATATAGATTATATTCTGTGAGGGGACTGACTCTTTTTCGCAAGATATATCGTCAGGAGCCATGAAAGGGTTAAATAATTCAATCCAAATTGACCTTAGATTTGAATGTAATAAAAATGGTTGGGGTATATACTTCATTCGCACTAGTCATAATGATTCATGTCTAAGTCACTGTTTTCATTAACACATCGATAAAATCTTATATACAATCATTATAGTTTTCATCTTATTTTCCTTGTTAAAACAGTATAATCTCTATTTTATATCTCTAAATATTTAGTATTTTTACAATTTTTTATTGAAGAATCCCTTTTTTACTCTAAATTCATTTGACATTTAAAAATTTAAAGATTACTTATAACTAAGTTATTTTTCATTTATTTAATCATTTTTTGTATTTGTCTGATTGGTTGTTATGTTGTTTATAATTTAGTCCTCATATGAAGTCCTGAAATTCGGGTAATACATGTATTTACATATACAAGTGTTCTATTCTTCTGATCACACTCCTAACAATTTTCCAAACATAAACATATAAAATAGAGTAAAACTTAAAGTTAAAAGAGTAACTTATCACCTGGTAACCTCCAAATATCTCATTGTAAGCAAGGTACACCATCCGACGGTCCGTAAACAAGAGGACATCTTTGTATTTTGTTGCGTAGCCAATCGGCATGTGGAAGACGTATTCATCAGTCTTGGCATACTTTCCTTTATCGAGTTCCTGTAAATATATAAAACTAAAACTTAGTTCGTTGAAACAATTAAGTTTTTTAAGGATGATTATTAGGTATATAGTTATCAATAAACATTCTTCTATTTTTTTATTTTAAATTGTGGTTAGTAAAAGAGGCTAATTATGTAAAAATTAGACAGTTTTGTATTTTATACTTGTATTGTTTCTGTTTTATCAAATTGTTTTGTATTTTTTTTTTTGTTCGGTACCCCTACCTGGCCATGTGTGGCATACGAGGGGTTACTCTAGAGGTGTAACCAACCTATTATAACAATGATGGGTAGGTCAAGATTTATTACGTGGGGCCTCCACGAAATAAAAGTCAACCATCCCAGGGCGGATTCGAACTGCCGCCGTTCGGCACGAGCATGCTTAAGATAATATCTGTACATCAGTGGTAAACTGTCGTAACTGACATTTTGAAAACTTTACAGAATAGTACAGTGATTTTAAATTTTGCTATTTAATGTTTTGGAAAAAAAAAAATTCACATTGTATATGACACCATTCATCAGCTGTGTAGATACGAAAAAAACCTTGTAGGGGAGAGCGGGGTTGGTTGGCAACAGTTTTCACTTTTTTGATTGTTGAGTCGTTCCTGTTAATATAATCCCAATAGGGCTGATACCACTGTAAACTCCAAGTATTAGAATACTTCAAGTATTTTTTTCAACACATAATATTTAATACTAAGATCATAGAAAATTGAAGAATTCGTCTATCCAGAGCATGCCAATTAACCCCCTATGTGGGGCAGGTTGGCCTAGCAGGTGGAGTTGTTTAGCCATCTCATTCAAGTACTGCCTGACACATATTATTGTTATTAAAAGATGCACTATAATGGTATAATAATTTTGAATCGGTTTTTAACAGCTTTTAAGGGAAAATAGAATGACAATAGAAAAAGATAGAAGTTTAGACTGTCGTCACTTTCTGCATAGGAAATATTGCTCTCATCCTCCTCGCTGGAACTAAAGACATTTGGTAGTTTCACCTTTGTTTATGTTTACCTTGCTTTTGTGAATTGCTACTGTGCCAACGAACCCCAGTTGAAGAGAGCCAACTAACCCCACAGGAGAGATCATAAGAAAGATGGCTGCCAGAACAGGGGAGAACAATCAACCAAGAAACTGGTTAGTCGAAAGGTTAGGTTTGTCAAAGGAGTTTGGAGCTATGTGAACAGAATCGGAGTCAAATGTTTTAACATGCCTTTAAACCAAATTTAGTGAAATTATAAAAATTTACTAACATGTTGTAAAATCAATCAATGAAGCACGCTCTTCTCTACACTGTTAGAATCAGATTGAAAACTTAGGACAGGACTCCCGAGGTCGAGCGAGTGACATGGTACAATGGTGGGGCCTTCACAACAGGTGTGACGGAAACTATAAGCCAATGGCCAACCTACCCCGCTCTCCCCTACTCGGTAATATAAACCTCAAAATTGCAGTTACATCAATAATCGCAGAATCGAAAATTTCGTCGTTAAGATAGCTTACCAGTTAGGTACGGATATTATATTGATACTACTTCACCATTTATTTTACTTAAAGAAGTGTCAAGTTGTCAAGTGGTATTGATATTTATTAAAGCTAAATGAATATATGGATTGAAAAAGTAATATTTAATTATTACAAATATATATATATATTGTAATGTGAAAAAAAAAATGATTGAAAAGAGTTCAAGATTTTTTGTTGGAACAGTTGGAATAAACTTTTCTAGTACATGCTAGTGACTGTTCAACAATCTTCTACGCCTGTCAACCTGACTAAATATAAAGAGCGATGGACTGGAGGGTTAGTCTTGCTCTGAAGCTCGAATCATATGGTTATTTAAGTGTTACTGTATCGCTACAAGTTGATACTTTGGGTCTCTGTTACTTTACCCACACCAGTTACTTATTTCAAAAAGAGTGATTTATCTTAATATTAAATTAGAACATATGATTAGAGTAATCAATATATATTATAAAGCAAAGTGTACATTGTGCGTGCCGATAAGGCTCAAAAACGACTCAACGTACGTTTAAGAAAGTTATGTCAGCGTGTTGCTATATAATCCCTAACGGAGAAGAAGGTTTCCGTTTTTCTCTTAAGGGTGTAAAACTGAAGAGAAAAGGACTGGAATTTTAAGACTCTCGCACCATGTAATTAGCCTACCTGAGAATGACGTATGAGTTTATGAATGAAAAATTTAGTTCGAGCTGCAGACTACCAGGAAGCGCTAGGGTGCGTTTCACTCAATGTTTATTGTTCATTCATTCCGTTCAGATAGTAAAGATTATATATTTTTTCAGCTGTTCTTTTTAAGTTACTAAAAAATCAAGCGAAAATAATTAGTTTCACCTTTTCTTTCAAAATAAAATAATGATTTTACATATCTGCAAACAATTAGAAAACTGACTGGATACCTTACAAAATTAATTTTCTCATAAGAAGGTTAATTGATTAACACATTACATTCAATCAATATATAACACCTACTTAAGTAAATTTAATGCAATATGAGTGAACATTTTTTAGTAGTACAGTGAGCGAATAAAAACAGACATAAAACAAAAAAGAAGAGCTGAATTGACTGATTATAAATCGAAAATAAAAAGTTTGAAGTGTTCTTATTGTATTAGTGTAATTATGAAAAATGGTTTTATTACTATGTATGATGAGCATTCCAGTTGGCAAAATGACTAACTCCAATTACAGCATTTTTTCAATAAGATTTTATCACCCCTCATAGTTCAGGATAATTGATTAACAATAAGAATTAACCATAAGAAGGTTAATTGATTAACACATTACATTCAATCAATATATAACACCTACTTAAGTAAATTTAATGCAATATGAGTGAACATTTTTTAGTAGTACAGTGAGCGAATAAAAACAGACATAAAACAAAAAAGAAGAGCTGAATTGACTGATTATAAATCGAAAATAAAAAGTTTGAAGTGTTCTTATTGTATAAGTGTAATTATGAAAAATGGTTTTATTACTATGTATGATGAGCATTCCAGTTGGCAAAATGACTAACTCCAATTACAGCATTTTTTCAATAAGATTTTATCACCCCTCATAGTTCAGGATAAAAAGAAATATGATGAAAAAATTGTGCTCTCATGATATTTAGGTTTTCACTTTGTAATAGTAGGGGTATCTTAGGGGAGGTTGAACTGGAAGAAAGGTCTTGAAAAAAAAGTTTCTATGAATCTTCGGTAGTTTCTAAACTTCTGGATCTAATAGGACCATCACAGTAGTCGGCGCTTAAGTTGTACTCAAAATATAGTTTTTTTTAACTAATAAAATAGATTTTTCAACTATAATCTAATAACTTATTATCTGCTGATTGCTTGGAATGGTTTTCAGGATAGGATTCAGAATCACAGAAATTATCAAAAACGATGCATGACTAGACAAAGTTGCAGCATAATTAATTGTTCATTCGCCATTTTCAACCCCCTTTAAAGTATATAGGGTTCCTTATTTGGGCGGACTCTGCAGATCTCGAATCTTAATGTTGATACCATGTTAAAAGTTTTCCTGTTATTAAAACTACCACACAACTACCAGAGCGAAGCCGGGCACCCTAGCTAGTGCATTTAAAAAGATTAAAATGTAAACAAAAATGATATTTTAATATACTGCATCGGCAACATCTCAAACTGCATTTAAATGCTGGAGATCTATTTTGGTGAAAAGCAAGGTTCATAATTCTTCTGAATTTCCGTATTTTATGCAATATTCCCAACCTTTGAAATGTCTTAAATGCCTCTTCTTCCGATTTAAGAACACGAGTCAGTTGTACCAGATTCATTGTTAACAATAACAACTTCAACGTTTCTTAAAACCTAGGAAATGTTCTTAGGTAGGTAACCTCCTTCATATATGGGTAATTCTTACCGCACTTCATATATGGGCACTTTTTAAGGCATTTTTTATTTTAAATGTTATAGTTACAAATAAACTTTTTTTTTCGGTTTAATACTATTCCTTAGCCTATAAGAAGCAAGGATTCGACGTGGAAGAACACCAATTCACGTCAAACGTGATATAAAGATGACTAAAAAAAAAATATTAAATTATAGAATGAATAACCAGACCTTTGGGATTAAAAGGATCGCAACAGTGTTTGCAAGATAGCATTGATGTCCTCTTTGAATACATTTCGTACAAATAATGCCTCTATAATAAAAGACAAATGTGCATACTTTTTACATGGTTAATCGTTTTGTCGTTTAAGCGTTTTTTTTTTTTTTCGCGTAACATAGCATTATCTTTGTACACTTTTTCTTTGTTTTTATTTACTAGTTTCCTTCCATGTATCCATTGAGGAGTGGGTGGGTCTATATTCTCACCAGCGGTTGAACGAGGAGATTTTGTATCATCAAATAAACTCCCAATTCAAAATGTTTTTTTCTTAACAAATATACAGTAGAATTCTTTCTCAATCAAAATTTACGGGTAGTCATTTCACAAACCAGTTTTACTTCCTTTTTTTGTCGCCCTATTTTATATTTTTTATTCTCTTTTTCAAAATCTTTCAAACACCTTCTCTCTTGACTTGTATTTTATTGGGGGCATTTTTTTTTACTTCCTGAAAGAGTGATAAATTTGTAGGATAAATTTGTTCAAAAAGTTTTTTTTTTTTTTAATTTCTCATTATTAAGGACTGATGATGCTTTAAAAAAGTTGAGCAGAAAAAGAAAGTTACAATCCACGTCGTTGTTGAAATGAATGTTGTATCTTCATTTCCCTGCAACATTTTATTTACAGTAAGACAGGGGAATGAATTTTTAAGGTTTATTTGATAACCGTTGAAAGATGAAAAAAGATATAATAATGCTATTTGAAAAACAAAATCTGTGCTACAAAATCTTGTATCTCTCAAAAATTATAAAAGAAAAAACTTGCTTGACCAAAACTATAGAGGACAGGGGAATGAAGACTATTAAACGTAAGCTCTCAAGTTTGAGAACTTATTTGGTTCTGGAGGGCATGGATTTGTACTGAGGTTAAGTTAACAGTTAGGGTTGCTTAGGGAAAGACCCCTTCCTGCTGACTATGTATTTTTTACTAATTTCCCGCCTGAATAGTGTGGTGACAATTTAATATTAGAAATTTACAGGGGAATGAAAGAAAACCTGTGGGACATCATAAAAATTAGTTTTTTTCAATTCTAATCCTTTATCATCAAGGATTCGACTGCTTTTATGAAATTTTACAGTATTTTGAACAAATTGAACAGAAAAATTTACCTAGTATACGGACACAGAACTCTTACTTTGAGCAGAATCAGACCTCGGGACATGACAGGGGAATGAATTTCGACCTTTTTCTTGTGTTTTTAAGGTACGTGTGTTAGATAATTAAAATAAAATCGTATGGGATCTACCTTTGGATCTATAAAATTGATGTCTAAGAGACCTAAGTTTTTTTAAATCGCTGTAAACGGCCAGGGACACAAAAGTGCCCTCTTAAGTGAGAATGACCCATATATATTTTTTCTTTTAAAATAGACATATGTTATTAAATAATGTAAATAAATCACTAATAATATCAAAAAGTAACTGGTACGGGTAAAGTAAAAAAGACCCGATACTTTTTGTAACTTTGTTAATAATTGGAGTTGTTTTTTTTTTTTGTCAAGGTGCGGTGTAGCTCATTAGTAAGGCATTGAGTTGCCATGCTAGGTCCTGAGTTAGTGCCGCTTTTAATAACAATAATATGTGTCAGGCAGTACTTGAATGAGATGGCCAAACAACCTCACCTTCTAGGCCAACCTGGCACACACAGGGGGTTAATTGGCATATTCTGGCTTGACAAATTCTTCAATTTTCTATGATTATAGTGTTAAATATTATAAGTTGAAAAAAAAATACTTGAAATAATCTAATACTTGAAGTTTACAGTGGTATAAACCCTATTGGGATTATATTAAAAGGAATGACTCAACAATCAAAAAAGTGAAAACTGTTGCCCTGCTCTCCCCTAAAATATTATTTTCTTCAGTGGACTGTAAACAGCTAAAAATCAACAAGTTGACGAATATTTTTTTTTTTTTAAAGAAAAATCAGAAAATGATTTATGGACAAAATAAAACAATTTAAATCATTCAATACCGACCTGAAGGTACCTGTTGCCTTCTGCCTCTTGCTCGCAATAAGGTTTGATCAGCCCATCCGGCCGAATGTATCGGGGAATTCTTTTACGAGGAAGCTCGCTCGAAACTTCTGTCGCTCTGAAACCAGATATACATATCAAGTATTTCAAGTTGTTAGTAGGAATAATAATATAACATTGAACATCGGTAAAATATTATTATGCTACGATATGATAATAATATCGTGATAACTCACTCACCTCCTGACAGCTCCGAGAGAACCACTGGCAAAGTCCACAATACCAGCCGTCGGTCGGGTGATGAGTCCTACCATTCCCTTGCCAACGCCCTTGAAGAACCCTGATACGCCATCTTGTTTAGCACCGGATAGCGGCTTGGTAACGACACCTCCAACGCCTTCAATGACACCCTTTAATGAAAAAAAACAACATTATAGATTACATGGGACACAAATAAAAAAGGAGCGATTATTCAGAAACCGCAGTTAAAGTACTACAGAGTTTTTCCAAACAGATTACAAAATCACTAATATAGCAAATAGCTTCTGTAGTTGGAGTGGCCAAGTGGGCAAAGTGTTAGCAAATAGGGCAATATATGATTGATAACCCGAGGATAGCCAGTTCAAAACCCGGAGCAAGGGGACATTTAATAATACTGTACATTATTCCTCTGGCCTGGACAATCCCCACAGAGCCTAAAAGGTGAGGACAAAAAAATAAAAGATCATTTCAATATAATGTTCCTCCACTCGGACATCCCGAGCACCCTATGAAATTGTGATCTGAAAATGAAATCCATATTATTACGTCCATGCCACAGTGAACCACTGGTGGCCCACACAATACTGCCGCATCGGATACTTTAGTCAATCACAAAACTTTCCAAGACTGTTGGGTATTAGGTAGATACCCAGTAGATAGTATTGTTTATTTTACTATTGTTTTATTGTCAATACTGCATAATGCACTGGAATAGCTCACATCCAAGAGAGCGAAAAACATTAAGCTCACCCGCCAATGGGCGTGGAGCATGAATTACAGTGCCGGCATGAAGTTGTTAAATATGGCAATAAACTTATATACATTGTAAGTATTATATATAACTAGCTGTATATCCCGGTTTCACCCGGAGAATTTCATTTTTTAAATCTATAAACTGAGACTTTTATCGACTCAATGTAAGGTGTATGTAAGGACAATGTAAAGCGATTTTAATAACAATAAAGAATATCAGCTGAAGTTATACAATTTTAAAATGGACAGGTGTTCGCACCTGGTCTGAAAGAACCACTGAGCGAAATTTTGAGAATTTAGTACAAACGGTATGGATTTCTATAAAAAAACAAACAGAATTTCATCTTTATATACATAGATTATTTATAGCTGTATATCCTGGTTTCACACGGGGAATTTCATTTTTCTAAAGAAACGGTCGATTTCGTAAAAAAAAATATCGTAAAGTGAGATCATTATGATTTTTATAACAATAAAGAATATCAGCTGAAGATCGGCTGAAGTTATGCAATTTTAATATGGACAGGTGTTCGCACCTGGTATCTAAGAACCACTCAGCGAAATTTGGAGAATTTAGGACAAACGGTATGGATTTCTATAAAGAACAAATAAACAAACAAACAAACAGAATTTCAACTTTATTTATATAGATATACACAATCAGCTATTATTTTCCAACTCAACTTGACCATTATTGTTCGATAGATAGAAATACATACCATGACTAGACCTTTGCCACTCCGTGCGAAGCCTTCTTGCATCGTTGCTGGCTTGTAACGCTGCATCTCCCTCCTCTGCCTCTGATATTCATCATCGAACGTAAGAGCTGCTAATCCCTTTCCTGTCCAACAAATATAGAAATATTTTCAAATTTATTTTAATTAAACCTTACGCTACTATCGGTACCTGTATGTATACTTACCTAAAGCACCAGTCATCTTAGACACAGCACCAGCCGCACCTCCGACCGTATGCCCAAACAGGGACCTCACGCCAAGCACCAGACCTTCTGCGAATTCTCCTGGACCTCGGATAGCTCCCTAAAATAGTTTTTAAATATATATATTTGGATGAATTCCAATATTCACTCCGCTTAAGGATAAAATAGATAGGTATTTGGATTCTGATCTAATATATAAACTAAATTGCTTAATATGTCCGAACACCTATATAGGAATGACAACTCAAAATTTAAAAAACAGAATGTACCAACATAAAATATCATGTATGGAATATAACAACAAGAAAAAGGGCAAAAAAGAACCAAAGACTGCTTTAGCAAAACATTGCTTTGAATTAAAGCACGATTTTGATTTTGAAAACCCCCAAATTCTGCACAAAGATGGGCCTGAACAAAAATTAAAATTTTTAGAAGCCTTCTATATATCCAAGAACCTACAAAATACTGTAAATTTCAAAACGGACTCGAAGGACTTAAATAGTTACTACTCTGAAACTATCAATATCTTGTCTAATGTTTACAAATTATTTATTTATTTATATTAATTTGTGATCACTTAAAATACATGTTTTTGAATAGAGGAATATTTTAACTCATTATGAAGACGTTTGGCTGCTCTCCGACTCGAAGGAGGTTTCAGACTGGTTATCCATGAGACTGTTTGGTGATTGATCTCCCTTCTGGTATTTAGTATTTATTATAATTGCGGTTTCCGGTCCTATTTATGTTTTTTATTGGTCTTAAATTAGTAATGTTAAATGTGTTTTTCTTTTTTCTTTTGGTAAATCTCCTATAAATGATTCTTTCAGGTGCTCTACCATAAATAAATTATGTATTTTCCTGATGATGCCTGAACAGTCGAAAATTTGAAATGTATCAATAAAACAATTTTAAATAATTTAAAAATAAAAATTAAAAAATAGGTATGCTATCCATTACACCACGGAGTCGCTTCCAAACGGTGCCAAATCCTTCCTCTTCACTGACACCTCTCCTAACGATCTCGCAAATTTTGCGAGTATTCATGAATTACATTCATGACAGCGACATTGCCATATACAATGTGGGTCAAAACGCAGCCCAATCAATAAATAACCTTGTTTATTTTAACATTTTTAATATTTTATAGATTTTGATAGTTAGGTTGTATTACGATTAGTCAATCTCACCTGAATAGGTTCATAGAAAAAATCTGTAGCTCCTGTCTTCAATCCCGAAATCAGACCGAAAGGGTTGCCGATGACGTCCAGGCCCAAGATGACAACGTAGATCTGTTGCAAGATCTGGTTGAAATAGTGACCCTGTACCTCCCTTATCAGCTGAGACTGCGTGACGAAAATAGATTGTCGCTCGAAACAGCTGATTCTAAGGAAATTAATTTATATTTTTATTATTGATTAATAGATATATAATTTTTATAATAAACCATTACTTTCTGATTATTTCAATTGATACAAATTATGATTACATAGTGTAAAATTAATTAACTGAAGATGGTAATTGTAGCAAAAAGAAGTTCGAGGTGCAGTCATATAAGCAAAAACATTATATACGTATTAGTCAAGTTTTTTTATAGATCCTTTATTCATCTCAAACTTTTGCAATATTCTGTTCAACGTTTCGGCACTAAGCCATTTTCATGAAGAACATCTGTGACCACAATTTTCAATAAAATAGGCTGAGTAAGCTTGTCATAAAATCAAAAAAAAATTCTACCAGTTAAAAACTATAGTCTTATCATTCAAGCTTCACAGTCAAAAATTTTTACCCATCTTTACCCCGGATAAAGGGGGTCCTACTGTATATAAAAGCAAGCCGAAAAAAAAAGTGCTTGTCCTATGTTCCGAACATAACTCGATAGAAATAGAAACAATCAACGGTATAGAAACTATACCAGAAACTATTAGATTTTATTAAAGCACAAAATTTAGTGTAAATGTGGCAGAGAAGATGGCAAGGAAATACAGTATATGAAGTCGAAAAGTTGTAGCTGGCCACTTCAGGTATTTTTAAACATTTTGGACATAGCTGGAATAAATGCCTGAATTTTGTATAAAGAAACGACGGGTGAAAATTTTTTTTTTGAGGCAGGAATTTTTGTTCCAGTTAGCTTCAGAACTCGGCGATGCATGTAAAAAATCTCAAGAAAAAAAACTTTAAACAACAGCGTCCACAAGTTCCAATTCGTTCGTATGAAAAACTTGTCAAATAAAATTTTGTAAATGTTATAAAACAACAATAATCTGTTTGAAGTACGAAAAATATGTTTGTGGCATATACAAATTTCAGACTAAAATTTATTGATAATTTGTAAACAATGTGAGGAAACTGAATAAAGTATATTATATATTACATTTTAGTAGAGTTCAGTAGACTCTGCCTTACTTTCTATATAAAATTGGACAAAACTTCATGAAAATTCTTTATTTTATATACAATTGCAACAAATTAACCATTATCTGCATTGAATAATAAAATCAATAACTTTTTTAAGTACCGGTTAATTTGACCGGTAGCGGTAGGAATAGGTATACAAGAATTGTCAGTAGGTTTAGTGTTAATGCTTTCTACAATGTGTACATAACGATCACATTACAATTAATTAACGTATTATTATAATTATATCTGTCTGAATCAATTTATTCCCTCCTGATTATATCTAAATGTATTTGCTTCAGATTTTTCTTATTGGTTTGTTTATTTATTTTGTCTTTAGACTTGAAAAAGACCAATAACTTAGGATGATGTATTAGCATATATTTGTCTGACTAATTAGTTATTTTGCATTTGAGACTGCACCCCCAAACCATTTTCTTTACTATAAATTATGAAATAGCTGGGAGATTCAAAATCATGGGAAATAACAAAATAGAAATAGATAATTGCTTATGTTATAGCAAATTTTACCTGAATATGACATCATCGACATCTGTAAGTGTCACGCCAAAGCTCTGCATGAAAACTGTCATTATTGGAGGCATTAGACTGTCCTCTCCTGAGGTACTCTCCGCACTGCTTAAAGAAAAGCTCATGTGCATCTGAAACGAACCCATCATAAATTAAAATAAGTTAGAATATAAGAAAGACCAACTTTTACTGTGACATATTTACTAGATATTAACAATAAAGAGTATATAGACAGTTACCAACCTTCAAAGGGGATAAATGAAGTTTACTATAATAATTTTTCAATTCCTGTTGTGAAGTCTGCCGTACGAAGAAACACAAAGGCTCCTGAGCCCGCTTAACAGCACCGTCCATCAGTGCTATCTGGAAAAATATTTTGAATCATGAGGGTTTGATATACCAATATACACATACATACATCTATCATTATCCGGTCCTCTTCCCTATGGAACTTTATTCCCCCTTTTATCCGTCACTCCAACTCTCTCCTTACCTTTAAATTCCGCCTTTATAATCACCTCCTGTGCACCCAGTTTCCCAAACAATTGTAAATAGTCTTCATAAATTCTCAATTTTAACTTTAAATTGGTATAGGCCTTTATTATTTATTTATCTTTAAAATATAATTTCAATTTATTTTATTGGCAAATAAGTGTATATATGTATAGGGGGAGGTGGGGCACAATGAAACACAAAAGATTTTTTTACCCATAGCGCACCACCTGAGACTTTATATTTTTAATTTTTAATTTTTTCCATGTTACCTTAGGATCTATCTACCTAGCGTTAAGCATTATTTTATTCATCATGTCAGACCACGAGTAGCTATTTTCCAAAAAAATGATTTTGTTTCATTGTGCCCCGTGCCCGGAGTACAATGAAACAGCTGGAAAAAACAACAACATAATTAAAAAAAAAAAACTTTATTTGGCTTCCAGTCAGTTTTTTGTTCTTCTGCTTTTGCTGTAGCCACAAAATTATTTAGGAATGAGGAGGAAAACTTTGACTTTGGAAGAAAACTTTTTATTTTCTCAAAAACGGCTATAACGATTTAAAACTTAGTATTTAATCTTATGCCCGAGATATGTCTACAAAAATTTCATCAAAATTGTCAACCGGTGGGGGCACTTTATTTCATAACTTTTTTTCCCATTTTTAAGTTGTTTTTTTTCGATTTTATCAAAAATAGCTTTAACGATTTTGATCAAATTCGTCATGTTTAATGAATATTAGTAAACAAACTCTTTTTCTATGATAAAAACTTTTATGATCAAAACCCAGGGTGAAAAAGTTATTGTTTAACTCACACTTTAATTTTAAGTGTTTCATATGTTTAGGTGAACCTTGAACTTTTTAAAGGATTTTATCAAAAAGTTATTGGAAAACTTTTATTGATAAAACTTTTTTGTAATAAGTTTTTCAAGTAGGGGAGAACGGGGTTGGTTGGCAACAGTTTTCACTTTTTTGATTGCCGAGTCATTCCTGTTAATATAATCCAAGTATGGCTGACACCACTGTAAACTCCAAGTATTAGAGTACTTCAAGTATTTTTTTCACCACATAATATTTAATACTAAGATCATAGAAAATTGAAGAATTTGTCAATCCAGAGTATGCCAATTAACCCCCTATGAGGGGCAGGTTGGCTAGAAGGTGGGGTTGTTTAGCCATCTCATTCAAGTACTGCCTGACACATATTATTGTTACTAAAAGCTGCCCTATGATGGTATAATAATTTTGAATCGGTTTTTTTACAGTTTTTAAGGGAAAATAGAATGACAATAGAAGAAAATAGAAGTTTAGACTGTCGACACTTGTGGCGCCTTCACAACAGATGAGACGGAAATTATAAGCCAATGGCCAACCTACCCCCTATGCCAACCAACCCCGCTCTCCCCTACTTTTAAAATGAAACTTATTAAAAAATTTAATGACTCTTTCGATACATGATTATTATTATTACATATATGGAGAGTAGATAAAATAATTACTTGAGTTTCTTCAGAGACTTCCGCAGGTTCGAAAAAGTTCATCAGATTGGACAGTACGCCCGAATCGGCCCTGAAGTGGAACTCCTGAATCAAGACACCAAAATATTTGTACTGTTGAAGGTAGCTGAACTGGTTGCTCAGTTTTACCACACTCAATTCTAAAAACGGTTTTGGAGCTGTAAAGATAAAAAAAAATATATAATAAAAATTTGTTCATCTATTAACATAAAATGTTAGGGTGATCACACCAGTGATGGACATAGCTAAAACAGGAATTTTTGCCGCCCAATGCCTTACTCATTGTACGAGGGTCATTCAATAAGGAAAGAGACAAATTCTATAATTATAAAGCTATTCAATTAATGTGTACAATATCTTCAGGGGTGTTAGTTGGCAACCTTGGGATATGCTGTGATCAGCTGTTTCATCATTTTATGTCAACATAACCTCAAAACTTTCAATTCCACTAGAAGAGAAGATTGCACCTTAGAAGAGCAGCGCTCTGTCATTAGATTTTTAGTCGCAGAAGGTGTAAAACCAAGTGAAATTTTTTCTAGAACAGTCCCGACCTCGCCCCATCTGATTTTTACCTGTTTGGACCACTCAAAGACGCCCTAAGTGGAAAAAGAGTTGCCAACAATGAGGAAGTTAAGGAAGTGGTGCAAAAGTTGCTTCGGGGTAAATCGAAAGAATTCTTCGCCAAGGGATTAGGAAGCTGCAAGAAAGAGGGGACAAGTGCATAACTGTGGGGGGGGGGGTGATTATGTAGAAAAATAGCCTTAATTTTGAAAGATTGAAATAAACTGTTTTTGAGCTATAGCCATTTGTCTCTTTACTTATTGAATGACCCTCTTAGTTATGAACGGCTACCGAATTAAATATTTAAAATATTAAAATATTTAAAATATTCAGGATCTCTTTTACATGTTCCATGCTATAAGATTTAAAAAATATTCAGTTTTTAAACTTTAATCTCTATTTAACCAAAACTACTCTTTGCACTAGTAATGGACACCCCAAAATATCAATGTCCTAGTAATGGATACGGGGTTGGTACTAGTAATGGATATACTTAAGAAAACTTTGAAATCTTTATTAAGCTATAAAAAAACAACAATTAGGTACAATAATTTTTATTAAATATTTTTTTGAAATCTTATAAGGTAGGAAATATATTTACATTATACTGCTTATGAAAGTATTTCTTTCTAGACTGGTATCTAGCCTAGAAAGTGATCCATTACACTACTAAAGGACAGGCCACACACCTCCGCATCTGCAGCACGGATCTGATTCATTTACGAAGGATAGATAGTAACCGTTCACACACGCGGATGCGGATGCGGTGTGGACATGTGTGGCCTGACCTTTAGGCATAACTAAAGGTAATATGTAAGTTAAATTAAAAATATTCTGCACATAACCTATATTAGTGCTGCGGTGCGGATATGTATGGCCTGACCTTAATAGTGTAAAGGAAACATCTGTTTTCTTTACTGAACTAGTACAGTAAAGAAAACACATGTTAATAAAACTCTTAAAAAACTTACTAACCTTTTTATCACTTTAATTTAAATATGTCTGGAGTTAGTGATGTGAATATTCCCAACACTATAATTGATCAAGGAAATGAAGGTATTACCATTATGTTTATTTCATTCAGGCAGTTGTCAACAGTAAGCATAGTTCTAAGACCTTGAAGCTGTAAACATACACGGAGACTTATTGTTTCTATTCAAAGCCCAAGCTGTCCATTATTTGGCCCCCTGCCCAGAACTCATATCCTGAATCAGAATCTCGTATCAGAATCGTATCCTGAATTGATTGGTATCAGTCCCAGGGGTCCGACTGCTGGGATGAGCCACAGACGATATCGGGCATCGGGGTCCGATGGGAATGCTCTGATGAAAGCGTTATCTTTTGATTGAAAAGTGAATTAATTGAGCGTTTCAAAGACATTATCTCTTGGTAAGGATTGGAACTCCGATACAGCATTTACGCCATACTTTATTGAAAATCGGAACTCGGAGTCCGATTTTAAAAAACAACAGAATTTCAGATGTTGGCAACATTATCTGCACTAAAATGCAATAATCTCCTTAAAAATTGACTAAATTGAGTGTTTGAAGTGTTTGGACTTTCGTATATTTTTATGTGAAAGTCGGCTGTTAAGGGAAAATTCATTTCTTGGGGTGATATAAAGGCCACGCCTAGTCCTCGGAGGGTCCATGGCATGTAAAAATCAAAAAATTGAATACACGCGCGCACTAATGACTGACTTGCCCATAACAATTACTCATACGATGGAGTTACGGACGCTAGCTTGCACTCTGTAACAAGGAAGAATACTCCCTACTTTCAGATTAAGCAGACTTTCTGTGACCGATATTGGGATTATTAATCCCACACTCGACTTAGAAGAATATAAATACACATATAATGAGCAAAAAAAAGAAGACTTACTCAGCTGGTTCATTACAGATTTTGGAGGAGGCACTGGTGCGAAAATTACGGGAAAAACACAATCGTAGACTTGCTGGTCGATCTGTATGCTGTTGATCTTGACGTGAAACCTCGTCAAATATAAAGAAGTCTTAAGGTTTACCCAGACACCGTCCACGTAGCAGCGATGGAGATCCTTCTCTGTCGGTAAAGTCATCTTCATTGTTTCGAAATTAACCTGTGGCAAATTATAATTTTATTAATTACTAGCTTTATATACCGGTTTCACCCAGAGAATTTCATTTTTTAAATCTATAAAATCTATAAGTGAGACTTTTATCGACTCAAACGGTCGATTTCATAAAAACCAAGGTAAAGTTAACCAATTTAAGTTATGCAATTTTAATATGGACAGGTGTTCGCACCTGGAATCAAAGAACCACTGAGCGAAATTTGGAGAATTTAGGACAAACGATTTGGAGAATTTATATAGATTGTTAAATAATAGAGATTTGTTTCTGAAATTTATTATTATATTAATATTGTCATTATAGATTTCGTGCTTTAGAAATTTTAAAAGACAATTTAAAAAGTCCTATAAAAATATATGAAAAAGAATCCATTTAAGTTTGCATTATATTTTTGAAGATGTCATATTTGTAAGTATGGTAACTGTATCATAAGTTGACAGTGCTCCAATAGTTGACATATTGCACAAAAAGTGTGAATGATAAGATTCAGGGTTGATTATTTTGGTTCAAACTTTGGCGGTAATTTGCCAAGTTATACTAGTTAGCTGTGCTGCCATCGGCATTAGTTTGATGAAAACTCAAGCTTGTTTGTGAGAGGTTGTAATGGCGAATTTTCTAGTGGCCTGAAAACTTGGTCTCTGCTACCCTTTTTCTTTAAGGTGGAAGTCAAGTTAAATAAGCTTTTTAGTTGGTTTATTTGAGTTAAATTATGTTTTAATTACTTTTATGGTATTCATTAAGTTCATGAGGATCATTTGATATTCTTTTTAATATATTTATTGAATGTTTTAGGGCTTAAATGTAGGTGTCAACTATTAGAACAGGTATTAATCCATAATTTCAATAGTTGACATCGATGTCAACTACTGCCAGAATTAACAAATAGTGTTCCATCTGGGGGTGGTTTATGAAAGTCTGAGTCAGTATGGATGACAGGTGTCTTATTTTATGAATTTATAGCTAGTGTGCTCTATCCATGGATCGTTGAGAGCAAAATTGCATTGCCAATAATCCTATACCTACATGGACAAGCGTCTCATCTTACTCTCCCCACTTCCCGATTCTGGAAAGAAGATGGGATACTTGCTATTAGTCGCACTCTATCAAAATGCAACACATTTCATCCAACCAATGAATGTGGCCATCTTTAATTGTCTAAAAGAGTACTGGAAGAGTGAAAAACGAAACTTCTGGCCATTACTAAAATCATACTTACTTAACTGGATGATCTCATTTTTCGTTTAAATTTGTTTCTTTTGTTTTTTTCTCATTTAAGCTTTTTGTATATAAAATGATTAAATTGTGGAAATTTTATTTTGTTTCCATTACTAGTTTATAAATAAAAAAAAAAAAAAGATTAACTTTTATTTCAATCCTTATTACCTATTAAAAATCATAGGAAATCAAATATTAATGCATGTGTCATCTTTCCAAACCTTTACATTTTGGTGTGTCAACTATTGGTTCATTTTAGAAGCTTTTACGAAATAATTTTTTATAAAAACCGTAAATGTAAACCATAGGATATTGTATTCCTAGATTTATAGAGCGATTGACCTAACTAAATTCATAACAAAGATTATCCTAACATCAATATATTAGTAAACAGTGTCAATAATTTAATTTTTTTTTTCTTAAACTGTAGTCTATTGGTACAGTTATCCTAAATGTTATGAATAATTCTAAAAAAACTAAATAATTTCCCATAATTTTGGAATTAGAATAATAAGCACTATGCTTCAGGTAAGGCACACATTGAGAAGCAGGTGGCGCAGAACAGAGCAGCACAGTTTTCGTAATACGTGTATTAGAGGTAAGGAGATCCTCTGCTCTGTCCTGAGTCTCAATGAGCGCCTTACCGTAAACTTTGACTGCGGAAGTTTATGTGAAATATCACACAGCAAAAATAAAAAAAGTTTTTCCACTCAATAGAACAAAGTCTGTAAACGTACATTTTTGGAAGAAAAGTCAAATAAAGAGTTCCTATGAATAATTAAAAACAACATAAATGAATGGAAAATAAATTGAAAATTGTGGCTGTATCCCCTAGTTAATACCTTGACTGCCGACAGAAAACCGTTCTAAAAAGCTAGTATGATTTAATCGTATTATATTATTAAAACCCTAAATTTAATGCATGGGGATTATTAAAATGCACTTACAAGGGGAGGGCACAGCTATGGGGTCGTCGATCGGGCCCATTTTTTTTCTGGTGATTGTACATCGAAAAATAGTCGACACGTGTCCGAGCGTTCCGTCCAATAGGCCTTAGGTGCTGAGAAATAAAATAAAATACCTTGAAAATCCTTTATTTTTTATCTTGAGTTTGGAAAATGATATCGCCATGATTCTTTTACTAATTCATTTATTTTAGAGAGTAGATTAAAGGAAAAATACAATCGTTAAAGAATTATTCATATTTCTTCAATTTAATTTTAAAAAAGCTTCAAGTTTTCAAGTAAACTAGCTTTATAAATTTTTTCACATAAAAAAGAATAGCAGAATTGAGTTCAGCACCTCAAGAAACCCTGACGTCTTAAATATAATACAAAACAAAAAATAAAATTTTTTTCTTGTCAGGAGCAGCTTAAAAATGTCTCAGCAAAATTGTATGTGTAGTTTCAAATTCTGCATCTCGTGTTGAGCTGATCCGATTTTTACGTTCTTGAGCTCCTTGCATAGAAGAAAGCTTCCTTTTTCTAACCATATAAATAACTATTGTATTATCTCGGGAAGCTCTTGTAAAAAATGGTCCTCAAAATAAAAATTAAATTCAAACTTTTCTTTATATTATGTTGATTCCTGAACACGTAAAAATATCTCGATTAGGTGAAAATGTGTAATTCTAGAGCCTTTATTTACCCTATAAATTTGATGAGAATCGGTAGAATTTTCTCCGAAATATGGTCGGATTTTTGGATGTTTAACGAAATTGTAAGGGTCTAGCCTTAGCGAAACTTTTAATGCATTTTTTAATTTTTTTTTTTTTTTAATCTTCCCAAAATTTACATATAGTTTTTTTGATTGTCCTCAAAACGAATCTGAAAACTGTTATGAAACAAATGAGCCGAGTAACAACTAAAAACAATACTAATAATTTAAAAAAAAATCCAAGAATGAATGAAAATAAAAAGTTAGTCGATCACTTTGAGAGAGAGGTTTGTAAGAGTTTTCAATAACAAATAACAATTAGGAATGATTCACATCGTATCAGTTTTAAAATCCCCCACCTACCCTCACCAGTAAGTAAACAAAGAGTATATGCGGACGAGTACAAAGTACGTTTTTCTATTTTAGTTCGCACTTGTTTCATTATACCACCTTCACATTGGAAGTATATCCATAAGAAAAAAGTACTACTTGTTAATGGCGAGGGCATAGAAAAAACACATTGCATATAGATCATTGAGAAAAAGTAGTTTTAAATTTTAGTTCGTTTGAAGTTCAAAATCATTTTTTGTAAGGCGAACGTGAAACAATCGGGATGAACCCATTTTCTCCTAGCCGACCAAGAAAAACAAAATAGGCTCCATAAAATGAATTTACTAGTGATAAAAACATGGTGAATAGGATGGAAATAATTACTTTTTAGAGTTATGTTGATGGAATATTCTGGCAAAATACTGACATTAAAAAATCATTTTGTGCAAAACTGTTTTTGTTTCATAACAGTTTTCAGATTCGTTTTGAGGACAATCAAAAAAACTATAAGTAAATTTTGGGAAGATTAAAAAAAAAAAAAAAAAAAAAAATTGCATTAAAAGTTTCGCTAAGGCTAGACCCTTACAATTTCGTTAAACATCCAAAAATCCAACCATATTTCGGAGAAAATTCTACCGATTCTCATCAAATTTATAGGGTAAATAAAGGCTCTAGAGTTACACATTTTTACCTAATCGAGATATTTTTACGTGTTCAGGAATCAACATAATATAAAGAAAAGTTTGAATTTAATTTTTATTTTGAGGACCATTTTTTACAAGAGCTTCCCGAGTTTTACAATAGTTATTTATATGGTTAGAAAAAGGAAGCTTTCTTCTATGCAAGGAGCTCAAGAACGTAAAAATCGGATCAGCTCAACACGAGATGCAGAATTTGAAACTACACATACAATTTTGCTGAGACATTTTTAAGCTGCTCCTGACAGGAAAAAAAATTTATTTTTTGTTTTGGATGATATTTAAGACATCTGGGTTTCTTGAGGTGCTGAACTCAATTCTGCTATTCTTTTTTATGTGAAAAAATTTATAAAGCTAGTTTACTTGAAAACTTGAAGCTTTTTTTAAATTAAATTGAAGAAATATGAATAATTCTTTAACGATTGTATTTTTCCTTTAATCTACTCTCTAAAATAAATGAATTAGTGAAAGAATCATGGCGATATCATTTTCCAAATTCAAGATAAAAAATAAAGGATTTTCTAGGTATTTTATTTTATTTCTCAGCACCTAAGGCCCATTGGACGGAACGCTCGGACACGTGTCGACTATTTTTCGATGTACAATCACCAGAAAAAAAATGGGCCCGATCGACGACCCCATAGCTGTGCCCTCCCCTTGTTAGTATTTTACTGAAGTTGCAAATATATGGCATCTAAATGAATATCTGAGACAAGGATACTAATTTTGAGTTATCTTGTAGTTTGGAAGTCAACTTGTTAAAAAGTGGCCAAAAAAAAAAACAAAAAAATACATCAGGTGCAATGCGTGCAACACAAAACTTTCACTTAGGAACATTCAGAAATATATTATGAAACTCAAGAAAGTTTCTGAACTAAAATATAATTAGTTAAACATTATCTTATATCATATTTTTTCATACCTTAATGTTTTAAATAATTTGAGCATCACGTATTTACTCTCTAATGTAAAATAAATTTTTATAATGTTAAATAAAAGTTTTTATTTTCATCAGAAATAATACGAGATATGAAATTTTGGCTGCCACATCGCGGGCATACACATCAATATAAATACCCTGTTTGATTGAAATAGTCACAGCCGTTTTTGAGAAAATGAAAAAAAAAACACGTGAAAATGAAACAAAATTTATTAAGTAAAGTGCCCCCTCCAAGTAATCACTTTTGTTGAAATTCTAACAGTTACATCGCGGACATATACATACATGAAGTACCGAGAAAAAAAAAAACATAAAAATTAGACAAAGTTCATTAAATAAAGTACCACCTGACCAATTTTAAAGAAATTTTGACTGTCGCATCGTGGGCATGCTCATACACTAAATACCTAATTTTAGGTTCCTACGGTTTATAGTTTTTGAGCTTTTCTGTTCAAACACTCACGCACACGCACACGCACACACACGAAACAATGTAGTAACCATTTTAGTTTTGCTTTGAGATCCCCAGAGATACCCCCATACACCGCACAACAATAGTCAAAGTGGGAAAACACCTGGGAAGTGACCAGGAGCCTATGTGTTTCAAATGGAAAAAGACTTCGGAAGTGATTTAATTGCTATAAAGTGGTAAAGGTACAGTGGGAAATATTGGAAATGTGGTGGATGTTAGGGACGGTTTTAAGGTGATTGGAGCCCATTAAAATTGCTTTTGTTTTCTCTGCGTTCAGCTTCAACTTATTAGCTTCTGCCCAGAGACTGATTCGATTTAAATGATCCTGAGTGGTGATAGTAGAGGTAGTAGTGAGATAGTAGTGATTAAAGTTTCTTAAAAATGAAATATTTATTCTTCTAAACTTAAGTAACTGCCTCAAGATGGATTTATAAGATAATATGAAAAAATAGAAATGTCGTTTTCTCTGTTATAGGTTTTTAAGTTATGTTAGTCTAGGTACTATATGTACTGTCTGCGTAACAAATATGCAATATGATAATCTTGAAATTAATGAAATATAAAACTATTTCTTACAGTGATCCTGTTGTTGACTTTGACGACAGGATTGGTATCGAACCCGTAGCTGCATGAATCCAAGTAGTCCTTGTAGCTCTGTTCAATTGCAGCACTGTCGTTGGCCGACAGCTTCTTAAATACTTTCTTCTCAGGCTTCTTTGCTTCCCACATCACATCAGAGCTTCATAACAAATTTAATTTATTAATTAGTAATTTAATACTATATAAAAAATATTTTTATAACATTAAATATCGGAATCAACTTGCTTTTTTACCCATAATAAATTATTAAATTAAGAATAAAGGTCTCCCTACCTCAGGGATGATCCGCAAAAGAATAGTAAACAGGGTGTCTGAATTTTCATGGGAAATAGGCAGGAATTATAATTTTAATTTTCAAATCAAATTAATAAAAATTACTGCAAACTGTCGATCCCGATTCGTTAAACTTCTTTTAAATGATACCAACATTTCGAATTTCCTCAATACACCTCTAATCTGACAGTCTAGCTTTTTACTACTACCTACTCCTATTAGCTGGTTAAACTGATTTTTAATATTATACACAAGGTGTAGATAAATAAATAGGAATGTATAAAAAAGCCTAAAGGAATAAGACAAAAAAATATGGAAATGACCTTTTTTGAAATAATCGATTCAAGTAAACATTAGCAATAGTTTATAACTATTCTTTTTTTTTTAGTTACCGTAGACCAAAGACGGCATTTCCTTCATATTACCGGGGGCATCGGGGTCCGATGGGAATGCTCTGACAAAAGTGTTATTTTTTTTACTGAGAAGTGAATTAAATGAGCTTCTCAAGGGCATTATCTCTTGGTAAGGATTAGACCTAGACATAACAGGCACAGGACATGCCCCCGGGGTCCGATACAGGATTTACACCATACTTTATCGAAAATAGCATTAAACTGCTGGAATTTTGAATTACCATCCATATTGATAATTTTTGCAATGTTAAAACAATTTTTAGGAGTCTTTTAATGCTTTACAACCACTTACTCTATAATAAAAAAAAAATTCTTTTTTAAAGAAATGAATTTATAAAAAATGAATAAATCAAATATCAGTGTTTTATATCTAATTTCAGACTTAGTAAGTATTAAAGATGACCATAAAGGTATTCTTTGCAATATTATTGGACGCGGAAGAATGATGCCGTCCAGTAGTCTTGTTTTATTACAGATGGCCTGTATCGGACCCTGGAGTCTGATTCTAAAAAACAACAGAATTTCATCTGTTAGCAACTTTTTTTGCACTAAAATGCAATAATCTCATTAAAAATCGACTAAATTGAGTATTTGATGTGTCCGGCCTTTCGGACATTTTCATGAGATAATCGGCTGTTAAGACATTGGACCCCGGGGACCGATGCCGCACCTAACGTGTTAATCTAAAAAGTTAAAAAAATTAAAGTGCATTTTTATAAATAAAAATAATGTAAAAAAAAAATCTTATTACCTGGACAAACTTATGTAAAGAAGTTCTCTCTTCTTCTTGTTGTCGACAAGAGAAACACCAATACCTTGAAATCTAACCTCGATGGAATTAGAAATTATTTCATAATCGGACAAATTGATGGATTCAGCAGCGATGATCTGGGAGTCTGTAATCAGGAAAACTCTCTGCGGCCCGTAAAGGAAGGTGCTCCAATAGAGCTGTTCATGTTTTCTTACCACGAAAGGACCCATGCTATCCTAGAAAAAAATAATAAATATATAAATAAAAAAAGAACATTGATAGTTATATCTTATAAAAAGAAATGTTTAGAAACAGCAAAGAAAAATATTCTCATTTAAAAAAAAAAAAAAATTAATGTATAATATTTAGAAGAATCAATGGAGAAAGATTACTGCTTAACCTTCCGCTGGGCGCTAAGACTTTTGCAACACCACTGGGCGCTTGCCATATTTTGGACGGCTAATTATAAGATTGTTCATTTATAGGTAAAAAAAAGTAAAAATTAACAAAAAAATTATAAGAATTTATTTATAATAAGATTAAAAACTTACAAACAATATTTGATTATGATTTACAATTAACTAAATCAATAATTCGTATCTAAACGCGGTCATATTTTAATATTTAACAAAACAAAATTAAAAATAATCTAATTAAAAAATATATGATTGAATTCAAATGAGATATGACATCAATTGGAAATAACAGAATATGTTATGTATTATTCCTATTACTAATAAAATTTTCTAGTATCAAAATACTATATTACTAATGTGAGCAAATATAACATATTTTTATTGCACTATATATATAATACTATAGATTATATAATTTACATAATATATTATATCACAAAATGTATTACGAACTGCTTTTGCTTACACCTTCAATGCCATTCAAGCAATCTTTACATATTATTTTGGAATGTTTGCCGCACACAAACACTGAACACTTGTCACATGTTTTTGTAGTGTGTGATTTTCGTGATTTACATTGTTTACACTAACCTCTTGGCGAACTCCAATTCCAACTTATTTTTTTGAAAATTTCTATTACACCAGTGGGCGCTAGACGTACTACGGACGGCAGCAGACATTTTGCACTTCAATGCTCGCTATTCACCGTACCTTTAACGACTGAGATCCACTTTTACCCTTTTATTGTAGGGGATGAATAGCTGGTAGAATAACTTGAACTCATAAAGTCATTGAAAATTCCCATTTCCTAATAATAGCCAAAACACCTACCTGCCGTCCAACGGAAGGCATAGCGCCCGCTGGAGGGTTAAGATCAAATCAGGAAATTTCTTGAAAATGCAATGTGGAAAAAGAAGCTGAAATTCGAAAAGAATTATTCTAGAATCGCTCCCTACACAGCCCCACCCACCCAATCCCAAATCCACAAGATCAGACCTCACCAAATCCTCCATGCCTACCCCTCGGATGTTTTCCAGTCAGCAAATCTTTTATTTTAATTTATCAATCTTTCAGGAATTCTTTCGCAACTAAGACTCGCAATTTTGCAAGCCCAGTTTAATCAACCAAGCGCGGCTGATAAGAATTATTCTAGTTTCAATAAATAAAATTCATAAAAGCCTGTGGAATTATGCTAAAAAAGTAAAGAGAAATTAAATTAGCAACAGAGAGTGCATAGAAAGGTTGTATAGGAAGATAGGAAAAAATAAATAAAATAAAAAAAACAACAGCAGGAAATGTGTGGAAGGGAGAGGTTTATAAAAAAGTAGATATATTAGGGGATATAAAAAAGTGAAAAAAAAAATTTAAAAGATCAGAGATCCAGTATGTATAATAATAGAAAAATTACCTCTTTAAGATTACTCGTAAATTCTCCTTTACAAAACGATATCTGGTGGTTTTCATTTATCTTTTCCCAAGCAAAAAGCATTTTTTGCCTAGGCTTCAAGTAGTAACTAAAAATCATTAAACAATTCTGATTATTTCATGAATAATTGAAATTAAATAAGAATATATGTTAGATCATTTATGGCCGGGTGTACAATTCCCCGTTTAAACAGGGAATCAGGTAGACGTCGTCTAAACAAGATTCTGTGTTTATTATTGCTTTATTTTACTTTTTTTTCGTATGTACAATTTATGCTTAGAGAACTCCTTGCTCTAAGATGTAAAATTTTAATAGCAATAAAGAGAAATAAAGTGTTTAACCACAGAACTACTTTTATCTGTACTAGGTACAATACGTTATCAGTCCCGTGGTTAGAGAGTGCACTGTCAATCTAACTTCTTTTAAAATATAAATCAAACAACAAAATAAAAAGAACTTAGTGTATAACGAAAAATTAATAATATTAGCAATTTAAGCAACTCACTATGATCCAATTAATTAATTAGTAAACAGAAATAATGTTAGGTTTCAATTAACCAGTGTTTAAACGGCCATTCTTGACCGTTTAACTTTAAACGCTGTTCAGCCTTTATCACCAAATTTAATCAAGCGATTCCACATGGTGTACTAGGCATGAACTACATTCTATGTTTAATCAACTGTTTAAGTAACCTGTTAAACCCTGTTTAAACAACTAATGTACACCCGGCCATTAGTATTACAAAGTAATCTTTTTTTAATTTTACTATTTAAAAAAATGCTAATAATTTATTAGTTAGTTAAATATTATAATTTACTGTTTTGTTATTATTATTATTATTATTATTTTTAAAAAATACTGGACTTGAACTAACAAATATGGTTCAAACACAGCAAATGTACTTGAGACCGGGCATCAGTTGACAAGCACAACATATCTTTTTGCCTTCCTTGGAGCCGATTGCTTATTAAATAAACTATTACTTCAATACAATCTACAATCATTATTAATACTAAAATGTGTCTTTTATTTCGGGTTATTATACATCCAACTTTATTATTGTTGTATTCTTTTTATTACTCATTCGTATAAAGTTTCGGACGATTGTCCATTATCAAGTACCTAAAATTTTTTATCCGTTATAAATTAATATATAAATACATATAAAATACTATTCTCTATATGTTCATACAAATAAATCTATAAGCATGAAAACAAAAATAATAACATATACACACTTTCTTATATCTAATAGAACTATTTTATATAATTTTGAAAAAGAAATATAAGAAAGTTAATATATAATTTATTATTTTTGTTTTTATGCTTACAGATTTATTTGTATGAATATATGGAGTATAATATTTCATACGTATTTATATATATTAATTTATAACAGATAAAAAATTTTAGGTACTTGATAATGGACAATCATCTGAAACGTTGTACTAATGAATAACAAAAAGAATATGTAGCGGTGCTTAGAACAGATAATTGAGTCCCAACCTGCTTGCAATTACACCGCCAAAAGTAATTGCCCACTTGGCGAGGTTATTACACACTTGCTGTTACTGTGCATGGGTTGATGTAAAGGGGCTCTAATTGCAGGCTTGTAATTTTAAATTGTTTTTATTAATAGCTGGTGCACCATTTGTGTAAGTAATAATTTGTAGATAGAGTATATTTATTTGAGTTTAGTTTGGTTTGTTTGTAGAGGTAGTTATTTAGTTTATTTTAGTTAGTTCACAGTTAGTTCTTTTTGTTTTACAGATTATTTATGTACAGGTTAAACAAGTAGTGTATTTATTTTCATGGTCGATTTTGTATTTATTTTTTGTGTTTAATAAAACCAGTTAATATTAACTGAGTAGATATTATGTTTATAGAGTAACCTATTATCGATAGGTAATTAAGCCAAAGAGCTAACAAATACAATAATAAAGTCGGGTGTATAATAACCCGAAATAAAAGACATATAATAGAATAAATAGGAAACATCCAAATAAAAGTTAGGGAGAAAAGGAAAAATAATAAAGAATATTTCATTATTAAGTATGTGAAAGGTTCAAAAATATTTTGTATAGAAATATTGTATGTATTCACTGTATAATAGTGCTTATACATGTAATATATAAGGTCTAAGACGGATAGATAAATCTAAAATGAAAGTAGGGCATTGCAGGTATAATCAAGTGTAATGACTTCTATATCATTAATTATAAGTTATCATAAGTTAAAATTTTAATGTTCTAGAAGGCAGTGAAAGGTTCCGGAACCTCCTAGAGGTTATCTTGTACTTATAAAGGTTATAAAGGACATCAAAGCCAGTCAGTCAATAGAGTATTTTAGTGGAGTTATTTCTCACAGTTCAATTAGTTACGTAAGTTAAATATTTAGTGAATTTATATTGATTAGTTAGAAAGTGGTATTGTGGAGCTACCAAGAATTTTAAGCAAATATTGTAAAAAAATTTGATATCGTTATGTGTAAGTGCTTGAGTGAACTGTGAATAGCCAATAGGCAAAATAAAATAAGGTAAATATAAAAGACCTCCGAATTTTTGTTTTATGCTAGTTTTTATATAATAATTTCATTGGAAAAAATTGTAACAAGAATTTACTTAAGAAAGTTTCTTACAATTTATCCTTGACTGACATGTCACACACATCTACATCATGGTTTGTCTGATTCATAATGAGAACTGGCGCCATACCGATCTCATAAGGATAGAAAGATATATAGGCACCACCATCAGAGAGTTGAACGTCAACATCAATAGCACCAAACTAGAATAAAAATATATTTAACAAAACAATAAGGAAAAACCTACAGTATATGCATTTCATAAATTATTAAAAACCATGCGTACCTTGTTGGCGACTTTCAAGACACTGTTGTGAGATTTGTTGAACGGAAAAGAAATAGTTCTTTCGTCAGTTGTTTTTATCCTTACTTGAAGCCTAGAAGTATCAGGCTTCCCATGAGGCCAAAATGGTATACAGTCTTCTGGAGGGACCTTTAAGATTGAAAAAAAAAGAAGTTAAAATAGGCCATTCTTGAGTTAAAATTGTTTTAACCTATTTGTACACAGTGTAGCAAAAACACAACAGCCGACATGCCCAGAAATAAACGTAGTTCACGGCAAAACTTCACTACGGAGGGATCTGGAATTCACTAGTCAGGACGGTCCCTCTTTTTTTTTTTATTAGGATGAATAAAATCCCTCTTAGTTAGAACAAAATATTGACTGCAGAGTCATCATTTGTGGGAATTATTATTTATTGCTTCCCAAGTGATGTAAGAAGTTTCAAATTTGGGATAAGTCGAATATAAGCATTTAAAAATATAAATAAAAAAGGCAATTGTTTGTAACTATAACATAGCGTTAGTATTTATAATTCAAAGTCATCTTTTGTGATATCGTAATGAGAAGAAAGGGTGTTTAACTGATTTTACCTCCTTATTATTAATTTTTTTATTTCGTGAAATTAATGCAAATGATTATTAAGCACAACCAATCAAGATCAGTAATGTTTTCTCTGCCAGTCTCTAAAAAACCTATGACAATGTACTTATCATGCACAATGTACTAATTTTCTTTCAAAACAACAATTAGAAATGTTTTTTTAAATGACTACCTAAGTTCTCAGTGTTGCGTTTTCGCAACATGGCTTATCTCAGTCCCTGTTGATTTTGTTATTTTTTTATTATATATCACAGTTCAAGGTGTAAATGTAAATGTGAAAAATGATTTTCATCATTTTCCATATTCAAAAAATTTCTGGGAACAAATGGGTTAAAGAAATTTCATAAACACCAGGTAATAAAAAACTTTTAGAGTCTCTAGCATTTCCATGTCTATTTGAAACTTTTCCAAGTTAACCACAACATCATTAATCAAATGCAATCCTTTTCAAATGAGCTAAAACCCTTACCAAAGCAAATTTAACTCATTCCAAAACAAATGTAATTGTTTTTATTTCAAACATAACCCTTTCCATTACAATGGTCAAACTTAAATGTTTTGAAAATTTAATATATGGTGTAATGGGCAAAATTAAGACCTCAGAACTCACTGGAATATCTCGTGGCATTATTTTTATTGTCCGTAACTAATATTGGCACATAGCAGCAAGCTAATAAAATTCATAAAATTTCTATTTATGGCTAGTACTGCTAACAATAGAAGCTGGTTATATTTTCAGGAAATAGAAAGTGTTATAGTTTGTTAGCAGAGCCAGGGTTTCTAGTATTTTTAATTTTTTTTATTTATTATAATTAGAAGTATTATAGGAGAATCCCATACAAATAGAGTTGGTTAGAATGATACAATATAAAAAAAACAAAAAACAATATATAACAGTAAAACATGAAAAACAGATCTTATTATAAATGAACAATAGATATAATATGTTCCAAAAATGTCTATAGATATTCTTGAATCTATACAGGTTTTTACAACATATTTACATCTAATAGTTTCATGTAAACGATAATAAACGTATTTCTTTCTTCCTTTTATTTATTTTTTTTTTTAATAAAAAGAAAATTCTCTTCTTTTGCTAATTACGTTACTAATAATTGTTTTAAATAACATAAGTACAGCACATTTACTCATATGTTAATAAGTATACATTGATATTGTAGCGTAATAAATTAATGTAAATGAATCATTATCCGTGAAGTATGAGTTGTCTGAGTTTCATGGAATAAGAAATGAAAAAATATAAGCTCCTAATATCGTGTGTAATATTTGTTTTTAAAGTTTCTGTTAATTCTACAAAAGATTTGTTTTGAGTGCCAGATAAATATATAAGCCTTATGCCTGCATACATGGGGCATCCTACTATAAGGTGGTATAAATCTTCCTGTAGCATTGCATATCGAGTATTGCATATTGAGCATTGTTCTAATGAGTTAATAATATAAGCTGTATTTTTAGCGAAAGCTTAATGATATATTTGCCAGAAAGTCTTAGCTGCACTATTATTTTGATCATTCTGAAAGGCATACTTATTTTAGGTAATTTTGTATTTTGTCAGTCGGATCATAAATGTTCAAATAATACGGATTATATTTTGAAGTTAATACAGTCGACTCCATTTTATTGGGACATAAAGGGAAAATTTGTTTTGTCCCAATTAGGCGGAGGACCCAATAAAGCAGAGACCACGAATCCACGTGTAAATGCAAATTAAAATTCCTAAATATGCCTAATCACGGGGCTACCCTACATGTATGATGATTGATGTCATACATTAGACATATATGAGGGAAAACCCAGTTAATAGGTGCATTTATGTGTACCTATTCTCGTCTATTAATTTAATGATGAAGTCAAAATAATACAATTAATTTAACTCTTAAAATGTATTTCTATTAAATAGGTGTTTTAATATAAGAAATATACAAGATTAAACAAATTAAAATAACTATTTATGTACAATATAAATTACACTGATAAAGACATAATAAGAAAAGAATCAGAACATGTTTTTATGTGATTTTTTTAACAGGTAAGAATCAAGTGTGCATTCTCACACACATTGTAAACTACGACCAACACAATAGGCGCATTTCTTTAGGACGCCTAAGAACTTTCTTCATTTCCTTTTTGTGAAAAAAAAGCAACTAACCTTTTTGATACGGTTTCTTGCTTCTGGTTAAGAAACATGTGTGGTCTCAGATTTTCGGGTTATTCGATTGACACCGGGTTTCATAGTTTTTTACATTAAGTTCCAGAAAGTTTTGGCCCAATTAGCTGATGTTTTGTCCCTATAAAGCGGTGATGTTTTACCTATATTTGATTCAGTTTTATTAAAAATGGCTCAATTAAGTGGTGGTCCCAATTATCCGATGGCCTTATTAAACGGAGTCGACTGTAGTTTCTGTTTATCTTTTTGCCCGAGGTAATTTTTTAAATTCATGTAATACCGGGGAGATATTACTTTTGAATAATGTTGCATTAAATTCATTAATTATGTAGGATTTATTTATTTAAATTAGCCAGTGCTTGACTTGAGAAAATCAGTTAAATTTTATAGTGTCCTTTTTTTTTTTTTTTTATGGAGATTTCATGGAGTTTCAAATAACAAACTTTCAGGAATCTGTTGTTTTTCATCAGTAAATCCAGTTTAAAGCATATTTAAAAACATAATAATTGATATTGGTAATGTTAAACTCTCTAATCTTATCATCCAAGCTGGTGTGGTTTTGCACAGAGAGTAAAGTTAGAAAGGATCATAATTTAATAGCAGAGCCAGGGTTTCTAGTATGTCTAGCATAATTTCAAATTAAATTAATAGCGATTACTGCAAACTGATAATCCCGTTTGGTAATCACTTTTATTACGGATGACTGTGATGTACTATACTAGTTGCTCACCATTAACCCTTTAACTGCTGAGGTAATGGGGCATGATTTGGGGACCAGCGTGCAGCTGGTTAATATATTAGCCACTAGCAGTTAAAGGGTTAAGCAACGATAGGTATAATATAAAAAATATAATAATAATAATAATTCCTTTTTTTAAAAGAAAGCATAGATTTCCTAATCACCTATGGCAAAACAATATCTGATGTGGCACTAAAAAAATACAGGGTGTCCAAAAAGAGTATTCGGGGTTTGAAAGTTGAATAAAATCTCAAATATAGAATATCAAGTAGGATGTTTACGTTTTATTTAAACAAAATGAACTGGAAATTTATTTAGAAAAAACAATTTTGTCTAGGAGTCCACCATAACGCTGCTGGCACTCCTCGAATCTCAAACGCAGATTTCTAAAAACGTTCCTGAGATTGCCGTCATTTCTGTTTTGCTTCAATTTTGCTTCACTTGCGTTAGATTCGTCGGTTTCTTTTCGTATACCCTACTTTTCAGGTATCCTCACAGAAAGAAGTCAAGAGGACTGAGATCGGGACTCCTGGGAGGCCAGCTAATGGTGCCTCTATGAGAAATCACTTTGTTTTGGAATAATTCGTTTACCAATTATTCCTTACATAATAGCAATTGATAAGTCTGAAGTAGGGCAAGTGGATCTGTCTTGCTGAAACCATGTTCTAGAGTTATATCCTTTAAACTCTTGAAGTTCTTGCCAAGGCCAAAAAACTTCTTATCATTTCACAGTAACGCTCACTATTTACAGTACTAGTTACTGCTTTTGAGATTCGAGGAGTGCTTAAACATCCTACTTGATATTCTATATTTGAGATTTTATTCAACTTTCAAACCTCGAATACTCTTTTTGGACACCCTGTATATGAAATGGGCGTAACTATGACTTATTATTTAACTTAATGTTATGGTTTGATTAGATTCTTTGTTTTAGGCACTGAACAGAACATCTAGGTCTTTGGTTTAGTTTTCTAAAATGTATATTACTTCCTTAATTTTTATTTATATTTTGTGAAACAGAGTAGGGGAGAGCGGGGTTGGTTGGCAACAGTTTTCACTTTTTTGATTGTTGGGTCGTTCCTGTTAATATAATCCCAATAGGGCTGATACCATTGTAAACTCCAAGTATTAGAGTACTTCAAGTAATTTTTTCACCATATAATATTTAATACTAAGATCATAGAAAATTGAAGAATTCATCAATCCAGAGTATGCCAATTAACCCCCTATGTGGGGCAGGTTGGCCTAGAAAGTGGGGTTGTTTAGCCATCTCATTCAAGTACTGCCTGATACATATTATTGTTATTAAAAGCTGCACTTTAATAGTACAATAATTATGAATTAGTTTTTAACAGCTTTTAAGGGAAAATAGAATGACAATAGAAGAAGATAGAAGTTTATAGACTGTCGTCACTTTCTGCATAAGAAAAATTGCTCTCATCCTCCTTGCTGGAACTAAAGACAATTGGTAGTTTCACCTTTGTTTATGTTTACCTTGCTTTTGTGAATTGCTACTGCGCAAACAAACCCCAGTTGAAGAGAGCCAACTAACCCCACAGGAGATATCATATGAAAGATGGCTGCCAGGACAGGGGAGAACAATCAAACAAGAAACTGGTTAGTCAAAAGGTTAGGTTTTTCAAAGGAGTTTGGGGCTATGTGAACAGAATTGGAGTCAAATGTTTTTCCATGCCTTTAAACCAGCTGTACTGAAAATATAAAAATTTACTTACATGCTGTAAAATCAATCAATGAAGCGCACTATTCTCTACACTGTTAGCATCGGATTGAAAACTCAGGCCAAGACTCCCGAGGTCGAGCGACATGGTACAATGGTGGGGCCTTCACAATAGGTGTGACGGAAACTATAAGCCAATGGCCAACATACCCCCTATGCCAACCAACCCCGCTCTCCCATATTTTTTTTTCTCAGGAATTCAATGTTTGTACAGCTAACATTGCATTTCTTGGATACTTACCGTTAGCCATTCGTATTCCTTCACATCTGTGACTTCTCTAACTTCTAAATACTGCTTTTTGAAGTTGTTGAGGAGCACGTAGAATGGAGTAAAAATAACCTCTTTTGTTAGAGGATTATTTGACAACTGTATCTTAACACCAATCTGGTAAAAAAAAAAAAAAAAAAAAAAAATTAGAAAAATTAAAGACAGCAAATAATTTTTTTTTGCCACAATATTTCAGTTATCATATAACTTGGGCCTAAAATATAGTTCTTGGTGTTTTTAGATTTTTATTTTTAAATAATAAGATCGAAATGTCAGTATAAAGGTCTGGCCACACATGTCCGCACCGGATCCGCACCGTAGCAATAATACAGGTTATGTTCAGAATATTTTTAATTTAACTTACATATTAGCTTTAGTTATGCCTAAAGTTCAAGCCACACATGTCAGACACAGGCCACTTTAGGCATAACTAAAGGTAATATGTAAGTTAAATTAAAAATATTCTGAACATAACCTATATTATTGCTACGGTGCGGACATGTGTGGCCAGACCCTTATGCTGTACTTCACTATAGAAAATAATATTACAGTACATGTCAAAAGTTTAGACTCACCCTTAGATTTTGTAAAATAAATAAGTAATAACATGTTATTTATTGAACAATATAACAACTATAATTTTATTTTTAGTTTATTTATAACTAGCTGTATACCCCGGTTTCACCCAGGATATTTGGAAAACAATGAGAAAAGCCGTGGGTCAAGAAAAGTTCGTTAGGACAGATATGAGATTTTTTACGACTCCAACTGTTGATTTCGTAAAAATCTAATGTAAAGCGAGATCATAGCGATTTTTATAACAATAAAGAATATACCCAGAGATTGGCTGAATTTATGCAATTTTAATATGGACAGCTGTTCGCACCTGGTTTGAAAGAACCACTAAGCGAAATTTGGAGAATTTATATGGATTTCTGTAAAGAACAAACAAAAAAAACAAACTAACAGAATTTCATCTTTATTTATACAGATTGTATTCGAAACAATCATATAATTTTTCAAATTTTATCTCTTGAGTTACAATTATTTTTTTAAACTTGAAGATTGTGAATTAAATACAAGTGAGTCTAAACTTTTATGCTCCTAATAATCATAAACTTAGCAGGATTGTTTCCATTATAATATTTCTAGATTATACGGATTTTAGATTATCCGGATTGCTTTAGGTTCGTTAGTTTGGATAAATGAGTTTCTACCAAAATTCAAATTATAAAAATTCACATATGTCGCCGATTTGGCCCGATCCAGGTACCAGGCCTTTCATAATAAGCTTCTGAATCCGCTTTTTCCCAATTTTGCTTCCTCTTCTATCCCTAACAATCCTCCTAAGTGTCTGAAAAGAAGATGGCCTCATGATCTTCGAAGTTAAAAATATTAGTTATGTTCTACTAATGGGTAGTTTCTCTAACTACAATGCCTTTTCATGACATTATTTTCCTCTATTTTATAGCCAACAAATTTACTAGATGTATTTTAATGCTACTGTAGTAAACTTCAATAAATTTAAAAAAAAAAAAAAAATCACAAAAACCAAAACACCCTCTTAGCAAATTCTCTATAGTATCTGTAAAAGACCAAATAAGAAAAAGTTAATCAGGTATGTTTTCAAAATCTCCAAAAAATGACTTTTTCTTAAGATTATCATCACACGGTTTCTCTAATGATAAATATTTTTTTAGTTCAACAAAAATTTAGTTTATATTACCATTATTATTCTTCTTACGGTAAAAATAATTTGTTTTGAATAACTGAGAAATTTTTTACTTAAAAAAAAAAATGTTAAACACTAAAAGTCCAAACTTATAATGAATTACTCTCCTATGAGAGTGTTTAGATCAATACATCCAATTTTAAATTTAATCAAAAGAAAAATTGAAAAAAAAAAACCATTGATACAACACAAAACTTCACATACAAGATAAACCTGATCTCCATGCTTACAAATGACGACACCAGAACTTCCAACAGCATCGAGGGAAAATTTATCAGACCACGGCCCATCGAAAACTTTTATAGAAGATTTCTTCTTGGCAAAAAATGATTTCGCTCTAAAGGAGAACATAATTACACCAGTATAATTTTCAGGATGGTAAAGTGTGTTAGCCTCATCACAATGCTGAAACAAATTTAAACAATGCGTTAATACGCTTTTTTTAATCTTACGAATTTTATTTTATTAAAATGAAAAGAAATGTTTAAAAAATAAAAATAAACAACAAAATAAAATAAAATTGGGTGATATCAATGTAAATTATGACTTGTACAATTATTAAACTTGTCATCTGAATTACAGATTATGGGGGAAAAAAAAATAGATCAATAACTTAATAGTGGATTGCATAAGTATTATTTGACGCATAATTCTAATATATATATATATATATATATATATATATATATATATATATATATATATATAAAACTTATTTTTTTTACAACTAAAAAAAAAACAAAAACAAGTAACTACGTCTCTATTAATATAGAGGTAAACTTTTCAAAGGATATTTTATATATAAAAATTAACATGCTTCATGCTAAACTACATTTATGCAAGATATCTACGTTACTATGTATCCATGTTACAATGTATCTATGTTAAAAGTATATATTTCAATAAGATATAATTAGAAAATTATTTTTCCTCAAACAAGACGATAAAAGTGAATCCTATCCACCAGACTTGTGTGAAAAAAAAAATGTTAAAGCAAAGTTAGCAAAGACAAATAATATTCATACCATTTATTTGTTTAACGTCACTTTATGCCACTAAGGCTAATCGGACGATGCTACAGTGGGAGTCTCCAATTTTGCCTATCCAGGTATAATTATGATAGGGATCTTTAACGAGTACCTGATATCATCATACAGGCTCAGGACCTCCATTTTACGTCTTATCCGAGAGACAGCATAGCCAAGATTTTTTTACTCCCTTTAAAAAATCCTACGGCCACCTCGGGACACGAACCCGCGACCTTTAGTATTGTAGGTGCTACGCTAACCACTTCACCACAGGTGACCCTATACTAACTATTAATCTGTATAATAGAAAAATAAAACCTATTTATATAAAAATTATGTTAGTCCTTCATGCATTATTACATCATTCGTCAGATTACCTAGAAACTTTGGGAAGTTGTTGAATACACTAAAATTTTCCGGCATTGTATGTTAATGTTAATATAGATAGGTTTAGAAGGGCCAGGGCGGATTTAGAACAAAAATTGGGAGGAGGCATGACCCCCCTGTCTCACAATCACTAGGCTAACCATTTTTGTATATAAATATTACCTTGTATTAAGAAGGACTGCGATCTAATCAACCAAAAGTGTTATGTTAAGGTAATAGTAACTACCTAATTGCATTATACTTTAAAACTACAAAAAATTAAAAAGTCAAAATATTTCAGGGGGGGGGGCCATAATCCCGCTACCCTCCTGGATCTGCCCATGTAGAGGAGGGGTGTTATTTTTTTTTCCTTAACCGGTTTATCCAAATTTACTCAGGATAATAGTAGTATAAGAACATTTAGTTACTCATTAAAGGTTATTTTGCTCTAAGATTTTATTTTTTTATTTTTTTTTTTTGGGGGGGGGGAGTTAATCATCACAATAACTTTTTACCAGTTTATCCGATCTCATTGAACCGGTTGTTCATAGACCAAATAGAAGTATAAGGAGGTTAATTCGTGGGTGGCAGGATGGCCGAGTGGGCAAACGCGTTGCCCATGGCAACCTATGATTGAGAACCGAAAGATAGCAAGTTCAAAACCCGGAGCCAGGGGAAGTTTAATAATACTCGGCATCAATCCCCCACCCTCTCCCCTGGCCCGGGGAATCCCCGTATAGCCTACAGGGCGAGAAAGGGGAGGACCAATAAAAAAAAATTAAAGGAGATTGATTCCTCAATAAATATTGCTACAGATATGAAATGGAGGGTTGATTTTCTTTCTTCTTAGATCACAGAAATGCACGATGGGGGACTAGTATATTTATAAAATTGAAAGGATGTTAAAGTGTCATAAAATAAAAATATATTTTAAGAGTGCACTGAGTTTTATAAAATCTTCATATTTTGATAGATGTCCCCTGTAATTTTTTTCTTTAAAGTTTATAATAGGGTGCCATTTTAAAAATAAAATTCAACCATGCCCCTATTCATGTATTTGATAACTCAATTTGTCGGTATACATGTATATTTCACAACTCAATATGTCATATACGAGGGTCATTCAATAAGTAAAGAGACAAATGGCTATAGCTCAAAAATTTCAATCTTTCAAAATTAAGGCTATTTTTCAACATAATCACCCCCCCCCCACAGTTATGCAACTGTCCCATCTTTCTTGCAGCTTCCTAATTCCCTTGGCGAAGAATTCTTTCGATTAACCCCGAAGCCACTTTTGCACCGCTTCCTTAACTTCCTCATTGTTAGCAAATCTTTTTCCACGTAGGGCGTCTTTGAGTGGTAAAAATCAGATGGGGCGAGGTCGGGACTGTAGGCAGGATGAGGTAAGACCTCCCAACCCAATTCTTGAAGCTTATATTACGGGTCAGCTGGGCTGTATGAGGGTGGGCGTTATTGTGCTGAAGAATGACTCCTTTTGACAAGAGTCCACGGCGTTTGCTCCTGATAGCTGGTCTAACTTTGTGTTCTAGCATCTCACAGTAGTATTGGCCATTGGTAGTTCGCTGATCTTCAAGGAAATCTCAATGGACTGGACCCAGTGAGTCCCAAAAGATGGTCAGCATCGCTTTACCGACGGAAGGTTGAACCTTGAATTTCTTGCGAACTGGAGAGCTAGTGTGTTTCCACTCCATACTCTGCCTTTTGGTCTCAGGTCGTTTACACCTTCTGCGACTAAAAATCTAATGACTGAGCGCTGCTCTTCTAAGGTGCAATCTTCTAGTGGACTTGCCATGGTGAATTGAAAATTTTGAGGTTATGTTGAAATAAAATGATGAAACAGCTGATCAAAGCATATCCCAAGGTTGCCAACTAACACCCCTGAAAAGATTGCACAAATTCATTGAATAATTTTAAAATTATACAATTTGTCTCTTTACTGATCGAATGCCCCTCGTACATTAGTTCTTCTTCAAAAGCGAGTGTGATTCGAAAGCTGGGATGAATATAATAAAGCTGGTCAAGGTCCTTTTTAACTGAAAAGGATGTGATGGGAGTACGCTTATATTACGGTCACATGACTTCCTGAAATAGGCCACCCCCAGGCATAACATAGAGGTAGCTTTACCCAAACCATAACAATGAATGTTCTGTAATGAAAGGAAACGTAAGAATCACATATTAGTGCTGTTTATTTTGACAGCATCCCCAACCGTTTCCTTTTCATTATGTCTAAGGTAAACTATCTTCCACCATCTTAATATACTGTAATATTTGTTCATTACATTTCGGTCGTTATTATAAAATATTCATTCATAACAGTTCAGTATGACCATATCCAGAAGCATGCACTGTGAGAACTAAAAAATATATACAAAAGATAAAAGTAAGTGGCATGCATAAATCGATACCTCTGGGCTACTCGGTTCTCTCTCAGCTTTACTCGTACGCTATATCAAGAAATAATAAAACATTTGTAACTTCTTAACAATATTAAACATAGCAAGATATAAAAATTTTTATAATTAAAACATAAATGAAAATCGTTTGTTAATCATTTAGAGTGTCAATTGATTACCTGAACTGATTAAATCAGAAAAAAAAAATCAAATTGGCTTTTCTGATTTCATCTGTTCATTCAATGATTACTTAATAAATTTATATCATAACTTTCTTAAAGCAAAGTTAAAGATAGATGATCTTTATGTGCATAGATATTTTTTATGGTTATCTGCATCAGTAATATTAATTCGGGTAATCAACATAATATATAAGACATATAACCACTACTCTACTAATTACTACACATTAAAACAAAAATTAATTTGTTATTTATAAAAATAATGCTTACACAACATTATCTGTATAGTTCCCATTTTATATAGCTAAGTCATAATAATAAGTAAATTGGAGAATAATAGCATTATAAATAAATTTAAAAGAAAATTAAAAGCTATCATTTAGTAGAGATGAGAGATGGTCAACTGTTCTTCAATTACGATAGGTTAAATAATGGTCAGGATTTTCAGTTACAATGATATTTATTATGGATGGATGGACCTTATAAAAATAAGGTGAGAGGTAGACTAACCCCCTACCACTACCTCTCACCTTATTTTTACCTTTAGTCTTAGTATCCACCTGGACTCAGTAGGTAAATATCAGATTCTATTTGATCTTGTTAACCAGCCCCTTATTTTAATATTCATGTATACACCATCTTTTATATTATTATCAGTTCTGTAATGTATCCATTTATTGTCACCCTCTAGCATAGATACTCATATATTTGTTTTCTTTTAGCCCTGATGAAGATCCACAAGTTGGATCGAAACGTTGGCTTACCATAATAAATATCATTGTAACTGAAAATCCTGACCATTATTTAACCTATCGCTATCATTTAGTACATTTTCATGATAACTAGATAATTTAATTTGCCATAGACATGAGTGATTTGAATATTCAGGAAGATCAAAGCTATCAGTTAGTATTCAGTCGACCTTTTTTATATCTCTGGATGCGTTGACTATTTTCTATTTTAGAGAGTTCTTTAACACATTTCTGGCTACATTAAACAACCAGAGATCTGAGAAAGATGAACTCTAGCATGCAAGAAAGCCTATACATCAAAATAAGATAAACATTTTTTATTTTATTTTTTTTAATTAATCTAATCTTAGTTCGTGGCTGACTACCATTTGAAATTATTTTTAAATAATTTATTTTTTGAAGAGAAAAGATTTGGCTCCGCCGGGAATCGAACCCGGGTCTCCTGCGATACATGCGAGGATGCTAACCACTACACCACAGAGCTCGGCTCAAGGCAGAGCAAATCCTTCCTCTTCACTGATACCTACTCCCCCTATCTCACAAGTTTTGTGAGTAGTAGCGGGAGGTGGACAAATTTTGTCCAATTTATGATATTTATTGACTTGTGACATAGGGGCAGTAGGTATCAGTGAAGAGGAAGGATTTGCTCTGCCTTGAGCCGAGCTCTGTGGTGTAGTGGTTAGCATCCTCGCATGTAACGCAGGAGACCCAGGTTTGACTCCCGGCGGAGCCAAATCTTTTCTCTTCAAAAAATAAATTATTTAAAAAAATTATTTTCTTTTTAGATTTTCAAACCTAAATTCTTATTTTCAAAATAAATTATACAAAACTAAAGAAAGCTTACCTTATACGCCAGTTGGAGGCCAGTCTTATTGATCATCCAGAAAGGGCAATACAAAGTATACATGTGAGTCCCGTGGTTGAGCTCCATGTGGATCCCGAGGTCTATAGTTATGTGACGATCTGACTCGTACGAGTCGAAACTCCAAACTGAGAGTTCTGGCGGATCTTCCAACAGGTCATATTTGCAAGACCATTCCCTGTCCAAGTAGTCAGGAATCTAATTTGAAAATAAATAAATAAATAAATATATATATATATATATATATATGTATATATATATATATATATATATATATATATATATATATATAAATAAGAATATATCCAAATAGATTTATTTATTTTTTTTTAAATATTAAAAACTAGCTGTATAACCCTGTTTCACCCGCAGATTTTCATTTATATAAATAAAGATGAAATTCCGTTTGTTTTTGTGTTGCCTAAGCCTCTGAAAATCTAAAAAATGAGACTTTTTTGGACTCAAATGGTCGATTTCGTAAAAAACCAATGAGATCATAACAATTTCTAAAACAATAAGGAATATACCCAGAGATTGGGTGAATTAATGCAATTTTAATGTAGACAGGTGTTTGCACCTGTCATATGAAAGAACCACTGAGCGAAATTTGGAGAATTTAGGACAAATGGTATGGATTTCTATAAAGAACAAACAAACAGAATTTCATCTTTATTTACATAAATACTAGCTGTATATCCCGGTTTCACCCGGGAAATTTCATTTTTCTAATAAGCCTGAACAGTTCTATAAACAAAAAATACAACAAAAATAGCACTAATAGATTTTTGGAATAATAATCTATTAGTAAAATAGCACTAATAGATTATTATTCCAAAGCTTTAGGATATACTATATTTTTAGTTCTACCCTCTGGGGCATATATAATTAGGTCTTTAGGTGAACCTACTCTAGAGCATGCAACCTAAAGCTGACTATGCGAAAAACTTTATATATAGTCATCGTAAAACTTTATATATAGTCACCACAAATGCGACCCGAACTGGGAATGGTACTCTTTTGAAATCAAAGGGGAAAATGGGGATTCGAGGTATGTTAAATGTTCATCAGGAGTTTCTGCTGCTCTTATTTGACGTTTTTTAGCTTTTGAGCTCAATACTCCTATTGAAGCTTGCTTCTTGGGAGGCATTTTTAAAAAATAAACCTATTAATATCTAAGTTATCTGTTGGGTCACATTGTTCAGCCTTAAAACGTGGACCCCGGTCCGTTCTGGAGGAACGGCCTTACCAGACTCGAACGGTCGATTTCGTAAAAAAACCAATACAAAGCAAGATCATAATGATTTTTATAACAATAAAGAATATACTCAGAGATTCGCTGAAGTTATGCAATTTTAATATGGGCAGGTGCTCGCACCGGGTATGAAAGAACCAATGAGCAAAATTTGGAGAATTTAGGACAAACAATATGGATTTCTAGAAAGAACAAACAAACAAACAAACAGAATTTCATCTTTATTTATATAGATATAAAATATTTATGAAAATTATCCAATGGTTCGTAATATTGCCATATATTCGATAGAATTATTTTGAGGAGTCATAATCTCAACTATGATGTCTTACTGAAGTACCTTTGGATCAAAAGTAAATCAGAACAATGATGCAACATTAGAAATAAAAACCAAGATTGAAGAAGGCAAAAGGTGCCATTTTCCATTAAAAAAAATAAATCTACATTCCCAAACTCTTCCATACCAAATAAAAGAAAAAAAAAGAGTAATATAGGGTAAACCAGACAGTTATTGACACCCAGTACAGTTATTGACACCCCTAACTTTAACTTATAGAAATAAGTAAACAAGTCCTAATTTTATTTTAAGATATACATGAATCTAATGTTTGAAGGGTCCTCTAAGTCATCTATATGGTAAGTGTTTAGCAAACTAATCGCAGGGAAGATTTTACAATTAATACCTTCATGAATTCAATTGGTAGCCTGTCAATGGCTACAAGCTTCTGATTTCCATAAGGATTCTCATCCAATAGTTTTGTTCCTATTCCCGTCCTACATTTTTTTCAATAAAGGTAATTAGTTTATTTTATTTGCTAATCTATAATTGAAGTGTCTGAAGTGATTTTAAATTAAAATAATCAATTTAAATATTATTATTCATGGGTGACAATAACTGGTCATTTTTTTTCAATGTATTCTATTATTGACACCTCATGTCAATAACTAAATTTTGATTTTTTTTTAAACATTGATGGCTCTGTTTTAATTTTGATAGTTTAATCTTCCTGATAAATCTGTAATGTTTTTTTAACTTTAATTCTAGTGTAACTAGTTATTGACATGGGGTGTCAATTACCAGTTTTTGGGTTCAATGACTAGTTATTGACACTGTCAGTTCCTACTAGTAAATTCTTTTTTTTGTGTGTGCATGTACAACTAGTATGCCTAAGAACATATATACACAGTTATAGCCAGAAGGATTTAGAGGATGCCTCTATAGGCCATAAAGGATGGCTTTTCTATCAAATCAGGATACAAAGGATTTAGGGTTCCTTGGGCAACTTCAGATTAAGTGATAAATTTGTAAAATCATCGTTTGAACCACGGCCGATGCTTTCAGATAAAGATGAGCTTACTCTAGCTGCATAGATAGAAAAATGTGCGAAAGAGGGATTCCAACAATTTACAATTAGTAAAAGAAGTTATTGAATTAAAAAATTAGCATGCTCTTTAAAGATAATTGTCCTGGTGATGTCTGGTATAAGGCTTTTTTACGGCACCCCTCTACAGCAGAGAGGACTTCCTAGGGTGTACCAGTCTGGTACCAACGCTTGTGTTTCTGAAACCAATGTTAGGAAGTGGTTCAAGAACGTCCAACACATATTAGAAGATGAGGATTAATTTATAAATGCTTCATCCTGAAAGCATTTTCATCCTACAATAAGGATTAGGCAATAAGGTCTACCACACAGAGTGTTTAAAAGGATATGACCATTTCCCTGAAAATGAAGTCTGATGAATTTGTTTGTCCTGCGTGTTACATCATGGAGTCTGATCCATATATAAATGAAGATGAAGATATGAATGAGTATGTAAATTAATTAATCCATGTAAATTAATTATTTTATTTTACGTTATATATACCTACCGAAATTTATAATATATTTGTTTGTATTAAAGAAGTTTCATTTATAATGTTAAATAAAGAGGTTGAATATTTTAATTGCTTTTTATATTACATTAAAGTTTAATATGTGTAAGTGGTGTTATTTCTTTACAATGTTATTTAATAAAACTTAAAAAAAAAATTAAATGGACAGGGGGTAAAAATTATGGGGACAGGGGGTGCCAATAACCCATCCACAGGGTGTCAATAACTAGTTTTTGAACTTTTTTCCATAAATATTGCCATATGGTAAAACTATTGAACTTTTGACCCAAAAAAACATCTTGAGTCTTTATAAGGATAAATAAAGAGGAGCTATAGGAGTTTTCAATTTGATCCCTTCATAAAAAGTATTTTTTTATTTCACCACAGAAATTTAATCTTAAGGGTGTCAATAACTGTATGGTTTACCCTATATACATATATGTATATAGTGGAAAGAGGGCAGGTTAAAGATGAAGGGAAAAAATATTATACAGAGGAGGGCTGTCACTTGCAAGAAATGAATTAACTGCTATTTCAATATTGCATGAGAAAATAAAAAAAATAAACATAGGTAATTTTTACGGAAGCCAAGGAACAATCATTCTGAATTTGAAGAAAAGTGAAGAACGTAGTAAGTGTTTCAGATTTACCATTTCGCAACTATTCGAGTTTCGATGTAACAAGCATAAGGCCTTGCAGTTTTATATTTTAATGCTTTTATTCCTCTTTAGGGACAAACTCTATACAAATAGAGTTAGCTATAAAATATAATATAACAACATTGTAAGGCAGACATTTTATAACAATAGAAATAGAAATGTGGCTATAATAGTATTGTTAAGTATATTAAAAGGTCCATTAAGTAGGAGGTAATTTTATGTAAATTATCTATACTTTACTATCAGAATAATAGACTGAATGAACGCATAATATTTATGCAGTATAAACAACATTAATAATATAACTATGAGATAAGAATATATATAAATAAATAAATATATGCTCACACACAAAACAAAAAACATATCCTAAATCTCTAATTAGGTTAGAAATAAATTTATTTATCTCACTATTTTCTGTTACAAAGCATTCGTATAATTTGTAAATTATTGATTAATCATAAAAAACCTCAGAAGAAGGCAGTTAGACAAATCTATATAAATAAAGATGAAATTCTGTTTGTTTGTTTGTTCTTTATAGAAATCCATGTTGTTTGTCCTAAATTCCTTAAATTTCGCTCAGTGGTTCTTTCATACCAGGTCCGAACACCTGTCCATATTAAAATTGCATAACTTCAGCAAATCTCTGGGTATATTCTTTATTGTTATTAAAATCGTTATGATCTTGCTTTACATTAGGTTTTTACGAAATCGACCGTTTGAGTCGAAAAAAGTGCCATTTTATAGATTTTGAAGAGGCCAACAAGGCCGTTCCTCTGGAATGGACCGGGGTCCACGTTTTAAGGCTGAACGAGTCCTTTTCGAGTTATTAGCCGACGAGTACTCTTCTTAGAGTACTTTCTCTTCTGTCCTAACGAACCTTTCTTGACCCAAGCTTTTTTCATTGTTTTTTGCGACTGGATTTCTTCTTGGTTCTTCAATATTTGGTACCTGATTGATTTATGGAAACTACCTGGACTGTTTATTTGGTCAATTGAAATCTATCGCCTCCTTGCTCATACCCTTCTGCCCTTACGGCTTTCCATGCCTGGAATCCCCATTGCCTCCGTGAAATTTCAAAGGAGTATAATTCCCAACCCAGTTCGGGTCGCATTTGCGATGACTATAAATAAAGCTCAAAGGCAATCACTGAGGGTAGCTGGTATCATCTTGGAATCCCACTGTTTTTCTCATGGTCAACTTTAGGCTGCATGCTCTAGAGTAGGTTCATCTAAAGACCTAATTATATATGCCCCAGAAGGTAAAACTAAAAATATAGTACATCCTAAAGCTTTGGAATAATAATCTATTAGTGCTATTTTTGTTGCATTTTTTTTTTTGTTTATAGACTTGTTCACGTTTATTAGAAAAATGAAATTTCCCGGGTGAAACCGAGATATACAGTTAGTAATAATATATTTTAGCTAATGATCCTTGTGTTTTTATAAATAAGATTATTAATAAATAAATGATTACATTATGACTTTACCCTGATAACTAAAGACGAATTCCCAGGCTCTGCAGTAGGTATCTGTATTGTCATCGCGGGGAGGACGGGATGCTCACCGGCGATTCCTTGTATCAACAAGTTGACTTTTATAGGCAAGATGTTCTTGAATGTGACGGTAGGCCTGATACTGAGTTTGAAACATGTGCTTAGCATTGTATGACGTGAGGAGTTCTCAAAAAAGATTTGTTCTAATTCTCCATCAACCTATTAAATAAAAAAAAATTCAAATGATATCAAATAGTAGTAAAATAATCAAACAACAAGCATAAGTTAAAAATCACAAGTATTCATATAAAGTAACATAAAGCATATTAAACTTAACCATTTAGCGTCTGAGCAGCGCCTGTGGCCTGAGACCTTAGACCAGATGCCGTGCCCGGTGGCCTCAATACTTTTTCTGGATTCGCCCTATTTGACTAAGGAATAAGGTGCAGATAAAATTAATTTGGAAAAACCCCAAAATAACCCCATGTCAGTTAGTTTACAACCCTCGGAAATTTTTGGGGAAACCATAAACCTCGTCACTGGGAAATACCGGATGGACTGGAAACAGGGTTGGAGAAACACGAATGCCAATTATGTAACAATAATTTTCATAAGTCCTGCACTCGTTCCAAATATGAATAAGAAAATGATGACTATTTCGTCTCCTCGCCATGCTCCTCTAATATTCATGAAATTAAATCAATTCCTGTAGGAACGTACCTAAGTAGACATACTTACATATAATTTTTAGAACTGTTATATTCAATGTTTTATATGTCTGTTAATTTTATAACATTTTTATATTATATACTACATATTTTTTTACGAGTTGTTACCTATGATTTATGAATGTTGCATTCCTAAATAATGATACGATAAATCTGAAAGTGAAGAGTAAAAATTCAATTTTTTTTTATAAAAGAAGTCACAAAAACATCTCTCAAGGTGCTGACTACTGGTTTTTTTTATATCTTAGTGCAATAGTAAAATGGAAAGAGTTAAGAAATCAATTAAAATAACCTCCGCAGTTTCAGTCTTCTAACGCTGAAGCGGGCGAAACTGATGTATCATCTATATATTAGGTTGTATGAAAATTTCGTAGAGATTTTTAAAATAAAATTTACCTTTTATTTTTTCTACTGAAAATGAATCACAAAGCTAATGTTTATTTATATGCCTTTAATACTCATGGAATTAACTATTTTTACACACTGAATTCGTCTTTATTATGGCTCATAGTGTAGTTTATTGCAAACCAATATGAGTGACGATTCAGTTCATTTTCGGTATATTTTTTAAAAAAGGGAAAAACGCAGCCCAAACTGCAAGAAAGATTCGTGCCATGTATGGCAGCAATTTAATTGCTGATAGCACGGTTCAGAAGTGGTTTTCGCGAATGGTTAAAATTACTTAAGAGAAAAATAAAGATAAAATAGAAATTAACTGGGGATTTAACACAATCTATTTCGGACATAAGATAAATACATTTTGTATTATTTTTTATAAAAACAAATTAATTTTACTTACTCTAAGAAATAATGGTTCCGTGTTTTTCCTGGATTTCGGATTGCACTTGAGAATCTTGGATTTTTGGATACAATTTTGCAGATCCTTCCAAACGTAAGGCACTATTGATACAGTATATCTAAAAATAGACAATATAACAGATTTATCCAATGCAAAATTAAGTCTGATCATATATTGTTATGAAACAAGCTCGATAAGAAATGAAAGCTTCTGCAAGCTTCTGCTTACCCATCAGCGCTAAAGAAAAGTTCAGTCGTTTGAGTGTAAATGGAATCCAGTGGCAAATTCAATATATCTTTAGGTTTCACTGTTCCGATGAGATGAAGCTCATTCTCCTTGTCGGTCATCGAATATACGTTTATTGGCATATTATGATCATTTTCAACCTTAAAAAAAAAGTTGAAGGTAATAGATCAAAGAGAAAATAAAATAAAAATTAAAGTCTAAATATAATTTAAAATACCTGGAGCATGCCTCTTAAAGTAACCATGGTTTGACCATTGGCTATCATGACATCAGTTACGATACCCCACTGATCATTTCCTGGTCCTCGGTGACCGATGAGGAAGAATCTCTTGGCAGATTTCAGGACGGGTATGTATATATCACATTTATAATCAACCACCTGTTTGAACATGATTCTCAGAATTAAATAAATGATATTTAATGAGCCGTGTACTATGATAAAAGTAAGAATTTTTATCCTGAAATGTCTCCTCAAGAAACAAACATATCAGTTCTAATCAATCAAATGTAGAATGTGAGAAGTTCTTAAAATGTTTTACCACAATGATAGGAAACATGATGTAATTTTTAACATAAAGAAAAAATAAATGAAGTGCCCACACACATAAATTCAAATTTATGGAAAAGCAAACAAAAATAATTATCTTGACATAAAAACAAATTTTCAAAAGTTTTTTTTTTTTTTTCACTTCCACTTTATGCCACGAGGGCTAGTCGGTATGGATTATCTACGGGTAACCAAACTCTTCTAATCCATGGCAAGCCGCTGAGTCTGTTGAGTGAGGCCGTCACCGAACAGAATTGAGCGGGCTTGGGCGGGATTCGAACCCGCACCGCCAGCGTGGGAGACGGAGACGCTATCCCCTCGGCCACGCCAGGGCCCTTCAAAAGTTTAATCATTCGAAGACAAAACATACTTCATGTACCTAAATCCAAAATATGTCATATTTATAATATAATAATGCCGAAAAAAATCACAGACTCTTATATATTTTCAACAAACATATTTTTTTCAATATATTGTAACACCTATGTGTGTTTATATAATATTTATTAATCTAAAATAATAATTCACAATGACAGGGAAAAAATAAAAACTTAAATAATCAACGGGGTTACAAAAAAGTATCAACTTGTAACGATACAGTAGCACAAAAGTAACCATATCATTCTAACTTCAGAGCAAGACTAACTCTCCAGTGCATCGCTCCTTATATTTAGTGTGAATAAGAGCAATCTAGAAGATTCCCGACACGCATAGAAGATTCACGAACATGTTCTAAACCAGTTTATTCCAAAAAAAAGTCTAAAACTCTTTTCAAGCACGTGTTGCTGGTTCTTTTATTTCAGTGTGTTCGATGCGAAGGCCAATTCAGCTCAAAATGGCTAAAGTGGGTAAAAAAAAAAAAAAAAAAAAAAAAAAAAAAAGGCATGGAGGAGGTTTCTACGTAATGTATAAGTGTTTAAGGCAGGAAATCAATTGAAATTTTGCTATTATGGTTTGTAGTAAATCTGTTTTAATTAGTCACCTATAATATCTCATTTCTGATAATAAGATCTATTCAGTTAATTCAATGATCGTAATCAGTAGCGACTATTTTGGTATTTATGACAAAATTTCAATGCTTATCAATGAAAACCTGATTTTGTATGAATATCGTTCAAACTTTAAAATTATAGCTTAACTTATTTTAGGAAATTTGACCTAACCACTTATTTATTGGAATGACATAAAGTAGAACCTCCATTATCCGGGGTAATGATGGGTATGGGGGTCCACGGATAATCGAAATCCCCGGATAATTGAATTAAAACATTTTATTGACTTAATGTGATAGAAAAAAAGGTTAAAAAATCACTTGTAAGGTATAATCACTTTTATTAACAAACGAACGTTTTATATACATTAAATTATAATATACAAAAAAAGTGAATGTATTGAAAGTGAAAAGTGAACGATACAAAGTCGAAAATGTCTTTTTTCTTCTTCAAAATATCCCGTACAGTTTGTTTGCCAATTTCTAGTTCAGCGGGCAATTTTTTAACACTATCACCCATTTCTAATCTGTTTATAATAGTTAATTTCTCTTTACGAGTTAAAACGACAAGTTTTATTTTTTCCGACCCTTTGATACTTTATATGTATTTAAATCGAGACTAAATCACAACTGACAATATTTTGTTTTGTAGCTTTGTAGCCAAACAGGCCAGAGTAGGAGTTCCCTGGAAAGACTTAATAATAACGTTCCGAGATTACGAATTGAAGTATTACCTAGATACTGGAAACATCTCATAATACTATATTCGCTTTCTGTTTTTTTTCATTTATTGTTTTATTTCATAATAGATAGTTAACCATTGTTTAATCGTTAAATATTTATGTATACATTTTTACTTTCACTTACCTATATATGAAATATATAGTAAGTGGAAGTATTGCGATCGTGAAAAATTTCGACTTCCGGTTTTCAACGGAAATACACGTTTTGGGGTCCCCTGAGTCCAATTAACCAAATCCCGCGAAATGGTCTGTGTGTCTGTGTGTGTATATGCCCGAGATATGACTGTAAAAATTTCATCAAAATTGATCAACCGGAGGGGGGACTTTACTTAATAAATTTTGTATCATTTTCAAGTGTTTTTTTTTATTTACTCAAAAACGGTTTCAACGATTGATCAAACTGGGTATTTGATGTATGCATATGCCAAAGATTTGATAGCCAACATTTCATCAAAATTGGTCAAACGGAGCGGGCACTTTATTTCATAATTTTTTTTTCCAATTTTTACCTTTTTTTCGATGATCTCAAAAACGGCTTTAACGATTTTTATCAAATTCGTCATGTTAAATGAAAATTAGGTGTTCTTTAATATCAGGTAAGCTTTATCATTATTAAAATGTTCTGAGGGGGCTTTTTTTGGGGGGGGGGGTCTTTTTTGTTTGTTTGTTTCCCATAAAGTACTTTTGTTTTTGTTTATATGGAGAAATTAACTGTCTCTCGTTACGCCTAAAAATAAGAAATGGCTAAATATGATATATGATAAAAATAAAGAAAACATAAAGAGGAGAAAAAAATAAAAATATTCAGTCATCTCATAAAACTCATTGAGCCCACGCATGCAGAGTATGCCTTAATGACAGACCATTGCTCATAATTATAGCCGTTCTGTTCATTTGAGAAGTGGCAATTAACAAAACGCATTAATTTCTAATCTAAGTAAGTTGGTAAGTGAAAGTTGTGTGTTGCCCGCACGCACCAGATTTTTGTTTAAATATTATACATACAAAATAAATGGCATACAAATTAAAAAAAAAAAAATTGGCTCCTCGGCACCCCGGTTAATCGAGACCCGGATAATGGAGGTCCTACTGTATATAAATTTTTAATAGAATAGCTAGAGCCTAATTAATATTAACGCACCTGAACGTGAATAAATTTTTCTTTAGTTTCTTCTGAGAGCCCAAGATATTCAATCTCACTACTCGATTTAAGTCCAACGTACGAATCGTGGTCTAAGACAACAAATTTAACATCAACGTTCTCTTCTTCCGCTGAGGAGTAAACCTGTAATAAGAATAGATAATAAGTCATCAAAACTATGAAAAATAGACTATTTACTTAATATTTATTTTTTTTCATTTAGTTTATATTATAACTTATTCTTCACAAATTAATGAAAATTCATAAAAATAAGGATCAAATTTACTCTTAAATGTATTAAGTATATTTAGTATTCATAAAATTTTAAATAATTTTACGACAAAATTTAATATAATGAGAAGAGAAAAAATTAATCTCACCACAAATTCTTTGTCCAGAATAAGCTTTACAGACAGACCGCATTCATTTCTGACTACGTACGGAGATTTATCGCCCTCGTACTCTTCCGGCTGGAAGATGGCAGCTGAAAGGGTGGCACTGAGCCCCGTAAGGACCTCCAAAGATTTTTTAGAAACGGTGATGTTCAGAATATCCTGAAGGGGATAGAGTAAATTATTATTATTTAATATGGTAAATATTATTATTATCACTCAATAAAGATAAAATAAATTCATAAGAAAAAGTTAATATTAAGGGTAATATATATATATATATATATATATTATATGAGCCTTTCAATTATAATTATAGAGTCAAATATAAAGTATGAGGGTCATTCAATAAGTAAAGAGACAAACGGCTATAGCTCACATAATAATATAATCACCCCCCACAGTTATGCACTTGTCCCATCTTTCTTACAGATTCCTAATTCCCTTGGCGAAGAATTCTTTCGATTTACCCCGAAGCCACTTTTGCACTGCTTCCTTAACTTCCTCGTTGTTAGCAAATCTTTTCCCCTGTAGGGCGTCTTTGAGTGGTCCAAACAGGTAAAAATCAGATGGGGCGAGGTCGGGACTGTAGGCAGGATGAGGTAAGACCTCCCAACCCAATTCTTGAAGCTTTTCACGGGTCAGCTGGGCTGTATGAGGGCGGGCGTTATCGTCCTGAAGAATGACTCCTTTTGACAAGAGTCTACGGCATTTGCTCCTGATAGCTGGTCTAACTTTGTGTTCTAGCATCTCACAGTAGTATTGACTATTGATAGTTCGCTGATCATCAAGGGAATCGCAATAGACTGGACCCTGTGAGTCCCAAAAGATGGTCAGCACCACTTTACCGGCAGAAGGTTGAACCTTGAATTTTATGCGAACTGGAGAGTGGAGCTAGTGTGTTTCCACTCCATACTCTGCCTTTTGGTCTCAGGGTCTTAGTGATGGATCAAGACCTCGTCGCTGGTCACTACGAGACCTTCTGCGACTAAAAATCTAATGACTGAGCGCTGCTCTTATAAGGTGCAATCTTCTAGTGGACTTGCCATGGTGAATTGAAAATTTTGAGGTTATGTTGACATAAAATGATGAAACAGCTGATCACAGCATATCCCAAGGTTGCCAACTAACACCCCTGAAAAGATTGTACACATTCATTTAATAGTTTTAAAATTATAGAATTTGTCTCTTTACTTATTGAATGACCCTCGTATTTTGTAAGAATTAAAAAATAAAATAAACACATACTTCAGAGCGAACTGATACCAAAGTCAAAGCATGATGTTTAGCAATTTCCGAGTCGGTTTCAGGTATTACTCCAGCTTTAGAAGAATTCAGCGCCAGGTCATCTTCGGTAAACGTATCCATCTAGAAAAATAAACTTAAAATAAATTTTCCCTTACAAGGCTGGTTATATCAATTTATAAAATTTCAATATTTCACAACAGTCCAATGTTAAGAGAGTGAAGTTCAAGAATCGAAGGTACTGACCAAAACTTTTATCTTCCACGGTGAGTGTTCAGTCTTATAGGTGTCAGGGTTCTGCTTAGCCGGAACTGGTTCCAATAGCGGTTCCCACATTGCGTGCTGGCTGTTGTAATAGCTCACTTCCAAAAATAATTTTGCATCTACATGCATCTGAAACATAAAACGAAAAAATATCCAATAACAATTGTTTATTTTAGCACTTAAGTTAGATCACGGAAAAACCATAATTCACAGGTTTTCAAAGGAAATACACGTTTTGGGGTCCCCTGAGTCCAAATAACCAAGTCCCGCGAAATGGTCTGTGTGTGTGTGAACAGACTAGCTCAAAAACTATAAACTGTGCGAACCTGAAATTGGGTATTTAGTGTATGTTTAAGCCTGCAATGTGACAGCAAAAATTTCATCAAAATTGCTCAAAGGGAGGGGGTACTTTATTTAATAACTTTTTACGTTTTTTTCAACTTTCTCAAAAACGGCTCTAACGTTTTTGATTAGAGTGAATGTACTAGATACTAGTAGGTACATTCACTCTAAGTTTGAAGCTGATTCAAAGCCTAGTTGCCTAATTTTCAAAATTTAACAGTCAAAGTGGCCACTACTGGAAAAGTGTCCGCTATAGATACGTTTACCTTATATGTTAGGTTATTCCTTTCATTTCTTTATTATCGTTCTTTCTTTATTTTATAATTGTATATTAATTTTAACTGTACATATTTTTGTAAATAGATTGCATGTAAATAGTACTGTTATTAAGAAGAACCAGCCCTATCTCCCTGAGCATTGCATGGAGCTTTTTTGACTTGAGTTTACATATGTTACGGTAAAAGTAGATATTCCGGCATGTGTACACATTTTCCTGAAAATGTGCACATTTACCTCCTAGTTTGGGTAATGTGCATTCAACTTACATTTACAATTTCAAAGAAGGGAAATGTACATTGAATTCACAATGACCAGGTCGTTTTGGTAAATGTGGGCATAAAAAATATAAACTAATCAATATATATTATAAAGCAAAGTGTACAATGTGCGTGCCGAAAAGGCTCAAAAACGACTCCACTTGGGATTAAGGAAGTTATGTCAGCGTGTTGCTATATAACCCCTAACGGAGAAGAAGGTTTCTGTTTTTCTCTTAAGGGTGTAAAACTGAAGAGAAAAGGACTGGAATTTTAAGCCTCTCGCACCATGTAATTAGCCTGTTTGAGATTGAGATACGAGTTTATGAATGAAAAATTTAGTTCGAGCTCCAGGCTACCAGGAAGCGCTAGGGTGCGTTTCAAACGATGTTTATTGTTCATTCATTCCGTTCAATTTGTAAAGGTTATGTATTTGTTCAGCTGTTCTTTTTAAATTATTAAAAAATCAAGCGAAAATAATTAGTTTCACCTTTTCTTTCAAAATAAAATAATGATTTTACATATCAATTAGAAAACCGACTGGATACCTTACAAAATTAATTTTCTCATAAGACGTTTAATTGATTAACACATTACATTTAATCAATATATAACATATACTTAAGTAAATTTAATGCAATATGAGTGAACATTTTTTAGTAGTACAGTGAGCAAATAAAAACAGACATAAAACAAAAAAGGAGAGCTGAATTGACTGATTATAAATCGAAAATAAAATGTTTGAAGTGTTCTTATTGTATGTAATTATGAAAAATGGTTTTATAACTATGTATGATGAGCATTTCAGTTGACAAAGTGACTAACTCCAATTACAGCATTTTTTCAATAAGATTTTATCACCCCTCATAGTTCAGGATAAAAAGAAATATGATGAAAAAATTGTGCCCTCATGATATTTTGGCATTCACTTTGTAATAGTAGGTGCAGTGTTCGGCCAAATTACGGGGGGGGGGGGATATCTTAAGGGAGATTGAACTGGAAGAAAGGTCTTGAAAAAAAAGTTTCTATGAATCTTCGGTAGGTTCTAAACTTCTGGATCTAATAGGACCATCACAGTAGCCGGAGCTTAAGTTGTACTCAAAATATAGGTTTTTAACTAATAGATTTTTCAACCATAATCTAATAACTTATTTTCTGCTGACTGCTTGGAATGGGCTTATAGAATACAGAATCACAGAAATCATCAAAAACAATGCATGACTCGACAAAGTTGCAGCAAAATTATTTGTTCATTCACCATTTTCAACCCCCTTTAAAGTATATAGGGTTCCTTATTTGGGCGGACTCTGCAGATATCGAATCTTAATATTGATACCATGTTAAAAGTTTCAAGAAAGTGCTAATTTTGTTCTATATTTCCTTTAATTTTAAAGTTTTTCTGTTATTAAAACTACCACACAACTACCGGAGCGAAGCCGGGCACCCTAGCTAGTAATAAATAAATAAAAGTATGTTATTATTATTATTATTTGTTTGATTCCCATCGTATTGGTTCTGAAAAACTAGTACGAAAATTGTATTTATGAATATTGGGATCATAACCTACGACATCTTATATAATATGCAAAGAAAAGTATGTTTTTTTCGTCATTTACATTTTTAATTAAAATAATTTTCGTTATTAAAGCCTTTTGTATTATGTTTATTTAAATTTTTTTACTGCAACAACATTTTTAATTTATTTGTATTCCAACTTTTCTTAAAACATGAAGATAAGAGTATACATTTACCAAAACGTGAAGGCAAGAGTACACATTTGCCGGGAAATGTACATATACATTATATTCAGTTCACATATACCTAACATTTTGGGAAATGTACACATTTTACGGTAAAAGTTTACATTTCCCAAGAGTGTACATTTACCGTAACATATACATCTGGGTATGACACTTTCTTTTACCTTTATTATAAATTTAGAAATATGGCTTAATAGCCAGGCACTCAACGATATTATAACTATCCAGCATACCTAGGGTCATAAACCCTACATAAGTGTTGTAGTGATACTCATATTATTTGTATTTTTTATTCTAAAACATTTTACCCTGTATTTTTTTATTCTGAAACATTTTACCTTGTATTTTTTTATTCTAAAACATTTTACCTTAGAACTCCAATTAAACGCAGAAACATCCAAACTTGCATCGGCGAAGAGCAAAGGCATTGTTGTTCGACCAAAACCTGCTTCTAAGGTGACAGTGATTTGCATAACTTTAAAGGATATAGATTCCATTTTGTTTGGCCTCGCCAGGAGAGTGCGGCGGGATGTATGCCGGGCACTGCTATCCATTTCAGCGAGTGCATCCTCTCCAACTTCTAAAAACCGATAACAAAGGAAAATGTAGGTTAGGCAGATGTAAATCTAGGTTTTTTTGGGTCAAAAGTTCAATAGTTTTACAATATGGCAATATTTATTGTTAAAAGTGCCAAATCTAGTTATTGGCACCCTGAGGATTTAATTGTGAAATCTTCCCTATGGTTAGTTTGTTAAAGTCTTACTTCATAGATGACTTAGAGGACCCTTCAACCATTAGATTCATGCATATCTTGAAATAAAATTAGGACTTGTTTACTTATTTCTTTAAGTTAAAGTTGGAAAGTCAATAACTGTATATTTTACCGTATACAGTTTAACCTTTAATGGCTCTGAATGATATATCTCGGAAAAAAAAGACCGTTCCCACAAGCAGACGGCGAGATTACTCGTGGCGGGCTGCTGGTCCCCAGTAGTGGAAGACGGTATTTAGCATCCCCAGCTTCACATAAAATAACTGAGGCACATCGCAGCGAATCCTCCGAGACTTAATAAGTACATCTAGGGATCGCTAGGTTGATAGGGTGTCTCTATTGGAGAAATATTTGTTCAACTATTATTCACTTCGAGTTCTACAGGCTATGAGCGATAGGCCTCTATCTACTTTTATCTGTATGTTATTTGGTGTTGCTTTCGTCAAGTCGCGAAAGTTGTTTACTGATCAGTAATAAAATTATTATAATTTCGTTCATAAATCACATAATCTTTCATTACAATCGATAACCTAGCATTTTAATTTACTGAAATAATGATAAAGGTATTATTGAATCCTACAAAGTAAATAAAACTAATAATAAATAGTCGGAAGAGATAAAGAGGAGTTGAAGAAGTTGAGGCAGTCAGCGGAGGAAGGTGGCCTACACCCCTTAGCTTGGGGAGGGTAAAAGCCAGCAGACCTCCTTAGCTTCTCGGTTCAACTTTCGTCCAGAGTCCCTACTAAAGGGTTATGACTTTAAAACGCAGCTGAACTTGGTCATTCCTCACAGTCTTAAGGTCTTTAAAACCTTTAATATATAATTTCTATATTTATAAGAGCAAATTTAAAATTTTGCTAATGAAAGTATTAACACCTGAAGCTAATTAAAATATAAAAGTAATAAGGAAAGGACAAAACCATTTCTCACGGACCTTGATGAAATTTTTTTTTTCATGAAGAAAAAAAATATATCCTAGTTGAAAAATATTAAACACGTCCTTGATACTTCCCCACTTTGACTATTGTTGCACAGTGTAGGGGGTATCTATGGGGATCTCGAAGCAAAACTAAAATGTTGAATAAATTGTTTCATCCGATTTATATTTGAGATCCAAAGAGATGTCTCCATATCGCCTTATTACGAAAAGTTAAAGTGGTTATATCCTTCCTACCGCCGTAAGTATTTCCTAGCCTACTTCCTTTTCAAAGTTATTTGTTCCTGTTGTCCCTCATATATCTTTGAACTTCTTCAATTCAAATCCTCCGTCCATTCCCGCAATACCCGCTCTAGGTCTTCAGATCTATATACACCGGCCCACCGAACGTCAGCTTTTGATAGATCTTTCATTATTAGGTCCTCATCCCTATGGAATTCTATTCCTCCTTTCATCCGTAATTTTAATACCCTCTCCACGTTTAAATCCCGCCTTTATCATCACTTCATAGCCATCCAGTCTCCTTAAAAAGTAAATTGATATTTCCTATTATAATTTACCTTTTAAATCGTTGGAAGCTCTTATTTCAGTTTTTTTTATATAATTTTTTTTTTTTTTTTTTAGAAAATGTAAATACTATCTAACCAACATGTAAATAAGTGTGTACATATGTATATATTATAAGATGCAGAAACTAGCTTCTTTTCACTCAATTGAATATTCAATGTGTATTTTTTTTTTTTTTATTTATTTAAACTAGAGGTTTCCTAATTATTTGTATCAATTCAATTTGTTTATTTAAACTTCAAGCACACTCTGAATTTTATTTCTTATGGGACACGTCCCAGAACAAATAAATAAAGAATTTATTATTATTATTTTGCAGTTTGTGCTTATGGGTCCTAGAAGCCGAAAAAAGAAATCAACATTAAAATACTTTAATTTATTTATACGGAAAGTTGCAAATTTAATTTCTCAGCATGATCAACCATCGCAACAACTGACTTTCCGGGATTTATTCATTGTTCTCATCGGCTCGACTATCATCAATTTCATCAGTAACACCAAGACAGTCCATAAAAAATATTCCAATCAAATTCTTCCAAATTTTGACTAATATACTAATAGCAAATCATGTACAGTACCAGTCAAAACTTTAGACTCACCATTAGTTTTGTAAAATAAATAAATAACAACAATTTATTTATTTATTTAACAACATAAAAACTATAATTTTATTTTTAATTCATTTATAATTTGTTTGTTTGTTTCTTTAACGTCCCTTTATACTGCTAAGGCTAATCAGACGATACTACAATGGGAGTCCTAAATTTTATCCAGGTATAATTAGGATAGGGATTTTTAACATGTACCTGGCATCGTACAGGCTTGGGACTTTATTTTACATCCTATCCGAGGGATGGCATAGCCACGCATTTTTTTATCCCAAAAAAAAATCCTAGGACCACCTTGGGACGCAAACCCGCGATCTTTAGGTTACTATGCTAAACACTACACCACAGGTTACCCCTATTTATTAATGTTATTCTAAACTTAATCATATAATGTTTGAAATGTTACCTCTTCAGTTAATGATGATGGAAGATATCCATTGAGTTAGAATTATTTTGTTAAACTTGAAGATTATGAATTAAATACAAGTGAGTCTAAACTTTTGACTGGTACTGTACTAATTCATTAAATTCTATGTACAGTTACAACAATATAAATTTTAAAAAATTTGGTGCGTGCGCGCAACACACAACTTTCACTTACCAACTTTTTAAAGATTAGAAATTGATGTGTTTTGTTAATTGCCATTTCTCAAAGTCACATATTTTTCCACATTCATTTCTTATTTTTGTTTTTATTTGCTCCATAAAAAACACTAATTTCTTTATTATTAAATGAAAGTTTTTACTTGTGATACTTCGGCAATGCAAGCATAATACTCCAAGTCTTCTGATTTTATAATTCTCTATGTACTTTTTGAAAACTTCATTTAGTTACTATGAAACATATAATTTCCATTAAATGAACAGAACGGTTTAATTATGAACAATGGTCTGACATTATAGGCGTACTCCGCATGCGTGGGTTCAACACGTTTTATGAGTTGACGGAACATTTTTCTTTTTTTCTCCTCTATATGTTTACTTGTTTTTTTTCATATTTCATACTTAGCCATTTCTTATTTTTAGGCATAATGGGAGACAGTTTATTTCTCCATATAAACAAAAATAAAGGTACTTTATAAGAAAACAAAAAAGGCCCCTTCCCCATTTAAGCCCCCTATAGAACATTTTAATATTGATAAAGCTTACCTGATATTAAAGAAGACCTAATTTTCATTAAAAACGACGAATTTGATCAAAATCATTAAAGCCATTTTTGAGATAATCGAAAAAAAAAAATGTAAAAAGTTATTATTAAATAATTTATTTTTTGAAGAGAAAAGATTTGGCTCCGCCGGGAGTCGAACCCGGGTCTCCTGCGTTACATGCGAGGATGCTAACCGCTACACCACAGAGCTCGGCTCAAGGAAGAGCAAATCCTTCCTCTTCACTGATACCTACTCCCCCTATCTCACAAGTTTTGCGAGTAGTAGAGGGAGGTGGACAAATTTTGTCCAATTTATGATATTTATTGACATAAGTCAATTTTTTAAATTATTTTAATTAATCCAATCTTAAATTGTGGCTGACCACCAATTTTAAATTATTTTTAAATAATTTATTTTTTGAAGAGAAAAGATTTGGCTCCGCCGGGAGTCGAACCCGGGTCTCCTGCGTTACATGCGAGGATGCTAACCGCTACACCACAGAGCTCGGCTCAAGGAAGAGCAAATCCTTCCTCTTCACTGATACCTACTCCCCCTATCTCACAAGTTTTGCGAGTAGTAGCGGGAGGTGGACAAATTTTGTCCAATTTATGATATTTATTGACATAAGTCAATTTTTTAAATTATTTTAATTAATCCCTCTGTTTGACCAATTTTGATGAAATTTTTGCTGTCACATCAAGGGCATATACATACGCTAAATACCCAATTTCAGATTCGCACGGTTTATAGTTTTTGAGCTAGTCTGTTCACTCACGCACAGACCATTTCGCGGGACTTGGTTATTTTGACTCAGGGGACCCCAAAACGTTTATTACTATTGAAAACCGGAAGTCAAAATTTTTCACAATCGCTATACTTTCCCTTGCTATATATTTCATATATAGGTAAGTGAAAGTTAAAATAGTTCTTTTCATTTCTTCATGCACACAGATTTTTATATAGATAATTCCAACCAGCAGTTCAGATATCGAGCCATGACAGTCTGCTAGTTGCCAAAGTCAAACATATGTCTCTAATACTTATTGATCGGGAGTCTCCAAAAGATTGTTTATAAAGATCCATGTGAGACTGACTGTGTCCTCTATCCTTGTTAGTAACAAAGTAAATAATTATTTCAACGTAAAAATTACTTATCACATTAGAAGCGGAGCAGGTATTTGCGATGTTGCGAGGATTGCCACTTATAAGTGGGGCAGGTACTAGTACCCGTTCCGCACATTGTGGCTTAACCCTTCAAACGGAACATCCGTCTGTCAGACGGATATAGTTTACAAATTTGATACTAGATCTTGCTAGGAAGCGAGTAAAGGGATGGGGTTTCTTGTGTGCTTCAGTGTGACTGTACCCTTTACCGAGAACCGATGGTAGCCGCTTTTCACCCTACCTTAAGCAGGTAAGATCGCATTTTCTTTGACTCACCCCGTCTGTCAGGCGGATGTTCCCACTACAACGTTAAGAATTTATCTTACTATTATGTTTTAACGTCTTTTTGGTGCTACTTCTTTGTGATATACGATTTTATTTTGTGATATTATTATTCGTTTTTTGTTGCTGATACTCAGTAGTTGTTTTTGACTGACATAAACTAATGATCTGTGTTTCTTATTCATTTTAATATGTATTTTTTTCGATAGTTGTTTGCTGTATTTTATTCTATTATATTTTATTCCATGTTTTTGACTGATAGCCAGTAGTATATGTTACATATTCTTTTTAACGAGTCTGTATTTTAGTTACTTTTAGTGATATTTTATTGTTTACTTCTTGTTTTTGACTGTCAGTAATCACATATGTTTTATATGTATTCGTTTTGAAATGTCTCTGTTCACCTAATTCTTTGTAATATTTTTCTTCATTTTATTGAATTATATATTTTCTTGTATGTGATTTATAGTCAGTAACTGCATTTATGTTATATATTATATTCAACGTATCTTTTTTTATTTAATTTTTGTGATATTTTATTGTATTAGTATACTTCTGTTTTCGACTGATAGCCAGTAGTAATATATTTATATTACATATCCTTTTTAATGTGTCCTTCTTTTAGTTACCGTTTGTGATATTTATGATATTTTATTGTATTATTATTATTATTATGCTTCTAATTTTTGACTGATAGTCAGTAATTACAAATTTTTTATATTTGCTTTGAAGAATAAATAATTTTTATGATTAATAAGTTTCTGTCATTGATTTATTAAATACCAATGAACTGTATTGTTTGCTAAATAACAAAATAGCTATAATTTTCTTCGAAAATTCGCTAAAAGGCAAGCTAGTGTAAAAAAACGACTAAAATTATTAGGTGAGTTTACGAAAACGATGATAAATTCCAATATCCGTCTGTGAGACGGATGTTCCTCATAAAGCACAAAAAAAACATGTTCCGTCTGAAGGGTTAAAAGTGGGACAGGTATTAGTACCCGTTTAAAATAAGTAATTTTAAGTGACACAAGGAGAGAATAATGTTTTATCAAATCTATGGATCACTGTATTTTTACCATGAATACATTAAACATAATATCCAAAGTCATCATAAATAACAAAACTTGTTTGCATCTCTTTCAAATTTCACTTATGCTAGTTTTATATTTCCGAACTTCGTTTATTATGAGTTTGACGAAGTATTTGTTGTCTTGAGTCTCACTAATTCTTTCCATTTAATAAATATTAGTCAGAACGTTTATTCTTTATTTACACAGATCTTATAATATTTTGTTTTCGACTTTTCATTTAGTTTAAATTCATGAAGCTATAAGCGAGCGCAAGCGACGGTGCTGCTTTTTGAGGAACTAGAAGGAACTAGAGAAACGGGGATAGAAGCCATGCGATTACCTGGATTCATAGGGTTTTTTGCCGTTTTTAATTTATTTTTCCATAATTAAAACCCGATTGAGCAAAAAATTATTGGAAAAATGTCTAATAGGTATTGCTCGGTCCCTCAGTGTTCTTCAAAAAAATCTAAAGATATGTCATTCCATTTGTTTCCAAAAAATAAAAAGCTTCTTAAAGAGTGGATTGTAAAATTAAGAATAGATAAGCCTGTTTCGAAACATATGACGATATGTAGTCTTCATTTTAAAGAAAGTGACTATGTTTATCCACGTAAATATTAGTATTTGACATTTTATTATTCCAAAATGTTGGTTTTATGCAAATAACATTGGGACCATGGTGTCATATTTGTTTTTCTTTTTTAATTTTCCCCATTTTTGTCTTACATCCGTTGTGCTTAATTGTTCCAAGTTTTCAAAGCGAAGCCTGAAAGTTTTGACAAATAAATAAATAATATGACAAAGAATCTAAGCTGTCATAACAATGATGGTATGAATAGGTAATTAATGTTATTGCTAACCGAAAAACGTAGGGTAAAGTTACAATGGTGTGTTTGCATTTACCAGAACTACCAGCTTTACACGTACAATGGCAAGAAAATTGCTTATTATTATTAATAAATTTGATTTCCACTTTTATTTGATGGGGCAGTCCTTTAAAATTGCTAGTTTGAAGGCACAAGGCTTGTAAAATAACTGTTTTTTTACTTCTAGATATTATTCAACATGTTATTATGTGGTTTGCATCAAGAATGGCCTGCCCTTCAATTAATGGTCTCTTAAAATTACCAACAATCTCTATTACATCAACTAAGTCTATCCCCGTTCTTTCCGACATTTTGAAAATGCTACTAGCGCACCCTATAGTCGATTGCGCCCGCCTATAAGAGTTTGTAGAGTTTGCATTCTTAGAACAACTCGTATCTTTCTAATACTTTTAAAGCAGTATAAATTTATTTAAACTAAACTAGAATATTTATCAAATATAAAAATATAAGTAAATGTATATAAAATATAGTTGCAAATAAGGCCCTTTACCAAATTTAACAAAAATCTAACCAATACTTTTACGTCTATCAAGTTTATTTTCAAACCTATATACTTTGCTTAGCTGGCAAATTGGCCCGCTATTGATACGCAGCGCTGTCCTATATCCTGAGCTAGCCGCTCATAATGTGATAATAAGAAAATATACAAATCATATGATAGTATTGACTTAAGTATGAGACCTGTTTTGAGAAATGAGAAGTCAGAGTCGCAGAAATCTGTAACGTCCCACATTGTGCTCCGGTCAATCGTTTCGGCTACACTATCCTCGGTTACTGCATTCGAGCCGGCAGTTAAAGTTGATACAACTTTACTCAGAAGCATAACAACACCTGTAAATTTGTTTTAAAACATATAATTATCATATATAATAAAATTGGCAGTTTGGTGAGAAATCCAACAAAAAAAAAAAAATAATAAAAAAAAAAAATGTATATTTAGACAATATTACAATAGAAAAACAAAATGTTGTTGGTTTCGAAGTATACCAACTAGGATAAACCTAGAACTATAAGGGAGGCTCTCTAGTGATGTAAAACTATCGATAGTCACCACTATCGATTTTATTTATTTTTTTCGTGGCAGATGCACCGCGGCCCCAATACACCGGGCCTATTGTGCGCGAAGTTACCTGCCTGGGTTCTACTCCGCTTTATATGCTTATTTTCTAAAATGCTCAGTGTATTTAAGAAGGCTGCTTGGGTTGATTAAATCTAGCGCCTTAGGGTCCGTGGTGCGGTCCAGGCTGCATTCAGGCGGTCAAGGCATTCTGAACCTTAATGCTGCTAGTCTGTCGCACAGGCAGACTATATGATAGATCCTCTTGCTCTCTTTCTCACAGTGTCTGCAAATTGGCGATGCCGCGGGTTTGAGTTTGAACGTGTAGCTTCTGAGCTTACAGTGTCTGGTGTATACTGCCGTAAGTCTTTTTAGTGCATTCCTGTCAAGATTTAGTAATTCTCTACTTCTTTTGACAGAGGGACTGTCCAGGAACAATTTGGAATGTTTTAGGTATTGCATCCTCCAAAATTGTTTTATTTTCCCTCCATATATTTCCTCTATCCTCCTTATGGCAGAGCTTTTGCAAATGCCACACACTACACCACTATTGATACTATCGGACATAAAACTATCGATACGATCAATAGTATTTGGTGATGACATGGAAGAGGGAGGTTTGAATTTTTCATTAGGAATGATAGGAGCTATAAATACTTGTTTTCAATTCAACTTATTTCTACTCTACTCCTACTCTAGAGGAGCATGCAACGTAAAGCTGACCAAGAGAAAAACATGTAAACCGAGATCATAACGATTTTTATGACAACAAGGAATATACCCAGAGATCAGCTGAAGTTATGCAATTTAAATATAAACATGTGTTTGCACCTGGTATGAAAGAACCACAGAGCGAAATTTAGAGAATTTAGGACAAACGGTAGGGATTTCTATAAAGAACAAACAAACAGAATTTCATCTTTATTTATATAAATTTACTTATCTTTAAAAAAAAAAAAAAATCAAAATTACATCTAATTGCATGCAAATTACAAAGAAAAATTTAAACAATATTAAAAAACTTAATTACCTGGTGTAACTGAAACTTTAATCCTAGTCGAATCGATTTCTATCTTCGTATTACCTTCCTCTCCGCAGCCCGAAACCAAAAATGAAACAGGATTTAGAACCTATGAAATAAAGAAAAGCAATAATAAGCTATTTATCAATAGTAGTGTTGATCTTTTTTATATGTAGTATAGGATTATATTATATTTTAATGTATCTTTTGAGCCATGTCAATGTAGGTATTAATCAGAGAAAAATAACAAGATATAGTAAAATTAACTAAATAACTATTTTTATTTATTTGTTAAAGACAAAGTCTTATACAAATTTGTATAACAATATCAGTACAAAAGACAGTTATCTCTACAACAAATCGTGTGTTCAGTGCTCCACAATAAACAGAAAATAAAATTTTAGATAAATAAGAATAGAAAATACAGTACAATCTCGTTAATCCGGCCCTACGATAGTTCGACGCACCCAGTAATCCGGCCTTCTCGGGAGAGGCGTCTGGGATCCAAGAAGCTTCCCGTTTATAATAAAACCACTGGAAAAGACAATTTTAAGGCTAGCGATGGATGGCTCGATAAATTTAAAAGCCATTGGTACAAGGTTTCTTGCTATTACAGGAGAAAAATTGTCAGTCAATTCAAAATTGTCAAAAGATCAATCAGCTATCAAACCTTTCCAAGATAAATTCCTGTCAAAAATTCAAGAGTTAGATCTGAGTCCAGAACAAGTCTACTGCGCCGACGAAAGAGGACTTTTTTGGAGACTGCTGCCCAACAAAACTTTCGTACATAGGAATGAAGACTCGGCTCCCGGGAGGAAAATCTCAAAAGATCGTCTCACTTTCATGTTGTGTGCTAATGCAAGTGGTACCCATAAACTAGATCTCCTTGTTAGAAAAGCAAAAAAACCACTAACATTTAAAAACCTGTCAAGCCTTCCAGTGACTTATAAGAACCAAAGCAAAGGGTGGATGACGAGAGAATTATTTATGGGCTGGTTTGAACACGACTTTACTCCGGCAGTTAAAGCCTTTTTAAAAAAAAATAAGTTACCATAGAAAGCTCTTCTAATTCTGGACAACGCACCGGAACACCCAACCGAAAGTCATTTTAAGGACAGTTGAATAGAGGTTCTTTATTTACCTCCCAACTGCACCCCCTTGTTGCAGCCGATGGATCAAAATGTGATCCAATCACTAAAAATAAAATATAAAAAGAGCCTGCTTTACAGCATCATAAGCCAGGATGAAGACATCATCGAAATACTGAAAAGGACTACTATAAAGAATGTCGTTTTTAATTTAGTAGCAGCTGCACGGGAAAGTCAAATGTCATCATCCATAATTTCATCTTGGAAAAAACTATGGCCGACGCATCCTTCATCCTTGGATACTGAAACTGAGGACGCCGAAACCAATGTAATGGAAACATAAAATGTTGCTTTGCCAAGAATTTATGAAGACCCCAACACCGATTTTGCTAAGCAAGATTTTCAAAACTGGATTACAGAAACCTACGACGAAAATGAAAATATTCTAACCGACCACGAAATTGTTAACAACCTAACAACAGATGGAGAATCGGACGATGGTGAAGAAGTTACTTCAACCTCATTGGCTAAACATGGAGAAGCTGTCACTTCGTTGGATAATGTTATCGTGTGGGCAGAACAGAATTGTGGTGCTAGTGATATATTGGAGTTAAGAAAATTAAGGGAGAAAGCCGTTGAGCTCTCCTTAAAAGTTAAAAAACAAACAAAAATTGATACGTTTTTCCAATCTATACAATTAAGTTTATTTACGTTCATACATATGTCTTTTAGCAATCCTATTTATGTGATAACGAAGTTCCTATTCATTTTTAAAGGTTACATACAAGTTTATTTTTATTTTGGTAAATTTTTTTAAAGGAAAATTCAATAAATTCATTATTTTTATTAAAGTTTATTGAGTTATAGAAGTGTAAAAATAAAATCATATGTCATTTATTATGTTTTTTTTGTTAACATCCATTAATCCGGCCTTTTCAGTAATTCGGCACCCCTCTGGTCCCATATGTGTCGGATTATTGAGATTACACTGTACTATAAATACAAACATAATATATAAGTAAAAATATACTGCCTGCAAGTAAAGTAATAAAAAATATATATATAATATACGTAAAAGTACTAAACCCAAGTTGGGTTAGAGAACTGCATTTTGTTTTTCATTAATTAATTAATAAAGAATTCATTATTTATTCATTAATTAATAGGTCGATAATCCTTATAGCGAGGGCCGGGATAGCCAAACATGTTGGAGTGCAACCCGTTTTAGCATGCTCGAGTCAAACGAGGCAGTTCAAAACCGCCCTGGGAGGGTTGAGGCCCGTGGAGGCTACGCGGAATAAATATCGACCTTCCCACCATGGTTAGAATGGGTTGGTTATACCTATACAGTGACCCTCCGTACGCCAGGCATGACCAGGTAGGGGTACAGAACAAAAAAGAAAAAAATGTTTATCGTAAAATAATGAAACTTTTTTCAAAAGTCCTTTAAAAGGCCTGTATGAGAATAGGACTAATGAATTTAATGAAAGTCATGTCTTGCAAAATTAACAAAGTACAATCCTTAAATAACAAACTAATACAAAAACAAAATGCAAAATCCTTTCTCTCCTTTTAGTTTTATTGTAAGATAATAAAATATATCACACTGGATAGAATCCAAAACTAAATCGCATTTTTAAAAATCTGGTGTGATGCGCGCAACACACAACTTAAATTAAAGCCGTTTTTGATAAATTCGAAAAAAACGTAAAAATTGGAAAAAAGTGCCCCCGCAGTTTGATCAATTTTGATGAAATTTTTGCTGTCATATCGCAGGCATATACCTACAACAAATACCCAGTTTTATTTAGAGTCGTTTTTGAGAAAATTGAAAAAACCCTAAAAAGTTATGAAATAAAGTACCCCCTCCGTTTGACCAATTTCGATGAAATTTTTGCTGTCACATCGCGGATAAATACATACACTAAATAACGCAAAATCGGGTAATTACCTAATATCTAAATCTTGGATAACGCTATTTAAAAGAAAAGACAAAAGTTGCCCTTCTGTTTTCATTGCGTGTTAAAATAGTTTCAATGAGTTGGTTAAACTAGTTATATATTAACTAGCATTCCCCGTCGCGGCTTTGCCCGCGAGCCTTTAAAATCAATTCTGTGATCATTATCATGGTATTGATTTAATATAATATGTTAAGTGATGTTGAGGAGATTTAGTAGAATCGGAGCTTCCGGTAGGTGGAATGTTGGAGGGGGAAGCTGCTGGCTCGGTAGAAGAGAGGGAGACGTGCAATGGAGAGAGTTCACTAAAACCGCCAAAAAATTGCTTACCCGTCCTGAACGCTTCATTTTTCGGGTTTAAAACATGGTTTTCGAGGTCCCATAGCGGCTTTCGAGTTAAACTCTTCGTATCAAGATCTTCAAAATGAGTCCAAATTAGATATTTTATCTCAAAGTGCAAAAATCCGTTAGAGTTAAATGACAATTTCGCCATTTAAACCCCTTAGGGGTTTCATTTTTGTAATTCCTTTTTAGTGGTTACCTACATCACGTTTTAAATCTAAATTCGGAACTTCAAGTTTCTATCATTAGTAGTTTTTGCTCTGCGTTGATTCTGTCAGTCAGGACAAAGCCTCTTATATATATATATATATATATATATATATTGATATATATAAGACCCGAGACCCGACTTGGCACCTCGGTTAATCGGGACCTCGGTTGATCACACCTCAGTAAATCGGAACCGTACTGTACTACTGACTGGACTGAAAACTTTTCAGTTGTCAGTAATAGGTAGATGGGACATGGACAAATTAGGTCTATGTAAATGGCAGTAATTTTAATGTGTAAAAAGCGAAAAATATTCTATTAAAAAAATGTGACATATTACATTGTAATGAAAAAATGTAAGAAATATGATGTGACCAAGCCATCAAAATATGAAAAGAAAATATTTAACTGAAGAATGTTGCCCTGAAGATGGACGAAATAGTCTGAAGCGTTGGCATTTTACTATGTTTGTGTAATGTTTAAATAAATGATATTGGGAAGATTGGCTATCTACTATATCTATCTATTATATATTGTTATGTAGTAATTAGTTATCGTTAGATAATTAATTTATAATTTTTATACAATTTTATTAGAAGATAAAAGATTCGACCACAATCGGGACGAACCCACGGTTAGATCAGCGGTAAGAACGCTGCGACGTAGATGCAGAGAACCTGGATTCGATTCCCGGCCGTGGTCGAATCTTTTATCTTCTAATAAAATAGTTTATCAATTATATAATATTCATGATCTTCCTGTATAATAATTATATTTGTTTATTATTTGCCCTACATAAGGCTCACCACCAATGCACAATAATATTGGATGCAATTGAGATAACAAATAAGTCGTCTAAACACTCAAAGCATGTTTAGCCAAGTTTCAACGGGTTCAATCAATACAATGGCCTCCACACAGGGGTCCTAACCTGAGTCCCCTCTCATCAGTCTACATCTGTTACCCAGCCTAGTTAGGTCCCTCTATTAATTTATTCCGGACAGACTATTGTGGTCTTTGAAAAGAGATTATAGCAGCCGCAAAATACAGCAGGAAATCATCAAAGGCTACATTTTGATTTCAATTACTGTAAGAAAGCTGATTAAATAAAATTGCTTGTTTTTAAGACAATATTATTTTTTTATTTTTAAACAACAAAATCCTTGCCCCTAAGACAAAAATTCTTTTCAAATTTGCAATCAGAGCACCAGATTCTTTAACAAACAGCCATTGTAATTCATTTAACAGACAAAAAGTTAAATTTTGTTGTCCAGTTTGTTCTGTCACAGTTCGTCTCTGGGGCCGAGAGAACCTCAAGGGGCAAACCGAGCCTCTATGAAGTGGGTAGCCTTAATTGAAAAATTGAGGGGATAAGACCTGGCGGTAGAGCGTGATCACGGTCAAATCACCTCTTCGCACGACCGCTGACTAAGAGACAGTACTCCCTTACACAGAATTGAACTCAAGACCCTTCATAGGTTGTAGTGGTACAGGTAAATGAATAAAATAAATACAAATTATACTTATCATAATGCACTTACCGGTGACTTAGTTGATTTCCTTTTAGCGGGATTGTAACAACAAGTGAAAAGCTGGAGGTCGGTGAGTGATCCAGCAATGAGGCTCTTATCATTTCCCATATTAGCAGTTATCGTCAGCTCAAACTAATAACAAACTGATTGAAATTAAAAACAAATCAAATTAACTAAAATGGAAAAAAATAAAATAAAAATGATAAACTCACGTCCAAAACAAGAGCATTGGTATCTATATCATCGATATTTTCAATAAGGATAATGTCGGGGTGTTCCACCTTAAAATTAACAGACATCCGACTGACATCAACTTTTTCTTCAGGGAGCATTATCTAATTTTTGATTAAAAAAAAAAATAATTAAATTATATTGTTCTATATGTTTTAGCTTATTTTTTTTTTTAATCCTCTAGTCATTCTATACTCACCGATTCCTTCCTTTTCGGTGGTTCCAGTTTCGCTGGGGCTTTGATGTCTTCAACAGTAGCAGGTGGAGTATCGGAGAGTTTACTAAAGAATTCAGCTACTTTCATCAAGTGTTCCAGATTTAATATTAAGTCTATACTAGAAATTCTTACATCCGCTGAAATAATTAAAATTTGAAAAAATCACCTACAAATATAATAAATATTTAATGACAAAAAAAGGTAATTGAAAATAGCTTTTACCAAATTTAGCTTCTACTGTTTGCTGATAGGTAATATCGATCATACTTTTACCAAAACTATCACTATCAACGGTGAATCCTTTTTTCCGTTCCATGTACCTGTGACAAAAAAATTATATAAATCTTTCCTTTCTCTTCTTCTTTCTTCTTTTTCTTTTTCTAATTTCTTTGGATGTTCTATTTTTATTATTACGTGTTTTTTATTTTTTCAGGTTATTTATACATCCAACCATCTATTCAAATTGTCCTCTTTATTTTTCGTTACATATAAATACATACATTCGTTACATACATACATATAACCAAAAACTTAATAAACATGGCTATAGGGGGAGTAGGAACCCATTACGCTGAAATTATTAATAGAATTAAAATATAAAAGAGTGGGGATAAAAGATATGGGTTTTTAAGATGAGGAGAGGGGGTGAAAGAGGGGGACCAGTCCAAAAGAAAGCAATGAGAATGAGCAAGTGAGTGGTGAAACATCATAATAATATTTTAACAATATTCTATACAATATAATTTATTAAGTATTCAACCGTAAATTGACGGATGTAACTGTAAGTCAATTAAAGATAACTTCTACGATCTGAGAGTTGACTGTCATAAAATTAACGTAAATACCAAGAAATAAAGCTGTCATAAATCATGGAGAATACCTGGTAATTTTCCCAACTTTAGACGACCTCATGTCATCCATGATAAAATCAAGAAGTATTACGGCAAAATGGAGGGAGTCGTCGGACATCATGGCACCTTTCAAAGAGACAAGTTCCAGTGTCAATCGGGCCAGGCCTTCTTTAACCTCTGGCTGGAAAGCAACAAAAATAAAATTAAAAATAAATAATCTTTTTTATTCTTTTATCTAAGGAATTTCGGGAACAGTGGCTCACGCGCCTGTTCAGTAAGACGCCCACACAGTAAGGCCCGATCTCCACTGAAAACCCTTATGGGGGTTTATTTATCTCTGAAGAGCGAGTGGGAGTTAAAAGCTAAGATTGAATAAAGCTGATGAAGGCCTTCTTAACGGAAAAAGAAGCGATGGGAGTTCGACAATATCTCATGGTCACGTAACCTCTCAAACAGGGCAAGCCCATGAGCCACTATTCAGAAATAGTATTGGAATTTTTATCATTACTTTTTTCAATATAATGATCAGCAGATGACACATACTGAGAATTCAGTAATAATAGAAACTATACTTTCAAATAAGTTATTGACTGTTAAAATAAAAAAAAATCTGGTGCGTGCGCAACACACAACTTTCACTTACCAACTTACTTAGATTAGAAATTGTGTTAATGCCACTTCTCAAAGTTACACATTTTTCCATATTCATTTTTTATTTTTGTTTTCATTTGCTCTATAACAAACACTAATTTCTCTCATTATTAAATAAAAGTTTTTACTTGAGATAATTCGGCAATGCAAGCGTAATACTCCAAGTGGACGTATTTTATAATTCTGTAAGTACTTATTGAAAATTTCATTTAGTTACCATGAAACATACATGGAATACATGGAACATGGAAATAATTTCCATTAAATGAACAGAACGGCTTTAATTATGAACAATGGTCTGTCATTAAAGGCGTACTACGCATGCGTGGGCTCAACGTGTTTTATGAGTTGACTGAATATTATTCTTTTTTTCTCCTCTATAGGTTTACTTGGTTTTTATCATATCTCATATTTAGCCATTTCTGATTTAATTTCTCCATGTAAACAAAAACTAAGGTACTTTATATGAAACAAAAAAACAAACAAACAAAAAAGGCCCCTGCCCCATTTTAGCCCCTTTAGAACATTTTAATAATGATAAAGCTTGCCTGATATTAAAGAACACCTAATTTTCATTCATGATGAATTTGATGAAAATCGTCAAAGCCGTTATTGAGATAATCGAAATAAAATTAAAAATCGGAAAAAAAGTTAAGAAATAAAGTGCCCCCTCCAACCACCAATTTTGATGAAATGTTGACTATCACATCTTTGGCATATACATACATCAAATACCCAGTTTGATCAAAATCGTTAAAGCCGTTTTTGAGTAAATAATAAAAAACACGTGAAAACGATACACAATTTATTAAGTAAAGTCCCCCCTCCAGTTAATCAATTTTGATAAAATTTTTACAGTCATATTTCGGGCATATAAATAGATCAAATATATAAATAATCAAAATCGTTAGAGCCGTTTTTGAGAAAATCGAAAAAAAACGTAAAAAGTTATTAAATAAAGTACCCCCTCCTTTTGAGCAAATTCGATGAAATTTTTGCTGTCACATCGCGGGCACATATCTACACTAAATACCCAATTTCAGGTTCGCATGGTTTATAGTTTTTGAGCTAGTCTGTTCACACACACACACACGGACCATTTCGCGGGACTTGGTCATTTGGACTCAGGGGACCCCAAAACGTGTATTTCCGTTGAAAACCGGAAGTCGAAATTTTTCACGATCGCAATACTTCCACTTACTATATATTTCATATATAGGTAAGTGAAAGTAAAAAAAAAGCTATCAATTGATACATAGATAGATAGATAAAATACCGTATTTTGTAAAAATTACAATCGCCTTAGTAGTAGTATTATCACCTTTCTTCTAATTTGGTATGGTCAAAATGAGGCCTTAAAATTAATATATAAAAAAAAAGTTATTGACACTCAGTACAGTTATTGACACCCCAACTTTAACTTAAAGAAATAAGGAAGCAAGTCCTAATTCTATTTCAAGGTATACATGAATCTAATGTTTGAACGGTCCTCTAAAATATCTATGAGGTAAGACTTTAACAAACTAACCATGGGGAAGATTTCACAATTAAATCCATAGGGTGACAATAACTAGTTTTTGCACTTTTAACATTAAATATTACCATATGGTAAAACTATTGAACTTTTGACCCAGAAAAACCTCTTGAGTCTTTATGAGGATAGATAAAGAGGAGCTATAGCAAGTTTCAATTTGATAAAAAGTATTTTTATCAAAAAATACTTCATACCTTCATAAAAAGTATTTTTTTTCTATTTCACCACAGAAATCTAGTCTTAAGGGTGTCAATAACTGTGTGATTTCCCCTATAATTTCGAAGATGCGAGTAAGAAATATACTTCAGTATTTTATATCTCCTCTCTGGGATTATGCAGATCTACGATCTTACCACTTCATCTTTATCAAAATGCAAAAGAAGACTTTGCTAAAGCTAAAAAGTGGTCTTGATTTCTGGAAATTTCAAACAGTTCTTGTCCCTCCGAAAATTTAAAAAAATGGAGATAATCTCTTTTAGAAATCAAAACGGCAACAAGTCAGTGAAAACTATAATAAGTGATGACTAAAGGAGTGAACCCATTTGAATTTTACTACTCATTGAATGAAAAGAGTACAGGCAAGTTGCGAATACTCATCCTCTTATAATTCGGATACTTTTTCAAGAAATTATTCCCACTAAAGTTATCGTTGAAATTACACCAAGTGAGATGAATGACAGGATTTGTTTAGATTATAATTTTAATTAATAGAACAGTTGCTAATTTAACTTACATTATCTGTATCGTTATCCTCAAGTTCCAAAACTAAACTTTCAAGAGCCATTGTAAACTTTAACGTACTCCTGACAACACTTTGTTTTCCAACTGAAAAACATATTTAAAAAATAATATTAAATTGTAGACAAAATTCTGTAATATACAAAAAATAAGCTTTCCTCCTCTAATTTAGTGTTAAACATCATGCATTAATAAATTTATTTTCACCGACTTCCAACCAGAAGTACTAGCGATTTGCCTGTGTGCCTCAGAACTGCTGGCTGAAAAGATATCAAGTAAGAAAGTAACTATATTTAAAGATAGACAAGCAGCTATTGGTCCAATTATAAGCACATAACTAAATCGAAGGTTGTTAAAACCTGCAAAAACGCACTCAATAAATTAACTGAAAACAATAATGTAAGAGTGGAATGAGTACCAGGATATTCCGCTATCCAAGGTAATGAAAAGGCTGATTACATAGCAAGGGAAGGCTCAGCTAACAAACCCATAACCCCCGAACCAGTAATGGTAATAAGCACAAGCTATGCCAAAAGAAGAATCGGGGAAATATATGGAGCAATAAAATAAAAAAATACTGGAAGGACAAAAATCGTTATCACTCCAAACTCTTCTTAGATGGCTATTCAGTCAAAAGAAGCAATATGATACTCAATCTTGACAGAAACGCACTGAAAAAATGACAGTGATCTATAGGGACTCTGTAAACTGAATAAACACATGTATAAACTTAAGTTGGTAGAAACACCAATATGCAGATACTATGGCAAAGAGAATGAAACAGCCTATCCCATAATCTGTTGGTGTGACCAATTTGTACGGCTAAGATTTGGAATATTTGGGCAGGATAATATAACCAATCCAACTTCCAATAAACTATTATACCCAACAAGCATACTAAAATTTTCCGATGTTATAAAGATTCCAATTTAAAAATATTGGGCATAGACAGGCGCACAATAGACCCACGGAGGTTGTGGTGCATCCAGCCGCAAAAAAAAAAAAAAAATGTGGTCTCGGAGATATGGAAGGTTCTGATCCTTAGGAAAATTTAATTTAGGATCATCCAAAGAATAATGTTTGGCATAGCAACCTACAGTACTAAAGGTCGCAGGTTCGCGTCCTGTGATGGCACTGGAGGATGTAAAATGTAGGTCCCGGGTCTGTACGATGTCAGGTACTCGTTAAAGATCCCTATCCTAATTATACATAGATGTGAAAAATTTAGGTCTCCCACTGTACCATCGTCCAATTAGAAATAAGTGGCGTTAAACAAACGTTAATATTAAAAAATGACAAAAATGGATTTATCCCTTTTTGAATATTCATGCCTCATATGATATATTTGGTACCAAAACTAAATACATCACCTAAATACAATTAAAAATAATAATAAAATAAATACTACTAAATTTAATAAAATTGATATTACCGATCTGCGTTTTTGTTGGTTCTTCATCTAAATAATGGCTTAAACTCCTTTTAACTGGAGCTGATGGAGCTCGTTTAGGAGGAGGGTTTTCATCAGGTGGGCCCGAGTCTCCGATATTCTCTTCTAGCATTTGCATTATCCGTTTATAGTCCAGTTTGTTAAATTTGATCTAAAATTAGTACATGAAAATGAAAATTTTTACTTCATTTGGGAATTTTATTCCCCTAAGAAAAACATAAATGATAAGTTATTTTGGCAGGCCTGGCTGGACTATTATAAATGTATGTATGTATTACTTTTGACGACTGGGTCTAGAAAGAGGGAAAACGCTAGCCAAGATGAAGAGGCTTGCTAGGGACCGAGATGTATGGTCCAAGTGGCTAGAGGCTCCTCCATGCTGAAAGGCACTTAAGGAGGATGAGAAAGAAGAAGAAGAATATGTGTACTTATGAAAATCGGGAATCTCAGTAATCATTAATTTGAAGAAAAGAATACTTAATTAGGGCAAATAAACCCGATCGAAAATGGGAATTGTAGCTCCCATGTTGGATATTACTTTAATATTTCTTGATGTATTGTTTACTTAGATATGGGGTGAAAACGACCCAGATGGTCGAAAAGCCCAAATATTTTACATAAATAAATAAATACTGTATTAGATCATCAAAATATGCGAATATATGCAGTTATCATCAAATATGCAAAATAAAAATTAACCAATTAGATCTGAGTACTCTAATTCATAATCATATCTGGTCCAATATTTTTAAAAAGCACGCAAATAAAATATGCAATTGCATAAAAATTCAGGCCCTGGCTATAAGGTATTTCAATTTTGATAAATACATACAATGATGTATGTCTTATCAGTGTGGCAGATTATAAAGATCACATATGTCAGTTGGTTTACGATTCCCTATTAGAACAATACCACATAAAGGAGTATAAATATTTAAATACAAATCAGCTGACTTACCTTGATTGCCTTCAATTTCCCACCAACTTCTATATCAGGTACATCAAGAAACCATCCACATGATAAGTTCCGTTGTAAGGTTAGGACAAAACTGATAGGTTCGATAATAGCATGGCTTGATAATTCCTTTGTCATATCATTGTCAAACAAAACTCTGAAGTGAAAAATAAAAAAAATCAACAAATAAAAGAAAAATAGTAATAAAATAAGATTTAATAACCCATTAAGCGGGCGGGACGTATAAATACGTCCTTGAAATATATGTTGTGCCTTAGAACTGATGGGACTTATATTTTCGTACTACAGAGGTATTAGTCATCGATACATGTATCAACGTGAATTTATATATATATATATATATATATATATATATATATATATATATATATATATATATATATATATATATATATATATATATATATATATATATATATACGTTGTTTTTTTTGTACTCTTTATAATTGGTTAAGACTGTAAAATTTATAATTTCTTAATTTGATACTTCTATATTTTTGTTGGTATTCTTTTCTATTTGTTTTCCTTTATGCTTTATACATAAATAAATGAAAACGAATATATATTTCATAGCCTTTCAATTTATTTTAAGCATAAATAAAAAAAATAATAATATGAAGTTACATTTCTCCGGGCGTGACGTATATACAAGTCCTAGTGAAAGAGCTCGCGCCCGTTATAGGTTGCATAATTTAAAAGGGAACTCCACGGTTAAAGGGTTAATACAAGGATTTGCACATAATAAATAATTCAATCTTGATTTGATCATATTTGAGTCAAATATGATCAAATCAAGATGAAATGAAATGAAAATAAGATATAATCTTAAGATTATGAGAACAGTCAATTTTTTATATTAATTTGGGTAAGTATTAATTAAACAATTATTTGAGAGTTGCTTTCTAATATTACTTTAAAATGTTAAAAAAAAAAAAAAAAATTAAATTATATGATTATTAAAAGATACAAAATACAAGGTAACAAATACTCATTAAAAGATACAAATACAAAGATACAGCTTAGTAAACTTAGAATCCCATGTTATAAAGGTATTTGGTCGATATTCCCTAGCAGTTCTCGATTCGTCAAATATTATTGTTTGTACAGTAACATATCAAATATAATGCAAAATTTAGAAATGTAATATGGTTGAGTGGTTTCTTTAGAATTCTTCTGAGACGATTAATAGTCAGGAATGTCAATCAAAAACTTTTTCTTTATTTAAACAGCCTAAATTTCGACCCAAACATGTACGACACTTCATCAGGGCTAAGTGAGTAGTGACTCAGTCATTGCGTTAACATTCATGACTCACCTCGCCCTATGAAGGTTCAAATATGTCCCCCACATATCTGGGTCAAAATTTTGGTTGTCAAATTAAAGAAAAACTTTTTGACTGAAATCCCTGACTTTTTTTTTTTCCTGCGGCTATGCGTATCGCGACCACCATCGGTTCATTTTGCGCCTAAGTTTGGCCTGAGTCATAAATTGTAATTTTAAGGCTATCAGTAAATTTTAATCAGCTTGTTGGATTGACTAGATCATTTGAACCTGGATCAGGTACGATCTCCCTACCAAAGATCCTAAATCTTAGTCGAGCGAATCTATCGCACAAACAGATAATGTGGTAAGCTGTTTCATTCTCTTTGTCACAGAACCTACAGATAAATGACTCTGTTAGCTTGAGTTAGTAAATATGTTTATTAAGTTTACAGTGTCCCATATAGATCGCTGTTATTTTTTTGAGTGCCTTTCTGTCATAGTTTAGTAGCACGTTGCTTCTTTTTAACAGAGTAGCCATCTAGAAAGAATTTGTAGTGATATTGGGTTTTTTCATTCCAATATTGTTTTTTTAGTGCTCCATAAATTTCCCCAATCCATCTTTTGGCATAGCTGATGCTAATTCCAATTCCTGACTTCTTCTTCTTTATCTTCCTCCTTTGTGCCATTACTAGCGTGGAGGGGCCTCGATCCAACTGTGCCAGGCTTCACGGTCCCTGCACAGCCTCTTCAGTTCCTGGAAAGTTTTTCCTCCGATTCTCTGGATATATTCATCATATTGAATCCTAGGCCTTCCGCGTGGGTCGAGCTTCCTTGCCAGTGGGTCGAGCTTCCATCACCTTTCTGGGTTCCCGGTTCTCGCTCATTCGACAAACATGGCCAAACCATTTTAGCTGTCGTTTCTCCAGGATAGTTTTCAATGCAGGAATTTTTAGCTCCGCTCTAATCCTTTCATTTCTTACGCGGTCTCTCCTCGTTTTTCCTGCAACTCTACGTAAGTACTTCATCTCAGCTGCAGTTATTCGGCCGATCTGTTTATCGAGCATTATCCAGCTCTCGCTCCCGTAGGTAAGAGTAGGGAGGTATATTGATTTGTATATGTGGAGCTTCGTCTCTAGTCCCACATTTCGATGTCCAACAATACTGTTGCATATGCTATAATAGATTTGGTTAGCTTTAGCAATCCTATTTGCTATTTCCCCATCTATTTTTGCCTGTCTATTGATGTTGGAGCCCAAGTAGAGAAAGTTCTCCACTACTTCGAGAACCTCGCCATTGCAAACCACCTCCACTGTCTCTTCCTCATCTCGGGACAGGACCAGTATCTTGCTCTTGGAAGCATTGATGGTCATTCCTTTACGCTTGAGTTCTTCCTGCCATTCCAGTAGAGCTTGCTGCAGCTTATCTTTTGTGTCGCAAATGAGAACGATATCATCAGCATATAACAGTGACTGGCTAAGTATCGTCCTCATGTTCCACTTACCTATAATTGTTCGAGCAGTTCGCCTTTTACAAATTTTATGGATTTCATCCATAAACACTGTAAATAGAAGGGGGCTCAGGCTGTCTCCTTGTTTTACTCCTCTATCTATGGGGAAAGGAGCAGATTCTGTTCTATTAATCCTCACCACTCCTTTTGAATTCCTGTAGACTGATTTTATGGCAGTAATGAGATCTTGTGGCACATTTTTGGCTGCTACGGCGTTCCATATTTCTTGACGTGGGACCGAGTCGAAAGCAGCCTTAAGGTCTAGGAACGCTAAATATGTGCTCTTATCTCTGTCCCATGATTTTTCTAATATATTTCGTATGACAAAGATATTGTCGTGGGTCTGCCTCCCAGGGCGGAAACCTGCTTGCTCCTCTTCCAGCTGCTCCTCCACAATTCGTCGTAGCCTTTTCTCCAGAATGTGCGTGTACATTTTGTATGCCACAGACAAGAGGCTAATTGGTCTATAATTGGCACATTCTGTTTGACTCCCTTTTTTATGGATAGGAATAATCACACTGTATTCCCAATCTTTCCGGATTCTCTTGGTATCCCATACCGTCTGAAATAGGCCTTGCAACGCTTTAATGAGCTCTTGTCCACCATATTTCAGGAACTCGGGGGCAATGTTGTCTCTGCCTGCTGCCTTGCCTGTCTTCATCTGTTCAAGAGCCAGTTCCACTTCTTCTTCATTAATTGATTCTTCGCTGACTTCGTAGATCGTCTGTTCCCTTTGTTCTCTTGCTGAGCCTTCATTTGCGAAGAGATCTAGGTAGTGTCTACGCCATCTATCTAATATTTTAGATTTATCTGTCAGCAATTCACCATTGTTGTCTTTAACATTTCTCACTGGCTTTGCTCTTTTGCCCTTCAAGAATTTCACAGTACGCCAAAACTTTTTGATATTTTCCCTGTGATTTCCATCTAGGCTCTTCCCAAATTCCTCCCAAGATATCTTTTTTTGTGCTTTAACTACAGCTTTGGCCTCATTTCTTGCTTTTCTATAGTCAGCAAAGTTCTCTGGTGTCTTATTCCGTTGGTAGGACTTCCATGCTTGCTTCTTTCGGTTTATAGCTACCTTCACATCATCATTCCACCATTTGCTGCGTTTGCCTTTATAGCTGAATTTGTGTAGGCCACAGATCTCCTTGGCAGTTCTTAAGATGGTAGTTTTGAGAGCACTCCATTGTTTCTCTGTGTCTCCGTCTAAATCCAGAACTCTGAGGCGTTCTTCCAATTTTTCAGAATATAGTTTTCTCTTATCTAGATCATCCAAAACTCGAACTTTTATTGCTTCATAAACTTTAGCTTGAGGCTTCCGGGTTCTTAAGATCCTGGTATCCGTGACTAATAATAGATGATCTGTACCTATTTCTGCTCCTCTTATTACTTTCACATCTCTGAAATATTGTCGAATTCCTCGATCATAAATAAAATAGTCGATGACACTATTTCCAACTGGGCTTGAGAAAGTAATTTTGTGTACTCTCATATGTGGGTAGAAGGAATTGCCTATCAAGAGATCATTGTCGATGCAGAAATCAATTAATCTTTGGCCATTTTCGTTTTTAACGATTTCACCTGCATGAGGCCCCATCGCTCCGAATGATGTTCTGTGGTCCCGTCCAATTCTCGAATTAAAATCTCCACAGAGAATTATTAACCTTCCTTTGTCTCTGCTTCTATCAATGGCTCGTTGCAGGTCTGAGTAAAATAATTCCTTGTCCAATACCCCTGCATCTTCCGTAGGAGCATATACTTGGATGATTGTTAGCTTGCCAATGGTTACCTGAAGGTCTGCAAGTATGATCCTAGAGGAGACAGGCTCCCATTCTTCGACTCTGCTGTATGCTGAGGAAGACATGATTATCCCAACTCCTTCTTTTGCACGAACACCCTTGGGTACACCTGCATATATCAGAAAATGTCCATCATCCAGCTCTACCTCTCCACTTCCTTTCCTTTTCACCTCAGCCATTCCCATAATATCTACTTTATATTTCTTCATTTCGTCAACAAGCTCAACCTCCTTTCCTGTCAGTGATTTTATGTTCCAGGTTCCAAACCTAAGGTCCTTTTCCATGCCGCGTCGTTTCCGTTTAGACAGTCCATTTGTTCCGAGGCCTTGTATGGTTCTTTGAATCCTTTTTACTCTCGTGTGGGTGATTGGCCCGACAAGAGAGGCCCCGTAACCTCGGGACAACTGGCTCCTTTAGTCGCCTTTTACGACAGGCGGAGATTCCGTGGGTAAATTCTATCCCCTACCCACAGGGGTCCAATTCCTGACTATAAGGCCAAAAACTTAGGCACACAATAGGCCCATGGTGGTCGCGGTGCACAAATCCGCAGGAAAAAAAATAGTCAGGAATTTCAGTCAAAAACGTTTTCTTTAATTTGACAACCAAAATTTTGACCCCGATATGTAGCGAACATATTCGAACCTTAATTAGGGCGAGGTGAATCATGAGTGTTAATGCAAGGACTGAGTCACTACTTCTTAGCTCTGATGAAGTGTCGTACATGTTTGGGTTGAAATTTAGGCTGTTTAAATAAAGAAAAAGTTTTTGATTGACATTCCAGACTATTAATCGTCTCAGAAGAATTCTAAAGAAACCACTCAACCATATTACATTTCTAAATTTTGCATTATATTAGATATGTTACTGTATAAACAATAATATTTGACGAATCAAGAACTATCAGGGAATTCGGGCAAAATACTTTCATAACATGGAAAACTAAGTTTACTAAGCTGTATCTTTGTTAATAATCATATAATTTAATTTTTTATATTTTTTAACATTATAATTTATGCAACACATTAATTTTCCTCATTCCCCAATACTAATATAAAATAAATTATGATTAGAAAAGAAACTGAATAAATTACTGTGTAAGTTGCAAGTTACGAAGATCAACGTTCAGGCGATCGAGTACAGCACTTTCTTCACTATTCGGAACTTTTACGTCCAAAAATGTATTGTTAGCCGTGAGTTGACCCAAATCTAGTATAAAAGCTATAAGATATTTATCATTGACTGGAATCACAATTTTAGGCGCCTGAAAATAAAATATTGATATTGCTGATAAAAAAAAAAAATAAATAAAAAAATAACAAAAATAAATAAAATAAAAGATATATTTATAAATAATTGAAATAGTCCGAACTCAGGGTTAATAAATAAACAGTAAAGTTATTAAATAAAGATTACGAAATTAGTTGTCAATCAAACTAATCTAAGTTCTTTATTAATAAAATTTTTCGCATACGAAGAGGGAATTAAAACTTGTAATTTTTAAACAATTTAATCCATATCCAATATTTTCCTTCATAGTAAGTACTCTTTTCATCTATGCGCAACTAATAATTTTACTTTTTAATAAAATTAATCTTAAAATAATAAATTTATACCTCCAAATCAATTTTGAGTGATATCCTCGTAGCTTTTTCAAAAACGTCCTGAACATTTTGTTTAGCTGCTTCAGCAGCAGCAGCAGAGGCATCGATAATTTTTTTGCGAGCAGCTGAAAAATGATCGAGGAAACTCTGGAAAATATAAAAAACAAATAAAGTTACAGATTAGTAATTTTTTAATAGTTCATACATTTGTATCAGCAATAGTTGCATAAATTAATGTTAAACAAAACAAACGAACAAATATTTGAAATGCAGAATATCAGCAGAGTTCATTATTTTTTCATTCTAAAGGGTGTCCAAAAAGAGTATTCGGGGTTTGAAAGTTGAAAAAAATCCCAAATATAGAATATCAAGTAGGATGTTTACGTTTTATTTAAACACAATGAACTGGAAACGAACAATTTCGTTAATTTAGAAAAAACAATATTGTCTAGGCGTCCACCATAACGCTGTTGGCACGCTTTTCTAAAAACGCGTTGACACATTGTTCCTGAGATTGCCGTCATTTCTGTTCTGATATTTTGCTTCAATTGCGTTAGATTCGTCGGTTTCTTTTCATATACCCTACTTTTCAGGTATCCCCATAGAAAGAAGTCAAGAGGACTGAGATCGGGACTCCTGGGAGGCCAGCTAATGGTGCCTCTACAAGAAATCACTTTGTTTTGGAGTAATTCGTTTACTGTAGCAATTAATAAGTCTGAAGTATGGCAAGTGGCCTTGTCTTGCTGAAACCATGTTCTAGAGTTATATCCTTTAAGCTCTTGACGTTCTTGGGCCAAAAAACCTCTTATCATTTCACAGTAACAAAATCCCGAATACTCTTACTGGACACCCTGTACACAATATTTTAACAACTCCTAAGCTACTGTCTTCCAAGCAGAAGTACTTGCAATTTGCCAGTACACTTTAGAGATGCTGACTGGGAAGATAACCAACAAGAAGATAACTGAATTTACAGACAGCCATGCAGCTATTGTGGAAATAAGAAACCACATAACTAAATCAAAGGTAGTAAAAACCTGCAATACTACGCTAGTACTTTATTTTTCTACGCTAATGCAACAAATTAGCGGAGAAAAATGAAGTTCGAGTAGCACGGGTGACAGACATTCTGGAATTCAAGAAAATGAAAAAGCGGACGAACTGGTAAGAAAAGGTTCTGCCAAAAAAACCCATAACCCCAGAACCAGTAATTGGAATCAGCATTAGCTATGCCAAATGAAGGATCGGGGAAGTCTTTGGAGCACTAAAAAAACAATATTGGAATGACAAAATCCAATATCACTCCAAATTCTTTCTAGATGGCTACTCCTTCAAAAGAAGCAAAATACTACTAAACTATGACAGAAAGACACTCAAACAAAAATACAGTGATCTTCTTTTTTTTTTTTTTTTTTTTTTTTTGGTTCCTCCCCTTCCTCGCCTTTTAGGCTATACGGGGTTTCCCGGGCCAGGGGAGAGGGTGGGGGATTGATGCATTGGGGATTGATTGTTGCTAATTGTTTAAAATATACAGTGATCTATACAAGGCACTGTAAACTTAGCAAATATATGCGCAAACTCAAGCTAGCATAGTCACCCGTATGTAGATTGAATGAATCTAAGCCCGTGTGGCAAAGTGAATGAAACAGCTTACCACATTATCTGTTGGTGCGATAGATTCGCTCTACTAAGATTCAGGATCTTTGGTAGGGAGATCATAACTGATCCAGGTTCAAATGATTTAATTAATCCAATAAGCATATTAAAATTTACTGATAGTCTAAAAATAACAATTTAGGACTCAGGCTAAACTTAGGTGCACAACAGACCTACAGTAGTTGCGGTACATATAGCTGCAGGAAAAAAAACACCTCCAATGCTCCGCCAGGGCCTTTGAGCATATGGTCAGCAAAAAAAAAGTGCTGTTCTAATTTTTAATGCAGCTTGCTAGCTACCATCTTATTTTTAAATATAGTATATTAATATATAATGTACAATATAACATAAATAGTAATATAGCAAACTGATTAATTGTGTACTGGGTCAAAGTTTTAGGCCTTCATGAAGGGAGTTTGCCTGGTAACTTTGAAACATATGGTAACAGTGTCTTAATCGTTTTATAGTTATATGATTTAAACCCAAGACCAAACTTTTCGGCCAATTAACTTTACATTGTATTGTTTTAATAAGAAATATAAATTAATATGGAAAATTTGAATAAGCCTTACCAATAGAGACATGATGAATCTATTTACAAAAACAAATCTTATAGCAGCAAAGCTTAGGTTCACGGACATATCGACTGCACCAATTGATCTACCAACATTTTCAAAGCTGACGAAACGGAGTGATAACACATCAGCTTCTTCCTTTGAAGTTAAGATCTATATGATTTAAAACAAATATATTATTAATACAAAAAGATCAAATATAAAAGAATTTGATAAAGATATAAAGTAGAAAAAAAGAAAAATGTTTCCCAAAGAAAAAAATTTCTATTTCCGTTAATGAGTGAAGTAATATGTACAAATAATGTATCTGTGAAAACTGAGAATTTTAGAAACAATTCTTACTTAGTATTTAATTTTAAGTCATAAAATTTATATATGCACGAAAAATTTGCAATTTATTTTTTTATATTAGTAAACAGAAATTATTAGTTTCCATGGTAACTTCATAACAACTGTAGAGACTTATAAAATTAGACGTCATGGAGTATCATGTTTTGCATTGCCATACTGTCGCAAATGAAAATAAAATCTATTTCATAGTTACTTAGTAAGTTAATGCATGGAAAAAACGTGATGTTCAAAATATTTAAAGCAGTTTTTAAGGGAAAGAGGTGGAAAGCATATGGTACGAGATAATCTTTAACAATTACATTTTAGTTTACAGCCTTTGGTTTTATAATAGATTTTTAAATGAAATATAGTGTGGGCAGCCCTACTAGAACAGTAGTCATTATTGCTTTCGGGAAAGTCATTGGTTAGAAAAATTATTTTAAATAATTTATTTTTGGAGAAAAAAGATTTGGCTCCGCTGGGAATCGAACCCGGGTCTTCCGCGTGACCTGTGCGGTATGCTAACCATTGCACCACGGAGCTCGCTTCCAAATGGTGCCAAATCCTCCTCTTCACTGACACCTCTCCCACGATCTCGCAAGTTTTGCAAGTATTTACGGGAGGTGGACAATTTTGGACATCTCTTGACGTTCGTCAATTTATAAATTATTTTATATTAATTTAATCGTTATTGTGGGTAACCAGCTTGTTTTTAAATTATTTAAAATAATTTAAAAACAAGGTGGTTACCCACAATAATGATAAAATTAATTAGAAAAATTATATTTCAATTTGCTATGAGCCTTATATACCTCTTCATTTTTCATTCACAATATATCAACAAAAAAGGGTAAAAAAAACTCGACTACGAATGAAATAAGGACTTTTTTGAGTCCTTTAAAAAATAAATAATAATAATGAACCGAAAAGTACTGAGGCAATAACTATAATACTCTATTTATATAAATAAAGATGAAATTCTGTTTGTTTGTTTGTTCTTTATAGAAATCCGTATCGTTTATCCTAAATTCTCCAAATTTCGCTCAGTGGTTCTTTGATACCAGGTGCGAACACCTGTACAAATTAAAATTGAATAACTTCAGCTGATATTCTTTATTCTCCAAATTTCGCTCAGTGGTTCTTTCAGACCAAGTGCGAACACCTATCCATATTAAAATTGCATAACTTCAGCCGATCTTCAGGTGATATTCTCTATTGTTATAAAAATCATAATGATCTCACTTTAGAAATCGACCATTTCTCTAGGAAAATGAAATTCCCCGGGTGAAACCGGGAAATACAGCTATAATCTATGTATATAAAGATGAAATTCTGTTTGTTTTGATCTCGCTTTACATTGGTTTTTACAAAATCGACCGTTTGAGTCGATAAAAGTCTCAGTTTATAGATTTTATAGATTTAAAAAATTAAAAATTCTCCGGGTGAAACCGGTATATACAGCTAGTAAAGTATAAGTGAAAGTTGTGTGTTATTAGCAGGGCTGGGATTTTATGTAATTGCATACTTTGTTTGCGTGCTTCTTTAAAATAGCGGACCAGATATGATTACGAATTAGAATACACAGATCTAATTGATCAAGTTTTATTTTGCATATTTTTGTATATTTGATGATGAAGATTATATATTTGCATATTTTGATGATCTAATAAAATATTAATTTATTTATGTAAAATTTTTGGACTGGGTCATTTTCTATTCTATATCTAATAAAGTAAACAATACATTAAGAAATATAAAAGTAATATCCAACGTGGAAGCCAAGATTCTCAATTTCGATCGGGGTTATTAGCCGTAAATAAGTAATAAGTTATAAATTCAAATTAATGAAAAGAAGAATTAAAGAAGATGTTTTATGAAAAATGTAGAGATTAAAATCCTGGAAAATATAAATAAAATTTTAAACAGGGATAATTCAGTTGTTTTCAGCGACTTGGACAACGACCCAATACTTTTAGCCGCTTATATATTTGCACCAATCAAATCAGTTCATGTGGAATGATCTTTTTCGAATTATAAAAATATTTAAAACGAAAGAAGGTTAGGATCCACATAAATAAATTTAGAAATAAAAAAAAAACCTGTACCACTACAACCTATGAAGGTTGAGGTAAGAAAGTACCATTTTTGACAGCTGTCGTGCAAGGAGGTGATTGACCGTGATCACGCTCAACCGTCTGATTTTTTCCCTTAATTTTTCAATTAAGAGTACATTGAGCACCCAAATTTAGAAATACATTTAATAATTAATTTTATTGATTATTTCACTTGTTTTATATATACTTTTTAATTGACTGTTAATTTAGTTATCTTTATTCATGTATTCTTCTTGTTAACTTTGAAAAAACTTTATGATGAATCATATCTGAGCTCCGCCATTTATTTTATTTTTTATTTTTTAATTAATTTTCTCTTTAGTTTTAGTTCTTTTATTTTATGTTTTTCTTCTTTATTATTTTTTAATCAATCATTCGTATATTATATACTAGCTAGGGTGCCCGGCTTCGCTCCGGTAGTTGTGTGGTAGTTTTAATACCAGAAAAACTTTAAAATTAAAGGAAATATAGAACAAAATTAGCACCTTCTTGAAAATTCGGTTTTAACTTGGTATCAATGTTCTGCAGACTTGAGATCTCCAGAGTCAGCCCAAATAAGGAACCCCGTATAATTTACAGGGGGTTGAAAATGGTAAATGAACAATTAATTTTGCTGCAACTTCATCGAGTTATGCATCGTTTTTTATGGTTTCTATGATTCTGAATCCTATAAGCCTATTCCAAGTAGTCAGAAGATAATAAGTTATTAGATTATTGTTGAAAAATCTGATATCTCAGTTAAAAAAATTATATTTCGAGTAAAACTTAATCACTGACTACTATGATGGTCCTATTTGATCCAGAAGTATAGAAACTACCGAAGATTCATAGAAACTTTTTTTTATGACCTTTCTTCCATTTCAACCTCCCTGAAGATATCCCCCCGTAATTTGAACGGTTTCTGCATATATAGAATCTTACTACTATTACAATATATTATAAGTGAAAACCAAAATTTCTTGAAGGCACAATTTTTTCATCATATTTCTTTTAATCTTGAACTATGAGGGATGATAAAATCTGGAATGCTGTTATTGGAGTTAGTCGTTTTGTCAACTGGAATGCTTATCATACGTAGTAACCAAACCAACTTCTTTTTCATAAATACAATAAGAACACTTCAAAGTTTTTATTTTCGATTTATATTTAGTCAATTCATCTCTTTTTTATGTCTGATTTTATTCGCTCACTGTTTACGCTCAATTTACTTAAGTATATATTATATATAGATTAAATGTAATGTGGTGATCATATATTAGCCTTCTTATGAGAAAACTATTTTTTTAAGGAATCAAGTTGATTTTCTAATTGATTGCTGTGATGTAAAGTACTTATTTTAATTTGGAACGCAAACTAATTATTTTCTCTTAATTTTTTAGTAATTAAAAAAGAACAGCTGAAAAAATATAAAACGATTACATTCTATATGAATGAAACAGTGAGTGAAACGCACCCTAGCGCTGCCTGGTAGTCTGGAGCTCGAACTAAATTTTTCATTCATAAACTCGTATGTCATTCTGAGCTAGGCTAATTAAATAGTGCGAGAGGCTTAAAATACCAGTCCTTTTCTCTTCAATTTTACACTCTTAAGAGAAAAACGGAAAGCTTCTTCTCCGTAAGGGGTCATATGACTAAACGAAGACATAACTTCCTTAATCCTACGTGGAGTCGTTTTTGAGCCTTTTCGGCACGCACATTGTACACTTTGCTTTATAAAATATATTGATTATTGTACTAAGGGATAATTTAATTTGCTATATTATTATAAAGAATAACTAATATTTGTATTTTAACTTTTATTATTACTAAAGTTATACATTATGATTATGTTATATTATATTATATTATGATATAAGAATTGAGCTTATCACTACATGTTTGCCTGTTGGTGGGCGATGTAAATAAATAAATAAATAAATTTTAACTAATAAGTTTGAATTATTTTTATATTTTAGTTTTAAACGCGTTTAATTTTATTATCGGAAATACTTATATGTTTGATTAAGATTAAAAAAATTTAAAATCATTTCGGTTTCATTTCTAAACAGTCTCCTCCACTCCCTTTCCTATGAAATATTTTATACACATTAGTCTCTTTGAATATTACAGTTGTTTAATAGGATATTTTTAGTTTTTTACTGCATAAAAATCCGGGCTCTGGTTATGAGCATCACATGAGATTTTCAAATTATTTTTAAAATGATTATTATATTTAATTCTAGTTAATATTATAGAACTAAATATGTTCCTACCTTCCTGTAACGTGTTGTGGGGTCGTGATTATAAAGGTAAACCCCTCTCAGCTTGAGGTCCATCTGAGTGTAAGTCGCCTTGACCCCGAGGACGCACTCGCCGCCCGTTACCCCGAGGCTTGATAGCTGCCTCTTGTTCTTCCACAGCAGGATCGCAATTTCTCCGAGCCTAGCTTTTATCCTTATTTTTACCTCGTCCACTTTGTATACAGAGGGCAACTGGCTCTTTCTAAATTTTGAGGACACTAAAAAAAAATTTCTATTAACATATCACATGTCAGGAAGAAGATGAAAAGGTACTACTTCCCCTATTCCCCTGCTGGCTTTGACAGCTGATAAGCACGCTGCCATCTGTTGGTCACCATGCAAACTACTAGCACCGCCATCTTTCCCCTATTTCCCCTCCTGTTTGAAAAATAACCGCCTTGCCTCAGTATTACGTCATTTTTACGTCACACACTATCTCACCTCATCTGAAAGGAACACATCCATTTTGTGCCAGTCGATATAATTATCTAACTTTGAAAAAATCCGCGTCTCCCCACCATTTACTCTATCATACTTTACTTTCTATCTATTTCTCCGAATATTTCGAAGAATCGGGATTTCGAAGTATATTCGGAGTCGCTGAATAATTCAAACCAATACCATAACCTACTTTTTCATTAAACTTTCATTTTTAAAAACCACTTCGATCAGTTTTTTAATAGCAAACTCTAGACGTTTTTTTTTTTTTTTCTTTTTTTTTTTGGGACTTCAGGACTTCCACTGAAGCCCTATACTGCCCATACTAACACCCATGGCACTGGGTGATACTTCTCCTACGAAAGAAAAGCACCACCTAGGGCGGGACTCGAACCCGCAGCTCCGGCATGGGAGTACGGCGCTTTACCGCACAGCCACACCGGGCCCCCGACTCTAGACGTTCTATGAAAATGAAAGATGGAAAAATTCATATTAAGTAATGATCAATGTATTCTACTTTATTAATGTAAATAATCGACTGAGTTTTATTTTACACTGAAAAACCTAATGAAAATAGCCCTGAAAACCTAATACAAATAATCGAATGAGTTATATTTCACCCTGAAAAACCTAATACATTTTCTTGACATATACACATTAAGTGGATAAATTGTTAATAAAAAAGTGGATTGGTAAGGAACTTATACGCATAACCAATAATTACGTAATTACTTGTATTCGGAACGGTACACGAGGGGTGATCAAAAAGTTCCAGGACTGTTGAGATTGCGCGGCAATGGAGTGTCATAGAGCAGTGCGGTTGGCAGCATTGTTTAGCGTGACTCTTCCTGAGCTCAGCTGTTTATTCAGTTTGTTGATAACCTTCTTCATTGCAAAGTTACTGCTGTTTTCGTAAAAAAAAGTTTTTTGTGTTCGGCGATTTTGTGAAATGAATGTAAAGGAAGAGCAACGCGTTTGCGTAAAGTTTTGTGTGAAGTTGGGTAAAATGTTTACTGAAACTTTTCAAATGTTGCAAGTGGCTTTCGGTGATGAATGTCTGAGTCGGTCAAGGTGTAATGAGTGGTACAAAAGGTTCAAGGAAGGCCGGACATCGTGTGAAGATGATTCTCGTTCAGGGCGCCCATCAACTTCGACTGACGACGATCATGTTGCAAGATTGAACAGTCTCGTTCGTTCTAATCGTCGACTAACCATTCGTGAGATGGCTGAAGAATTGAACATTTCATTTGGTTCGTGTCAACAGATTTTAACAGAAAATTTGCTGATGAGAAGGGTGGCTGCAAAGTTTGTTCCGAGACTGTTGACTGAGCAGCAGAAAGAACACAGAGTTCAAGTTTGTCAGGAACTTCTTGAAATGGCAAATGACAATGAAAACAAACGCGTTGCTCTTCCTTTACATTCATTTCACAAAATCGCCGAACACAAAAAACTTTTTTTTACGAAAACAGCAGTAACTTTGCAATGAAGAAGGTTATCAACAAACTGAATAAACAGCTGAGCTCAGGAAGAGTCACGCTAAACAATGCTGCCAACCGCACTGCTCTATGACACTCCATTGCCGCGCAATCTCAACAGTCCTGGAACTTTTTGATCACCCCTCGTAGGTACAATATTAATATATTTCAGAAAAATGATAACGTTTCGATGAAGAGTAATGTTCTCTAGATGCAAGTGTGGGGAGACGCGGTATTGTCAAAATTAATCATATGTACAGAAAGTACGATTAATCGATGTTTATTTGCCAGGAATAGGTGAAGTTGTTTAGAGTTGAGATGACGTCACGGTCTCATACTCGTAAAAAAAGGCGCGTAATATAATTGTAACCTAGCCCTAAAATTGGCCTTTAACGGCTAAGAAGAGAGGTGGTGGGGATGGTGGTTCGCATGGTGACCAACAGATAGCAGCGTAGTTATCAGCTGTCAAAGCCAGCAGGGGAATAGGGGAAGTAGGACCGATGAAAATACATCTCCAAATACATCAAATTGGAGTTATATATACCGTTGTAATCAGAATGACAAAACCTATGATGCTAGAATATATTTAAATTAATATTAATAGTTCCGTTTGCGTAAGACACAATTTAACATATTCTTTTATGGATGGGATGTTCATGTTAAAACAGATAGCGGGCTAATTTTTTACATTTAGTACCCGTGGTGCTAAATGCGCCAATGGTAGACTATTTGTGATCAAAGACTATTTCCCTAGTCTCTGTTTGTAGGTACATGGTAAAAATGAGAATGCAGCTGAAACCTTCACATGTGGTTATCCAAAGAAATAATTAAATTAAAATAACCATATTCTAGAACATCTATATAAATAAAGATGAAATTCTGTTTGCTTGTTCGTTTGTTCTTTATAGAAATCCATACCGTTTGTCATAAATTCTCCAAGCTTCGCTCGGTGGTTCTTTGATACCAGGTACGAACACCTGTCCATGTTAAAATTCCATAACTTCAGCCAGTCTTCAGCTGATATTCTTTATTGTTATAAAAATCGTAATGATCTCGCTTTACAATTTTTTTTTTTTTTTTACGAAATCGACCGTTTCATTAGAAAAATGAAATTTCCCGTTGAAACAGGTATATAAAGCTCTAATCTATGTAAATAAAGATGAAATTCTGTTTGTTCTTTGATACCAGTTGCAAACAGCTGTCCATATTAAATTGCATAACTTCAGCCAATCTCTGTGTATGTTCTTTATTGTTATAAAAATCGTTTGATCTCGCTTTACATTGGTTTTTTTTTTTTTTTTTTTTTTTTTTTGGACCGTTTGAGTCGATAAAAGTCTCACTTTATAGGTTTTATAGATTTAAAAAATGAAATTCTTTGGGTGAAACCGGTATATAAAGCTAGTTTTAAATAATATATGTTTGATATAACATTTATTATTAAAGCAGCAGAAAATTCATTAAAGAAAACTGAAAAAAACTTTATTTAAGTATAAACAAATTGATATCTTCGTTTGACAAGGTTCTGTCATTCTCTGAACTTTCTGTTTCAAAAATAACATTTATCAATTTCTTCTTATTTCTTTACATTTTAATAATTTATCATATCAGGATGAATAGTTAATTAATTCAACACATTATAGCTACTGAGCAACAGCACCGCATGGTCGGGTCTGCTCGTATAAATATATGAATATAAATATAAATTAATACAAATAAAGATAAAAGTAAATGACTTTAAGTTAAATTTTCAATAGTTTAATTTTCAGTTATATAGAAATCATTTCTACTATCTTAACACTTTGGCTGCCATGTCACCTAAAATTGAATAACTTTTCTTTTGTCAGAGAATCAAATATTAAATTGTGTCGAAATGAGAGCATGACTTTCAGGTAGGGGAGAGCGGGGTTGGTTGGCAACAGTTTTCACTTTTTTGATTGTTGAGTCGTTCCTGTTAATATAGGGGAGAGCGGGGTTGGTTGGCAACAGTTTTCACTTTTTTGATTGTTGAGTCGTTCCTGTTAATATATGGGAGAGCGGGGTTGGTTGGCAACAGTTTTCACTTTTTTGATTGTTGAGTCGTTCCTGTTAATATAGGGGAGAGCGGGGTTGGTTGGCAACAGTTTTCACTTTTTTGATTGTTGAGTCGTTCCTGTTAATATAGGGGAGAGCAGGGTTGGTTGGCAACAGTTTTCACTTTTTTGATTGTTGAGTCGTTCCTGTTAATATAGGGGAGAGCGGGGTTGGTTGGCAACAGTTTTCACTTTTTTGATTGTTGAGTCGTTCCTGTTAATATAGGGGAGAGCGGGGTTGGTTGGCAACAGTTTTCACTTTTTTGATTGTCGAGTCGTTCCTGTTAATATATGGGAGAGCGGGGTTGGTTGGCAACAGTTTTCACTTTTTTGATTGTCGAGTCGTTCCTGTTAATATATGGGAGAGCGGGGTTGGTTGGCAACAGTTTTCACTTTTTTGATTGTTCAGTCGTTCCTGTTAATATAGGGGAGAGCGGGGTTGGTTGGCAACAGTTTTCACTTTTTTGATTGTTGAGTCGTTCCTGTTAATATAGGGGAGAGCAGGAAGTCGTTCCTGTTAATATAATCCCAATGGGGCTGATACCACTGTAAACTCCAAGTATTAGAGTACTTCAAGTATTTTTTTCACAACATAATATTTAATACTAAGATCATAGAAAATTGAAGAATTCGTCAATCCAGAGTATGCCAATTAACCCCCTATGTGGGGCAGGTTGGCCTATAAGGAGGGGTTGTTTAGGCATCTCATTCAAGTACTGGTTGACACATATTATTGTTATTAAAAGCTGCACTATAATGGTATAATAATTTTGAATCAGTTTTTAACAGCTTTTAAGGGAAAATAGAATGACAATAGAAGAAGATAGAAGTTTAGACTATCGTCACTTTCTGCATAAGAAAAATTGCTCTCATCTTCCCCGCTGGAACTAAAGACAATTGGTAGTTTCACCTTTGATTATGTTTACCTTGCTTTTGTGAATTGCTACTGCGCCAAAAAAAAAGTTGGAGAGAGCCAACTAACCCCACAGGAGCAATCATATGAAAGATGACTGCCAGGACAGGGGAGAACAATCAAACAAGAAACTGGTTAGTCGAAAGGTTAGGTTTTTCAAAGGAGTTTGGGGCTATGTGAACAGAATCGGTGTCAAATGTTTTTCCATGCCTTTAAACCAACTTTACTGAAAATATAAAAATTTACTTACATGTTGTAAAATCAATCAATGAAGCACACTCTTATCTACACTGTTAGCATCGGATTGAAAACTCAGGACAAGACTCCCGAGGTCAAGATGGTCACATGGTACAATGGTGGGGCCTTCACAACAGGTGTGACGGAAACTATAAGCCAATGGCCAACCTACCCCCTATGCCAACCAACCCCACTCTCCCCTATTCTTTTTTGGCAGTCAAGTGTGAGCCACAGGTGGTACACGTCAGCTTAAACGTGTTAAGTCAACATTAGTGTAACAATATTCGTAAAATTACATTCCTCTAAATTTGCAGATCGTCAATTAATAATGGTCCAAAGATCATATAATTAATTATTTTACCTAAAATTAACTGATTTATCTAGCTAACCGATGATTAAACGACAGAACCAAAAATGCCCTGAGTTCGGGTTAGAATACCTGCATTGGTAGCACTGATTTTAAACGATTTGGGAGCATACCAACATCGGTTACCATACCTCCTGATTGGATATACAAATATGTGGGGCGTTACTTCAGTTTAGGAAATCGGAAAGAATCACTGGAATTGGGTTGTCCTAAGATATAAGGAGGGTGGAGAAAGAGAAGAAAAAATAAATAAAAATAGAGGTAGGCAGTTATTAGCACTATAAAAGATTTATATTACTTACATTTTGCAGTACTCCCTCGCATTTCCAATTTGCTTCCTAATTTAGATGTACCCAAAAAGGAAGTAGATTTGTAATCGCTAACTTTTTTTTGTCCTGTTTGCTATATATAAACATAAAAAAAGTTAGTAAAAACAATTACTTAAAACTGTTTTTGTTTATTCAATAAAAATATCAATTATTTAGATAAATAAAAGATGAGTTAAAATGTAGTTAGGATTTTCAAAATGAGATGAATACATTTTAATTTATTTTTTAAAGGAAATAATACAATGACCTTCTTTTGAGTTTTATTTTCTATGTTTTAGATATGGAGTTATCCCTTTCAGGTAGCCTCATATAATGCAGTAAAAAGCATGGGCGTCGCCAGCAATAAATTATTGAGTGCGACGGCTCAATATTCTCAAGAATATGGTCAGTAGGAATTCGAGAGGCTAAAAGTTGAAATAAAAACTCCTAGAAACAACTGTTTAATGGCTCTGGACTAAAAAGTTATATCTCTGAAAAAAAAAAAGACGGTCCCCACAAGCGGATGACAAGATTACTCATGGCAGGCTGCTGGTCCCCAGTAGTGGAAGACGATATATCTCGCAACCGGTTTCTCACTTATTTCATGTCCCCAGCTCCACACGAGATAACTTTGCGTGACTGAGGCACATCCTAGCGGATCCTCAGAGACTTAATAAGTACATCTAGGGGCCGCTAGGTTGCAGGGGTGCATCTATTGGGAAATATTTGTTCAACCATTATTTATTTCGAGTTCTAGACGCTCTGAGTTGATAGTCCTCTGCTTTTATCCGTATGTTATTAGGCGATATTCACTGCTTTATTTCGTTAGAATTTCGCTAGTTTTGGTGTTGCTTTTGTCATGTGGCGAAAGTTGTTTACTGAGCATTAGTAAAATCATTATAATCTGGATCATTATTAATGACCTTCATAAATCATGTAATCTTTCATTATAATCGATAATCTAGCATTTTAATTTATTCAAATAATGACAATGGTATTAAGAATCATAAAAAGTAAATAAGACTAATAAGAAATATTCAAAAAAGGTAATGAGGAGTTGAAGAAGTTGAGGCAGTCAGCGGCAGATAGTGGCCTGCACGCCTTAGCTTAGGGTGGGTAAAAGCCGGCAGACCCGCCTAGCTTCTCAGTGCAACTTTCCTCTAGAGTCCTTAGTTGCTAAAGGTTTAAAGGTATTTGGTATCTTAAAATTTGCCATTTTATGTCTCAGTTAGAGTGTTGGTAGTTGCCTCCTACCAAAATATTGGGGGGACGCGTCCCCACTGTCCCCACTCGGCGATGACGCCCATGGTGAAAATGATCGTACAAAAAATTTTCTAAAGGAAAAAATCATCTTAAAAGCCAATATAATTAAGGACCTAGTTATCCGTGATAAAATGGAATCCTTCTATATTGGAACCTTTCTATAATACACAAATTATTTTCGTAAACGTAATCTTCACAGCTATTAGGGTAATCGCACCAGAGATGGACAGAGCTAAGGAAATTTTTGTTCTCCTGTTTTGCCGCCAAACACCTTACTTATTGTAGTTATGAACGTCTCCCTTAGATATTTAAAATATTTAGGATCTCCTTTACATATTCTGAGCTTTAAAATTTTAAAAGTATTCAGTTTTGCAACTTTAATCTCTATTTTACCAAAACTACTTTATGCACTTGTAATGGACACCCCAAAATATCAATGTTCTAGTGATGGATAGGGGACTGGTACCAGTAATGGATATACCTCAGAAAACTTTAAAATCTGTATTTATCTATAAAAAAAACAATTAGGTTGGGGAGAGCGGGGTTGGTTGGCAACAGTTTTCACTTTTTTGATTGTTGAGTCGTTCTTGTTAATATAATCCCAATAGGGCTGATACCACTGTAAACTCCAAGTATTAGAGTACTTCAAGTATTTTTTTCACCACATTATTATATTTAGTATTAAATATGAAGGGGTCGGGGCAAAATAGTGCCAAGCAACATTTTTAACAAAAATAAACTGTAGCTGCATTCGGCTTTATATTATGTAGGACTATATGTCTACGATGGAAATGCCACCTAAATATGACTATAGAGGCATTATATAGTCATATTAAGGTGGCATTTCTATGCTAGACATATAGTCCTACGTAATATACAGCAGACTGCAGCTACAGTTTATTTTTGCTAAAAATGTTGCTTGGCACTATTTTGCCCCGACCCCTTCATATTTAATACTAATATCATAGAAAATTGAAGAATTTGTCAATCCAGAGTATGCCAATTAACCCCCTATGTGGGGCAGGTTGGCCTAGAAGGAGGGGTTGTTTAGCTATCTCATTCAAGTACTGCCTGACACATATTATAGTTATTAAAAGCTGCACTATAATGGTATAATAATTTTGAATCGATTTTTAACAACTTTTAAAATAGAATGACAATAGAAGAAGATAGAAGTTTAGACTGTCGTCACTTTCTGCATAGGAAATATTGCTCTTGTCCTCCTCTCTGGAACTAAAGACAATTGGTAGTTTCACCTTTGTTTTATGTTTACCTTGCTTTTGTGAATTGCTACAGCGCCAACGAGCCCCAGTGGAAAAGAGCCAACTAACCCCACAGGAGAATTCATATAAAAGATGTCTGCCAGGACAGGGGAGAACAATCAAACAAGAAACTGGTTAGACGAAAGGTTAGGTTTTTCAAAGGAGGTTGAGGCTATGTGAACAGAATCGGAGTCAAATGTTTTGCCATGCCTTTAAACCAAATTTACTAAAAATATAAAAATTTACTTACATTTTGTAAAATCAATCTATGAAGCACACTCTTCTCTACACTGTTAGCATCGGATTGCAAACTCAGGACAAGACTCCCGAGGTCGAGCGGGTCACATGGTACAATGGTGGGGCCTTCACAACAGGTGTGACGGAAACTATAAGCCAATGGCCAACCTTCCCCCTATGCCAACAAACCCCACTCTCCCCTACAATAATTTTGATTTACTATTTTTTTTAATTGTATGAGATAGGAAAAATATGAGGCGAATAAAGGCACTGATCTTGAGAAACATTCTGGAAGCAACTTTTGTATAATTCATTCACACAGTTGTCAACAGTAAGAATTTTTCTACAGCCTTGAAAAACCTTGAAGCGGTAAACACAGAAGGAGGCTTATTGTTTGTATTTAAAGCCCAGACCCCGGTCCAGAACTGGTGCGCTTGCCCTGTATGCACTCTATTCATCATAAAACTAACCTTTCCAGGGGAAAATTTAAATATTTGAAGGCGAAGCCACTTCTAAAAGTATAAAATAAAGAGAGAAAAAAACTACCTCAGGAGGGAAAAGACTTTTCGAGAAGTCATCGGCCCAAACCATCAGCGAACATAAAGCTTCACAGTGGAGCATCAGCTCGAGTTTTGTAAAATCTATTTCAATCATCTGCAGAGTTGAATGGTATGTGGTGTGAAATTCAGGGATGTTTTTATTCACCTACAAAAAATATACAAAATAAAAATCATTAATTATGACCAAAACATAAAAATATTAGACGATTTTTTTTTTTTTTTTTGAAAAATTGCAGAATAAAACTTTTGTTCACCCAAATGAAAGTAAATATTAAGCATCACGTTAAACATTGCATTAATTGGAAAACTTAAAATAAAATTTAATTATTCACAGACAACAAAATTTGAATATATATACACATGTTGTATTAGCTGAAATATATGTATAGAAGGGTAGGTTTTACATATAAGATTTCTATTTCAAATTAAAAAAAAAAATTTATAAGAAGAGAAATGATTAGCTTTAGTTGGGATTTGAACCTAGATTTCCTTACCACTAGTAAGGCGCTCTTGCCACTTGAGCTATAAGCACATATCCCAATCAAGTCAATCCTTTCTCTTTGCTGACCTCTTTCCCACTGATTTCACAAGTTTTACGAATTATACGGGGGAGTGAACAATTAGTCTATTTAGTGAGGTCTCCTGACTAATGTCAATTTTTTTTAAATATAAATTTATTTATTTCTGTTCTCATGATAACATGAATGTTGTTATTATAATTTTTAAATATGATGTACATATTTAAAAATTATAATAACAACATTCACGTTATCATGACAAGAGAAATAATTGAATTTATATTTTTAAAAAATCAAGTGATTAGGGTTAGTAGGAGTAATTTCTTCTTTTATCTTTGTAAAGATAAACAAACTTTTTTGACTTCTAGGGGACGCCTCCACTGCTCTTGAACCATCACAAAATTTCAATTAATCTGACACTTTACCATAAACAAAGCATAATGTTGTTCCTAGGACAACCTCGATATGTTCACCAACATAAATGCTAATTTAAGTGTGATAAAATAAAATAAAACAAAAGTGTTTATGGGATCATTTGAATAAAAAAAAATTATGAACTCACGTTATCGTACTTAATGGAGAAGAGATAATTATCATCGCCCTCCGAAATTGGAGAATTACTGATAACATTAAGCCAATCATTTTCAAAATGGTGTTTCATATTGACCGAGCCCAGCTTCAGCTCGAAAAACATCACGAAAGTGTATTGAGTAAAAGAAGCCTCCAAATTGCTGAGACGGAATTGTAGAAGCTCTTCGTCTTTTCCATTGTTGATGTCAATTAGAAGCTCTAGAAACAATAAAAGTTATGAATTGTATCAGACTATGCAGTATTTGAGAAATATAGGTGTTGGTAACAACATCAAAAATATTTCTGTAGGAAAATAATTAATCAATAGAGCCATGATGAAACAGATGTCTATAGAAAGACATCAGATTTTGTGGGTTTTTTTTTTTTTTTTTTTGTAATGTTTGAAGAATAAGGAGACTTTCATTAGAGCATTTACATAATTGACAAAAAATCTATAGTTTGAGCTATGTTATGATTTTTCTTTATTACTCTTCTCCCATTGATTTCTGATCAATTTTGGAGGGAAAGGAAATCTTCAAAATAATACCTAATAATCATAATAAATAATCATTGAATACGGAAAAAAAAATATTGAATATGAAAAAAAAATCTTTTAATAATAATATATGGAAGATAATCTAAATGATCCAGTAGAAGGTTACAAGAGCTTTGTCTAATTATGATAAAATCTTTAAATCTATGTAAACAAAGATGAAATTTTGTTTGTTTGTTCTTTATAGAAATCCATACAGTTTGTCCTAAATTCTCCAAATGTCGCTCAGTGGTTCTTTCATAACAGGTGCGAACACCTGTCCATATTAAAATCGCATAACTTCAGCCAATCTCTGGGTATTTTCTTTATTGTTGTAAAAATCGTTATGATCTCCCTTTACATTGATTTTTTTATGAAATCGACCGATTGAGTCGAAAAAAGCCTGATTTTATAGATTCTGAAGAGCCCGGTAAGGCCGTTCCTCCAATCACTGAGGGTAGCTGGTATCAATTTGGAATCCCCAAGTTTTTCTCATATTCAGTTTTACATTGCATGCTCTAGAGTAGGTTCACCTAAAGACCTAATTATACATGCCCCCGAGGGTAAAACTAAAAATATAGTATATCCGAATGCTTTAGAATAATAATTTATTAGTGCTATTTTTGTAGTATTTTCTGTTTATAGAACTGTTAACGTTTATTAGGGAAATAAATTCACCGGTACCCTGGGTGAAACCGGGATATACGGCTAGTACTTAATAAAACAATAAATGACGTAATATACCTTTGAATTCAAAATTAGCATCTATTTCAAAAGCCTGTTTGATTGTTTCTGTTGTTTTTCTGTCTTCAAAATCGAAATCCAACATAGTTGAACGTCTATCATAGCCAAAGCCTGTAAGAGAAAGAGTACTTTGCCGGAAAAAACCCTGAAAATAAGATATAATTAATTATTTATTTCGTTAAAATGATCTTAAATAATTAAAAAATTGAAATATGCCCAGTAGTAATAAAATATTCTAATAATATAATTGGTACAACAAATGAGAGAGAGTCATGTTTCGGGAGGTTATGTTACCGTTATTCAAAGGGACTCTCATCGCATCCTTGTCAGTTAATAATGGCCTTGAATAGCTTTATTATATCCTCAGTTTACTTATACTCCTGCTCGCTACGCTATATCTCAAAAAGTCACGAGTCATGGCAGCCTCCCGCTCTTTTTTGTTCCGCAAGAATAAGGGTAGTTTCCCAATTTTTTTCAAACATCACAATATGTTTAGATTTTTTTCAGTATATTTAACCTTTTGCACTCGAGGTCTCCAGAGCGGAGCTATTTAAAATTTGTCTTCAAACTCGAGGGCTCCGCTGCGGAGACAATGCAATAAAATGTAATTATAGTTACAATAAAATGTAATTATAATTTTTAGTTTTTAACATATAAGGACATAAACAAATCATAAAAACTATTTATAGGATATTTCGCTTTTGGTGATAAATGACGGTCGCGGCACGCGGTGTTTTTCATTATTTTTATAATAAATAATTTCTTTTTTGAAGAGAAAAGATTTGGCTCCGCCGGGAGTCGAACCCGGGTCTCCCGCGTTACATGCGCGGATGCTAACCACTACACCATAGCGCTCGGCTCAAGGCAGAGCAAAGTGAAGAGGAAGGATTTACTCTGCCTTGAGCCGAGCTCTGTGGTGTAGTGGTTAGCATCCGCGCATATAATGTGGGAGACCCGGTTCGACTCCCGGTGGAGCCAAATCTTTTCTCTTCAAAAAATAAATTATTTAAAAATAATATAAAATGGTGGTCACCCACAAATTAAGATTAGATTAATATAAAATATTTTTATAATACGTTAATCTTTTAACATCGTTTATATTTTGTGGTTTTAATTCATCTTTTATTTCCTCAATTGTACAATAATTTAGTTTGGGGCAACCAATAATCCCTTTACTTTGATTTAGTTTCCCATGTGCTTCTACTTTAACCGAAAAGTTATTAAGTAGATTTTCACATTTTAGGAGCTTTTCTGATTGGATATCTGAGAAAACTTCAACTAAAAGGGTCCCATCTCGTAATTTCTTAACTTCTCCAATTAGATTTTTTATATTTAATAATGCTAATAATAATAATAAAATTATAAAAAGATATATAAAATTTAAAAAAAAAAATTTTGAAATTAATATAAAATTATTTTTAAAAAATAAAAAATTTAAAAAAAATTAATTTTGAAATTAATATACAGTACCGGTCAAAAGTTTAGACTCACTTGTATTCAATTCACAATCTTCAAGTTTAAAAAAATAATTGTAACTCAAGAGATAACATTTCAAAAATTATATGATTATTTGAACTACAATCTATATAAATACAGATGAAATTCTGTTAGTTTGTTTTTTTGTTTGTTCTTTATAGAAATACATACCATTTGTCCTAAATTCTCCGAATTTCGCACAGTGGTTCTTTCATACCAGGTGCAAACACCTGTCCATATTAAAATTGCATAACAGCCAATCTCTGCGTATATTCTTTATTTTTATAAAAATCGTTATGATCTCGCTTTACATTAGATTTTTACGAAATCAACCGTTGGAGTAAAAAAAAATCTCATTTCTGTCCTAACGAACTTATCTGGACCCACGGCTTTTCTCATTGTTTTCGAAATTCCGTGGGTGAAACCGGGATATTAAAGCTAGTTATAAATAAATTAAAAATATCTCATAGGATCTCAAACCTCACCCACAAGAGCTCGAAAATGAAGAGAGCACGATGTAAATAGATATAAGCATGAGGTTTATGTAAATAGTTCAGAAGTGGTAATGGTAAAGGAAAAATTAGGAACTAATTTTTTTTTTCATAAAAGGGGGGGTTGTTACGGTTGAATTTTCGTTTAAATTAGTGTGCAGTTTTAGGACAATTTTTCCTGCATATAACGCTCTTCCGATAAATACTCATAGACAGGAAAAAAGGCTTGCGAAAGGAATTGTTATATTTGTTTACTCCAGAATTCCACGAACAGTATTATGAGGCACATGCCTCTTAATAAATCTTAATTCGTTTCCCATTTTCTCCCACCTCAATCTTGTTTTTGATTTCCAGCAAGTAACATTTCAGTGCTGTTCCAAGTTTTAAGTGTGTTCGTTTAGTAAATTTAATATGAGTTTGAGACAATCATTTAGCATTCAGGAAAAACAAGCGCGAGAATACAGCTTTTTTCCAACCAGAAACAATTTGCTGCTTTAAAAGAAGATTTCACATTCGACATTGCGAACCATTTTAAGCCAAAAAATCTGGAAGAAAATGCTCTACTTGGAGCAAATAAGAAAAAAACACTGCCTGGAAAGTATGAAGAATTAGAAAAAACTTTTCTTCAGGCTCGAAGTTCAAATGCACCAATTAGCGGTTTACTTATTCGGGAAAAAGCAGAGGAAATCGCAAAACGGTAATAAAATAAAATAATAACGGTAAAATAAATCTTAGCCTAATACATAATCCGATGTTCCGTTAATTAATTAAATTAGGTTTATGTCATTTTCCTGTATAAATTTACATCATTATCTAAACTATATATAAATTACTTTTTTTATACATAGTTAATCAAATATATATGTAATTTTTTTTTTTTTTCTGGCATAATGCACTGCTACCTCATGGTTCTAATATATGTAGTTAATTGTGCAAATTTTATAAATATCCTATTAAAGTTTGATAGAAAGACTTGTAAATATCGATTCCCGGTTATAACGTTTTCCCTCTTATAGCGCTCTATTTTCCAATCCCATAGAAGAGCATTATAACAAGTTTTACTGTATAATATAAATAATATACAAAATATTATAAATTACTAATATGACACTAAACGAAAGGAGTCTTACCTCATCATATTTATATTCTAAAGAAGTGGTGGTTGGAGCTGATGACTCAGGCATTGGTACGGACAACAAAAGTGAAAGGCAATCTTTCAGCCGCTGTTCTGAAATATTATTAATCATTAAAAAGATGAGAGAAACATAGTATTATATCAATCTTATAAAATACTTTTAAAAATTAAAAATAATTACATAAATAAATAAGAACTTGATAAATTAAATAAGTAATTTAACTTAAAGATTAATGACCAATACCTGCGATAGAAAAGTGCACAGTCGACAACTGACCACTAAATTTCAATTTCGGCAGACGGGCGTCGTCCGTAATTACGCATTTTCCCAAATTAATTGTCAATGACATCGGTTGCAGAAAATACATATCCGTAGCTGGAGCATTCCATTTTTCTCCAGGCATTGCTAACACTACCTAAAAGTAAAATTAAGGCATTTCATTTTTTGAATTGGTAGCCTCCATTGAATATTTCACTAATTTGTTTAACAATATCAAAGATTGAAATTCTAAGTTTGTTATCATAAACAATACGAAGCTACATTAATTTACAGAAGCATGATTATATGGCATGATTATATATATATATATATATATATATATATATATATATATATATATATATATATATAAATATATATATATATATATATATATATATATATATATATATATATATATATATATATATATATATAGATGTTATATTTGTATTTAAATTGTGTCGACGTTTCGACCCAAGATTCAGTCTCCATCAGGGCTATCAAGTCTTTTGATATAGAAAAACTAAATGGCTCGTTTTAACTGGAATAATAAAAACCACTATCATTCCAAACTCTTTTTAGAAGGCTATTCTGCTAAAAGAAGCAAATTGCTACTAAATTATGACAGGAAAACACTAAAAAAAAATTACAGCGATCTACACAGGACACTGTAAAATCTACAAACATATGTACAAACTCAAGCTAGTGGAGTCACCTGTATGTAGATTCTGCGGCAAAGGGAATGAAACAGCCAATCATATACAGTAGAGTCTCTGTAATCCGAACCCACTCTAATCCGAATTCCCAGTAATCCGAACCGGCATCAGGTTTATGTTTTTTAATTGTAAAAAAAAAAATATTCCTGACATAGATCTTTTGTCGGGTTTTCCTTAGAATCCAAAACACAGGAGGGATATGTAGACTCGCCACTCCTCAGAACTGAACTTAATCCATTGCTATTTAATTTTCTCGGAAGTACCGACGAAAGTTGGTCTTGTATAGGGTAGTATCGCTCAGTTCAGTTCGGGATTTCAGTCTGTTCGGAACACCCCTATTATTGTCATTGTGTTAACCTAACGTTACCAGCATGTCTAAGTGAAAGCACACAACCCTGTCGCTTGCCAATAAATCAAAAATTATAGATCAATTAGATTCCGGAGTAGCCGCCACAACCATTGCTAGTAATATGCAATGAGTCTCAAAATTGCGCAATCAAAACAGAGAACGATAATGGACTACTATTTTAAAAAATAAACCATTAGTTTATTATTATGATGCGTCCTGTATCATTTAGTGTAATTTCTAGCATTATAAAATATATTTGATTAATAGAAAAGTTAATATACATTTAGTTTCTGTTTTCTTTCATTGTTCATCGTTCTCTGTTCAGCATTGTTGTTCAGTTTTTAACAGAGTTGGGCATATTTATATTTATAAATACGAATATGAATTAATTTTTATCTTAATTTTAATGTGAATATGAATATAAATTTATTTATATCACAATATTTGTGAATATGAATATAAATAAATTCGTATTTACAAGTGTGAATATAAATAAATTCATATTCACAGGTGTGAATACGAATTTATTCATATATATAAATTTTTCTGTAAATAAAAAAAAATTCACAGAAAAATTGTGAATATGAATTTATTCATATATATAAATTTTTCTGTAAATAAAAAAAAATTCACAGGAAAAATTGTGAATATTCACAAAAAAATGTGAATATTTATATCTCAGCTGTGAATTCGGCCGTATTTACAAATAGAGATGTGAATATGAAAAAATTCACAAATTGAGATGTGAATTTCTACTAAATTCATAATTTCCCAATAAATATATAAAATTATTTTCAGATTTCTCCATATTGGTACACATTATTGAGTTAACCCTTTTTATGGAAATCACATGAGATATTACCTGATATCGATTACTAGGTTTTTTGGGGTGCTGATTATGAAAAAAATATCGATTTTGAGATTCCGCCGTCAGGTATCGATTTATTACAACCTACGCGATATAATCGATCTTGGTGTCGGCTATAGGGTTATCTGAGGTGCCGATTATGAAAAAAATATCGATTTTGAGATTCCGCCGTCAGGTATCGATTTATTACAACCTACGCGATATAATCGATCTTGGTGTCGGCTATAGGGTTATCTGAGGTGCTGATTATGAAAATGATATCGATTTTGAGATTCCGCCGTCAGGTATCGATTTATTACAACTTACGCGATATAATCGACCTTGGTGTCGGCTATAGGGTTATCTGAGGTGCTAATTATGAAAATGATATCAATTTTGAGATTCCGCCGTCAGGTATCGATTTATTACAACCTACGCGATATAATCGATCTTAGTGTCGGCTATAGGGTTACCGGAGGTGGTGATTATGAAAATGATATCGATTTAAAGATTCCGCCGTCAGGTATCGATTTATTACAACTTGCGCGATATAATCGATCTTAGTGTCGGCTATAGGGTTACCGGAGGTGCCGATTATAAAAAAGATATCGATATTGAGATTCCACCGTCAGGTATCGATTTATTACAACCTACGCGATATAATCGATCTTGGTGTCGGCTATAGGGTTGCCGGAGGTGGTGATTATGAAAATGATATCGATTTTAAGATTCCGCCGTCAGGTATCGATTTATTACAACTTACGCGATATAATCGACCTTGGTGTCGGCTATAGGGTTACCGGAGGTGGTGATTATGAAAATGATATCGATTTAAAGATTCCGCCGTCAGGTATCGATTTATTACAACCTACGCGATATAATCGATCTTGGTGTTGGCTATAGAGTTGCCGGAGGTGGTGATTATGAAAATGATATCGATTTTAAGATTCCGCCGTCAGGTATCGATTTATTACAACTTGCTCGATAGAATCGATCTTGGTGTCGGCTATAGGGTTACCGGAGATGGTGAATATGAAAATGATATCGATTTTGAGATTCCGCCGTCAGGTATCGATTTATTACAACTTGCGCGATATAATCGATCTTGGTGTCGGCTATAGGGTTACCGGAGGTGCCGATTATGAAAAAGATATCGATATTGAGATTCCACCGTCAGGTATCGATTTATTACAACCTACGCGATATAATCGATCTTGGTGTTGGCTATAGAGTTGCCGGAGGTGGTGATTATGAAAATGATATCGATTTTAAGATTCCGCCGTCAGGTATCGATTTATTACAACTTGCGCGATATAATCGATCTTGGTGTCGGCTATAGGGTTACCGGAGATGGTGAATATGAAAATGATATCGATTTTGAGATTCCGCCGTCAGGTATCGATTTATTACAACTTGCGTGATATAATCGATCTTGGTGTCGGCTATAGGGTTATCGGAGGTGGTGATTATGAAAATGATATCGATTTTAAGATTCCGCCGTCAAGTATCGATTTATTACAACTTGGGCGATATAATCGATCTTGGTGTCGGCTTTAGGGTTACCCGAGGTGCTGATTACGGAAATGATATCGATTTTAAGATTCCGCCGTCGGGTATCGATTTATTACAAGCGTCGGCTATAGGGTTATCTAAGGAGCTGATTATGAATGAGGTTATTGATTTATTAAATTCTGTTGAAATATGAATGTTATATAGATTTTAAGCTTCTGGCATAGGCATCGTATTATTGTTGTTATATTTGTAGTAATGTAGGTAGTATTTTGTTAATTTTGGTGTGTAGATAAATATGTATTTATGAATTCATATTTATAAATTGAATATACTACATTATTGCAAGTACTGACACAATATCAATCACAATGTTACGATTCACACCATAATCTGGGAATTAGATCAGGATTAAAATGATCAGTGAATACTATTATCTAATTGTAAGTCTGTACAATTTTAGAAAATAAGTTGTTTGCATTTTAAGATGAATGAAAATCTAGTGATCAAAAAAAAATTTAATACATTTTTTATACATCAAACATTCTATAATAAAAAATCTGGTGCGTGCGCGCAACACACAACTTTCACTTACCAACTTACTTAGATTAGAAATTAATGCGTTTTGTTAATTGCCACTTCTCAAATGAACAGAACGGCTTTAATTATGAACAATGGTCTGTCACTAAAGGCGTACTCCGCATGCGTGGGGTCAACGAGTTTTATGAGTTGACTGAATATTTTTCGTTTTTTCGACTCTTTATGTTTTCTTTATTTTTAACACATCTCATATTTAGCCATTTCTTATTTTCAGGCGAAACGAGAGACAGTTAGTTTCTCCATATAAACAAAAACAAAGTTACTTTATAGGAAACAAACAAACAAAAAAGGCCCCAACCCCCCCCCCCCCAAAAAAGCCCCCTCAGAACATTTTAATAATGATAAAGCTTACCTGATATTAAAGAACACCTAATTTTCATTTAACATAACGAATTTGATAAAAATCGTTAAAGCTGTTTTTGAGATCATCGAAAAAAAGGTAAAAATTGGAAAAAAATTATGAAATAAAGTACCCGCTCCGTTTGACCAATTTTGATGAAATGTTGGCTATCACATCGTTGGCATATACATACATCAAATACCCAGTTTGATGAAAATCGTTAAAGCCTTTTTTAAGTAAATAAATAAAACACGTGAAAATGATACAAAATTTATAAAGTAAAGTCCCCCCTCCGGTTAATCAATTTTGATGAAACTTTTACAGTCATATCTTGGGCATATAAATAGATCAAATACTCAGTTTAATCAAAATAGTTAGAGCCGTTTTTGAGAAAATCGAAAAAAACTTGAAAAGTTATTAATTAAAGTTCCCCCTCCCTTTGAGCAATTTTGATGAAATTTTTGCTGCCACATCGCGGGTGTATAAATACACTAAATACCCAATTCCAGGTTCGCACGGTTTATAGTTTTTGAGCTAGTCTGTTCACGCACGCACGCACGCACGCACGCACGCACGCACGCACGCACGCACGCACGCACACACACACACACACACACACACACACACACACACACAGACCATTTCGCGGGACTTGGTTAATTTGACTCAGGGGACCCCAAAACGTGTATTTCCGTTGAAAACCGGGAGTCGAAATTTTTCACGATCGCAATACTTCCACTTACTATATATTTCATATATAGGTAAGTGAAAGTAAAAATAATAACAAACTAAAAGGAACAATAAACATACATATGTATATATATTCGAAAATCGAAAAAAACTTGAAAAGTTATTAATTAAAGTTCCCCCTCCCTTTGAGCAATTTTGATGAAATTTTTGCTGCCACATCGCGGGTGTATAAATACACTAAATACCCAATTCCAGGTTCGCACGGTTTATAGTTTTTGAGCTAGTCTGTTTACACACACACACACACACACACACACACACACACACACACACACACACACACACACACACACACACACACACACACACACACACACACACACACACACACACACACACACACACACACACACACACACACACACACACACACACACACACACACACACACACACACACACACACACACACACACACACACACACACACACACACACACACACACACACACACACACACACACACACACACACACACACACACACACACACACACACACACACACACACACACACACACACACACACACACACACACACACACACACACACACACACACACACACACACACACACACACACACACACACACACACACACACACACACACACACACACACACACACACACACACACACACACACACACACACACACACACACACACACACACACACACACACACACACACACACACACACACACACACACACACACACACACACACACACACACACACACACACACACACACACACACACACACACACACACACACACACACACACACACACACACACACACACACACACACACACACACACACACACACACACACACACACACACACACACACACACACACACACACACACACACACACACACACACACACACACACACACACACACACACACACACACACACACACACACACACACACACACACACACACACACACACACACACACACACACACACACACACACACACACACACACACACACACACACACACACACACACACACACACACACACACACACACACACACACACACACACACACACACACACACACACACACACACACACACACACACACACACACACACACACACACACACACACACACACACACACACACACACACACACACACACACACACACACACACACACACACACACACACACACACACACACACACACACACACACACACACACACACACACACACACACACACACACACACACACACACACACACACACACACACACACACACACACACACACACACACACACACACACACACACACACACACACACACACACACACACACACACACACACACACACACACACACACACACACACACACACACACACACACACACACACACACACACACACACACACACACACACACACACACACACACACACACACACACACACACACACACACACACACACACACACACACACACACACACACACACACACACACACACACACACACACACACACACACACACACACACACACACACACACACACACACACACACACACACACACACACACACACACACACACACACACACACACACACACACACACACACACACACACACACACACACACACACACACACACACACACACACACACACACACACACACACACACACACACACACACACACACACACACACACACACACACACACACACACACACACACACACACACACACACACACACACACACACACACACACACACACACACACACACACACACACACACACACACACACACACACACACACACACACACACACACACACACACACACACACACACACACACACACACACACACACACACACACACACACACACACACACACACACACACACACACACACACACACACACACACACACACACACACACACACACACACACACACACACACACACACACACACACACACACACACACACACACACACACACACACACACACACACACACACACACACACACACACACACACACACACACACACACACACACACACACACACACACACACACACACACACACACACACACACACACACACACACACACACACACACACACACACACACACACACACACACACACACACAGACCATTTCGCGGGACTTGGTTAATTTGACTCAGGGGACCCCAAAACGTGTATTTCCGTTGAAAACCGGGAGTCGAAATTTTTCACGATCGCAATACTTCCACTTACTATATATTTCATATATAGGTAAGTGAAAGTAAAAATAATAACAAACTAAAAGGAACAATAAACATACATATGTATATATATTAAAAATAAATAATCATAAGCAAATGAAACTATGCAGCTATATTTTGCAGACGGGCAAGTGTCGAAATTCTTCAAAAGTGTTCGCAGATAATATACAACATATAAAGGATGTGTATATACATGCATATAAACTTCTCTCTGTTCTCAAATATCATTAGTCTTCAACACATTTTTTCAGCATGCTGAATTCTTTTCATATCGCGCTTTAGCGCAATTGTATCCTAGTATTTCAATCTCTGTATTATCAAATATCTTTATTATTAATGCAAACTAAAGAAGACAAAAATTATTATATTATTTGTTGTGTACATTATTTTATTATTTATTTCAAGTTCTCTATATTTTGTTTTTCTGCTGATTGATTTGAATTATAAAAACATTAATAATGATATTCCTATATTATATAATAATTGGTGGAATTGGTGAAAAGATTTGTATTTTTAATTAAAATAAGTGATAACTTATAAATAAATTTGTTTTATCGACATAAAAATCAGAGTATGATTAAATTCATATTCGTATTTAAAATTAAAAATATACCTTCCTTACAACATAACCTGATATTACGTTACTAGTAATAAATCGAAAACCTAACAGCGAATCCCGGTATACTTTATATGGTTTTAATGAATGAATGAAGGTTGTAAGAAATTGTTACGATTTTCATAATCGCACCTACAATAACCTAGAAGCCGATCGAATATGGATTATATCGCTTATGTTGACTTGACATCGGAATCAAAAAATCGATACCTTGCGGTGAAATCTCAAAATCGATATCATTTTCATAAACAGTACTTCGGGTAACCCTATAGCCGACACCAAGATCGATTATATCGCGCAAGTTGTAATAAATCGATACCCGACGGCGGAATCTTAAAATCGATATCATTTCCGTAATCAGCACCTCGGGTAACCCTAAAGCCGACACCAAGATCGATTATATCACGTAGGTTGTAATAAATCGATACCTGACGGCGGAATCTTAAAATCGATATCATTTCTGTAATCAGCACCTCCGGTAACCCTATAGCCGACACCAAGATCGATTATATCGCGCAAGTTGTAATAAATCGATACCTGACGGCGGAATCTCAAAATCGATATCATTTTCATATTCACCATCTCCGGTAACCCTATAGCCGACACCAAGATCGATTATATCGCTCAAGTTGTAATAAATCGATACCTGACGGCGCAATCTTAAAATCGATATCATTTTCATAATCAGCACCTCCGGTAACCCTATAGCCGACACCAAGATCGATTATATCGCGCAAGTTGTAATAAATCGATACCTGACGGCGCAATCTTAAAATGGATATCATTTTCATAATCACCACCTCCGGTAACCCTATAGCCGACACCAAGATCGATTATATCGCCCAAGTTGTAATAAATCGATACCTGACGGCGGAATCTCAAAATCGATATCATTTTCATAATCAGCACCTCAGATAACCCTATAGCCGACACCAAGATCGATTATATCGCCCAAGTTGTAATAAATCGATACCTGACGGCGGAATCTCAAAATCGATATCATTTTCATATTCACCATCTCCGGTAACCCTATAGCCGACACCAAGATCGATTATATCGCGTAAGTTGTAATAAATCGATACCTGATGGCGGAATCTCAAAATCGATATCATTTTCATAATCAGCACCTCAGATAACCCTATAGCCGACACCAAGATCGATTATATCGCGTAGGTTGTAATAAATCGGTACCTGACGGCGGAATCTCAAAATCGATATTTTTTTCATAATCGGCACCTCAGATAACCCTATAGCCGACACCAAGATCGATTATATCGCGTAAGTTGGAAAGAAATCGATACCTGACGGCGGAATCTCAAAATCGATATTTTTTTCATAATCAGCACCCCAAAAAACCTAGTAATCGATATCAGGTAATATCTGATGTGATTTCCATAAAAAGGGTTATCTCAATAATGTGTACCAATATGGAGAAATCTGAAAATAATTTTATATATTTATTGGGAAATTATGAATTTAGTAGAAATTCACATCTCAATTTGTGAATTTTTTCATATTCACATCTCTATTTGTAAATACGGCCGAATTCACAGCTGAGATATAAATATTCACATTTTTTTGTGAATATTCACAATTTTTCTTGTGAATTTTTTTTTATTTACAGAAAAATTTATATATATGAATAAATTCGTATTCACACCTGTGAATATGAATTTATTTATATTCACACTTGTAAATAAGAATTTATTTATATTCATATTCACAAATATTGTGATATAAATAAATTTACATTCATATTCACATTAAAATTAAGATAAAAATAAATTCATATTCGTATTTATAAATATAAATATGCCCAACTCTGGTTTTTAAATACATACATGCAAATGCATGTATGCACATAATCTTTATATGTACTTTATTTTCCATGTTCCACTAATCCGAATTTTCGCTAATCCATATCAGCCTGTGCAATCATTAGTTCGGATTACCGAGACTCTACTGTAATCTGCTGGTGCGATAGAGTCGCTAGACTAAGATTCAGGCCATTCGGTAGGAAAATTATACCCAAACCAGGATCAAATGACTTAGTCAATCCAGCAGGCATCCTAAAATTTACTGACAGTCTAAAAATAATAATTTAGTACTCAGACCAATCTTAGGCACACAATATACCCACGGTGGAGACGAGGTGCATAAATAACCTGCATGCAATAAAATCCTAACATAATGCATAAAACCCTAAGGTTTCGTTACGTCGACACGACAACTCGCTCCAATTCTCTTTCTGCAAGAAAAAGGATTATTACATAAGGAGAGAAAATGCTCGCAAGGACACAGCATGTATCTGAGCATCGGGGCTCAAGAGAAAGTTGGCGATGCAGCATGAGATCCTGCCGTAAGAAAATAGGGTTAAGAAAGGGAACGTAGTTTGAAAACAGCAATTTAGATATTCAATATATTATATTTTTCATTTATTGCCGGTCAAGAGAATATACATCGGTAAAATTTTGTAAGGAAGAGTTCGGATTTGCAGATCATACTATTGTAGATTGGAAGGATTTACTACGCGAGGTATCCTCTATTGACGATAGAGGAGACAAAAATCATCTAAAGTATCACAAAAAATTAGGAATAACATACCTAACAATAAAGAGTAGGTTATTAAATGAAGTGTGATGATATTGCAAAAATCACTACTTAGCCAGGTTAAATCACTGGTGCCGGGATTCTGCATAATACCCACGTTTTTAGTATTCCCTGCTGGATAAGAATATTATACAGCTTTTGGCAGTTAAACGAATCAAATGCCTTTTTGAAATTGATGAAACGCTGATGTACTGTACCATTATGTTTTTTTTTCTCTCTGTCATTTGGTCTAAGGTTGAACGGTTCCATCTAAAACCACATTGCTAATGTCCGACGATTTCCTTGGCATATTCAGTGATTTGAGTATTCAGGGTTAAGGTAAATATTTTATAAAGAAACCAGGAGTTAAACAAACAATGAAAAAAAAGGACTCTAACTTTATTGAACGTTTTAGTTATACTTTTACTAAGTTTACTAACGCTTTTGGTATTCCATGCTCGACAAGAATATTATACAACTTTTCCCCCAACCATTTTCACTTCATTAATTTTTGTCACCAACCATCTACCTTCATTACACATTTTAGTTTAAAAATAATCAAATTCAAGATAAAATAACCTGCAAATCAGATAATTCAAGGACGAAATTATCATAACTGTATTCCAGTAGGTATTCATAAGACTGTCTATCCATTTCCCTCATGGCTTCCTTAGCAATGAATTCCTTTCTAGGAAGAGTCAGAATCTTTATATTACCTAATGTCACGGCAAGCATTGGGCATCCTCTGTAAAAAGAAATAAATAATTTAAATCTTATGCCAAGGAATAACATATAGAGACAGGATAGAATAAGCATACATATAAGAAAGAAAGTCTCTGTATAAAATTCATTTATCATTTGTTTATAACTATATTTTTAGATGTATTATATGTGAACCTTGGAATACAAGATCTAAATAACATTGCTTTATTTTGTGTAAAATACATTTAAATTTAAAAAAATATTTTTGTGTGGATTTTATAGCTTATTTTTATTTTATTTTTTCACATTCTGAATTCTCCATTTGGTTTTTGATGTTCAATATCAGTTCTAACTCTGTAGCTATAATTTACATGCATTCTGTAGTTCAGATTCTGCGAGAGCTTCCAAATAAAATATTACTCAGTCTTTTCAGTTTTTTTTTTTGTTTGTTTTTTAGTATAATAGAGAGATGTATTAAAAATATATTATTGTAACACTTATGTGGGTTAAACAATTTTTATGAAACAAAAATAATAATTTACAGTGCCAAAACAAAAATAACCGTATGACCTGAGCTTCAAAATAAGACTAACACTCCAGTCCATTGCTCCTTATATTTAGTCGTAAGAACAGCCTGGAAGATTCTCGGCCAGCATAGATGGTACTTGATTATCATATTCTTAAACACTTTAACTAAGTTTACTACCTTTTTTGGTATTCCCTGCTTGAGAAGAATATTATACAACTTTTCTCCCAATTATTTTCACTGTATTAAATTCTGTCATTAACCTATTTGTACCCAGTGTTGGGAAAACGCAACAGCCGACATCCCACTGCCGAGGGATCTGGAATTCACTAGTCAGGACGGTCCCTCACACTAGGATGAATAAAGCCCCTCTTAGTTAGAACAAAATATTGACTGCAGTGTCATCCACGATCTGTTTAATTTCTAACTGGCTTCGTCACCATCTTGAGGCTTCAGTTTTGTGAGAATTTTTATTTATTGCTTCCCATGTGACGTAAGAAGTTTTAAATTTGGGATAAGTCGAATATAAGCATTTAAAAATACAAATAAAAAAGGCAATTGTTTGTAACTATAACATAGAGTTAGTATTTATAATTCAAAGTCCTATGTTGCGATATCGCAATGAGAAGAAAGTGTGTTTAACTGATTTTACCTCCATATTATTTATTTATTTTTATTCTGTGAAATGAATGCAAATGATTATTAAGCACAACTAATCAAGAGAAGAAATGTTTTCTAAGTCTCTAAAAAAACCTATGACAATGTACTTACCATGCACAATATACTAATTTTCTTTCAAAACAACAATTAGAAATGTTTTTTTTTTTTTAAATGACTATCTAAGTTCCCAGTGTTGCGTTATCTCAGTCCCTGTGTTGATTTTGTTATTTTTTATTATATATCACAGTTCAGGGTGTAAATGTAAATGTGAAAAATGATTTTCATCATTTTCCATATTCAAAAAGTTTGGGAACAAATGGGTTAACCATCTACCTTCATTACAGAACTTTAGTTTATTCCAACTGTTATTTCATTCCAACAAGTCTAGAACTATTCTTTTTATCTTTTGTGTTTTGTTTTTCCTTAACGTTACAATATTTTTATAAAACTGTCGACTTCAATTGAAGGAGCTTAAGTGAAATTAATCTTGCTTCCACTGGCAAAAATCAAAGTATGGGGCTATATATAAATGACAGAATTTCGCTCGCTGAATGTGAAGTAGTAACTACCAACCATCCAATACCCAAGTCATAACAGGATCATGAGCATAAAATTATTACAAGAATACAAAAGAAAATTACTTATTTATACAATGTTGCGTGTACAAACGAATAACTGTGCATAGAATGATAAAAAAAAATCTTAATTGTAGGAAAAACAACGAATTTATAATATACTCTGGTAGGAATGTGAACTACCAGACACAATGAAAGTTTTAAAAATCCTCAGGTAGGAATGTGAACTACCAGACTCAACGAAAATTTTAAAAAACCTCTGGTAGGAATGTGAAGTAGTAATTTACTCTTCACGTCAATTGTATAAAAGGAAATTAGACATTTTACATTGAATAAAAATAAAATTTATAATAAGAAAATTATCAAGGCATATACGAATAAATCCGGTAGTACTCAGATATGAGAGGACAAATGTGGACTGTAATTGAAAGGTACAAAAATACATGAAAAGGTGGCGTTACAAAAAATATAAATAAAAATGGTATTATGAATAAAGGTATGGAAAACTTACAGAATTTATCTTCACTCTTCACTATATCCTGTACCAGATACTGGTCTGAAAGGAAAATCAGGGAAGGGAAATAATAGGATTGAGATGGACCAATACCTGTGTTGAAGAACACTTTTAGATTTGACACCAGTGGTTGAATCAGAACGAGAAAGCCTATGCATTTGGTTGGAGGGCACAACCTGATTAATCCCTCAGTCATAAAAAAGACCAGAACGACTGAAGTAGAAGAGGGAATTGGGAGAGACGTAATCCCCCACCTTAGGCGCCACACAATCAATCACACAGCCTCTTAAATCGGTTCACATTAAGAGCGGTTTTAAAAATAAAAATAATACTCACTCGACATAGAATCCCTTTTGAGGTAAAAGAACAGAAGATGCTTGTATAATAATGCGAACTTCCATGGCGACATGATGTTCGAGCATATTCTGTAAACCTAACGCTGACACTTCTTTAAATTCTTGCAATTTCGCCTGAGCTGCAGCTTGAATCCTATAAACGCAAAATCATAGAATTTAGTTTAGTTATATCAGATATAAACGTAGTTAGAAATCTTACATTAGATATAAATTATATGGGCCTGTTTACACCGTTAAGTTCTTTTAATCAATCCTTGGAGGAAAATGTTGCCATTCACTATTTAAATGGTTAATAAAAATAATAACCATCTCAAGATTGATCAAAAAGCATAAACGTAAAAAAAAATTTTTTTTGTTCTTGGTGACCAATAGACTCTTATAAAATAGCTTGGACTTATACAATGAGCCTTTCTACATTTTTTAGTTAAATTTCAATCACTATAAAATCAAACTCTTGATACCATATGAAGGCATTTATAAAAAACATGAATAAAACATTAGAAGGGGAGAGTGGGATTGGTTGGCAACAGTTTTCACTTTTATGATTTTTGAGTCATTCCTGTTAACATAATCCCAATATGGCTGATAACACTGTAAACCCCAAGTATTAGAGTACTTCAAGTATTTTTTTCAACACATAATATTTAACACTATGATCATAGGAAATTTAAGAATTCGTCAAGCCAGAGTATGCCAATTAACCCCCCATATGGGGCGGTTGGCCTAAAAGGTAGTGTTGTTTGGCCATCTCATTCAAGTAATGCCTGACACATATTATTATTATTAAAAGCTGCACCATAATGATATAATAATTTTAATAGGTTTTTAACAGCTATTAAGGGAAAATAGAATAACAATTGGCTGCATTTATTTCAATTGAACAAAATTACATAACATTTGAAACAGCAGAAATTAGAAAAATGTAATGGCTTAGAAGCATCATTGCGTTAGAACAAGGTAAACCAAATTTTCATAAAACAAAACGAATCTAACACATCTTCAAAAACTTTAGGTAGGATAAATATTCTCTGGCCCTTTAATTGTATCATGAGAAAGTGTCTGCAGAGCACTGGTTTCATTTTCATGGTAGCCAGATGTGGCTGCTTCATCAATAAGCTTCGATTGCGGCTGAAGGTGATCTTTTATGTCATTATCTTTTTTGTTGATACTAAAGATTCCGTTTAAGTTTAGACTGTCATCTCTTTTTCCATAGGAAATATTGCTCTCATCCTCCTCACTAGAACTAAAGACAGGTGGTAGTTTCATCTTTGTTTATGTTTACCTTACTTTTGTGACTTGCTACTGCACCAACAAACCCCAGTTGAAGATAGCCAACTAACCCCAAAGGAAAAATCACATGAAAGAGGGCTGCCAGGACAGGAGAGAACAACCAAACAAGAAACTGGTTAGTTGAAAGGTTAGGTCTTTCAACGGTCCCAAAGAAGTTTGGGGCTATGTGAACATCGGATTCAAATGTTTTGCAATGCCTTAAAACCAAATTTACTGAAAATATAAAAATTTACTTAAGTGTTATACAATCAATCAATGAAGCACACACTTCTCTCCACTGTTAGCATCAGACTGAAACCTCAGGACAAGACTCCCGAGGTCGAGCGGGTCACATGGTACGATTGTGGCGCCTTCACAACAGGTGTGACGAAAAATATAAGCCAAAGGCCAACCTACCCCCTATGCCAACCAACCCCACTCTCCCCTATGTAATATTACAATTTTTAAAAAAAAATGTTATGTTTGTTTTGTTTAATGTCCCTTAATGCTACTAAGGCTAATCGGACGATGCTACCTGCAGCGGGAGTCCTAAATTTTGCCTATTGAGGTATAATTAGGATAGGGATCTTTAACCAGTGTCAAGACATCGAACAGGGTCAGGACCTCCATTTTATGTCCCATCCGAAGGACAGCATAGCCAATGATTTTTATTCCATTTAAAAATTCCTAGGGTCACCTGGTGGAATGCAAACTTGCGACATTTAGTATTGTAAGCTGCTAGGCTAGCCAAGAGACCACAGGTGACTCCTTAAAATGTTATCAAACTTTTAACTGCTATTAACTTCAATCAATACATTACTGAACACTATAGGAGTTAACTAAATTAATAATTTAATTTTAATGAATTTTACTGAATCGAAAATGATGCATAAACTCTTTCTCTAATCATTTGTAGAAAACCTACCAACTATAAAGCATAACATTTGTAAATTTTCTAATATAAAACAAAGTATTCCTTTAACGATTAAAGATTAAAGTGGCTTCATTCCCCCATTTTCTACAAAATAGTTATTTTATTGGGACCTTAAAATGAAAAATTTGGTACAGTTCCTGTGAATATAAAAATATATAAAATAAAAACCCGTCTTGCTGTGATCCATACACTTCACTCTTGTCAACATTTTTTGAAACCTCTATTCTTTCAGTGCTAGGTGAAAATCTCTATTATTTGAAGCCTCGTTCATCAAAATCAATCATTGCTGAGGTCCGCAAAAGGCACTTATAATGATATATATATAATGTAAAAATATTTTTTATCGAAATACAGAATAATATATCTATTCGTAAAAATAATAAATATCAAATCAAACAAAAGTAAATAAACATACTTAGAAGTTACAGTATTTTCCTGAACGGTAAACAGCTTAATCAGGTTATTTATCGTCAAGGCATCGTAAACCACAAGGAGAGGTTCAGCATAAACATGAATTTTTTGATCGATACTTTTGTTATCTAAAGGATTAGTCTCAAAAATTACCTAAAAAAGAACAATAATAAAATATAAGTAGGTATCATACGAAGAAAGATATTATTGATTATTTAATTTAATATAATGAAAGATTATTTTACAATATTAGCAAAAGTTTATAGTGACAAGTACACCTAACTCTCAACGTTGTGAAAGTTTGGTTTTGTTATACAGGGTGTCCAAAAAGAGTATTCAGGGTTTGAAAGTTGAATAAAATCTCAAATATAAAATATCAAGTAGGATGTTTAAGTTTTATTTAAACACAATTAACTGGAAATTTATTTAGAAAAAACAATATTGTCTAGGAGTCCACCATAACGCTGCTGGCACTCCTCTAATCTCAAACGCTGATTTCTAAAAACACGTTGACATATTGTTCCTGAAATTGCAGTCATTTCTATTCTGATATTTTGCTTCAATTGCGTTAGATTCGTCTGTTTCTTTTCGTATACTCTACTTTTCAGGTATCCCCAAAGAAAGAAGTCAAGAGGACTGAGATCGGGACTCCTGGGAGGCCAGCTAATGGTGCCTCTACAAGAAATCACTTTCTTTTGGAATAATTTTTTCCTCTTAGCATTTCACAGTAACAAAAACCCTAATACTCTTTTTGGAAACCCTGTACTTTTCAATGATCGGAGGATAACAAAGAGATTAGGGAAGACATATTTTTTACCACTAAATTCCTAAATTACAAAACTATAAATCACGTATCTTACTTACTTCTTCAGCTCTACGGTCCTGAAAGGCTTACCTTGGCCTCTTCAACAATTCTCTTCCGTTCATTTCGGTCCGGAGGTATATTCCTCCATCGCCTCGCCCAAAGCCGCTGAAGGTTGTCCTCCACGTCGTCCAGCCATATCAGTTGTGGTCAGCCGCTTCTTCTAGCTCCACCTGGCCGGCTTTACATTAGGTTTTGAGGCAAAAGCTCTCGAGGCATTCTTTCGACGTGTCCCAACCATCGAAGAAAATATTTCGTATTCGTAAATATATATATTCAAAAATATATCAACATGTCCCAAACAGTAAATATTTCTATATTTACTGGAAAATGATATGTGATTTATAGTTTGCTTATTTAGGACTATGTGACAAAAATACATCTTCCCCTACCAGTAAATATGTTTTCTAAATTTCTTCATACAATATTATATTAGCTGATTATAAACATGTAACTATATATGCATTATGCCACAAGATACACGTTGAAATAAATGAACTTGTTACAAGATTACTATAATACAAGAAAAATGGCCTCACCTTGTTACGAATTAATGATAAGAGTGTACCCCAGGAGGGTCTTATGAACTCAGGGTTGATTCATGGCTTTTGTAACAAGATAGAAAAATATTATTATATAGCCTGAATTGAACCCAGCGTTCGATCAATGGTATATAATAAAATAGAAGTGGGTGTGTACCATAATCTGCCTTACCTTCACTAAAGGTTTTTCCTTTGAAACTATGGTTTTGGTAGAAAGCAGAACTGGTATTGTACCATTTTGATTGAGCCCTTTGATAAGAAATTGCTCTATTGAAACTTGAAACCTGAAAATAATAAAATTAGTTTAAGATATTAAATACTTAATGCTTAGTTACGAGTGATACGTTTGGACACGCAGAGAAATTTAGATATTTAGGGGCGATGTAACTAGAAAAAACAAAATTGATGAGGAAATTAATACTAGATTAAAAGCTGGTAATGCTTGCTACTTTTCATTTGCAACATTGCTTAGCTCGTGCCTTCTACTGTGAAACTTAAAAATTAAGATTTACAAAACTAATATTCTTCTAACGGTCCTTTACAGATACGAAACATGGTCACTGACATTGAGGGATGAGCATCGGCTAGGGTTTTTGAAAATAAAGTACTGCGTGCAATATTTAGATCCAAGGGGTATGAACTATCCTGAGAATTTAGACGCTTACCCAACACTAAATTGCACCTAGTAAATATAATTGATATGATAGCAGCGAGACGAGTAAAATTGCGAAACTTAGTAATGAACAAATTCCGAAAAGATTTTTAAGATCAGTGCCGAACGGGAAATGTCTGGGGAGTAGGTCGAGATGGATGTGGGCGGTTTAAGTTAAGGCAGATTTGTCGAAGTTTGGTCTGGATGGAAGTCGGTGGAAAGAGTTGTGCAGGGAACGAGTTGTGGTGTCGACATAACGGAACCTTCAGGTTTTTTTAAGTTTTCATTCTTATTCATAATCATTATGAAAATTGTTGGGAGTGCAGTCAAATAAAACAGCACTACGTGCGTATTAACATATATTAAGCCCAGATTCGGATCTTCATCTGGTCTTTCGATTCATCTGATTTAGGACAAGTCATTTTATGTTCTGCAATGATTATATCCTCTGATATAAAACGAGGCATTGAGTTTTTCTATACCAAAAGACTTGAGAGCCCTAATGGAGACCTGAATCTTGGGTCGAAACGTCGGCACAATTTTAATACAGATACAGTGTTGTTTTATATTACAACACCCTGAAAAGAGTAAAATGGGCGTGTGAAATTGCGAAACTTAGTAGTGAACGAATTCCGAAAAGATTGGTAAGTGCAGTGTCGAATGGGAAGTAAGAAGGAATCTAGATGCTTGAGTCTAAAGCTTAAAACATGAATCTCTTTACTTAAACCAAAAATTAATTTTTTTCTACCAGAAGGACAATTTCAGTTCAGGTAGGCGACAATATATGGCAATGATGTAAAGAAAGAAAGATCTTCTTCAGAGAAACAAGCATTTAAGGGTTACCATGCAAACAATAATATAACGACTTGGAATGTTCGCAGCCTTCTGCATGTGGGAAAGGTTCACATTTTGGAAGATTGTTTAAGAAGATATAATATCAATATTGTGGCCCTGCAAGAAATTCGGTGGAAGAAAGAGCCAACTACAATGGAGTTAAACGATTATATCCTCATAAATAGTGGACATGAGGAAAATGTATTTGGAACTGGCTTTATGGTAAAGAAGAGTATCAAACAGGCTATTCTGGACTACAATCAATGAAAGAATATGTTCTTTAAGGATAAAAGGAAAATTCTTCAATATATCACTAATTAGTGTTCATGCTCCCACAGAAGACAAAGCGGATGAGATCAAGGAGGAGGCGTTCAAGTGATCATTATCTGGTCTGTATAAAATATTAACAAAGAATAGCCATTAAAACAAGGGGGAAAGCAGAAAAAGCACGGTGCAGGTACAATACGGAAGAACTGAAAGACCCTGAAAAACCTATGCAGTTAAAAGTAAAGGTGGAAGAAGAACTATTAACAAATAGGTCTCCTGAAACAGAAGAAGAGTATGTACAAAACAAATGGATCTGAATAAGGAACGCTGTCAGAGTAGATTGGGAACAGATAATAGTAAAGAAGATAAAAGAGGAAAAGAACAGTTGGTTTGACCAAGAATGCCAAATGGCAAAGATGAAAAAATGAAATATATGGTAACCTCGAAAGGGGAAACTGAGAGTAGATATATTGAAGGGGCTTCGAGAGGGTACCCAAATTTAAGTATCTGGGTACGGTCATAACGGAAGATAATAAAATGCTAGAAGAAATCAAAGAGAGAATAACAGCTGGAAACAGAGGCTACTGGTCGCTGATGAAAATCTTTCGTAGTCAAGTCAAGTCAAGACAAGTGAAAGTAAGAGTCTACAGGACGATTCTGCAACCAGTGATAACGTACGGTAGCGAATCCTGGATGCTTACTTTAAGTGGGGAAAAACTACTTAATATTTGGGAAAGAAAAATTCTCCGAAAAATCTACGGCCGGACTAAAGAAGGGAATCTCGGGAGAATGAAGACGAACGAAGAGTTGAAGAACTTGTACGAGGGACCAGACATAGATGCCACCATAGAGAAGAGAAGGATAAGATGGCTAGGCCACGTAAAGAGGATGAGCAACAAACACCTTCCAAAAGTGATAATGGAAGGGAACCCAGGTGGAAGAAGGGAGAGAGGTAGGCGTTGGCTGCAGGACATGGAAGATGATCTTCGGACTCTCGGCGTTGTGGAATGGAAAAGAGCAGCAGAGGACAGGTCTGAGTGGAGAAGAGTAGTGGAGGAGGCCAAGGTCCTGCAAGGACCATACCGCCATCAGATGATGATGATGATGCAAACGATAAAGTATACATAAGCCACGTAATCCTATTTTGATAGCTGTTATACCAAGGTTTAGCTTGTGACAAAGTTTGATTGATTCCAAGCAGTAGTTTTTCGGTATTTTACAGCAGTTTTGGGCATATTTTACTTTTTATATTATAAAAAGGTAAAAAAAGCTGTCCAGCAAGAAAACATTTATTGTGTAGAAATCATGTATCGACAAAATACCAGTGCAAAAACTGCTTTCAAAAATTTTGATCTTGAAATTTTCATGTTGAAGGTGAACGTGCGACACGGGAGGACGGTTGGGACTGATGAAGATACAAGGCATTCATTTTGATGCAAACCAGTGAAAAATAACTAAGATTTCTGAGAGATTAAATTTATTGAATTCGAACATTTACGATCATTTGAAACGCATAATGGTTTAAAAGCTAGACGTATGGATCCTAGTTGAACGGCTGTTATTTGCTTTTCAAAAATCTTCTCGCTATACATTAAACAATTTTTTTCTTGTTTTAAAAACATTTTTAACCGACTTCGAACGAAAGAGGAGGTTACTCAATTCGATGCCTATGTGCCTTTTTTTTTATTAAAACCTTTCAAGCTATTAAATCATTGATAAATAAAAAATCTCAACATTATTTTAATGCTGGATGAATCGAATGGGAAAACCAACCAATTAAATTCAGAATCAAAAGAGTGGGGGGGGGGGGAAACATGAGCAGTCTGTTAATTATGGACGTGTTTTTAGCGCTTGTTGGAACCAACCTATACCTATAACCTTTACTAATTTTTCAACAATAGATTTAAGTAAATCAGATTCGATATGATATCGCTGTCGTTTTCTGTAACGATATAAGTATGTATATTAGATAGATATATATACTCACTGATTACAGTAAACTTTCTTAATTTAGATCTAATCGACAGCCGGGAATTATAATCATAAGACCACACAATTCATGGCAAGAAAGACTGAGTATTGATAACTGTTTTAAAGCAGAATTTAAGACTTCTTCAAGTTCCTGAGGACCATTTAAATTTAAAATCATAGCCATTATTACCTTTTTGATTGTAAAATATGTCAAAAATGCTGATTTCGACTTTTCATTCGAACTTAGTCACACGCTTAATAAAATAAAAAATAAAATTACTATGAGGCTTGAGTGTGAAGAAATAAAATTATATACTCTGTAGAGAAAAAATGATATTACTTTCCAAACATACCAATAGTTACTATTAATTCAAACAGTTGATGAATCTTGAGGGAAGTATGTTTAATCTTAAAAAAAATATATATAGACCTCTACCACTGCAACCCATCAAGGGTCTTGGGTTCATTACTGTGTAAGGAAGTACTGTTACTAGGTCAGGTTTCATGCAACGAGGTGATATAGCATTTTCAAGTCTATTTGAACCTTTTCCAAGTCAACTGTAACCCTTTCCAAGTCACAAGAAACCCTTTCCAAAGCAAATGTGACCCCTTATATCACAATCGTCACCGTAACCAATACATACCGATACACGTGTCTAATATATTTTTAAGTAGAAGAATCCCTGAAAGGTTCATTAAAATTGGTTCAGGGAGAATGGAACAATGACTGTTTTGTGAAAGCCAATTTTAACGATTTTCGGACCTAAAATATTTAATTTCTCAGTCCAGATGGCCCATTCAATGGAATGGCCGGACATGTATCGACTTATTTTCGATGTAGAATCATCAAAAAAAAATTTATCAAAATCGGAGAGGGAAATGTGACGTGGTCCCCTTGTCAGCCCCAGAGACAATCTGTGAATGAATATTAAAAATACCTTGCCAAACTCGATTCCTACTCAGGACCCTTGAGCACAGCAGCTCAATGACTTACCAATGAGCTACCCTGCTCCCTTGAAAAATATATAAAAGCTCAAGAAAACCGAAATATTTACATAAAAAAAAAAATATATATGTTTAAAATAACAAAACATACGTCAAAGATTTACTGGCAGGCCTCTGCTGAATAGTTGTTACCCCTTCTGTCAACGACACTGTCATCGTGTTAATTTTATTTTCATCGATTAATTTGATTTCTATTTTGTGGATAATAGCAGACAAGTCGAACTCGACGAAAACTTCAGGATAATCGGTCGGGGTTTCTCCTTCGGTGTACCCGATTGCTTTATACATGTCTGCTCTTTCTTCCTCGGATAGGACCTCTTGCATTTTTGTGATGGAAACTGAAACAACACGTTAAACAAGCCATGGAAATATATAAGTCCTTAAAAAGTAAAAGTTTAAAAAAAAATATATTCAAATATTTTGATAAGTAGATGAAATTACTCATGGTCGGTTTTTTACTAAAAAATTAACTACATTATTAAATTGATTGCATACTTGGAAAGTGAAATAGAACAGAAGTTGTATGCCGTCCAAAATACGGCTAGTGCCCAGTGGTGTTACAAAAGTCTTAGCGCATAGCGGAAGGTTAATTTATCTGTATTTTATTATCTTACCCCACTCATTGTGAAAACCTACACGGCTCACCAAAGTAAATATCAGTAATAATTCTATTACAGTAGAATCTTGATAATTTTTATTGACAAGAGACCGAAGGTGAAATACGAATTATTGAGATAAATGAACTATGGAGATTTCAATTAATAGGGGTAAGAAACTCAAATTATATCAAGTTTACACACTATAGTGGTCGGGTGTATAATTCCCCGTTTAAACAGGGAATCAGGTAAACGTCGTTTAAACAAGATTCCGTGTTTATTTTATTTTTTATTTTTTTATATGTACAACTTATGCCTGGAGAACTCCTTGCTCCAAGATGTAAAATCTTAATAGCTATAAAGAGAAATAAAGTGTTTAACCACAGAACTACTTTTATCTGTACTAGGTACAATACGTTATCAGTCCCCTGGTTAGAGAGTGCACTGTCAATTTAACTGGTAATCTTTTAAAATATAAATCGAACGACATAAACAAAAAATAAAAAGAACTTCAGAAGTAACAAAAATGAATAAAATTAGCAAGTTGTTTAACTTGCTCTATGGTTTAATGAATTAGTAAACAGAAATAGTGTTAGGTTATAGTTAAACACATGTTTAAACGGCCATTCTTAACCGTTTAACTTTAAACACTGTTTAGCCCTTATCACCAAATTTAATCAAGTGATTCCACATTGTATACCAGGCATAAACTACATTCTGTGTTTAATCAACTGTTTAAGCAACCTTAAACAGTCATTTAAACGGGAAATTGCACACCCAGCCATAGGTAAATCTTGAGAAAGTCAGTCACATTGAAAATGAGATTTTCTGCAACTTCCGAAACTATAAATAATCGACCTGTTCTACTGAAGATATCAGTGCAAGGGACAAAAGTATCATTTTGCAATCGGCATAAATCCATCACCATTACAATTTTTAAAAATAAATTTTAGAGGTATGTAATAAATGTCAACTGTTTTTCTTCACGATAGGTTGATAATTAATCAGGATTTTTAGTTTGATCTATTTTTTATTTATGAAAGTCAACGTTTCGATCGCTACATGTGGATCTTCATCAGGGCTATAATGTATATATATATATATATATATATATATATACAAATATAAAAGTATTGTAATGTCTCTTACAAGGTTATACTAATGGAGGAAACAATATTGCAAACTTATTCAGTCGGAGTGGGAGTGAGTTCTCTCCCGACGAGTTACAACGTTACTAATCACCAAAAATAAATTTTAGAACAGGTAAGAACAGAATACAGTAGAACCTCCATTATCCGGGGTAATGATGTGTATGGGGGTCCACGGATAATCGAAAACCCCGGATAATGGAATAAAAACATTTTATTGACTTGTGATAGAAAAAAAGGTTAAAAAATCACTTGTAAGGTATAATCACTTTTATTAACAAACGAACGTTTTATATACATTAAATTAAAATAACAAAAAAAGTAAATGTATGTTTTTATATATTATGGGCCGATGACGATGCGAAGTCGAAAATGTCTTTTTTCTTCTTCAAATTATCCAGTACAGTTTGTTCGACGATTCCTTCAGCGTACAATTTTTTAACACTTTCACACTTTTCCAATCTGTTTATAATAGTTAATTTATCTTCAAGCGTTAAAAGGACACGTTTTCTTTTTCCTGACATTTTGCTACTTCGTATGTATTTAAATCGAGACTAAATCACAACTGACAATATTTTGTTTTGTAGACAAACAGGCCAGAGTAGGAGTACCCTGGAAAGACTTGAAAACAATACCGTTCCTAGATTATGATTTGGAGTATTAGATACCGTAAACATCACATAATATAATACTCGCTTTCTGTTTTTTCCAATTATTGTTTTATTTCATAATAGATAGTTAACAATTGTGTAATCGTTAAATATTTACGTATACTTTTTTTTTAAATATTATGCATACAAAATAAACGGCATACAAATTAAAAAAAGCTTATTACAAAAAAAAATTGGCTCCTCGGCACCCCGGTTAATTGGATCCCCAGTTAATCGAGGCCCGGTTAATGGCGGTCCTACTGTATAAGTTAACACGAGCAAAACATTAACATATAACGCCATTATTATATCTCAAATTTTAGCAATATTTTTAGCACATTTTTCAATACCAATCCAAACAAACACACTGTCGCCTTCCTATCACTTTTTCTCATTTTAATTATCTTCCATGTGATCCCTTATCACTTATCAATCCTATTGTCTATCGTGACAGTAACTAGGCTAGAAGATGACAGTTAAATTTTTATCATGAAATTATTAATTGAGGCACTGGAGAAGGAAATTAGACAAAAAAGTTATTTTTTTTTTGAGATTTTCATAGAAAAGAGTTGTAAGAAGTCATGCCACTAGAATAGGAAGAAAAGTAAAGTCAGTGTTTAAAGTGGTATAGTTGCTATGAACACCGGAAAATGCTTTTCATGAATAAGCTTAATTTCAGCAGTTCAAAATATCAAAATAAAAATGAGTTTATTTGACTTACTAACTAATCCATTTCAACGCCTCAAATATAAAAAAGAGTAACAACAAGGAGTAACAGAATAATGGAAAACGCGATCACCTGTGGTTTAGTGGTAAGCATAGAAACTTACGAGGGTGAATCAATTACAAACGAGACTTTTCGCCCTTCAGGTACAATAGTGGAGGGAGAACATTCCCACTTTGTATTTTGTTGGGTAGGTTTTTCAGGAGTAGGGGAAGCACGTGGGATTGCCTCCTCGATCCTCTCAGTGTCCACCGTGACGATGTCGGAGCAAGAGATACCTCCATCAATTGCGCAACATGTTGTAATCAAGTTTCTCGCCGCAGAAGGCGTAAAACCGGCCGAAATCTTGAGGAGATCAACTGCCCAGTTCGAGGAAGGGCCAGAGTGTTTGCATGGCATAAACAGTTCGTGGAGGGTCGTGATCGTGTTGAAAATGAGAGCCATGACCGCAGACCTCGCACCAGCATTACAGCGAACAACATCAGCAGTGTTCGACAGCTTCTTGAAGATTACAGTCATCGTACCACTTCTGAAATTGCAAGTGAGGTCGGGATAAGTTATGGAAGCACTTACTCCATATTCACAGAGGAGCTAGGGTACCATAAGGTGTGCGCCAAGTGGGTTCCTCGCCTTCTCACAGCTGACCAGAAATTGCATCGTCTTCAGGTGTGTGAGCATCTTCTTGCACGATTTCAGGAACAAGGAGACCGATTTCTCACTCACATTATTACCTGTGATGAAACATGGGTGCACCAATACACCCCAGAGTCTAAACATGCGAGTATGGAGTGGAGAAAACAAGGCGAACCTAGACCAGTGAAAGCCAAGTCACGTTTGTCGGATGGCAAGGTTTTGGCTACAGTTTTTGACCAGTGTGGATTGCTGTATCTCGATTTTTTGCACGAGCGCAGGCCTACTACTGCGACGTTTTGAGTGAGGTCCGACTTGCATATCACCGCAAAAGACGAGACCTATCGATCAGGGAAGTGGTTCTTCTCCATGACAATCCCCATACAGCAGCCTTGACTAGGGAAAAATTGGAGCAACTGGGGTGGGAAACATTGGAACACCCTCCTTACAGTCCAGACCTGTCACCCTGTAACTTTCATGTGTTCGGCCCTCTCAAGGAAGCTTTGGGAGGCCAAAGATTCGATAGTGATGCTGGGGTTGAAGGCTATGTGCGCAATTGGCTGCAGACACAACCTGCATCTTTCTACGTGGAAGGAATTGGAAAACTGCCTATCCGCTGTAAAAATGTGTTTCCAAATCAGGAGATTATGTAGAAAAATAAACTATATTCTTTTTTGTTTTTATAATAAAAATAAATTACAAAAAAAAAAGTCTCGTTTATATTTGATTCACCCTCGTACTATACTAAAGGTCGCGGGTTCGCGTCCCGAGGTGGCCCTAGGATTTTTTAATGGGAGTAAAAAATCCTTAGCCATGCCGTCCCTCGGATAGAACGTAAAACGGAGGTCCCGAGCCTGTACAATGTCAGGTACTCAGTAAAGATCCCTATTCTAATTATACCAGGATAGGCAAAATTTAGGACTCCCACAGTAGCATTGTCCGATTAGCCTTAGTGGCATAAAGTGGTGTACAAAACAAATAACAACCATCAGTTGGATTTTTTTTCCATTATTCTGTTACTCCTTGTTGTTATAATCTATAATTAATAATCACATGATAAAAATTTAATTGTCGTCTTCTAGCATAGGTATTCATATATTTGTCATATTTTTAGCCCAGGTGAAGATCCACAACTAGGGATCGAAATGTTGGCTTTCCTAAATAAGCAAAGATCAAACTGAAAATACTGATTATTCATCAACCTAAAATAAATTTTATAATCTCATAATTTAAAAGTAATCGTTAAAGAATTTACCAGTTAGTGAATCACCTGATTCCGTTTCCGTCTTTTCGCCTCCATTACCACCAAAAAAGAACCTGGAAAAAAAACCTTGCTTCTTTGCTGATGTAACAGAAGCAATATTTTGTAGAGCGACCTAGAATAATAAAATTTATTTTCTAAAAAAATATGTTACATTAATTTAATCATTTATCGTGGGTAACCACCTTATTTTAATTTTATATTAATTTTAAATAATTTATTTATATATTTATTTTTTTGAAGAGAAAAGATTGGGCTCGGCAGGGAGTCGATCCCGGTCTCCCACATGACATGCTCGGAATGCTAACCAAGCTCGCTTCCAAGGGAAGCTAATCTCTCCTCTTCAAGGATCCCTCTCGACTTCCAGCCGAGCCCAATTTCTTCTCTTCAAAAATAAATTAATTAAAAAACTAATATTTAATGTTTTTATTTTATTTATTTAAACAGGGTGAAAAACAGCGAAGGTTATCATCACCCGCAAATTAGAAAGGGCGTAGCTGTTATATGAGAGGGTAGAGCCCCACTTCTTTAATGAAACTCAAGAGTTCTCTGTTCATCTTCTGATTTGCTCCTAATGTTGTAGCGATAGACCGAGGAATTCTCATCTGGATCATCTTGTCATTATAAACCGGGCACTCTTCGATTATGTGCCTCACAGATAGTAATGTTCTGCACTGTGTGCATTGAGGCGCTGGCTTTTTAGCCATCAGATAGCTGTGGGTGAGGCGGCAGTGCCCTATGCGGAGGCGAGCAATGACCACTTCCTCTCTTCTCGATAAACTTGAACATGAAGGCCATTTCCTAACTGATCTCTTGATCATGCGAAGCTTATTAAGAACTTGCCCATCCCATGCTTCCTGCCACTTCCTCCAAATCTCCCCCCTAAGAGGCAAGAACAGTACATAAGAATGATGTAGTGTAATAGGCCACAAGTGTCAATGTGGCCTATTACACTAGAAATATTATACAAAGCTCCTGTAATTTCTTTAGTTTTAGCCATTGTTATGCACCCTTTCTAGCGATTTCAATTAGGAAAATAGGATAGTTCAGTCTAAAACTTTATTACTTCTTTAATCTCATAAAAAAAAAAAATAAATTGATATAATGAATTGAATGAATAACAGGAAAATACAGAGTCCTATTAGTTAATGGGGCCAACTTTTTGGTACACCATCGCATGAATTACTCACCCCACCTTTTAATAAAAAATCTGGTGCGATGCACGCAACACACAACTTTCACTTACCAACTTACTTTGATTAGAAATTCACGTGATTTATTAAATGCCATTTCTCAAAGTCACACATTTTTCCACATTCATTTACTTAATATTTGCTCTTTAAAGTACACTAAATTTTTTTATTATTAAATAAAAGTTTTTACTTGTGATAATTCGGCAATGCAAGCATAGTAGTCCAAGTTGTCTGATTTTATAATTCTATATGTAGTTGTTGAAAACTTCATATAGTTCCCATGAAACAAATAATTTCTATTAAATGAACAGAACATCTTTAATTATAAAGCATTGGTCTGTCATTAAAAGCGTACTGCACATGCGTGAGCTCAACGTGTTTTATGAGTTGACGGAATATTTTTCTTTTTTTCTCCTCTATATGTTTACTTGATTTTTTTCATATTTCATACTTAGCCATTTCTTATTTTTAGGCGAAACAAGAACAAAAATTCATACTTCATAGGAAAACAAAAAAGGCCCCTTCCTCATTTATGCCCCCTCGGAACATTTTAATAATGATAAAGCTTACCTGATATTAAAGAATACTTGATTCTCATTAAACATGACAAGTTTAATCAAAATCGTTAAAGCTATGTTTGAGGAAAAAAAAAAAACAACAACGTAAAAATGGGAAAAAACTTATAAAATAAAATGCCCCCTCCGTTTGATCAATTTTTATGAAATTTTTGTAGTTATATCTTGGGCATATAAATACATCAAATACCAAGTTTTATCAAAATCATTAGAGCCGTTTTTAAGAAAATCGAAGAAAACTTAAAAAGTTATAAAATAAAGTATTCCCTCCATTTGACCAATTTTGATGAAATTTTTGTTGCCACATCACGGTCATATACATATACCAAATGCCCAATTTCAGGTTCATACGGTTTATAGTTTTGTAGCTAGTCTGTTAACAGACACACAGACCATTTCGTGGGACTTGGTTATTTGGAGTCAGGGGACCCAAAACGTGTAATTCCGTTAAAAACCAGACGTCAAAATTTTTCACGATCGCAATACTTTCCCTTACTATATATTTCATTAATAGGTAAGTGAAAAAAAAAAAAAAATACAATTTTAATAGAAGAAAAAACCACTAAAGAAAGTTTAGTGTTCCCTATCTGGTTGCATTTAAGTATGCCATTTTCAAAATGTTTTCTCTTTCTAGTCAAAAAAAGGAGGGTGGTAAATAAAAGTGTGTTGCGCGCACAACACTACAGACTTTTTAAATAAAAAAAGTGGTTTAGTTTTCTTTTCTTTTAAACTGAGTTAAACTGATATCAATGAAAATGCTAATGTGTGATAGTGATTTTTGTAGTTATCTTGGCATAAAGTAAAGGTCAGGCCACACATGTCCGCGCCCGCATCCGCATCCGCGGGTGTGAACGGTTACTATCTATCCTTCGTAAATGAATCAGATCCATGCTGCGGTGCGGACATGTGTGGCCTGACCATAAAGCAGGGAAATTGTTAAAAAAAACTGATACATCAATAAATACCTTAAACATCAACTAAATGATTTAAAAATTGTAAGATGGTAATAAATAAATTCACCTCTCGTTCGGACTTTTGCCTAGCTAACACAATATTCAGAACATTGAGTTCGTTTTCGTATTCCTTACAAAGTGCTTCAGCTGCCTTGCTTTGAGTTCTTAATTTACTAGCGTAAGCTTTTACATATTCACGGAATTTATCACGATGCATTTTTATATGATTCCAATCCCAATTTTTCTTTCTTCTTCTGATATCATCCACTACACAATTGTAGGCGAACTGCCACCTTTAAATTATTTTTAATTTTTTAATTATACAAATAGTTACATATTTTTTATTTATTTCAAATGTTTCTTAAAAGATATGAGATTTAATCACTGCCACAGAAAGATGAAGGTTAGCAGCAATAACAATGCTTTTAGCTAAAACTTAAAATCATGTTAACTCAACCTACCGACAATTCTGGTATACCTATTCCTATCGCACACGGTCAAATTGACTGGTAATTAAAAAAGTTATCGCTTTTATTATTCAATGCAGATAATGGTTTATTTGTTGCTAATTGTACTTAAAATAAATAATTTTCATAAAGTTTTGCCCAAAAATATTTTTATATAATTTCTAAAATTCTTTATAAAAAAACAAATAACATTAAATTTTTATACGGAATGTTATGCATACATAATATACTTTATTCGCCTTTCTCACATTCTTTACAAATTATTTTAGACTGCAATGTGCATTTGCAAGAAACATATTTTTCGCACTTCGAATAGATTTTTGTAGTTTTATAACCTTTATAAAATTTTATTTGAAGTTTTTCGAACGGACAAATCGGAACTTGCAGATGGTGTTGGTAAAAGTTTTTTTTTTTTTTTTTTTTTGAGATTTTTTAGCCCAGTTCTGAAGCTAACTGAAACAAAAATTCCTGCCTCGAAATGTTTTAACCCGTCATTTATTTATATATACAAAATCCAGACATTTATTCCAGCTAGGTCCAAAATGTTGAAAAATACCTGAAGTGGCCACCTACAACTTTTCGACTTCACGCTGTATTTCCTCGACATCTGATCAGCCACATCTACACTAAATTTTGTATTGTTATAAGAAACTCTTTAAAAGTAATCAATACTATTGTTGTCTACTCTTTTTAATTGAAACCGACTGAAAGGATTATTTTTTCCTAAGGCCATATTGACCGACTGCGGTAACTAGGCAATATAATGAATATTTCTACGAAAATATGTATAAAAAAACAAAACTAGAAGTAAAGAATAAAGAAAATATTATATGCATAATCTAAGAATCATCATATAGTTTGATAGCGGTATTATAACGTTTAAAATTGTGTAAGTTTTACAAAAGTTTGAAAATGGTCAATTTGACCGGTACTGGTAGGTTGAGTGTTAAATAACTAAGTATAATAATAATTAAAAAAAAGGAATAAAAAATACATGAAACATTGACTTACCAGACTTTTGCATGACCCTTATAAGTCATAACACCTGGTCTAAATTTCCTGTAAAGGCTCGCTGTCTTCATGAAGCTTAATGTCTCTAAGAACAATATCAAGTCTTGATACTGTTCCTTGGTCATACCTAAATCATTGAAATATTTATTTTCATGAGCTTATAAGTTTAATAATGAATGCTATGATTTAAAAAAAAAAAAAAAAATCAAATATAGAACTTACAAATAAGCAATCCCTCCAAGTCGAAACTTAGAGAAAATTTTGGTATAGCGAAGTTGGTACCATCCGATTCTGGGTGCATATTTATTCTCAGGTTTGATTTTGCATTAATAGGCCCCAATACTAAAAGTATAGAATATATTTAAGAAATATTTTGATATTTATAATATATGATGATACATTCATTAATAAGATACTTCATTTGAAAGTAAATAAATAAAATTGTGCAGCATATTCAAATTTCTTAATTTTGGAATAGGTTTCTTTTTGTACAAATGTACAGACTTATATATCGTTGAATGTACGGTAAACTAACGAATCTGAAAAAAATTCAATTTTCGAGATATTTGATAACTATGTTGCATTTTGAAAGAATTTTCTGTTTGCTTCGTGGACCTAGAAAAAGCTTTTGACAGTGTCAAAAAGGAGGATATAGAGCGAGCTCTGTCACAAAGGCAAGTTGATATCGGCACGAAGGACTGGCAACCACATCTCCAAGGAATTCGAGACGACGCAGGGAATACGCCAGGGGTGGAGCCTAAGCCCCCTAGTTTTCATATTGGTGCTGGATCAGGCGTTAAGGAGAGCTAAACCCAGGTTTACGATGTTTTCAATTAGGACATAGGAACCTAGAGCCTACAGTCTACACCCACCTCGCTTTTGCTGATGACCTCGTCATATTCACCTGCGGATGACCGGGACCTACAATACAACGTGAACATCATTCAAGAAGAGCTGTCTAGTATTAACATGGATATTAATCCAGATAAGACAAAATGCATGGGAATAGGAATACGTCCCCGCCGTGTTATGAGAATACTGAGGCTGAAAGGACAGACGTTAGAGCAGGTGCATGATTTCAAATATTTGGGTGCCTGGATCAACGGAAGTGGCTATATCGATGAGGATATATCGCAAAGACTGGGAGCAGCTGGAAGAATGTTCCACTCAATCCGGAAAAGAGAAGTGACGAAGAAGACAAAGATATCGGTCTACAAGTCAACGTTCCTGCCCATTCTATCTTACTCCTTCGAATCATGGACCCTCACCTCAAAACACAAGAGTCAGATCCAGACAATAGAGATGAGATACTTGAGGAAGGTTGAAGGAAAGACAAGGAGAGATAGGATCTGCAATACTACTATAAGATCGAACCTTGAGGTACAGCCGGTAGAAACCAATCTAGAAGAAAATAAACTGAGATGGTTTGGACACCTCCTAAGGATGAGCATCAAAAGAACAGCAAGGATTACATATGAGACGAGAGTTGACGGAAGAAGACGGAGAGGAAGACCACGGATCACCTGTGAAGGTGTACGGGAAGCGTTCAGGAAGTGAGGACTGGACTGGAACAAGAGGGGAGAACTGGTACAGGAGAGGGATACTTTGGTCAAGCTCTATAGAGGGCATCCCCACACTGCGCAGCGGTAGAAGGGGAAGGAATATGATGATGATGATGTTGTATTTTGGTAAGTTTTACACCTTGTAAAACTTTCGTGATTCAATCTTTATTCTTTTCGAGTTAAATAAAAAATTTAATTTTCAAACAAGTGGATATTTTTCATCATTGAGATTTTGGTAATTTTTTAGAAAATTCATAACCAAGACACTATTACTGCTATTACTAATAGATTTCTTTACCAAAAAATCATATACAATATAATCCAAAAATAAGAAAGGTAGGCGCTGAATTGCATTAACGGTAAGAAACTTTTTTTTTTGGCTCCCTTGGAAAGAAGAGTTTTTGATGAATCATTAGTTTATCGTGCACTCGATGATATAGCATTTCCAAGTCTATTTGAATCTTTTCCAACTCAACTGTAACCCTTTCCAAGTCAAAAGAAACCCTTTCCAATTCAAGTGTAATCTTTTCCAAGTCAACTGTAACCCTTTCCAAGTCACAAGAAACCCTTTCCGATTCAAACGTAACCCATTCCAACGCACTATAAAAAAGTTAGAATTTCGGATTTCTTTCACACGGAGGTAAAATCTTATGTTATCGGGGACGATATTTTTGTAAAATATGTATAAAAGTGCGCCCCCCCCCACTAAAATGCAAATTGAATTTTTTTTTAATAAACTTTTCTCGATAAGATAATATTGGACCCATGTGTAAGAGAAATCCGAAAATTTAATTTATTATAGTGAGCTCCCCCCCCCCCCTGAAATACAAAATATTTTTTTCAAAAACACCGTCCCCAATAACATAAAATTGGACACCTGTGTGACAGAAATCCGAAATTATAACTTTTTTATAGTTCATCTCCCCCCTCCCCAGACCACTAAAGTTCAAGTTGAATATTTTTTCCAAATACTAAATATTCCACTGAAATACTAAATACATTTTTTTCCAAAAACACCATTTCCGATAACATAAAATTGGACCCCCATGCAAAAGAAATCCGAAAATGTTACCATCTTCAATATATTTTTTCAAGAGTGACAATTGAAATGGAACCGGTTACAACTGAAATAGATAGGGTGACGATTGAGTTGGAAGGGGTTGCATTTGATTTGGAATGGGTTAAGTTTGAATTGGAAAGGGTTTCTTGGGACTTGGAAAGGGTTACAGTTGACTTGGAAATGGTTCAAATAGACTTGGAAATGCTATATGTTGTATAGAAATTTTTATTAATAATATATATATATATATATATATATATATATATATATAAATATTTCTATATATTTATATTTAGATATTTAATAAAAATATGCTTACAATAATGATACGATGGGGGTACTTTCGATTGGGATCCAACGCCTTCCCTAAAATGACTTTCTAATTCTTTTTTCTTGTTCATGCTAGTCAGCTGAAATAGCAAGTCATTTGAATTCCAATAGAAGCACAACCAACTGATAGTGAGTTCCTAAAACATTGAATGTCGTGGAAAATATAATTGAGATGAAGAAATAACTACATAAGTATATAATTTAAATAATCACAAAAAAAGAGCCTTAGTTCTTGTTTGTATGGGAAGCAAAATAAAATATTATAAAATCCATAAAGACCATAAAATTTTATGGGAAATATATATACATTTTTTGTTTATGATATTATTACTAACAAGTTATCGACTGGTAACTTATTTTAACACATTTAGGGCACTTGTAGTGCACTTCCCAAGTCTGCTTTTTCCCAGAAAGTTTAAGCAGTATCCTTTTAGCTTTAATACTATATAATGCATTACAATCAAAGCATGTACATATCCATCTATATAAATAAAGATGAAATTCTGTTTGTTTGTTCTTTATAGAAATCCATACCATTTGTCCCAAATTCTCTAAATTTGGCTCAGTGGTTCTTTCATACCAGGTGCGAACACCTGTCCATATTAAAATTGCATAACTTCAGCCAATGTCTGGGTATATTCTTTATTGTTATAAAATTCAGCATGATCTCGCTTTACAGTGGTTTTTTTTTTCACGAAATCGACCGTTTGAGTCGAAAAAACGGCCTAAAAAAAAGGCCCGGTAAGACCATCCCGTCGAGTTCTGGGATTTTTAAACCATATGTTTTTTTTTTAACATTACAATACGTTTATTTACACGTATGGTGAATTTATTTTTTTTAAATACCTCCTAAGAAGCGAGCTTCAATAGGAGTAGTGAGCTCAAAAGCTAAAAAACAACATCACATACGAGCAGCTGAAACTCTCGACGAACATCAAAATAGGATTGAACAACAGAGGCTTTGACAGGCAGAATCACGGGAAACTGAGTCTGCAAAGGAATACGAGGCTCGCGCCTTGTGCCACAGAGGCTTAAGCAAGCCGATTTGCGAGAAGCTGAAACTGCAGGGCAATATTTCTGTTTGTTTGTTCTTTATAGAAATCCATACCGTTTATCTTAAATTCTCAAAATTTTGCTCAGTGGTTCTTTCATACCAGGTGCGAGCACCTTTCCATATTAAAATTGCTTAACTTCAACCGATTTTCAGCTGATATTCTTAATCCTAATAAAAATCGTAATGATCTCGCTTTACAATGCTTTTTTTAAGAAATCGACCGTTTCATTAGAAAAATGAAATTTCCCAGGTGAAACCAGGACATACAGCTAGTTTTTTAAAAACAAAAAAAAATTTTCATCTTACAATTGCAAATTATTATTGCTACTATACTGAAACTTATTTTATTGACCATTCCTTAATTCTAATATAAATTTTAAAACTTTTAATAAGATAATTAAATAATATTTCAAATTCATTAACAATATTAGATGGCAATAACAAATAAAAATATTAAGTTTATAAGTTACTTAGCCCACTTTCATGCGGGTTTGCCATCAGGCATGTTTAATTCTGAAGTGACATTAATCTTTTATTTTTAAAAATTGAAAACAAAATTTTTAATTTTCAATTTGCCCCCGCTGGTAGCTATCATTATTGCGAGTTCAGCATTGAATGTGTTAAGCACTTTCCAGTTTTCTATGGGTAGCACCGACTTAAGCACATAATATCTATATAAAGTTTATCTTTGAATAGAAGAAAAGGAATTTTACCTTGAAAACTAGGTTGAGTGGATCCCTTACAGTCTCGCCCCATGGCGGAACAGTTTTTACTTCCAGTGAACTGAGAGTTATACCAAAAGAGAAGTTTTGTCCAGGATGACTGATCCTGTAAAAAAATATAAAATAATTATAGCATATTATTAAATAATTTGAAATATTTGTAAAGTATACAAAATTATTTAATCTAATTTATTTATATTTATGAGAATAGTGGATATACATAAAAAAACAAAAAAAAAATCAACACATGATGTATTTTCATTATAGAATCTATTGACAATTTTTTTTAAATATACAGTGAAATCTATCTAAAACGGAACCTGTATAAAACGGAATTCTGTCAAAACGGAAAATTATCTCGGAACGGACCGAATTTATACCTAAAACCACCTTGCATAAGCCGGAAATCTGTCTAACCCGTAAACGGAAGGCTTTTTTCGGTACAAAAATTTTCATAAAACGGAAAATAGTTAATTAATCCAATCTTAAATTGTGGCTGACCACCCATTTTAAATTATTTTTAAATAATTTATTTTTTGAAGAGAAAAGATTTGGCTCCGCCGGGAGTCGAACCCGGGTCTCCTGCGTTACATGCGAGGATGCTAATCGCTACACCACAGAGCTCCGCTCAAGGCAGAGCAAATCCTTCCTCTTCACTGATATAGGGGGAGTAGGTATCAGTAAAGAGGAAGGATTTGCTCTGCCTTGAGCGGAGCTCTGTGGTGTAGCGGTTAGCATCCTCGCATGTAACGCAGGAGACCCGGGTTCGACTCTCGGCGGAGCCAAATCTTTTCTCTTCAAAAAAAAAATAAATTATTTGGAAAATAGTTATTAATCGCATTAATGAACTACCCGGAAGGAGACAGATTTCAAAGAATCATTCTCTGTTTAATCCAATATATACTCTGCTCTTATGAGCGCTTTAGCTTGAAAGTCAGGAAATCGAATTTCCGACCTGTAATCCTCCTTACTATGGCTGTACCGGTAATCCTCCTTCTATTTCTTAGCTTTTCTGTTTAGTCCTTTTAAAGCTTTTGAAATATACACTTGTGAGTAGTGCCTTTATCAAAATTAATTTTACTTATTCGAGATGTCAGTTCGTAAAAACAAAACTTTATCTCTCAATGAAAAAGTGAAACTGATTGAGGAGCACGAAATGAAAAAAACATTGGTTAAACTTTGAGCTGAAAAATATCAAATCGGGTAAACACAAGTTTATGAAGCTATTAATCATAAAAATAAAATTAAAGATCAGTGGTTAAGTGGAACAGCAGGCCAGTCAAAACGGGCCAAAAAAGTTGGCTCAAATGAAGAAATTAATGAAGCTGTTTGGGAATGGTTTTAAGTGCCCGAGCGAGAGGAATGCCGATTTCTGGACCCATGATTCAAGCAGAAGCTTTGGAAGTAACCCAAAAAAATTGGTAATATGGATTTTAAAGCATCATCTGGATGGCTTGACAGCTTCAGAAAAAGGCACAATATAGTGTTAAATATAATTTCTGGAGAATCAAAAGATCCTAATATGACGTTATCCTAATATGTATAAAAAAATCACTACGTATTTTCTATTTTTAATAAACGCTTACCTTAAAAACGTTATTTTTTTTTTTTAAATGTATTTATGTATTTTTTATTTTTAATAAATGCTTACCTTAAGAATGTTATTTTTTTTATTATTCTTTTTTAACGTATTTATGAATTTTCTAATTTAATAAATGCTTATCGTGCTACTGGAGTTTTATTAAATTGCTTAAACAAAAAAATAGTTACAGATGCTTATTTTTCATACTTTCCAGCATAACCTGTCTAAAACGGAAAAATAAGGACGGACCCTTGGCATTCCGTTTTAGACAGATTTTACTGTATTAAGAAAAAGCTGTTTCCACCAATTCCAAAGTGATAAAAGATAATAATAATTTAGATTAAACCCCTATTGTTCCAGTTTAAGGATGTCCTAATATATTTTTATTTTGTCAGTCAGAAATTAAACAACCAAAATCTTTAAACGGTGAACATTCTTGCTCAATCCCAAATTAAAAAACTCTCATCGACCATTAAGAAAATACAAAATACCGACAATAGGTAATTTAATATCTTAATCCGAATAGAAGGCTCAATGCACAAAACATATGTTTTGGCCAAATTTTGTTATCGGTACTTTGTATTTGCTAAGTAGAAGATTAAATTGGTAATTGAGATGCTTATCCAGAAAACAGACAATAGTCTACTAGAAATAACCACAAAGCATCGTGGATATTTTGGTTAGTGAGACAAAATGTCAGATAAATTTGAATGTAACATATATTAGTATGACAAAAAGTTTTGTGCGTTCTTCAACGGAATTGTTTATCTTTTCTCTTCAGTATCAATCTTTAAACCTCTAATCGCTGACGACAGCAAAGCGATGATGGGGTGATAGTTGTGACGGGGAATGACAGGGCAAGCCTACCCCGTGCGTGAGGCGAAATGGCATGTCTTAACAACCTTTCTAGCTTTTCCAATTTGTTTCTTTGCTATATTTTCCCATCCTCTTTATTAATGCAAACTTCAAATATACCACTAATATAGTTAAAAACTATAATAAAATATAATATACAAAAAAGAAAATGTCTAAAAAATAAATAATTAAATTTTCTCCTAAATGATAATTCTTAGTTTTTAACAACAGTTAAAGGACTAGAAAAACAAAATTTATGCTAAAAACATATAAAGGATTTTGCAATAGTTGATGGTAAAATTGTACTTCAAGAATAATTATAAAAATGTTAAAAAATTGAAATGAAAATAAATAAATTATGTTACTTATTAAAGATAAAAAAAAAAAAAAAAATAGATAAGTACCTATCTTCAAATCTCAGATGAATGTTTTTTATTTTCACTTCGATATTTTTAATAAATGTTGAAGCTATTTTTTCTACAAAAGTTTTGTCTACCTGTGGTTTTTCGACACCTTGTGCTGAAAAAGAGAAACATACATATCTGCAAGTGATTTTTAAATTAAAGCACATTAAAAAAAAAAATCTGTGCAAGCATGATAAAAGATGCAATGCCTAGTAACTTGCTTGTTACATTGTTAGTAATGACTTCACTTTCAAAGAATTAGTGCTAAAATGAAGAAACTGTAATTCGCCTGTTTTTAGGTTAAAATTAAAAGATAAATTTAACTGGTTTTTGGTGCTTGGTATATTTTAATAGTTACTTTATAGGAACAAATCACAAATATAAAAATTAGAAATAAACCACCTATTCATTAAAATTTATTAATAGAAATAAATCGAAGGTGCATCTATAAATAATAATAAAAAAAAAAATAAATAAAAAAAGGAAACCATCAAGGATCGTGTATATTCCCTTTTTCAATCTTTTATAAGTTCTTGTGCGAAATAATTTTTCATCTGTAAACGCAATGAATAGGATACTTCTCAGCAAAAAATAACTTGTCCAATCACCTAAATTATCAGGAAGATTAATAGAAGTAAATAAAATATTACGTTTATTTTTAAAACTTTGAACTGATAAGTCACATGAGTCAAAATATAGTGTTTGTTAAGAAATGAATTTGTATTCCAAGTCATTATCATGAGATAGTCGTAAGGGATGTCTCAAAAGGGCTGAAATAATAATAAAATATTAAAGTTAATAGGCTGTTTATACCAAAATCTCGAAACAAAAAAAGACCTATAATTGAGAAGCTTTGAAGAAAAAGAATAGATTAAACGAATTAGGAAGAAACTTAGAAGAACTAAAGAAATAGTTTATCCGCTTTATTTATATATTTATTTTATACTTTAAGGTGAAAAAAAAAAAACTTTTGACTCATTTGACTTTCAGGAACAGTTTAATACTAATGTAAAATGGCAATCAAGAAAGAAATTTTATAAAACTGTAATATGATTGAATAAAGGAAACTAATGAAATTTTTAATAAGATGTCAGCTAGCTAATCTGCTGGAAATGTTTGATAATTGGTTCAGAAATCACTTGTTTGTTTATTTAACGTCCCTTTATGCTATTAAGGCTCATCGGACGATGCTACGGCGGGAGTCCAAAATTTTGCCTACCCAGGTATAATTAGAATAGGGATCTTAACAAGTATCTGACATTGTACAGGCTCGGGACCTCCATTTTACGTCCTATCTGAGGGATGGCATGGCTAAGGATTTTTTATTCCCTTTAAAAAATCCTAGGGCCACCACGGGACACGAACCTGCGATGTTTAGTATTGTAGGTTGTCATGCTAACCACTACATCAGAATAATTTTAATAGGACAAATTTCTAAAGTAAGGTTTTTTATTATATTATTATGTGATAATCATTAAAAAGACATTAAAATAATCACTAAGCATAACTATAGAAGTCATGAAAAGTTTTATTCCGACTTCTGTTTGTAAAAAATATAATATTTATACATATTGAATAGCCATTAAGACTAAAACTATCTTTCAAAATTTTGAAATTTTTTCCCATAGTTTTTTTTTTTTTCAATATGATGTGTGTTTTAAATATAAACATACAATAAATAAGGGAATGGAACTAGGGTAGTTTTTCCAGACAAAAAGTCGTAAGGTTTTATTAGGATAGAACCATTTAAATAAATAAAATGGCAGATGGACTATCAAAATTAAATTTTGTTTGATTATTTAACGTCACTACTATGGCTAATCGGAAGATGCAACAGTGGGTGTCCTAAATTTTGCCTACCCAGGTATAATTAGAATAGGGATCTTAACAAGTATCTGACATTGTACAGGCTCTATTTTACGCCCCCTCTGAAGGAGGGAAAGCCAAGTAAAAGGATCTTTTACTGCCTTTAAAAAATCCTATGGCAACCTGGCAGGCAAAGAACCCGCGACCTTGTGTTTTAATACCGAAATTTAAAAAATAAACTTCAGAATTTTGTCAGGCAATAAATTTGGAAACACCAGATTCCTTTCACACCCTGAGCCATTAGGAAACTGATTTTTAAAGAAAGTCTAAATATGATTATTATAACTTTTTTTGTTTTAAACTTATCTTTATATAAAAACTAAAAAAGATAGTTATATAACATATTTGGAAAAATATAAATAATATTAACCATGGCGCAAAGCGTTCATTCCCCTTTTCATTTTTTTATAATTGTTTGAATGTTTCCATTCCTTGCAACCGTATAAAAGCATTAAGAAGATTTTCTGTATGGTTTTATTCCACCAATCACCTAAATATATTTCATTTTTAAAAAGGTCTTAATTCTTAAGACCAACGATAAAATGTCAAATAAATTCTGTACCTGAAAGTCAAATCAGCCACATTAATGTGATAGATACTTGAGTATTCTAGTTGTATTTGTACATTTATTATAAAAATAAAAAAAGGATTAAGACTGTTAAAATAGAATCATTAGAATTTATCAAAAAAAGAATTGATTTATTTATATAAATTTTTTCTCCTCTTCATAGCTTTCTGGAGTTCAGTATACTTCCCAGATTTTTTTTTATTTTATAACTGATAATATTTATTCACACCTGTCAATAATAACATTAACAATCAGTGAATTTGATAGTTGTGAAATAATACATTGGCATGAGAGGCATGAGGGGGAGCATTACCCAGCGGCACCCCTGACAGGCTTGCTTGGTGCTAGGATTGACTACAGATGAGGAGGTTCCTCATCCATCTCCTCTTCAGCCTTCTACGGGTGTTGTTTCCTAGGAAGAGTTTTGTGGCCATGTTATTAATGAGTGAGTTAGGGTGTCCTTGTAATTTTTCGTGGAATCTTTTGTAGGGCGTTCGTATGTGTTCGTTGACAGTCGGCATGTGAATGTCATTGCCTAATGTTATGTTGCTGAAATACCAGGGTGCTTTTGTAATTGTTCTAAAAGTTTTTGCCTGAAAGATTTGAAGTTTGTTAATGTGAGTCTTTTTGGCGATGCCGTATATCTGTGATGCGTAGGTCCAAATTGGTTTTAGTAAGTAGGTGTAGGTGTTTAATTTCTGTCTAAGTTTTAGTTTCGACTGTTTTGAGAGGAGTGAATACAGAAGTTTTAGCCTTTGGTTCAAGGTTTTCCTTTTTTTTTAATATGTGGACCCCATGTCATTCTTCGGTCAAATGTTAGTCCTAGGTAGTTAACTGTGTCTGTCTGTGGAATTCGTATATTGTCGAGAAAGACTGGAGAACATGTTTCACGTCGAAGAGTAAAAGTTATGTGCAATGATTTGTCGTGATTTAGTCGGATTTTCCAAAGTTTAAACCAGTCATATAATTTTGTCAAATAATGTTGAAGAGTCTGTGATGCGTGTGATGAATTTACGTGTCTTGTTATGATTGCTGTGTCGTCCGCATATGTTGCTGTTAATATATTATATACATATATGGGATGTCGTGAGAGTAAGTAATGTACAGTAGTGGTGCGAGCACTGAACCTTGGAGTACTCCTGCCAGGATAGGCTTAATAGAAGATAACCCTGACCCGCAACGGACGGAGAAATATCTGTCAGAAAGAAAGGATTGTAGAATGAGGTAGTAAGTAGGTGGAAGTATAGTCTTGAGTTTAAAGAAAAGACTCTAGTGCCATACTCTGTCGAACGCCTGAGCGACATCCAGAAATACGCCAGTTGCATATAATTTATGCTCTAGTGCTGTGGATATGTAGGCTGTCACTCTCGTTGGTTTTGGTAGTTAAACACAGTTATTAACCTTTTCGTTCATCATCACTTTAATATTCGCCTCACTTTTAAAGCTTTTTACTATGGAAAAACATCCTGAAATTCAATCAATTCAACCTAGAAAAAGGCCGAAACTTCTAAAATCATGGAAAAGCTCCTTAGAAAAGTTGGAAAGGTTCTTGTATTTCTTTCTTTAGAAACCTTCTTGTTAGCTATCTGTATTTATTATAAAAATTCAAGCAAAGTTTTACCTTTTTTTCATTTTTCTAGGTACAAATCGCCAGGAATACCTACCCAAGCAGTCAAATGTGTTTATCGCACAAAACAAAATACCTATTTATGCGACAGGCTGAAATCTACTGACATCTCCCATTTCCATCGCTTATTTTATTCCCACGAAACAAAAGTAGGTATTTTCATTAATTTTAGAACATAAAGAGATAATTGAATAAAAAATTTAAATTAAAGGTTTTTAATCTCAGTTTATTTATGCTTTTTGGCTTTATGAACCAGAAAAAATGTTATGCAACCAGCATAAGGGCTTAGACATTATTTGTATGAAACACAAAAATTTTTGTTTCAGATTGACCAAGATAGATTTATTTAAATACACACAAACAGTGACGACCCAAAGATCTCGAGTGGTGAATGGGAAAAGAGGACCAAATAAGTTTTCACAAAAATATTTTGTAACGATTAAAAACAATATTAAAACTCAGGTTTGTCGTCAAGCGTTTATTGATTACCAAAAGCTGAGTTGAAGGCGTATTAAAAAGATTAGGGGAAACCAAAAAAATGTCAGTGGAGACGAGAGGAGGAAACAGAAAAGTGAGCCGTTTCCATGATCGAAAGGCATCAGTGATTAATTTTATTAAAAAGCTGAAATGTATAGAAAGTCACTATTGTCGTAGCAAGACACCCACTCGCGTATATTTGTCGTCAGACCTGAATATTAACAAGCTATGACGTTTTTATGACCAAGAAACTGACGATCAAAACCTTAAAGTGAAACCCACATTTTTTCGTAACAACATACGACGTAATGTTTTCTGTCGTAATTTCAACATAGGGTTTGGTAGTCCAAGTACCGATGAGTGTTCAACATTGCGATTGCCTCTCATAAAAGGAGCAAATCAAACGATGCGATTCTGACTTAAAAAAATTTCATTTAAAGACCGATTTAAATGTTCATAAGCTTAAAGCGAAATCATTTTACAATATGCTAAAAAGCAAAAATTATAATTGTTTTTCATTTTCTTTCGATTGCCAAAAAAATTTAATTCTTCCACGTGTTCCCGGCCAGTCGGCTTATTTCTCTCGCCAACTTTATTTGTTCAATTTTACAGTAGTTTCTGGGGATTCGAAAATGCAACAAAATAAGGAAAATGTATATATATACCACCGGACCGAAAACCAGTATAAGAAAAGTTCAAATGAAATTGCCTCAGCAATTTATAATTTTTAGCTCAATTTCACAAATTCGACCGAGGAAAAAACTGAGTCAGAACATTTTGCGATGGACGTGGTGGACAAAATAAAACTCCACATTCATAGTTATGATGGCCTACTGGCTTCTAAAAATAGCTCCTCCAACTGTTGAAAACGTTGAAATCGTTTTTCCAATGGTAGGACATTCATCCCTCCCACCGGACAGGGTGTTTGGAAGAATCGGAAAAGAAATTAAAGCAAAGAAAGTTGTTGTCAAACTGTCGCAGTATGTGGAAATCTTTAAAAATCAAGGGAATGATATAAGCTTAGCTGGAAAAGTGCTTTGAGTAGAATCTTAAGACCTCCTGGTCAAAGGCATTTCAAATTTCCACAATGTAAGCGATTTATCCTTACAAGAAACCTTAGTAAAACTAATACAGTACAATCTTGATAATCCGACACATATGGGACCAGACAACCTCCGGATTATCGATAATTTCCAGATTATTGGAAGTAAAATAAAAAAGGTATTATAACGAATATTTTTACTATAGTATAATATTTATACTGGTAAATTTGTACATATATTAATACGTTCATATTAAATAAAAATAACTGGGAAAAATATATACACATCTGTTATGAAAAGTAATAATTAATTTTGCTTTTTTGCTTTAAACATTTTATCGAAAACGGACTCTTGCAACCTTTTGAGCACCACCCATTTTGTGCAGACATCGAATGCGTTGTTGTTGATTACAGTTACCTATTCATCCGTGGACCGAATTTGGCTGAGGAGTTCGTCGTCAGATAGGCATTAAAAATTGTCTTCGTTTGTGCTTTGAAGCCATTCTTTGATGTCCTCATTCAATAAGGTAACGCTTAGTTCACATTTGTCGGAAAATTTGTAAAAATTCTGAAGATAATTTTAGAGTTGAGCTTGTGAATTTACCTTCGTCAAGATCGTCAATCACGTCTTTAGAGTTCAAACAAGGGGTGTATTGGCCAGATCTTTTTTTTTCAAGAACACTGGATGGTGTCACTTTTCACTGTGCACTAAATTGAAAACAACGTCTTTAATGTTTGTTTTTTCAAAAAGTGAATGATCCCATCCGGTTGTTTTATTATGTTCGAATATGGAGATTTTAGAATTTCATTTTTATTTGCTGGATTATATTTTGATATGGGCTGCAAGAGATTTCATGTTTGGGGGCATGTAGAGGACTTGTATTTGATGGTCAAGTGATCAGGTTCCTGTCCTTTTGGGTGTCCCCCAAAGCGCCGGATTACTGAACGTGCCAGAGTAACCAACAGCTGGATTATCAAAATTGTACTGCATTGTTGTCAGAGGGGAAAAAAATTACTTAAATAACATTGGACACGCTAAAAGTGTGTGCAAGAAGGGAAAATGTTTTTCACAAAACCTTCAACTTTTTGAAATCCCTCCCGGTATCCATGTTTCCAAACAGAAGTTGGATGATGTTGATACTCTATTAAAAAAATCATTATGTAGAAGATTGGAGATCAATAGGTACCCTAAATTTCTACAGAGACGTAATAAACAGTACAATGTCACCTATCCAAGAAAATAGGTATGATACCAGTATTGATGGGTGTCAACATCAAGATTTAAATGAAAATTTCTATATTTAAAAGATAAAAACTATGTATCAAATTAAAGAAAGAGATTTGTTTATAAAAAATGTGTACTTTTTCAATCATGATTTAACCAGAAATTGATATTTTCTTATCAAAATCAGGTACATCCAACATATTTTTTATGTTAAATGAGATATAAAGAAGAGAAGGTGATAAAAAGTTGTCAACATTTTTTATTTGAAGGTAATTGTTAGTAATACGACGAAAAAGAAAAAAAAAAAATTTTTAAATTGATTAATTATTTTAATTGATTCTTTTTTGATCAGTCCTGAAAAATTGTTGAAAATGGATGAAGCCCGTTTTGAAACCAAATGCCTCATTTTGATTATATATGTAGGTAAAGTTTGTGCATTTAAAAGGTATATCATCAGTTCTTCTTTATTCCTGTTAGGAAATTGATAAATCTAAAATTTTCAACCTCACTAATACTAAAGAGAGATGAATTCTCTAAAATATTACAAATAGAAAATTAAAGTCCTTTTTTATTGAAGACCAGATGAAAATAAACTCAGATTTGAATAAACATAGCTATTTTTAGCCTTTCAGGAAAAGTATATCTCAAAATAGCCATATATTTTTTTTTAATATTGTTTTACTTGAAGTAAAAGAATCCTAATTACGAGTTATAGTAAAAAAAATTTTATTATTTAAAATTTACGTCATACTATATATTATTTTCAATATTAATTGACTAATTGATTAATCAATTTATTATAATATTTTCAAAAACAGTCTCTTAATGACGTTATCTAAAATTATTTTCTGCACATCATTTGTTAAATTTCAATACAATTAAATCAATCCTGAAAAGAAAAGTCAAAAAGTTCAAACTAAGGTCAATAGTTGAGTAATGGGTAACCTCCGTCAATTAGGAATAAGACGAGAAGGACAATAAAGCTCAAGACAAAGATAAATTTAAACCAGCAACAGTAAAATGAAATAATCTCCACTGAAACATTAAACATATTTTAAGAAATACAATTATTATTGTTTGGTAAATATTGGACCATAATCTGTAAATATTGAACGATTATCATAGGTATTCCTTTGTTAATAAAATAAAGAATAATTACAGATCTTTTAGACTCATATCCTAAAAAAGTATGATATGTCAAGTACAATAATCAAGCAAAATATGAAATTAGACAATAAGATTTATTTGATAAGATCCTACAGAAAGAATATGTTATTTATAACTACTAATTGAAATTCAAATCATGGAGGCTTTTTATTTTCTCTCTCTTTTTATAGAGTGGTGGCCAAGATTAGAATTTTTATTAGATTACTCCCCTGACATCTGTTTCTGATCATGGTTTTCACAGGATATTGAAAAATGTACTTTTTACTAAAATTTAAAATTTGGACTCCTTGGAATACTCAATATAAATATAATAAAACCAATGGTAATGCTTCTGGACGTGGACTATTTCGACAAGTTGCAAGTGGGTAATATAAGTGAAATCCTGCTACTACTAAACTACCATTTACTCTAAAAGTTAACTATACCATCAAATGGTATTGATAACTGATTTAAGTTCAGATCAGGGATAAATATTGAATGGCACGATATTATTTAAATGGCAACATATTGATCACGCCTGAAGTAACATAGGGGAAGTAGTAGCAAAACATTATCAAGACTAAACTTAGACAACTAGTCTGAAATTTTAGACATATTGAAACTAAAGTTTTTAAAGAATGCAGTGTCAGTTTATTTTTTTCCAAAGAAAATATGGGAACAAATAGTCACTTGTTGCAACAAAATGAAATAGAACCAGAACTGTTTTCTATCGACACTATTCTAAAATAGAGAAGGATAAGATTGGATAACTGATTACTGACCTCACATATTTGATAATCAATCCTATGATAAGTAAATTCAATGTATCACTTGCATTACTGTAAATTCTATTCCGTTCTATACCCGCAAGATGTAAATATACATAAGTTACCTTTTTCCAAAGCTTTCTTTTTTGCCTCTTCCACTTTTCGAAGTTCTGCTTCTTTAGCTTCTTGTGCTTGTCTCTTTTCAACTTCTGCATCGTAGGTAGCATGTTGATTAGGAACTATGAGTAGGAATAATTCATCAATTTCAACTATGGAAGGCGATGAAAAAAACTTTAAGTATGATAATTTGAGCGAAAATCTTCCTAAAAAGAAAAATCATTTGTAAAGAATTTTCAAATAGAATAAGATCCACAAAGACTTCAATTCCTACCGATCTTTCCATATAGGAGCCTGACAGGTATATTCAGGTCATCGAAACAGTTGCTTTTAAGTTCCAAATTGTTAAAAACAATATCTCCTGTATAAAAACGATAAAATCAGTTAAAAACACAAATCTTTACACCTGTTGACACAAACAGTGGAATATGACAACAATACCCAGTCCAAGTGTGAACTGTGAAGAATCAAAGTTTTCAACATATTTCCCCAAAGCTCTGTTGATGATGTTGGTTATTATTTCTTTAAGCATCGTATGTCATGGGTGGTATTTGAAATGATGTGTGTTTGAACCTCAGTTCACAGAGGTTCGCCTTGATTATGTCATATCCCAATGAGAACTGTGATCTCACGCAGAAGTAGGCCACAACATACGATGCAGGTAATGAAGGAGGGAGTGAGGCTGATCTAAAATAAATTCATTCTCCTACTAAAAACAAAAACAAAAAAAACTAACAAAGCATCAATATAGGCTAGGGTGAGACACCCTACTAAGAATTTCAAAGAGGCCTAACCAACTGAATCACATGTAAACAACTTTTATCTGCGGCGAAAGATAAGAGAGAATCGATTAAGGCAGTATATATCGATTCCAAAACCGGTTAACGTTCTGAACATTCTTTCTTGCTCCATAGGAACATCAATTAAAGTTGTGCAAGAAGATATTTCAGAAACTTTCAATTTAATCGATGTTGAATTTTAATTAAAAATTAACTTCAAAAGTAATTAAAATTCTCATAAATGGATGGGGAAACATATAAAAATATATATTCAAATAATATGTAAACTTTTATTTTTTTAAAACTGTTAATACTAGGGATCAACTTCCTATTTATTTACATATTTTTTCTAAGCAATTTACAGACGTTTTTCATCTAGAATTCTTCATACTGATACTTTTTAAGCCGTTTGAGCCTACTTTTATTTCACATATTTGGATGTTACGAATGCATATCTATGCATATTTGAACAAAATAAATACATATTTGAACAAAATAAATACATATTTCCACATATATAATAAGTACATATTTTTTATTTTGGGCATATTTTCATAATTTGGAGGTCGTTGACAGAAACTGTGAACCACATACTGTAGGGCAGAGTTGGGCAAATTGTAATCTGAATAATGATAAATGAATCAGTACGAAGTATTTTTAATGATTATTAAGTCTTTATGGTTTTCAATTAATCCAATCTTAAATTGTAGCTGACCACCAATCTTAAATTATTTTTAAATAATTTATTTTTTGAAGAGAAAAGATTTGGCCCCCGGGAGTCGAACCCGGGTCTCCTGCGTTACATGCGAGGATGCTAAATTTAATTTAAATTTAAGATTTAAAAATTATTTAAGATTGGTGGTCAGCCACAATTTAAGATTGGATTAATTAAAATAATTTAAAAAATTGACTTATGTCAATAAATATCGTAAATTGGACAAAATTTGTCCACCTCCCGCTACTACTCGCAAAACTTGTGAGATAGGGGGAGTAGGTATCAGTGAAGAGGAAGGATTTGCTCTGCCTTGAGCCGAGCTCTGTGGTGTAGCGGTTAGCATCCTCGCATGTAACGCAGGAGACCCGGGTTCGACTCCTGGCGGAGCCAAATCTTTTCTCTTCAAAAAATACTTTATGGTTTTCATTTGAAATGAATAATAAATAACTAAAAACCAGTTAGGGTCTGGCCACACATGTCCGCACCGTAGCAATAATACAGGTTATGTTCAGAATATTTTTAATTTAACTTACATATTACCTTTAGTTATGCCTAAAGTGGCCTGCGTCTGACATGTGTGGCTTGAACTTTAGGCATAACTAAAGGTAATATGTAAGTTAAATTAAAAATATTCTGAACATAACCTGTATTATTGCTACGGTGCGGATCCGGTGCGGACATGTGTGGCCAGACCTTTATTCATTATTCATTTCAAATGAATACCATAAACACTCAATAATCATTAAAAATACTCCGTACTGATTATGAATAATGGTTATTCATTTTTCATTGTTTTATGATTACCAATTATTCATATTCATGAATCATTATTCTGATTACAATTTGCCCAACTCTGCTGTAGGGTTGTGAATCTCAGTGGGTATAAAGGTTATTGTAATTTACAACGAATGTTTCTAAACAGGGACTGGCGAGAAGTGACGAGAACTACGATAAAATCAATGTCCGTTCACATCTCGAAGACGAAGCAGTAGCGATAAATACAGCCGAGTCTTTATTCGAAAAACCTAATTTAAAGAACGACCCTGTCTTCATTTCTAACTATCGCGTATGCCTCGCACATGCCATTACCCAACTTGAGTACCAAAATGTTCCACTGACAGAAAACGTGGCTAACGTGAAAAAGGTCATCGAAAAGGTGGAAGGAATACCCAGGAGTAAGGCTGATCAGATCACTGCTGGCAGAAGTACTGGGCAAGAGCAAAGGGTGGGAGACCATCTGCCAGATTTTTTCACGCAAAATAAATATTTTAAGTTGTAATAATCAGCGTAACAGAAGTCACCTCTGAACATCGTGTACCCTTACTCCCAAAGAGATAACATCTTTCAGCAAGGAACTTATAACGTCTGTAGATGTAAAACGATCCCATTCTACGCCAAGATCATCGTCGCTTTACGTTGGAACATTTGAAATTCCATGTGGTTGCAAACAATTTTGAAGAGTGAAGTTTTCAAATAAAACACCTTTTATTATTATAAGTTGTAAAAATGTTCTTTTGTTCATAATAGTTGTAATAAATGAGGTCAACTGGGGTGTAGTGGTTAGCATAGCAACCAACAATACTAAAGATCACGCAGTGGCCCTAGGATATTTTAAAGGGAGTAAAAAATCCTTGGCTATGCCGTCCCTCGGATAAGACATAAAATGGAGTCCCGAGCCTGTCCGATGTCAGGTACTCGTTTAAGTTCTGTACTGTAGCATAGTCCGATTAGCCTTATTGGCATAAAGGGACATTAAACCAAACAAAGAAACCATCTGATGGAAAAAAAACAACTTAATTTACAATCTATCCCCTTGTTTGTTTTGTAATGGGTTGTATTATTATAGCTATAAAAAAAAGTTAAAAACAAATTTATTAGTAAGGTACTTGTTAAAGATCTCTATCCTGGATAGGCAAAATTTAGGACTACAACTGTAGCATCATCCGATTAGCCTTAGTTGCATAAAGTGACGTTAAACATACAAATTATTATAAGTTGCAAAAATGTTATTTTCTTGAATTAATAATTATAACTTGTAAACAAAAATTTCTTTTGTTCCCGATGCTCATTGACCCCCCTAATTTCATGCTGAATCCGCCCCTGAATGTATGGTGGAGTAAATTCTTTAAGTCAGAGGTTCTCAAACTTGCTACTTAACAGGCCTCCCTATATCGTTTACTGTAATACATGCTCTTTTTCCAATCCCAATGTGATTCTTGCTAAATTTTCCAATATCCGTTTCCATATCACCCTGTTTCGGGCTATTTAGAACATTTTAAAAGAAAAAAGTAGTCAAATTGGTCCAGCTGTTTTAACCTGATGTGATTACCAATGGACCCATTTTTAGTATATAGATATAAACGGAACGTTTGAAAAACCACAACAAAAGCCTATAACTAGGTTCGATTAAATAGTTAATAACATTTGGTTAATTGGCCAAAGGTTTTTTAAATAAACCGAAAGTTTCTTTAAATAAGATTTGATGCAGAAAATACGTGTCTAATATTTTTTTTCCAGGAACCTCCAAAAAATGTTTAATCATCTAGATCTAGCAGGGTTTGAAATTAACTCTTATCCTTTCGGGAAGATAATAAAAGTCATATCCGGACTTTTATAGTTCTGATGAATAAATAAAAATCACGTCATGACTTTTAAATTTCGGGCCAGAAAATAAAAGTCCTGATATGATCTTTATCACAATGATATATCATATAAGGATCTAAGCTTGATTTGAATTTTTTAAATATAAATATAAATATGGGTTAACAATTTTAATTTAAAAAAAAATACAATTTTCAATGACACACAAATTATATCAACAAAAAATTATCACATTGTAACACACAGATAACCTTATGACTTGAGCTTCTCTTTAACAAAGACTAACTGTCCAGTTACTCGCTCCTTATGTATAGTCGTGAGAAGAACATTCCAGAACGTTTTCGGCCAGCGTCGATGGTACTCGAATTTTATAGTCACAAACAGGTGCTGACAGTTTGTTCCAACTACTAGTTCGTTCCAACAACAGGTCTGAGACTTTTAAACCACATGTTTTTGTTTAACATGTCGGGTACTAATACTGCAAGGTGTATAGAGACAAGGTGGGCTCACTTGAGTAGGCAAACCCGCACAACTTCTTCCCGGTTGCGTCATCGGACGCATGACTCAGCGCATGCGTATTGAATTCTCTTTAAACACTACAATTTTTCGTTATAGGTTAAAGTGAAAAACATTAATATTTTCCATCATTTTAAATTCTGATTTCACAACTGAAATTTGATCTCCACAAACCCGATCATTATTCACGAACATCAGACTTTTATTACATAAAAAATTAGGTTTGGTATAGTTTTTTCTTTTTATAATACTGAAATAATCTTGTATGTACATACCAATTAATTATATTTTCCCAGTTATTATTTATATCTGGTGTGACCACTCATTGGATTTTCGCTAATGAATTAATAATTTCAACCAGGAAAGATTTATTAATTAAAATAAACAAATAAATAAAAACCTAGACATTATGGAAATAGTTTTGATTTATAATTGATAGTAAAATATGGGATAAAAATTCATTTTAGGTAAAGAAACATCAATAAATGTATTGCTTATTAATAATAATGTAGAAATTAAAAAAAACAATAACAATGCATTAAACATTTTATTTATATAAAAATATATATTCAAAATATAAAATTACAGAACATACAATACAAATTTTATAAAAATAATTATAATGTATTATTATCTTGCATACATTTTTTTTTCTTAAGTAAATTTTTTAATCTTATATTGAGCTTTTTTTATTTTCAAAATTTTAATTTTTGCAGAGCAACCTACTGATAACCTGGCTATCCCAGGTTATCAATTCATTGATTAATTCACAGATGCGTCCAAATACGTCATAGGTCTCGGGCAGCCATATTGCCCCTTACAAAGTTAGCCAACCTTCTCTCTATTCGCCTTGCTAGTACTGAACAGTGGTTCCTGCGTCATTCACTGAAAAGGACCCTTTTGGGGGTTTATTTATCTCTGAAGAGCGAGCGTAGCGAGCGGGAGTCGAAAGTTGGGATCTATTAAAGCTAATCAAGGGACTTTTAAAATGAAAAAAAAACGCGATGGGAGTTCGATAACATGACAGTCACTTAACCTCTCAAAAGCCAGGCCCAGGAGCCACTCTTCAGTACCTGTACCTTTTTTCGGATATCTCCATATTAGTATACATTGTTAGATTAACCTTTTTTATGGGCATCTTATAGTGTATAATGAATTAGCTTATATCGATCTAAATATCGATTATAAGCTTATCAAGGATGCCTTTAAAATTTAAAATCTCAGGCTCACTCAGGTATCGATTTTTATTTTACAGGATATCCTATTTAAACAAAAATGAAGACGGCTTCTAGGTTGATTAGGGTGCTGATTATGGACATGATATAGATTTTCCGATTACGCGCTAAGGTATCGATGAGTATTCCAGTTGACAAAATGACTCCAATTAAAACCTTTTTTCAATAAGATTTTATCACCTCTCATAGTTCAGGATAAAAAGAAATACGGTGAAAAAATTGTGCCTTCATGATATTTTGGTTTTCACTTTGTAATAGTAGTAAGATTGGAGAGGTGCAGAGTCCGCACAAATTACGGGGGGGGGGGATATCTTAAGGGAGAAATGGAAGAAAGTTCTTAAAAACAAGTTTCTACGAATCTTCGGTAGCTTCTGGATATAATAGGACCATCAGAGTAGTCGGTGCTTGAGTTTTACTCGAAATATAATTTTTTAAACTATTTTTGTAATTAATTGACTTTTCAACTATAATCTAATAACTTACTATCTGCTGACTGCTTGGTATGGGCTTATAGGATTCAGAATCACAGAAACCATCAAAACGATGCATGATGACAAAGTTCAACAAAATTAATTGTTCATTCACCATTTTGAACCCCATAAAAATATATAGGGTTCCTTATTTGAGCGGACTCTGCAGATCTCGTTTCTTGATATTGATACCAATTTAAAACCGAAGTTTCATGAAAGTGCTAATTTTGTTCTATATTTCCTTTAATTTTAAAGTTTTTCTGATATAAAACTACCACAAAACTGCCGGAGCGAAGCCGGGCACCCTGTCTAGTTATTTATAAAGTGGGATTTCACCTAGATGGATTATTTTAGAATCACATAAAGTTTGTTTCTGAGAAGCTGTTGAGTAATGGCAAAATGGGATACACGAATAAGCTCTTTAACGGAAGTCTCCAAATACTCAAATCTACGTATTAATAAAAATGTTGATTACCTACCAATATTCATCTACTTACTAATATCCTTACTCAGTATAACTGAGTCTTGCCAATACCGGATGTTAGGAATTAAGTAAAGAAGTGGAATGCAAACATTGTAAATAAGATTACTTGAAAAAATACAAGGCGAAACCGGAAAAGAGCTTATCTTTCTCGAATACCAAAGGGAATATACCATGAAAAACAACACATTGACAATGGTAAACCAATACTCTTGGGAGCTGGGGTGTACATAAGTGGAGGGACTGGGGACAACCTTGAAATTTGTATTATAAAAAAAACATTATGTAATGTAATCTTTTTTTTTTTTTTTTTTGCCTACCTAGCGATTTATGGCACACGGGGTTTCGGCAGCGGCGGGTTAATACGTTGTGTTATTCGGTTAACGTAATTTGAATTATGTTAACGAATCATGAAACAACGATTAAAATGGTTAATAACGTTATTCAGTTGTCTTTGTAGCACTAAGTACCCCCCTTCCAAAAAAAAAAAATCAGTCGTCAGGAAATATGGTAAGTCGGACCCACCACCACTCACCCCTCGTCAAAATTTTCTTTCTCCGGGAAGGTTGTAACTGAACTGGACCCGAGATCTTATGTATAAGTTAGCGAAAACAGCGCCCTCACTTAGACCCTATTTGCGATATTTTAATTAATTTTGGTGGATGAATCAACTTTAAATTTAAGAAATTAAGATTGGATATGCTGAATGAGTAATAACTTACCAATAGAATAAAAAAAAAAAGAGTAAACCATACAGTTATTGACACTTTGTACAGTTATTGGCACCCCAACTTTAACTTAAAGAAATAAGTAAACAGTCCTAATTTTATTTTAAGATATACATGAATCTAATGTTTGAAGGGTCCTCGAAGTCATCTATGAAGTAAGACTTTAACAAACTAACCATAGAGAAGATTGAACAATTAAGTCCACAGGGTGTCTATAACTAGTTTTTTGTACTTTTAACAATAAATAATTCTATATGGTAAAGCTATTAAACTTTTGACCCAAAAAACCTCTTGAGGCTGAATAAGGGTAGATAAAGAGGAGCTATTGCAAGTTTCAATTCGATCCCTTCATAAAAAGTTTTTTTTTTTATTTCACCACAGAAATGTTGTCTTAAGGGTGTCAATTACTGTATGGTTTACCCTATATAAAAACATCTCAGGTAAATAATACATTGTGCAATATTTGAAGCTTGAAATTGTTTGTAAACAGAATACTAATAAGATAAGGTGACAGTAGTTGGCTATTATCGAGGTTTATTTCTATAAATAATACTATTTATATCCGTCTTTACTTTTTTATTACGGGGATCACATTAAAAGAAAAAATAAATAACTAAAAAAACAATAAAAAAAAAAAAAAACTGTGTAGGAACATTGACGCAACTAGATTCTGGTCACGTACATGGGCGTCCGCAGAATTTTCTCTTGAGGTGGCAGGCAGGTGAAATTTTTATGAATCTAGTAAATATGAAATAATTAATTTTACTCGTGGATTATTTCAAAAATATATGGAAACTAGCTGATCCGCCAAACGTTGTTTTGCAATATAAATTATTTCTAGGGAATTTCTAGACATTAAATGTTTAATATTTATGCGTCTTGTCCCTTCCAGAAACATTACATATTGGATGGCGTCATATGAACGGAGTGTATCAGCAATGAACCAAAGATTATTATTCTTCTACGAATCACAATTTCTTGTGCACCAGTAAGATCCCCAACGATGATTCCTTGTCAACAACAGGTGCATTGAATCTACGAATGCGCTCTCCAGCCGGTGTTTTATCAAGATTAATAAAAATAGCGTGATATCGCTTTGTAATTAGTGCATGTGTGATTTGAATATTTTCAACAATTCATTGTGTTCATTCAATAGAGCGTCCAGCTCGCCGACGATGCATTTGGCAAAAAATGAATCAAGGTTATTGTAGTCACAACGTGCATTCACAGGATTGGTAAGTGCGCTTCCGGAATCCTCGCCGCCCATAAAGTAGATCTGTAAAAAATTATGTGGTTCGTTTGGCATTGGCAGCAATGAGCCCATTTTACGATAAGCTTGGCCTCTGATTTTGAATTGAGAAATGTATTGTTGACCATTTGTATTAGTATTTCGAACTATTTCTGTTGCTCCAAATGATTTGAAATCATGAACTGAATATTCGAATTGACTTCAGGAACAGGTTAGAATCTGGATCCGTGCTGATAAGTAAACCGTTCAATGGTTCAGGTAGTGTTTCAATTTCAGGTATTTGCACCATTCCTGACGCGCAACATATCCCGGCTGGCTAATTTTTGAATTTGAGAGCATACAATGCGGGCATTCCTTGTCCATAGCACCAATTACCACTTTTGAATAAGCATAATATTCAATATCGGACTCATGTAAATGCTGTACCTGCATGATGTAAATGCTGTGCTGTATGATGTACCTATTGGCGTTGTTGCTCATTTGTTCTGTGTCTATTGACTGTGAAACACCGCGATTGTCGTTGTTCTAATCTTATCACTTCATTGCGTTCAGCTCGTGTATCCCCTGAAAGTTCTTGACGCAATTGCGCCAGACTCACACGCGCATCAATATTTTGTTGCTGCATTTGTTCTTCGGTTCTTTGGACTCTTCTATTTCGCATGCTTCTAGATCTACTTGTATTACGGCTCAAATTAGCCCCTTTGCGTTTCGTTGGCATTTTTCACTGTACAAAACACACATAAATATCACTAATTGAATTACTTAATGATGAAAAACATTATAGTAAAAATGTATTTAATCTTTGATAGTACCCACAAACATGTAAATATTAGACTGTTTTACGAAAGCGAACAATTTTATTTTTCTTAATTATGTCGAAAATATATTGCTAGAAATGATGGGGGAAAATCTGTGGAAGTTAGAGCTCTTAAAAAATAATAAAAAAAATAATAAAAAATGCCTAATTGTAATAAAAATCTAACATTCTCCGATTTTTACTTTCACTTACCTATATATGAAATATATAGTAAGTGGAAGTATTGCGATCGTGAAAATTTTCGACTTCCGGTTTTCAACGGAAATACACGTTTTGGGATCCCCTGAGTCAAAATAACCAAGTCCCGCGAAATGGTCTGTGTGTGTGTGTGTCTGTGTGTCTGTGTGTGTGTGTGTGAACAGACTAGCTCAAAAACTACAAACCGTGCGAACCTGAAATTGGGTATTTAGAGTATGTATAAGCCCGCGATGTGACAGCAAAAATTTCATCAAATTTGCTCAAAGGGAGGGGGTACTTTATTTAATATTTTTTTAAGTTTTTTTCGATTTTCTCAAAAACGGCTCTAACGATTTTGATTAAACTGAGTATTTGATCTATTTATATGCCTGAAATATGACTGTAAAAATTTCATCAAAATTGATCAACCGGAGGGGGGACTTTACTTAATAAATTTTGTATCATTTTCACATGGTTTTTTTATTACTTTCACTTACCTATATATGAAATATATAGTAAGTGGAAGTATTGCGATCGTGAAAAATTTCGACTTCCGGTTTTCAACGGAAATACACGTTTTGGGACCCCCTGAGTCGAAATAACCAAGTCCCGCGAAATGGTCTGTGTGTGTGTGTGTGTGTGTGTGTGTGTGTGTGTGTCTGTGTGTGTGTGTGTGAACAGACTAGCTCAAAAACTATAAACCGTGGGAACCTGAAATTGGATATTTAGTGTATGTATATGCCCGCGATGTGACAGCAAAAATTTCATCAAAATTGCTCAAAGGGAGGGGGTAGTTTAATTAATAACTTTTTAGGTTTTTTTCGATTTTCTCAAAAACGGCTCTAACGATTTTGATTAAACTGAATATTTGATCTATTTATATGCCCGAGATATGACTGTAAAAATTTAATCAAAATTGATTAACCGGAGAGGGGACTTTACTTAATAAATTTTGCATCATTTTCACGTGTTTTTTTTATTTACTCAAAAACGGCTTTAATGATTTTGATCAAACTGGGTATTTGATGTATTTATATGCCCGAGATATGATTGTTAAAATTTCATCAAAATTCATTAACAGGAGGGGGCACTTTACTTAAAAAATTTTGTATCATTTTTACGTGTTTTTTTTATTTACTCAAAAACGGCTTTAACGATTAACAAAAATAAGATATGAATGTAGAAAAATGTGTGAATTTGGGAAATGATATTTAGCAAAACACGTCAATTTCTAATCTAAGTAAGTTGGTAAGTGAAAGTTGTGTGTTGCGCGCACGCACCAGATTTTTCTACATTCATATCTTATTTTTGTTAATCGTTAAAACCGTTTTTGAGTAAATAAAAAAAACACGTGAAAATGATACAAAATTTATTAAGTAAAGTCCCCCCTCTCGTAGATCAATTTTGATGAAATTTTTACAGTCATATCTCGGGCATATAAATACATCAAATACCAAGTTTATAATAACAGACTATAACAGACTAGCTCAAAAACTATAAACCGTGCGAACCTGAAATTGGGTATTTAAAGTATGTACATGCCCGCGATGTGACAGCAAAAATTTCATCAAATTTGCTCAAAGGGAGGGGGTACTTTATTTAATATTTTTTTAAGTTTTTTTCGATTTTCTCAAAAACGGCTCTAACGATTTTGATTAAACTGGGTATTTCATCTATTTATATGCCCGAGATATGACTGTAAAAATTTCATCAAAATTGATCAACCGGAGGGGGGACTTTACTTAATAAATTTTGTATCATTTTCACATGTTTTTTTTATTTACTCAAAAACGGTTTTAACGATTTTGACCAAACTTGGTATTTGATGGATTGATATGCCCGAGATATGACTGCAAAAATTTCATCAAAATTGATCTACGGGAGGGGGGACTTTACTTAATAAATTTTGTATCATTTTCACGTGTTTTTTTATTTACTCTAAAACGGTTTTAACGATTTTGATCAAACTGGGTATTTGATGTATGTATATGCCAAAGATGTGATAGCCAAAATTTCATCAAAATTGATCAACCGGAGGGGGGACTTTACTTAATAAATTTTGTATTATTTTCACGTACTTTTTTTATTTACTCAAAAACGGCTTTCACGATTGTGATCAAACTGGGTATTTGATGTATGTATATGTCAAAGATGTGATAGCCAATATTTCATCGAAACTGGTTAAACGGATGTGGCACTTTAGTTTATATTTTTTTTTTCAATTTTTACCTTTTTTATCGATTATCTCAAAAACGTCTTTAACGATTTTTATCAAATTCGTCATGTTTAATGAAAATTAGTTGTTCTTTAATATCAGGTAAGCTTTATCATTATTAAAATGTTCTGGGGGGGCTTAAATGGGGAAGGGGCACTTTTTGTTTTCCTATAAAGTACCTTTGTTTTTGTTTATATGGAGAAATTAACTATCTCTCGTTCCGCCTAAAAATAAGAAATGGTTAAATATGAGATACGATAAAAATAAAGAAAACATATAGAGGAGAAAAAAAGAAAAATATTCAGTCAACTTATAAAACTCGTTGAGCCCACTCATGCGGAGGACGCCTTTAATGACAGACCATTGGTCATAATTTAAGCCGTTCTGTTCAATTCAGAAGTGGCAATTAACAAAACGCATTAATTTCTAATCTAAGTAAGTTGGTAAGTGAAAGTTGTGTGTTGCGAGCACGCACCAGATTTTTTACTCAAAAACGGTTTTAACGATTTTGATCAAACTTGGTATTTGATGTATTTATATGCCAGAGATGTGATAACCAACATTTCATCACAATTGATCAACCGGAGGGGGGACTTAACTTAATAAATTTTGTATCATTTTCACGTGTTTTTTGTTATTTACTCAAAAACGGTTTTAACGATTTTGATCAAACTTGGTATTTGATGTATTTATATGCCCGACATATGACTGTAAAAATTTCATCAAAATTGATCTACTGGAGGGGGGACTTTACTTAATAAATTTTGTATCATTTTCACGTGTTTTATTTATTTACTCAAAAACTGTTTTAACTATTTTGATCAAACTTGGTATTTGAAGTACTTATATGCCCGAGATATGACTGTAAAAATTTCATCAAAATTGATCTACGGGTGGGGGGACTTTACTTAATAAATTTTGTATCATTTTCACGGGGTTTTTTTATTTACTCAAAAACGGCTTTAACGATTACCAAAAATAAGGTATGAATGTAGAAAAATGTGTGACTTTGGGAAATGATATTTAGCAAAACACGTCAATTACTAATCTAAGTAAGTTGGTAAGTGAAAGTTGTGTGTTGCGCGCACGCACCAGATTTTTTTTTACCATTTCCAACATTTTCGATATAAAAAAGAATTTATGGATTTTATAACAAATGTATAAGAATAATTTATACTTACAACACAATTGCCGCGGGGATAACTTACCAATTGATAATTGATCAGTTATCGAGCGGGAAGAAAAATGATTAAATTACTAAAATAACTATTAAAACATAGTTAGTTGGTGATAGAAGGGTGAAAATTTAGGGTTGTATGTATGTTTTGAAGCCACATTATAAAAAAATAAAAAAAAATAAAACATTGTCCAAAAAAAAAAACTTTAAGGGTAAACAACCCTCATCACTTAGGGGTATGAAAAATAGATAGTAGCCGATTCTCAGACCTACTGAATATGCATATAAAATTTCATGAAAATCGGTCGAGCCGTTTCGGAGGAGTATGGTAACTAACATTGTGACAGGAGAATTTTATATATAAGATATGGGTTTTCTTTCTTTCAATACTTTTATTCTTTCAATATAGTATATAAAAATATTGTCCGCCACAAATAAATTATGGGAATAAGCAGTTCTTTTTTAGGGTCTGTTTGCGAAGATCACATCCAGTTACTTTCATGACGCGACATCCAGTTACTTTTAGTAAACAGTTACTTCTTTTAAACATATTTTGGCACTAGTACTGAAGTGCGGCTTCAAATTAAGGCCCGATCTCCACCGAAAAGGACCCTTTTGGGGGTTTATTTATCTCTGAAGAGCGAGCGCAGCGAGCGGGAGTCGAAAGCTAGAATCTATTAAAGCCAATCAAGGCACTTTTTAACTGAAATAAAGGCGATGGGAGTTCGATAGCATCACGGTCACATAACCTCTCAAAACAGGCCACGCCCATCAGCCGCTCTTCAGTACCTTTAGGCCCGGTGCACATGAGCTGCAAGGCACGCTCGACGCTAAGTAGCTTTTCCAGGAAGGCTTAATCCTTCATAAAAAAGGGTCAGTGCACATGAGGAGATAGGACGACGCGTCACTTCAAAATTACCACTCCGATACCCAGCTTTTTGTTCGTTTTTTTTTTTTTACCTCTCTGAAACCTTGTTTCTTTTGTCTCAGAACTGTCAGTGTAGTGTTGTTTCTCTTCCAAGATGGATCGAAAACAAGTTCATGAAAAAATTGTTTTTTCATACCTGGGTACAAATACATTTGTGACTTAATATAAAAGAAGGCATTAGGTTCACCCATTTAATAATGAGAGATATTTAAAAGGTGCTTTTAAGTCTATGTTTATAAATTTGAGGGAAGATGAACGAAAATTCTTCAATTATTTTAGAATGTCTATTCGATCATTTGATGAATTGGCAGCTAGAATCAGCGATGTATTTTGTCTCGTTATTTTATTACTTCTTCTTGTTACTATCTGTAATTGACCTCATCTTCTAGCATAGGCACTTTACATGCTGCTCATATATTTGTCTTCATTTTAGCCGTGTCGAAGATCCTCATGTTTTGATCCAAATGTAGGCTGTCCAAATAATGAATATTTGACAAAAATCCTGATTACCAATCATCCTACAGAAAACAGTTAACCTTTACACACGTCTAAATTAATTAAATGAATAAAATGAGTTTTAACATATTAAAGATTAAATCTCAAATTACATATCTTAATCTAATTCTACATTGATATTGATACAAAATCATCAATATAATTAATAATAATTTCAAAGATTGATTTTAATTGGTTATTTAATAACATGGCATCTAATAAGAAGTTAAATAAGTAATACAAATGAAATTAATTATTATATTACTTAAAATTAACCTGTATTAAAGAGGAAGATAGGGAAAAAACGCAGCGGCTTATGTGCACTGCCCCATTTAAAACAAGGTACATGTGGACCGCAAAAGCGTCGAGTAGCCGCCCGATACGAGGAGAAACATGCTCCTGGGCCTATCGGACTAATCCGGAACATCAGGCCGTCACTTACCGCCCATGTGCACTGCCTTATATACCCAACGTATGTCTGCCTATTGGTGTAACATTACGCCTAGCGGCCAGCATGCCTTGCAGCTCATGTGCACCGGTCTTACCCTTATTTTGATAACAATATTTATAATCTGTATTTGCAAATAATGGCCCAGATGAGAATAACAAGAATGTATTTCAGCTATGAATATTTATTAATGAAAAAGAAATTACAATATTATTACTGAAATTAAAAATTAAGGTTACCACTAAGGTTATAGGCGAGCGCAAGCGACGGTGCTGCTTCTTTGAGGAACTAGAAGGAACTAGAGAAACGGGGATAGAAGCCGTGCGATTACCTGGGATTCATAGGGTTTTTTGCCGTTTTTAATTTATTTTTCCATAATTAAAATCCGATCGAGCAAAAAATTATTGGAAAAATGTCTAATAAGTATTGCTCGGTCCCTCAGTGTTCTTCAAAAAAATCTAAAGATGTGTCATTCCATTTGTTTCCAAAAAATAAAAAGCTTCTTAAAGAGTGGATTGTAAAATTAAGAATAGACAAGCCTGTTTCGAAACATATGACGATATTTTTAGTCTTCATTTTAAAGAAAGTGACTGTGTTTATCCAGGTAAATATTAGTATTTGACATTTTATTATTCAAAATGTTGGTTTTATGCAAATAATATTGGGACCATGGTGTCATATTTGTTTTTCTTTTTTAATTTTCCCCATTTTTGTCTTACATCCGTTGTGCTTAATTGTTCCAAGTTTTCAATGCGAAGCCTGAAAGTTTTGACAAATAAATAAATAATATGACAAAGAATCTAAGGTGTCATAACAATGATTGTATGAATAGGTAATTAATGTTATTACTAACCGAAAAACGTAAAGTTACAATGATGTGTTTGCATTTACCAGAACTACCAGCTTTACACTTACAATGACAAGAAAATTGCTTATTATTATTAATAAATTTGATTTCCACTTTTATTTGATGGGGCAGTCCTTTAAAATTGCTAGTTTGAAGGCACAAGGCTTGTAAAATAACTGTTTTTTTACTTCTAGATATTATTCCACATGTTATTATGTGGTTTGCATCAAGAATAGCCTGCCCTTCAATTAATGGTCTCTTAAAATTACCAACTATCTCTATTACATCAACTAAGTCTATCCCCGTTTGTTCAGTCTCAGACTGTTTGAATTTAAAAACAATGTTTCCCGCCATCCAATGCCTCCTAACTTATTGTAAGTGCGTAGCTTAAGTGCAAGTTAAGAAGGCTATGAAAATCAGCTGTCGGATGTCTACCGCCACGTGCGTCATCCCCACTCCGCCTCACTCTGCTTTCGACTGCCGTCACGTTAAGATCTCCATCTCTCAATCATCCTGCCACCGGCCGCCATCACGACGCAGGTGCTATCTTTGGTCAGATTGCTAGTCGACCACGTAAGTAAGATCTTACTATATGCAATTGCCATTTTTCTTCAAAGAATTGACTCAGAGCAGAAGAGAGGTCAACGTTGGAGATTGTGCAACCCAAGCATATCTCTATGAATTTCAGTTCACCGGAAGTTCGCCTTCAGAAACACTAGTGGGTTTGTTCGCCGTATTCAATAGCTAATTATTTTAATCACCAGGAGTGGATTAGAATACAGAGCTCTGTCAATTAGTCTGGTTTTCTTTATCTCTGTTTAATTTTCTTAAATGTTTCATGATCATATCTTAACATGCTCTAAGGCCTTAATTCATTGTAAAATTGTTAGTGCTAAGTTTCATTTAATTTCAAGAGTTCTAGTTTCTTTTTTTTTCTTCATCTTTATTCATTCATAACCTTTTAAGTTATTGTTGTTATTAGAAGTGTCATATGGTTCAGCTTTATTTTATTTCATTTTATCTAATGCTCGAGCTGTTTATTAATTGTAATTTTCCTTAAGAATAAAAGTTTTGTTTTTCTCTCTCTGTAATTTCACCGCTCTTCCTTTTTTTATTATTCTCCTTCATCATTATTTTTAATATTAACGCCCTATTGAACACCGTTCTTTCCGACATTTTGAAAATGCTACTAGCGCACCCTATAGTCGATTGCGCCCGCCTATCAGTGTTTATAACCACTACAGATTGTTGAAAGTAACTGTTTTTCTAAAAGTAACTGGATGTTGTGTCATAAAGTAACTGGAGGTGGTCTTCGCAAACAGACCCTATATTTCACCAGTATCGTGGGTTTAAATAATTTTTATTAATCGAAAATAATAATTCACAATGCATGGCAAACAATAACAACTCAAATAACTAACAAGGTTACAAAAAGTATCAACTTGTAACGATGCAGTAACACAAAAGTAACCATTTGATTCGAGCTTGAGAGCAAGACCAACTCTTCAGTCCATCTCTCCTTATATTTAGTTTGAACTAGAACATTTCAGATGATTACCGACAAGCCTAGAAGATTCTGGAACATGTACTAGAACACTCACAAACATGTACTAGAAAAGTTGATGATTGTTCTAACAAAATTTCTGGAACTCTTTTAAATCATATGTTTTGTGATTCACGTAGCAATCTTTATAAATATATAAATCTCGTGTCCCGTTTTTTGTCGGAGGTAAAATCAGAAACTACTACACCTATCTTTATACAATTTGGCTCATTGTGTGTAGTTTTGTCAAACTTAAAAGATAGGATAGTTTTTATCTTGATTATTGAATCCAATATTTCTTTTATTGCAAATTAAATGCTTAATATAGGGGAGAGCGGGGTTTGTTGGCAACAGTTTTCACTTATTTGATTGTTGAGTCATTCCTGTCAATATAATCACAATGGGGCTGATACCACTGTAAACTCCAAGTATTAGAGTATTTCAAGTATTTTTTTCACAACATAATATTTAATACTAAGATCATAGAAAATTGAAGAATTCATCAATCCATAGTATGCCAATTAACCCCCTGTGTGGGGAAGGTTGGCCTAGAAGGCGGGGTGGTTTAGCCATCTCATTCAGGTACTGCCTGGCACATATTATTGTTATTAAAAGCTGCACTATAATGGTATATTAATTTTGAATCGATTTTTAACAGCTTTTAAGGGAAAATAGAAGGACAATAGAAGAAGATAGAAGTGTAGACTGTCTTCACTTTTTGCATAAGAAAAATTGCTCTCATCTTCCTCGTTGGAACTGAAGACAATTAGTAGTTTCACCTTTGATTATGTTTACCTTGCTTTTGTGAATTGCTATTGCGCCAAAAAAAAAGTTGAATAGAGCCAACTAACCCCACAGGGGAGATCATATGAAAGATGACTGCCAGGACAGGGGAGAACAATTAAACAAGAAACTGGTTAGTCGAAAGGTTAGGTTTTTCAAAGGAGTTTGGGGCTATGTGAACAGAATCTGAGTCAAATGTTTTTCCATGCCTTTAAACCAACTTAACTGAAAATATAAAAATTTACTTACATGTTGTAAAATCAATCAATGAAGCACACTCTTATCTAGACTGTCAGCATCGGATTGAAAACTCAGGACAAGACTCCCGAGGTCGAGCGGGTCACATGGTACAATGGTGGGGCCTTCACAACAGGTGTGACGGAAACTATAAGCCAATGGCCAACCTACCCCCTAAGCCGACCAACCCCGCTCTCCCCCTACTGCAATTGAGCGTGACTATTTGTAAGTTGTATAAATTTCCAACAGATGGCGGTGTAAATTGATTTATTGACACAAACTTCATTTTCTTTAGATACTTAGGGTTTTTCATATGGGCAATTCTGTGTTGCCTTTTCACGTGTGGGGAAAGCATCGAATCTATTTCATGACCTGTTTCAGGTAGAACCTACCTATATGATATCTAATATCATATCATCATTTTTTTTTTTTGTTTTTTTTTGTTCAGTACCCCTACCTGGCCATGTGTGGCATACGGGGGTTACTCTACAGGTGTAACCAACCTATCCTAACCATGGTGGGTAGATCGAGATTTATTCCATGGGGCTTCGACGAAATAAAAGTCAACCATCCCAGGGCGGATTCCAACCGCCACCGTTCGGCTCGAGCGTGTTAAAGCGGGCCGCGCTCCAACACGCTCGGCTATCCCCGGCCCTCATATCATCATGTGTTATATTCTGGATTCAATTGATATCTATTACGGCAAAAGATTAATTTGGTACATTTTTGCTAACTGTCTATTGTGATTGTTCTAAATCCTATCGCAATTATATTCTTTATTAGTTCCTTTTACATGTGTGTTATTTATATTTAATCTTGCCTCTGCTGGAATAATCCAGTAAGTGCTAAATGAATGGATCATTAATAGTTACCATAGTCAAATATAAGATGAAAAAAATGTCAAGTATGGGATGAAAACACTTCTAATTTTTTTACCAAACAATTTTAAATTTGGCGTAAAGTTCTATTTTAAATCCCGTTAGTTTTTAGATTAGCTGAAACTTTTTAAACTTTATCAGTTAATCTTGATTTGACTGTATTAAAACGAATAGGATATAATTAATATAATAGCTACTGAGCCACAGCAACTCGTGGCCGGGTCTGCTCGTAAATTCTATGTATGTCCCATTATATCTGTCAGTATAAAATATAGGGGAGAGCGGGGTTGGTTGGCATAGAGGGTAGGTTGGCCATCGGCTTATAGTTTCCGTCACACTTGTTATGAAGGCCCAACCATTGTACCATGTGACCCGCTCGACCTCGGGAGTCTTGTCCTGAGTTTTCAATCCGATGCTAACAGTGTAGAGAAGAGTGTGCTTCGTTGGTTGATTTTACAACATGTAAGTAAATTTTTATATTTTCAGTAAATTTTGTTTAAAGTTTAAACATTTGACTCCGATTCTGTCCACACAGCCCCAAACTCCTTTGAAAAACCTACCCTTTTGACTAACTAGTTTCTTGTTTAATAGTTTTCCCCTTTCCTGGCAGCCATCTTTCATATGATCTTTCCTGTGGGGTTAGTTGGCTCTTTTCAAATAGGGTTTGTTAGCGCAGTAGCAATTCACAAAAGCAAGGTAAACATAAACAAAGGTGAAACTACCAATTGTCTTTAGTTCCAGCAAGGAGGATGAGAGTAACCTCTTTTATGCAGAAAGTGACGACAGTCTAAACTTCTATCTTCTTCTATTGTCATTCTATTTTCCCCTCAAAGCTGTTAAAAACCGATTCAAAATTATTATAGCATTATAGTGCAGCTTTTAATAACAATAATATGTGTCAAGCAGTACTTGAATGAGATGGCTAAACAATCCAACCTTCTAGGCCAACCTACCCCACTTAGGGGGTTAATTGGCATACTCTGGAATGACGAATTCTTCAATTTTCTATGATCTTAGTATTAAATATTATGTGGTGAAAAAAATACTTGAAGTACTCTAATACATGCAGTTTACAGTGTTATCAGTCCTATTCAGATTATATTAACAGGAACGACTCAACAATCAAAAAAGTGAAAACTGTTGCCAACCAACCCCGCTTTCCCCTACTATTATTTATTTGGCAATAATGTGTATGGAAAAGTGCTGCTTAAAATTTAAATTAAACCAATTTGTGAGTTTATTAAAAAAAAAAACTCGTATTTTTGTCGTTTGGGGGGCTTCAGCCTTCAAGCCTCCCCGCCCCCCCCTTGGTTGCGCCAGTGCGTAGGAATACATCATAAATCAGTAAAACTAATCCATTAATAACCACTCACCTCCAAAAAGCATTGCAATAATAATTACAATAAATACAATAATTCTTACCTTGCCAACACCCGTGTTGCTGAAAGACAAGGAAGGGAAAACATAAATAAATAATTACATGTAAAAAGGTAAATTATTTTTACAATAGAAAAGAGCAATCACGAACAGAAAATGACCCCCAAGAAACAATAAATTTCCTATTTATTCAAATTACAAAGTTTTTCTGTTAAATAATGAACAAAGGAAATTACGATTAGGTAGCTTTCCTCTAAAACAGAAGAAAAAACAACAACGAATTTTCTCCGCAAATTTATATCTTCCATTTTGACTTCACCTATTGCAGGGATTACCAAACGTTTTTGTAACACTATCCCCTGATGAGATTAAAGTCTCCCAATCCCCCCTGACACAATTACTTGTATGGGTATATGAAAAAAACAAACCAAGAATTACATTGAAAACATTGCTTTAATTTCCTAAACATCAGGGTTAATTGATAAAAAAACTACAACCTAAATTCAGATCTAATAAATTGTGTAATACAATTTTAACTAAGTAAGATTTCTTTAATTTACTACATATATGTTTTGACTTTTACCCATACCCATTTTTCTATTTTCACTATTCCATTCGCTTCCTCGTAACATCTATTCCGTATCCCTCAACCATTGTTAATCTGTAGTACATCATATGCATAGTTTTCGATTTATATAACTTTCCTAATTTTAACATCCTCATGATCTCATTATCACTTTTGTATCGCTTTCTTTTACTGTAACTTGCTCTTGTCATCCATATCATTATTCGAAAACAAGACAAAATATTTTATTATCTAAATCCAAAGTTCTATTCACATTCTTTTGTTTAATATCTAATTCCAAAAAAAAAAAATCTGGTGCGTGCGCGCAACACACAACTTTTACTTACCAACTTACTTAGATTAGAAATTAATGCGTTTTGTTAATTGCCACTTCTCAAATGAACAGAACGGCTTTAATTAAGAACAATGGTCTGTCATTAAAGGCGTACTCCGAATGCGTGGGCTCAACGGGTTTTAAGAGTTGACTGAACATTGTTGTTTGTTTGTTTAACGTCCATTTTTATGCTGCTTAGGCTAATCGGACGATAATACAGTGGGAGTCCTAAATATTGCCTATCCAGGTATAATTAGGATAGGGATCTTTAACGAGTACCTGACATCGTACAGGCTCGGGACCTCCATTTTACGTCCTATCCGAGGGACGGCATAGCTAAGGATTTTTTACTCCCATTAAAAAATCCTAGGGCCACCGCTGGAATTGAACCCGCGATCTTTAGTATTGTAGGTTGCCATGCTAACCACAACACACAGGTTACCCCGTTGACTGAATATTTTTCTTTTTTTCTACTCTTTATGTTAATATTTAGCCATTTCTTATTTTTAGGCGTAACGAGAGACAGTTAATTTCTCCATATAAACAAAAACAAAGGTACTTTTTAGGAAACAAACAAACAAAAAAGGCCCCAACCCCACCCCCCCAAAAAAAAAGCCCCCTCAGAAAATTTTAATAATGATAAAGCTTACCTATTAAAGAACACCTAATTTTCATTAAACAAGACGAATTTGATAAAAATCGTTAAAGCCGTTTTTGAGATCATCGAAAAAATGGTAAATATTGGAAAAAAAGTTATGAAATAAAGTGCCCCCCCAATTGGACCAATTTTGATGAAATGTTGGTTATCGCATCTTTGGCATATACATACATCAAATACCCAGTTTGATCAAAATCGTTAAAACCATTTTTGAGTAAATAAAAAAAAACACGTGAAAATGATACAAAAGTTATTAAGTAAAGTCCCCCCTCCGGTTGATCAATTTTGATGAAATTTTTACTGTCATATCTCGGGCATATAAATAGATCAAATACTCAGTTTAATCAAAATCGTTACAGCCGTTTTTGAGAAAATCGAAAAAAACGTAAAAAGTTATTAAATAAAGTACCCCTCCCTTTGAGCAATTTTGATGAAATTTTTGCTGTCACATCGCGGGCATATACATACACTAAATACCCAATTTCAGGATCGCACGGTTTATAGTTTTTGAGCTAGTCTGTTCACACACACACACACTCACACAGACCATTTCGCGGGACTTGGTTATTTTGACTCAGGGGACCCCAAAACGTGTATTTCCGTTGAAAACCGGAAGTCGAAATTTTTCACGATCGCAATACTTCCACTTACTATATATTTCATATATAGGTAAGTGAAAGTAAAAATGCATTCATATTATTTTATTCTGTAATTATTAACTCATTTTCATGTATTATTTATTTAATTATTTTTTTCTTTTCTTCATGTATTTTATTTGTTGCTATCTCGTTTCATATTTAGCCCTGATGATGACCTGAATGTCTGGTCGAAACGTCGGCACAAAATATATGCTATTGCACATATAGTGTTTCATTTGACCACAACCCCAAATATTTCCGTCAATTTTACTTCTACGGTCAACTAATGACCATCATTAAGATTTCTTTAAATTTCAACTGGTCTGATGCCCTGACTTTTCTTTACTACCCCTCCATTTTAGGTACCCTATGTCAAATGTAATCGAGTAAGGGCTAGCATAGCACTCTACAATACTAAAGGTCGCGGGTTCACGTCCCGAGGTGGCCCTAGGATTTTTTAATAGGAATAAAAACTTCTTGGCTATGCCGTCCCTCGGATAGAACGTAAAATGGAGGTTCTGAGCCTGTACGATGTTAGGTACTCGTTAAAGATCCCTATCTTAATTATACCTGGCTAGGCAAAATTTAGGACACCCACTGTAGCAACGTCCGATAAGCCTTAGTAGCATAAAAATGGACGTTAAACAAACAAACAAACAAAAATGCAATTAATTATAACTTCTTTTTTCTTAGACTAGTTGAAGTTATTATTGCTTGTAAAAAAAAAACGGAAAACATGTCAAAATGGAATAAAGAATAAATTTATTAATTTAATAAACGTCCCTCGGTGGGCCTAGGATTTTTTAATGGGAGCAAAAAATTCTTGGCTATGCCGTCCCTCGGATAGGACGTAAAATGGAGGTACCGTGCCTGTATAGGTGCCTTTACACTGTGCGAACCTCCCTCTCGAACATCCTTTTCGGAACAGTGCTCAGCTAATCTAAATAAGACACGAACTCGAACAGGTACTATATCTGTTCGCCAGTGTGTTCGGGAAGACCTTCTATTAGCATTTTTTGACGTTGCTTTTATACGTTTGGATTACAACAGTCTAGGTTCCCGACAAGCGTAGAAGACTCTGGAAGGTGTATGTTCAAATGGGTTTAAGTAAGTAGCCGTGGGGTCACCTGTGGTGTTGTGGTTAGCATGGCAACCTACAATACTAAAGATAGCGGGTTCAATTCCCTATATTCCCCCCCATTGGCCCTAAGATTTTTTAATGGGAGTAAAAAATCCTTAGCTATGCCGTCCCTCGGATAGGTCCCGAGCCTGTACGATGTCAGGTACTCGTTAAAGATCCATATCCTAATTATACATGGATAGGCAAAATTTAGGACTCCCACTGTAGCATCGTCCGATTAGCCTTAGTAGCATAAAAATCTGGTGCGTGCTCGCAACACACAACTTTCACTTACCAACTTACTTAGATTAGAAATTGATGCGTTTTGTTAATTGCCACTTCTCAAATGAACAGAATCGGCTTTAATTATGAACAATGGTCTGTCATTAAAGGCGTATGCCGCATGCGTGGGCTCAAGGAGTTTTATGAGTTGACTAAATATTTTTCTTTTTTTCTCCTCTATATATTTTCTTTATTTTTGTCATATCTCATATTTAGCCATTTTTTATTTTTAGGCGTAACGAGAGACAGTTAATTTCTCCATATAAACAAAAACAAAGGTACTTTATAGGAAACAAAAAAAACAAATAAACAAAAAAGTCCCCTACCCCATTTAAGCTCCCTCAGAACATTTTAATAGTGATAAAGCTTACATGATATTAAAGAAAACCTAATGTTCATTAAACATGACGAATTTGATAAAAATCGTTAAAGCCGTTTTTGATATAATCGAAAAAAAGGTAAAAAATGGAAAAAAAAGTTATGAAATAAAGTGGCCCCTCCGTTGGACCAATTTTGATGAAATGTTGGCTTTCACATATTTGGTATATACATACATCAAATACCCAGTTTCATCAAAATCTTTAAAGCCTTTTTTGAGTAAATAAAAAATACACGTGAAATTGGTACAAAAGTTATTAGGTAAAGTCCCCCCTCCGGTTGATCAATTTTGATGAAATTTTGGCTATCACATCTTTGGCATATACATACATCAAATACCCAGTTTGATCAAAATCGTGAAAACCGTTTTTGAGTAAATAATAAAAACACATGAAATTGGTACAAAAGTTATTAGGTAAAGTCCCCCCTCCGGTTGATCAATTTTGATGAAATTTTTACAGTCATATCTCGGACATATACATTTATCAAATACCAAGTTTGATCAAAATCGTTTAAGCCGTTTTTGAGTAAATAATAAAAACACATGAAATTGGTACAAAAGTTATTAGGTAAAGTCACCCCTCCGGTTGATCAATTTTGATGAAATTTTTACAGTCATATCTCGGACACATACATGTATCAAATACAAAGTTTGATCAAAATCGTTATATCCGTTTTTGAGTAAATAATAAAAACACGTGAAATTGGTACAAAATTTATTAAGTAAAGTCCCCCCTCCAGTTGATCAATTTTGATGAAATTTTTACAGTCATATCTCGGACATATACATACATCAAATACCAAGTTTAATCAAAATCGTTAGAGCCGTTTTTGAGAAAATCGAAAAAAACGTAAAAAGTTATTAAATAAAGTACCCCCTCCCTTTGAGCAATTTTGATGAATTTTTTGCTGTCACATCGCGGGCATATACATACACTAAATACCCAATTTCAGGTTCGCACGGTTTATAGTTTTTGAGCTAGTCTGTTCACACACACACACACACACACACAGACACACACACACACACACACACACACACAGACCATTTCGCGGGACTTGGTCATTTGGACTCAGGGGACCCCAAAACGTGTATTTCCGTTGAAAACCGGAAGTCGAAAATTTTCACGATCGCAATACTTCCACTTACTATATATTTCATATATAGGTAACTGAAAGTAAAAATGGACGTTAAACAAACAAACAAGTAAGTAGCCGTATGCTTTCGGTTTCTGTCTAATTTTCAATACTAGCTGTATATGCCGGTTTCACCCGGGGAATTTCATTTTTCGACGTCTCAAACTGTCTATTTTGTAAAAACCAATGTAAAGCGGGCGATCATAACGATTTTTATAAAAATAAAGAATATACCCAAAGATTAGTTGAAGCAATGCAATTTTAATATGCTCAGTTTCCCGCGATCCTGCCTGTCTAAGCCTCTGTTGTTCAATCCTATTTTGATGTTCGTCAAGAGTTTCAGCTCCTCGTATTTGACGTTTTTTAGCTTTTGAGCTCACTACTCCCATTGAAGCTCGCTTCTTAGGAAGCATTTTTACTTTCACTTACCTATATAAGAAATATATAGTAAGTGGAAGTATTGCGATCGTGAAAAATTTCGACTTCCGGTTTTCAACGGAAATACACGTTTTGGGGTCCCCTGAGTCCAATTAACCAAGTCCCGCGAAATGGTCTGTGTGTGTGTGTGTGTGTGTCTGTGTGTCTGTGTGTGTGTGTGTGTGTGTGTGTGTGTGTGAACAGACTAGCTCAAAAACTATAAACCGTGTGAACCTGAGATTGGGTATTTAGTGTATGTATATGCCCGCGATGTGACAGCAAAAATTTCATCAAAATTGCTCAAAGGGAGGAGGTACTTTGTTTAATAACTTTTTAAGTTTTTTTCGATTTTCTCAAAAATGGCTCTAACGATTTTGATTAAACTGAGTATTTGATCTATTTATATGCCCGAGATATGACTGTAAAAATTTCATCAAAATTGATCAACCGGAGGGAGAACTTTACTTCATAAATTTTGTATCAATTTCACGTGTTTTTTTAATTTACTCAAAAACGGCTTTCACGATTTTGATCGAACTGGGTATTTGATGTATGTATATGCCAAAGATGTGATAGCCAACATTTCATCAAAATTGATCAACCGAAGGGGGGACTTTACTTAATAAATTTTGTATCATTTTCACGTGTCTTTTTTATTTACTCAAAAACGGTTTTCACGATTTTGATCAAACTGGGTATTTGATGTATGTATATGCCAAAGATGTGATAGCCAACATTTCATTAAAATTGACCAACCGGGGGGGACTTTACTTAATAAATTTTGTATCATTTTCACGTGTCTTTTTTATTTACTCAAAAACGGTTTTCACGATTTTGATCAAACTGGGTATTTGATGTATGTATATGCCAAAGATGTGATAGCCAACATTTCATCAAAATTGATCAACCGAAGGGGACACTTTATTTCATAACATTTTTTCTAATTTTTAGATTATCTCAAAAACGGCTTTAACGATTTTCTTCATATTCGTCATGTTTAATGAAAATTGAGTGCTATTTAATATCAGGTAAGCGTTATCATTATTAAAATGTTTTGAGGGGTTTATAGAGCAAATGAAAACAAAAATAAGAAATGAATGTGGAAAATGTGTAACTTTGAGAAGTGGCATTAACAAAACGCATTAATTTCTTATCTAATTAAGTTGGTAAGTGAAAGTTGTGTGTTGCGCGCACGCACCAGATTTTTAAAAAATAAATTTATCTTGCGTGTAAATAAACATGTAAATAAACGCCTTGTAATGTTTAAAAAAACAAAAAAAAAACATATGGTTTAAAAATCTCAGAACTCGACGGCAGCCAAGGGACGGTCTTAGGGTTTGGCCACACATGTCCGCACCGGATCCGCACCGTAGCATTAATATAGGTTATGTTCAGAATATTTTTTATTTAACTTACATATTACCTTTAGTTATGCCTAAAGTGGCCTGTGTCTGACATGTGTGGCTTGAACTTTAGGCATAACTAAAGGTAATATGTAAGTTAAATTAAAAATATTCTGAAGATAACCTGTATTATTGCTACGGTGCGGATCCGGTGCGGACATGTGTGACCAGACCTTTACCGGTTCTTGTTGGCCTCTTCAAAATCTATAAAATGATTTTTTATGCCGGTTTTTCGACTCAAACGGTCGATTTCGTAAAAAAAACCAATGTAACGCGAGATCATGACGAATTTTATAATAATAAAGAATATACCCAGAGATTAGATGAAGTTATGCAATTTTAATATGGACAGGTGTTCGCACCTGGTATGAAAGAACCACTCAGCGAAATTTGGAGAATTCAGGACAAACGGTATGGATTTCTATAAAGAACAAATAAACAAACAAACAGAATTTCATCTCTATTTATATAGATAGAAGATTTGGAAAAAATATGTTAAAGTATTATAACACTATGGTGTGTTTAAATTATTTTTATTAAACGAAAATATTAATTTACAATACCTCAAAAACAATAAAAACTGAAATAATCAACAAGGTAACAAAAAGTATCAACTTGTAACGACACAGCAACACAAACATTGAATGATCAAATGATCAATAAAATGATTTGAGCTTATGAGCATGACTAACTCTCCAGTCAATAGCCCCTTATATTTAGCCTGAATTAGAACAGTCTAGAAGGTTCCCGACAAGCGTAGAAGGTTCTCAAACAGTCACGGACAGGTATTAGAACAGTTTGTAACCGTTCCACAAAAAGTCTAGAACTCTTTTCGATCATATGTTTTGTTTTTCACGTTACACTATTTTAAACGTTTATTCGTTTGTTTGTTTAACGCCACTAAGGCTAATCGGACGATGCTACTAAATTTTGCCTATCCAGGTATAATTAGGATAGGGACCTTTAACGAGTACCTGACATCGTACAGGCTCGGGACCTCTATTTTAGGTCCTATCCGAGGGACGGCATAGACAAGGATTGTTTAATCCCAATAAAAAATCATAGGGCCGCCTCGAGACGCGAACCCGCGACCTTTAGTATGTTGAAGTATTTAAAAAAAAAAATCAGTTATAAATAAAAATTAAAAAAAAAAATTGACCCTACACCATTTTCCGTACTCGAAGTCTTTATGTAGAGATTTTTGTATTTACGTACCTGGGAACGTCTGTTATTAATATTAAATTTTTTACTTTCACTTAACTATATATCAAATATATAGTAAGTGGAAGTATTGCGATCGTGAAAAAATTCGACTTCCGGTTTTCAACGGAAATACACGTTTTGGGGTGCCCTGAGTCGAAATGACCATGTTCCGCTAAATGTTCTCTGTGTGTGTGTGTGTGTGTGTGTGTGTGTGTGTGTGTGTTTTTGTGTGTGTGTGTGTGTGTGTGTGTGTGTGTGTGTGTGTGTGTGTGTGCGTGCGTGCGTGCGTGCGTGCGTGCGTGCGTGCTTGCGTGCGTGCGTGCGTGCGTGCGTGCGTGCGTGCGTGCGTCGTGCGTGCGTGCGTCGTGCGTGCTTGTGTGTGAACAGACTAGCTCAAAAACTATAAACCGTGCGATCCTGAAATTGGGTATTTAGTGTAGGTATATGCCCGCAATGTGACAGCATAAATTTCATCAAAATTACTTAAAGGGAGGGGGTACTTTACTTAATAACTTTTTAGGTTTTTTTCGATTTTCTCAAAAACGGCTCTAACGATTTTGATTAAACTGAGTATTTGATGAATTAATATGCCCGAGATATGACTGTAAAAATTTCATCAAAATTGATTAACCGGAGGGGGGACTTTACTTAGTAAATTTTGTAACATTTTCACGTGTTTTTTTTATTTACTCTAAATCGGCTTTAACGATTTTGATCAAACTGGGTATTTGATGTATGTATATGCCCGAGATATGACTGTTAAAATTTCATTAAAATTGATTAACCGGAGGGGGGACTTTACTTAATAAATTGTGTATCATTTTCACGGGTTTTTTTATTTACTCAAAAACGGCTTTAATGATTAACAAAAATAAGATACGGATGTAGAAAAATGTGTGACTTTGGGAAATTATATTTAACAAAACGCGTCAATTTCTTATCTAAGTAAGTTGGTAAGTGAAAGTTGTGTGTTGCGCGCACGCACCAGATTTTTTATTGAAAAGATGGTAATATTTGTAAGTTTTGTCTTTTTAGCTGAGCTGAAAATCTGTCGGACGTATGTTTCAAATGGGTTTAAGTAAATAGCTGTATGCATTCGGTTTCTGACTAATTTTCAATTTAGAAGATTTGGAAAAAATAGAGTAAAGTATTGTAACACTATTGTGGATTTAAGATTTAAATATTTTTTTTTAACTAAAATAACTCACAATGTCTGACAAACAATAAAAACTCAAATAATTAACACGGTTACAAAAAGTATCAACTTGTAACGATACAGTAATACAAAAATAACCATGTGATTTGAGCTTCAGAACATGACTAACTCTCCAGTCAATCGCTCCTTATATTTAGTCTGAATTAGAACAGTCTAGAAGGTTCCCGACAAGCGTAGAAGGTTCTCGACCAGTCACGAACAGGTACTAGAACTCTTTTCGATCATAATTTTGTGTTTCACGTTACAATATTTTTAAACGTTTGTTCGTTTATTTGTTTAACGTCACTTTATGCCACTAAGGCTAATCGGGTGATGCTACAGTGGGAGACCTAAATTTTTCCTATCTGAATATAATTAGGATAGGGATCTTTAACGAGTACCTGACATCGCACAGACTCGAGACCTCCATTTTACGTCCTATCCGAGGGACGCCATAGCTATGGATTTTTTACTCCCTTTAAAATATCCTAGGGCCACCACGGGACGCGAACTCGCGATCTTTAGTATAGTACGTTGCCATGCTAACCACTATACCACAGGTGACCCCGAATGTTCAGTTATAAATAAACTTAAGAAAAATAAAAATCTGTGCGTGCGCGCAACACACAACTTTCACTTACCAACTTACTTAGATTAGAAATTGACGTGTTTTGCTAAATATCATTTCCCAAAGTCACACATTTTTCTACATTCGTATCTTATTTTTGTTAATCGTTAAAGCCGTTTTTGAGTAAATAAAAAAAAACACGTGAAAATGATACAAAAGTTATTAAGTAAAGTCCCCCCTCCGGTTGATCAATTTTTACTGTCATATCTCGGGCATATAAATAGATCAAATACTCAGTTTAATCAAAATCGTTAGAGCCGTTTTTGAGAAAATCGAAAAAAACCTAAGAAGTTATTAAGTAAAGTACCCCCTCCCTTTAAGTAATTTTGATGAAATTTATGCTGTCACATCGCGGGCATATACCTACACCAAATACCCAATTTCAGGATCGCACGGTTTATAGTTTTTGAGCTAGTCTGTTCACACACACACACACACACTCACAGACACACAGACACACACAAACACACAGACCATTTCGCGGGACTTGGTCATTTCGACTCAGGGGACCCCAAAACGTGTATTTCCGTTGAAAACCGGAAGTCGAAATTTTTCACGATCGCAATACTTCCACTTACTATATATTTCATATATAGGTAAGTGAAAGTAAAAAATAAAATTGACCCTACACCTGGGAAATGGTCTCCATAACACAAATACAATAATACGGTGATACCGATCATCAAATCCTGTTGATCCGCGAACAAGCAAAAACATAAATTCGAGTGATAACTTATAAATGTTCAAGCTCTGATTAAAATATAAATTATTTCATCATTGCTTCTTAAATAAGTTAAGTTTATTATTTTAGATATTTCTTCAGTAGGTTGTAGATACACGTGTGAATCTATGTTTTTCACAGTGAACCAAAGACCTTGACAACTTCCTGGGAATGTGCAAAGGATTACAAAGAGATAGTCATTTATAGTTCATTGTCACAGCTGAGAATGTTGCAAGCTATTTTCGCACAACAAAACACCAATTTCGGATCATTGACATGAGAAGGACATGATTTATGTTTGCAATTTCAAAATCGTGTACTGATAGGCAGAGCGCAGATTTTTATGTAGTAAAAAACGTCAAATTATTTCATATAATAAAAAAAATAAAAAAAAACCTGTACCACTAAAACCCTTGAAGGGTTCAGTACTGTATTCGCGGGCGCAATCGACTATAGGGTGCGCTAGTAGTTTTGTAAAATGTCAGAAGGAACGGGGATAGACATAGTTGATGTGATAGAGATAATTGGTAATTTTAAAAGACCATTAATTGAAGGGCAGGCTATCCTTGATGAAAACCACATAAGTACATGGTGAATAATATCTAGAAGTAAAAAAACAGTTATTTTACAAGCCTTGTGCCTTCAAACAAGCAATCTTAAAGGACTGCCCCATCAAATAAAAGTGGAAATCAAATTAATCAATAATAATAAGCAATCTTCTCGTAATTGTATGTGTAAAGCTGGTAGTTCTGGTAAAATCAAAATGACTGGTAGTTCTGGTAAATGCAAACACATCAATGTAACTTTACGTTTTTCAGTTAGTAATATTAATTACCTATTCATACAATCATTGTTATAACAGCTGTCATTTTCATGACAGCTTAGTTTCTTCATCATATTATTTATTTATTTGTCAAAACTTTCAGGCATCACATTGAAAACTTGTAACAATTAAGCACAACAATGTATTAAAAAAATGGGGAAAATTAAAAAAGAACAACAAATCTATGGTCTATGGTCCCAATGTTATTTGCAAAAAATTAATAAAATGTCAAATACTAATATTTACCTGGATAAATATAGTCACACAGGCTTATCTATTCTTAATTTTACAATCCACTCTTTAAGAAGCTTTTTATTTTTTGGAAATAAATGGAATGACCCGTCTTTTGATTTTCTGATTGGACACTGAGGGACCGAGCAATACCTACTAGACAATTTTTCAAATTATTTTTTGCTCGATCCGGTTTTTAGTAAGGAAAAATAAATTAATTTGTAACGATATCATATTCAGTTATATTGGCATATCTTTTTTTTTTTGGGGGGGGGGGGGAATGCCATCACTTAGTATAACGATGAGAAAGGGAATGTAAGGGACTTCTAGTAGAGCTAAAAAGACAACTGAATAATATTATTAGCCATTTTACCATTTATTTTCGAGTTTATAAGATTTCTTTCTCCTCTTTTGAGTCTAAGCCAATATACAGAGTTTTTCCCGGGTATGGGATTAATGCTCAGTTTAAAAAAAAATCCTCTGGCTCAGAGTAATTATTAAATAACTTTGGGTCATCATATGGTTGACAGGAGAAAATCAGAACATTTATTAATTCAGGTATTTTTTTGTCATATGAATGAATGAATTAGAAATAAATATTGATGGCAAAGCAGTGGAATTGAGGAATTATTTACTACCTTATTTACTTCCATTGCATAAACGTTAGACGAGGAACGACTATCGTTAAGATGATAAAACATAGTGCCTTGCATAAAAAGAAATACAATTTGAATCAAAGTATTTTAAATATCTTGTTAATTTGTTGTTATTTTTTCTTTTCTTTTTTAATCAACATCAACTTATGTACTCAATTGATATAATGTGATGTAAATGATTTTTAACTTATAAATTTGATGAAAAATCACATGAGTAGAGTTTACAAGTCAAGAGTATAAGACCATATTTAAGTTATGAGAATAAAAGAAAAATACTAGGGTATCATATAAAATTAGAGAATCTTTTAATAATTTAAAATAAATTCTGTAAAACTATGCATGGAATATATAGTTAGATTCCCTAACTCTAACAACTTAAAGAGAATTCTCCCAATCATGCCATCTCTGGGCCAACCAAGGAACTAGAAGGAAGAAAGAGGACATATTCAAAATGATTCCTGTAGGAAAAAAGGTTAGAATCTGGTAATAAAAATATGTACATTGATTTTCTGCAACATTTAGAGATTTTTTCCAACAAGCTAGGCTTGGATTAACATAATCAAACTTGGCAAAGTTAGTCACGACTAGCTTGTTGGAACAATTCTGAGAATCAATGAATTCTTAGTTATTATGATTTTTGTGAAAATGATTTGTTTATTTGACACTATCAAATGAAGAATGTAAACAACATTTTTTTAAGTTAGAAATATTTTAATTAAATAAATCCTATTGTTTTTTTTATTAGTTAGCCAATATATTTCCATAACTTATTTTCAACATTACTTTGAGTAAGCCTTGGTTTTTTTGTGGTAACATAGCTCTTATCTGAGGCATAAATTAATAGGAGAATTTTTTGTAACTCTTGCATCTTGTCGACAACTTCTTCATTGACTTCTAAACTTTCGAACACTATTTTTATAAAAATAAATCTTCGTAACATGTCCCCTTCTGCATTTACTGTTTTTATGTAGTAAACAATACTGTGGAGATTAAAAAATAACAAAAACACATTTTCTTCTTAAATTTAAGAGCACTGGCAAGTTGAAATAACTTTATATTTGTCTCAATAAGAATTAAATAGTTTTCAAAGTAACCTCCCATACAAAATGATGTTTAGGTAGTAATAAATTAAAAGTTTTATTATTAAGTTACGAGATAATAAAATTGTTATCTCAACTTGTGATCCTGTTACTTTAAAAAGTAACTGACATCCCTAAAGTAAAAACATATGATAATTTAAATGCAACCAGATGTTTTGCTCACCCTATATTTTACTACCAAGGGTTCCTACTAACCACAACCAGTCCTTATTTAAATCTATCTTACATATCCATGGCTACAGCATAAAGCACACCTGGGCAAAAAGTATTTTAATTTTTATTTTAAAATACTTTATTTTAAATAGCAAGTATTTAAAATAAATTTGAATAAAATGCATTTTAACCTCAAATCATTTAAAATACTTTTCGATAAAATTATTTTAAATGCAAAATAAAAAAAGTATTTTGTATTTTAAATAAAAAAAATTAAAATGAAAATACAAAATACTTTTAAAACCTATTAGCTAGTGCATTGCGATTGATTAATAAATAAATATATTTTTTAATATTGCAATTAATTAATAAATCGACGGTTTTTATTTAATTTCTTTTCGGGTGTCTTTGCTTGGTTTAATGTATTTGATTCTCAGATCATCTTCGCTTTCATTTTGTTGAAATTATTAAATTAAATTTCTTTTTCTACAGATCCAACCTAATTCGGAACCTATTTAAACTAATTTAATACCCATTAGGCTATTCGCTACCCATACACCATCCAACGACCTCCGCACTATAGGAATTTCGGCAAATTAGCCCTAGTGCAATCCTCCCACCTACTTCTCAGCCCTTACTTCCCTCAGGCGTTTTCCATTCGTCGCCGCGCTTATTAATTTCTATGGAATTCGTTCACAGCTGTTTTGTCTTCTATCACCTCACTTGCTCATCACTTAATGTTAGCGTGCACGTTTTGCATTCTTAAAGAACCGAAGGAGGAATAATATTTTTGTAAATTCGAACTTTTAAGTTTTAAGGGAGAAGGCATGAGCTAAGTAATTTCTTTAATGGCTAGCATTTCTTACCTCTAATCTTGCCTGAATTTCCTCTCAAACTTCGGACGACCGTCAACCTCTCAGAAAAATAATGACCGATTCTAACTTAATTGAATGTATCAGTCATTCACGTTTTTACAAAGTTTACTAACTCTTTTGGTATTGTCTCCAAATTGGGGTCCTGTTTATGCCTTCGTATGTGACTCCAACTTAATTTTTGATTTCTTTCCTTTCGAATAAACCGGTAAAAAGTCTATAATTAACCCCCCCCCCCCATAAAAAACCTATTTATTGTAAACATTATGAGGAATTGGCCTTGTTATTTGACTTATGAACAATCTTTGTTTCATATTTCGTAACAATCGGAAATGGTGGTAAAAATTTAATATTTAATCCTCCACTCCAAAACCTATGCACAAAACCATTTATGTAAAATGAACTCATTAGATACCTATCTATTTAGATAATCAAAAACCACCAATGTGACATCATTTCGGAATCGGATGAAGCGGTAAAAAGATAGTGATTGCGCCCCCCCCCATAAAAAAAAAACCCAGCAATATCAAACTGAAATAAATGTACTTGCTCAATATTTAGGAGTGAAAGCTCTAGTGCAAAGCACTGCGCTGTACTATTACGAAAATTGTTCAACATCAAACAACCTACTTAAGATTTATTTTATTTTATTATTTAAAATACAAATGAAAATACTTTTTTTTTATTTTAGCATTTTAGAATTAAAATGAAAATACTTTTTTTATTTGAGTATTTTAGAATTAAAATGAAAATAAACATATGATTTATTTTATTTTAATTCTAAAATACTAAAATAAAAAAAAAGTATTTTCATTTGTATTTAAAAAACTTTTATTTAAAATAATGCCCAGGTCTGGCATAAAGTAAAGAATGTTAAGTCCAAAGTAAAAAATAGTTTTTTCTTTTTGTCTGAACATGATTTTGCAGGTTTATGACACGTTGTAGGCAACACATTGAGGAATGAATTTAAACATTTGGGATTTTGCTAATTGTGCAAAGTGCTGAATAAACTAATAAATAACATAAAAATCTGCAAAGTCGTCTGAAATGAAATTAAAAAAATATTTGTCAATAGGATATAACACTCATAATGCTGCAACCACAGATAACAGTATCTTAACCATCGCCTTAACAATATTTTTTTAGTATTTAGTATTTTCTGTTTTAAATATTGATTCCCCCTGTTTTGGCTTCCTGAAAGGATAATCGTCCCATGGCTTGTGGCCCCTAAGTGGGGAGCTGCAATTTAAATGGGAGCATCGCTGAAATTCGCTCGAACGTTGAGGTAGTCTGGTAGACCAAGAAACTGAACTGTGATAAGGTTCAGAGCCAGGTCCTGGGATAGGGATCTCTAACGGGTACCAGAAATCCGAGGGACGGCATAGACAAGGAGATTTTACTCCCATTAAAAAATCCTAGGTCCACCTTGGTACGGAACCTTAGCATTGTAGGTTACTATGCTAACCACTACACCACAGGTGATACGACCCAGGGCATGGAATTCGAGAGAGAAAACTAAACCAGGGCAGACACCAGGCATCAATCAAGATGGCTAAATGCACATGGGACTCCATAGTAAGTTCTTTATACCATTTAAAGATTTACTTATCAATCAGCAACATTAGCATCAGATAACCAAAAAACAACAGTGACATTATAACCCAATTTCATTAGTACATGTCATGTAGTCAATAAAACATGTTTAGTTTGTAAATAATTTTCTATAAAATCTTTAATTGATTCAATAATATAGTCTCCTCATATCCAACAAGGTCTCATGCCTCAACATTTCAGTTCGAGCATTTTCATAATATCTGGGTCATTAAAAAATTATGGGTTATTTTGTGTAACACAGCCTCCAGGCGTAAAATATCTTTCATCGAGAGTTCAAATATTTTGGAGCAATAAAACAAGCTGGCTTCTGTTTGGACCCGCTAATTTGAGGACAAAAAGTTGTTAACATTCACTATAAAGAATAGTTAACCACGTCAGTTCTCACTTCCTACACTTGTCTCATGGGCTAGATTTCGAATATTTTGAATTTTTATTTTATACTGACTGAATGGATTTATTATTGAAAAATTATTTTTGTACTTTATTGTATTATTTTTGTAATTACCTGGGTAATACATGAAAATAATATACTTTAACCATACATCTGATAGGTTTTATTTTTTCTGACTCCCTACAAATTTTCTTAAATAACCTTCCAAAATCAGCAAAATTGTATTTCACTTTTCGAAAAATGTTAGGGAACAAAGCTACAACTTAGCTGCCTGACTAAGCTATAGATAACATATGTTCCTTGAAGAAAATTGTTTTTGGTGGAGTTGTTAGAGTATTTTTAAAGTAGTATGCTATATGTGGTAGACCTGCAGCGGAAGTTGGCCACAGACAGTCAGGGGATAGAGGACACAGAAAAACAAAGAAACCTAGATAAATGCATCCATTCTCGTTTTTATATCTATGCGGGCTTATGCACAGTTGGCACTGTTTCGCCGTATCTGGATGACCGTTATGATATCACAGTTATCAGGACTATCTTCCGCTGTTGAACCGAAATGTTAAATTTAAATTATTATTAAATTCACGAAAGTAAAGATGACTGCCCCTTATGCCATGCAGGGGAGAAAGAAGACACTTGTCACTTCCTAGGGACCTTCCATGTTCATGGCAAACTAGAGAAAAAATATTTCGGTCGCGAGATTTGTACACCAGATGAATTATTTAGTCTATTAATTGGAAACAATTGGATAGCACTTAGCCATTATGTCCAGCAGGCCACATTGAGAAGAGCTCAGTGGATTAGCAGGTAGGGGATCATTGGGGCAACCTTTTTTTTTAATTTTATCCATAGTCTATTATTTTTTATTTTATTGTATTCATTTTATTTATTATGCTTATTATTTGGTGTTAAATTATTAATTTAACACAAGTAACACTAAAGAAGTTACTTTGTCCAATTAAATAATGTTATCAAACAGATGCTAATAATATGGTTATAATAACATGTTTTCATATTTTATATAAGTATAACCCGTTTCCCTTTTTAACCGACTTCGAACGAAAGAGGAGGTTACTCAATTCGATACTTATGTGACTTTTTTTTTTTTGTGCCTTTTTTTTTTTTTTTTTTCTATGTATGTTCACCGATTACTCAGAGATGGGTGGACCAATTGGAACGAAACCTTTTGCATCTTGTAGAGTATTTTCCCAAGGTGGTCCCATTTAAACCTTTTTGGGGTTCCTAATTTATTTAAGAAGTTATCGGGAAAAAAGATGAAAATAATTATTTAATTATCGCTCAAATTGTTTACTTATTGGAAAAACATATGGCATATATAACATAAGGTATGCTCCAACAAGCTATTAAAACTAATTGATAACTAAAAAATCCAAATATTGTATTACTGCTGGATGAATCAAATGGGAAAACCAACCAATCAAATTCAGAATCAAAAGAGTGGGGGGAGAACATGAGCAGTCTGTTAGTTATCGATGTGTTTTACGTGCTTGTTGGAACAAACCTATACATAACCTTAACTAATTTGTCAACATTTGATTTAAATGAAGATATAAATATCAGCAGAATATAATATCGCTGTCGTTTTCTGTAGCGATATTAGCATAAATAATAGATAGATGTATATTCACCGATAACAGTAAACCTTCTTAATTTAGATCTAATCAACGGTTGGACACCATAATCATAAGACAACAAAATTCGTGGAATTCCAAGAAAGACTGATTATTTAATCGGTAATCTTTTTAAAGCAGAATTTAAGACTTCTTCAAGTTCCCGAAGGATCGTTTAAATTTAAAATCGTAGCTATTATTGATTTAAATTATATTTTGATTTATATCTTTTATTGACTATGCACATTAAAAAAGAATACAATAATTCCTGGAAATTACATCCTTGGAAAATTCATTCCTCATTTTCAGTTGACTTAATAAAGGATTCAGATACCTCTTTCTTCTTCCGGATATACTCGGTTACTGTTGAATATCTTGCCGGAGGTCTTGTGCCGATCCTTTAAGGGTGACACTTCTGTTATGTTATTCGGATTACTAGTATTGGTTTTTAAATTTGTTTCTACAACTATCGAGGCTTTTGCTGGTGTTCATCCATCAATAAAAACTACAAAATAAAACTTGATAACTACCCGAAAACAACCTCATTGTATGAAAGTCCCCTCAGCAAAAATTTGGCAGTCATGGAAATGATGATAAATGCTACGCCACTAGAATTGAAGCAACATTGTTTAGCAATTTATTTTCTGAATAATGTTTTATTACGAAGGATATAATTCATAGTACTTCGGTAATAATTTTGGCAAAAATTCATCGAAAGGAATTACGAACATAATTGAATCAACCTTTGAAATTAAGTCAGTAGTCTAATACGGAGAATAATAATATCCTTCGTAATAATAAATTAACCATATGTGAGTCCCAAACCCTGTTGCTTCTATCCTAGCGGGGCAGTCTTTTTAATATCGATAAATTTTATGGTTGCCCCTTTTTTTGCAGGGACTTCTATCCAATGATGTAATCCAATGAAGTCGTGTATAATATCGCCATAGTTTTCAGAAGGATAATCAAGCAATCAAAATTTAAAAATTACTTTCAAATTTACTATAGGTCATATTAGCATCCTCATCGATTCTCCAATAACGATATCATGTCTAAAACCGACCAAAATCTCGACTGTTCAGTGACTTATCTACTTCATCTTGGAATGGCCGGATTTATGTATTTATGTATATTTAACTCAAAACATCTCGGAACACTGATTCTCTGAGTAAATGACAAGTACTGACGACATTTAGCTAAGGAAAAATATTGTCATTGTGGAAAAACATTTTATGTGTTCCCTTCCCAATTGAACATTGATCTTTTTTAAAAAAAAAAAAAACTCCATTTATAATCATAAAAAGTAGTGTGTTGAAAGTTGTATAATACACGCACCGCTTTCCCACTTTTCTGTGTGTATTCATAAAATTGAAAAGGTAAAGTGTATTTCATAATAATTTTATACAATTATTGTATAATAAAAAGACCTGGGAAAGACAGACGTGGTAGAGCGTAAAAAGATTTCGAAATTTTTAAACCAACGTTTATTTTATCAACGACCAATTACCAAGTAAAATTTCGTTGGAAAATTTTTAGATCAACGTACGGTTTTCTACATTAGTTATCTTCTCCAACTAAAAATTGTGAAATAAAAAACATTTTATAAAAAAAATATTAAACCGACTTCGAAACCTAGGAACCAGTAAAAATAAATTCACTGAAAAGTATGAAATAATTACCTTCTGATTTTTATGAATACACAGCAAAATTGAAAATGGTATAAAAAGTGGAAAAGTGCAATAAGACGAATAATTTTATTTTGATTTGTACAAATACACACTAATTGTTAGTAAAAATTATTAAATTTAAATATTAAATACTATGTTCAATACAACACAATCTTTTCGGAGGCGGCGCAAAATTTAAAGACAATATGAAAATCTTCTAAATGGATCTTCTCTTCCCAGCTATTGATTTCAATGCCTACTAATGGAATTGTATCAGTAACATGTTATTTCTATTTTGCGCCGCCTCCGAAAAGATTGTGTTGTATTGAACATAGTATTTTTATATTTAAATTTAATAATTTTTATTAACAATTAGTGTGTATTTGTACAAATCAAAATAAAATTATTCGTCTTATTGCATTTTTCCACTTTTTATACCATTTTCAATTTTGCTGTGTATTCATAAAAATCAGAAGGTAATTATTTCATACTTTTCAGTGAATTTATTTTTACTGGTTCCTAGGTTTCGAAGTCGGTTTAATATTTTTTTTATAAAATGTTTTTTATTGAAATAAAATCATGAAAAATATTTGACTTGTATTTATAGGTTCCTACAATAATAACTATTTTTTACTTTCACTTACCTATATATGAAATATATAGTAAGTGGAAGTATTGTGATCGTGAAAAATTTCAACTTCCGGTTTTCAACGGAAATACACGTTTTGGGGTCCCCTGAGTCCAAATGACCAAGTCCCGCGAAATGGTCTGTGTGTGTGTGTGTGTGTGTGTGTGTGTGTGTGTGTGTGTGTGTGTGTGTGTGTGTGTGTGTGTGTGTGTGTGTGTGTGTGTGTGTGTGTGTGTGTGTGTGTGTGTGTGTGTGTGTGTGTGTGTGTGTGTGTGTGTGAACAGACTAGCTCAAAAACTATAAGTCGTGCGAATCTGAAATTGGGTATTTAGTGTATGTATATGCCCGTGATGTGACAGCAAAAATTTCATGAAAATTGCTCAAAGGGAGGGGGTACTTTATTTAATAACTTTTTTTCGATTTTCTCAAAAACGGCTCTAACGATTTTGATTAAACTGAGTATTTGCTCTATGTATATGCCCGAGATATGACTGTATAAATTTCAACAAAATTGGATCTACTGGAGGAGGGACTTGATCACTTGATGAATTTTGTATAATTTTCACGTTTTTTTTTTTAGTTACTCAAAAAAGGTTTTAACGATTTTAATCAAACTGGGTATTTGATGTATGTGTATGCCAAAGATGCGATAGCCAACATTACATCAAAATTGATCAACCGGAGGGGGGACTTTACTTAATAAATTTTGTATCATTTTCACGTGTTTTTTTATTTACTCAAAAAAGGCTTTAACGATTTTGATCAAACTGGGTATTTGATGTATGTATTTGCCAAAGATGTGAGCCAAAATTTAATCGAAATTGGTCAAACAGAGGGGGAACTTTATTTCATAACTTTTTAACCAATTTTTACCTTTTTTTCGATTATCTCAAAAACGGCTTTAACGATTTTCATCAAATTCGTGGTGTTTAATGAAAATTAGGTGTTCTTTAATATCAGGTAAGCTTTATCATTATTAAAATGTTCTGAGGGGGCTTAAATGGGGAAGGGGCCTTTTTTGTTTTCCTATATAGTATCTTTGTATTTGTTTATATGGTGAAATTATCTGTCTCTCGTTTTGCCTAAAAATAAGAAATGGCTAAATATGAGATATGATAAAAATCAAGGAAACGTATAGAGGAGAAAAAAAGAAAAATATTCAGTAAACTCATAAAACTCGTTGAGCGCAAGCGGAGTACGCCTTTAATGACAGACCATTGTTCATAATTAAAGCCGTTCTGTTCATTTGAGAAGTGACAATTAACAAAATGCATTAATTTCTAATCTAAGTAAGTTTGTAAGTGAAAGTTGTGTGTTGCGCGGCACGCACCAGATTTTTTTAAATAAATGACCCTCCTATATATAATAGTTTTAATTTCTTTTTAACAGATTTTTGACTTTTGGCGTTTAAAGTTTTTTTCCCCTTTATCATATCTTAGCAGTATTGCTTTATATTTTCAAAAAGAAATAACATAATAATTTTCATTCCTTGAGTTTATGTAGTTTATAAATATATTCAATCTCTAAAGAAGTTTATTTTGTCTAATTGTGTGTTGTCAAATAGATTTTAAAAATATGGGTTATTTTATAACTTCTATAAAACTCATTGATCCCATATTATTTGATTGTAATTACTATGTAATTATGTAAATACTAGCTGCTGTGCCCGGCTTCACTCATGTAGTTGTGGGATAGGTGGAATGAAAGAATAACTTTAAAATGTAATAGTACAGAAAAATTGACCAAAACTAATCATGATTAGAACAAAATGTGTTCCATCCTGAACAGTGGCGGTCCCAGGAGAGGGGATATTGGGGATCAATCCCCCCCCCCAAATTTCGACGAAAAACAAAATTAGTGGGATGAATTAAAAAACTTATTTACGCATCTAACTTTTACGAGTTTTCTAGGGAAGTGTAGTCTAATTTTGACTAGAATTTTTTATACAGAATTTCGTATATGAACTTAATGTATAAACATAAGCAAAAAAAAGTGTGCTAGTTTTACGCTGTTTTTTTTTCCTACCGACTAATCCCCCCCCCCCGAATTTTTTTTCTGGAACCGCACCTGATCCTGTAACTTCAGTTTTAGTATTAGTGGTAAGCTTCTAAACCCAGAGTCCGTCCATATATGGTTTGGGTATAGAGACCCTGCTAATGCGGTTCTCTCAATGCGTTTTCTTCCCTTTTCTCGATTAAGAAAAAATATTTTGTCAGCAAATATGTCCTGGTTGATTTGAAACAAGCTGTGCCATCTGATAGTATAGGAAGTGTACTTTCTTTTCATACTTGTTACAGTCGAGAAAAAAAAATGATAGTCCACATAAAATCGATAATTTAAAATCGATACAAGGGGGAAGAACAGCTGAAGTCCTGAGTTTCGGGGAAAGATTAACAGTAGTACATTTCTGTGGTGTTTGTCTGTGGTTGAATTTTATATGACAGTGACTTTAGTTTAAGTGAAGATGAATAAAAGATTACAAAATTAACAAAAAAATAAAAGAAAAAGAAAAAAACAAAGACGAATGTCTGATGAAAATGAGAAAAAATCATGCTTTCAATTCACGAGTCAGGTGAAAACTGTTTTTTTAAACGATTTAAGAGTTTTGGAAACGTTTCTTTATCTGCCAGAAACAAAATATTATCTAATTTTAATAATATGTCGTCAAGAGATGAGCAAAACGCCTTCCTTAGCGGTGTCAAAACTGTTATACCTACCAATCCATTTCTGAGGTATCCATACCAAATAAATCTTCTTATGTTTATAAAGTTACAGTGAAAGATGAGAACAATAATTATCAACACAGAGATATTCAAGTTTGTTTGAAGGCTTTTTGTCAATTCATGGCATTAATGAAACTCGAATCCGGTTCATTAATAAAAGTTTAATTAAAACCATCGACCTCACAAAAATAGACAGAATAGAGAAACAAATTTATTTCTATTAGGAAATAGAAATAAATTCTGTATTTAAAGTATTATTGTTTTGTTTGTTTACCCAAAAAAGTAATTATAATTTACAGGTCACAAACAAATAAGCAATGGACTACAGTGGTTTTTCCCGCCTACAATGAGCAGTTCGGCGATGTTTTGTTATTTCATTGGCATTTAAACTATTATTTGGTTTTAGAAATTTTGTACAGTGGTAACCAATTATCTGGGCTAGAGGAATATGTCTTTTGAAACTAATTTTAACTTTTGGAAAATGGATCAAGATGACCATAAACTTTAAATTTCATTTTTCTCAAAATGGACTAGATAGGACTACCGTGGTTTTTCCCATGTTCAATACAACACAATTTTTTCGGAGGCGGCGCAAAATGGAAATGACATGTTACTGATACTATTCCCCATAGTAGGCATTGAAATCAATAGATTGGAAGAGAAGATCCATTTAGAAGATTTTCATAATGTCTAGTGTTAAAAATTTTAAATCAAAATCTAATTTAAATCAATAATGGCTACGATTTTAAATTTAATTGAACCTTCGGGAACTTGAAGAAGTCTTAAATTCTGCTTTAAAACGGTTATCAATACTCGGTCTCTCTTAGAATTCCACGAATTTTGTGGTCTTATGATTATGGTGTCCAACCGTCGATTAGATCTAAATTAAGATGGTTTACAGTTATCGGTAAATATATATCTATCTAATACTTATGCTAATATCGCTACAGAAAACGACAGCGATATTATTTTCTGCTGATATTTAAATCTATTGTTGAAAAATTAGAGCGCAAAAGGTTTCGTTGTAAGTGGTCCATTTAGTAATCGGTGAAAATACATAGAAAAAAAAAACACAAAAAAGGCACATATCTCTTGAATTGAGTAACCTCATCTTTCGTTCGAAGTCGGTTAACAAACCATAATTGGACGTAGTTATGCAATAGGGAACCAACCACCAAAATAGTAATTTTCTGATTTTTCTTTGTTACTAATGTTGAGACTGTATATTTTGTTTAGCGAAAACGAACCAAATCATATCTTTTATTTAAACTGAAATATAACGTGAAGAACCAACTACAAAACATGTTATCTCTCTTGCTGGGGTTTGCAATAAGGAACCAACTTTTAAATTCAATGTACAGAAGTACTGTAGTGATGTTATCTATTTGCTAAAATATATTTCTTGTTCCTTTAGAGTAGTTTTTGAGTTCCACAATACATTTTCAGGTTTTATACTTTTTTTATACTTACTGTAATTAAGGTTATTTTATAAATATTATGTAATTTTTTCAATAAAATAAATGTATCGAATGATAAATCCATATTATTACAGCCTATCATTTCCTTGTTTTAATAGTCAAGTCTACAAGTAAGCTAAGTGATATGGAACCAAGAACCCATTTCATTACATCTTTCTAGTTAGTGCAATAAAGTAATAAGGAACCAACCACCATTTTTGCTTTTTTCCAAAAAAATATTAATTTTTTGGTAATTTTAATTAAATGTAAGGAAAGTTTATTTTGAACATTTTGGCTTAAATATCTAATGGTTTTGTGCATAGGAAAATTTTGTGCAAAGCCATTTGCAAAAGAAGCTCTCCTGAAAAATTTCATTTTTGTAGTTGGTTCCCTATTGCATAACTACGTCTAATTGATCTGTTAATATGATTGTTATGCGGTATAGTATACACCAGCGCGCCGCACGGAGAGCTTTCTACAGTGTAAGATAAATTGCCTAATCTTGAAATATCTTTTTTTTTTTTTTTTTTTTTTTTTTTGGACTTAAAGGCTTCTAATGAAGCCCTATACTGCCCATACTAACACCCATGGCTCTGGGTGATACTTCTCCTACGAAAGAAAAGCACCACCCAGGGCGGGACTCGAACCCGCAGCTCCGGCATGGGAGTACGGCGCTTTACCGCACAGCCACACCGGGCCCCTTGAAATATCTTAAAAAGGATTTGTTTGTTTTAGAAGAAAAAAAAAAACATGGACTGGAAATGGAAAAAAAAACAATTTTACTTTTAAAGTGATAAGTAAAATTTTATATTTTTTAAACTAAAAAAATACATCATCATTTAAAACACATATAGTGGAACTTCCCTCAACGGACACTTCTAATAAACGAACATCTCTTATAAGCGGACAGTTTTCATTTCAACGGCTTTGCTTCGTTCAATTTAAATTGATTACAACTTCTAATAACGAGTATCTTATAATAAACGGGCACAGATTCTGTCCGTTTTGTTTCGTAAAAATATCTCTTAGGCAGAATAGTCGATGTAATTTCTTAGAACGGCTAAGGGTTAGAGCGGAGGTAGCCTGTTAAAACTAGTAGTATAGACGCTGAAGTTAAAAGTAAATAGTATCTTTCGATTAGCATTAGTCGCATAAAGGACTTTATCACCTGCGGTGTAGTGGTTAGCATAGAAACCTACAATACTAAATGTCGCGGGTTCGCGTCGCGAGGTGGCTCCAGGATTTTTTAATGGAAGTCAAAAATCGTCTATGCCGCCCCTCGGATAGCACGTAAAATGGAGGTCCCGAGCCTGTGCGATATCAGGTACTCGTTAAAGATCCCTATCCTAATTATACCTGGATAGGCAAAATTTAGGATTCGCTCTGTAGCATCGTCCGATTAGCCTTAGTGGCATAAAGTGACGTTAAACAAAAAGTTTAGGAGTCACCTGTTGTGAAGTGGTTAGCATGGCAGCCTAACCGAATACTATAAATACTGTTTTTAAAGGGAGTGTTCACGGAACGAATTTTTGGCAGCTGCCCTGGTGCCCCCAGCGCCATCCATGGAGAACCTGGGGAACTAACTGCCAGTCACTAAATCAGAAGGTAGAAAGGTCACTTTCAAAAATCCTGCTTAGGACCTGTAGAGTTCAGTGAGTGCAGTTTGACTGACAAAAGGACTTTTTTTTTTTTTTGTGAACATTATTTTCTCCACAAAATGAAGGAATAAAGCAGACAGGCAGCCGCAGGGCAGGCGGCAAGGGGTAATAAAGAACGGCCATTCTCACCGAAAATTAGCAAGTATTCGCAAAACTACCAAAAGTAAGAAGATGATTTTAACTTTAACTTCAAAATTATCCGCATCAAACATATCAGCGGTCAAGTGGCTTCTAATACCTGTATCTAATAAGTTTAATTTGTACAAATATAACTTTTATGTTTCCAGCAATTTAATTAATATTTTCTTTTATACAGTCCACTCCCATTCTTTTCTTTTCATATATTAGCATGCATTCATTTTCTTTTCTTTTTTATTTATTTCATATACCAATTAGTGTTGGTCAGACCGGGGAAGCCGATGGCCAATACTAAACTAACGCCCAGTCACAAAAAAAAAAAAGTCCTTTTTTTCAGTCAAAGTGCACTCACTCAACTCTACAGGTACTCTACAGGTCCCCAGTTTCTCCATGGATGGCGCTGGGTGCACCTTGGCAGCTACCAAAAATTCGTTCCGTGAACAGAAAGTAAAAAATCCTTGGTCATGCCGTCCCTCGGATAGGACGTAAAATAGAGGTCCCGAGCCTGTAAGATGTCAGGTACTCGTTAAAGATCTCTAACTCAATCAGAACTGGATATGTAATATTTAAGATTGTAGCATCGTCCGATTAGCATTAGTCGCAAATTATGCACACTGTGATTCCCATGATTGGGGATGGTGCGTGTTTATTTTGATATCTCTCTCTCTCTCTCTCTCTCTCTCTCTCTCTCTCTATATATATATATATATATATATATATATATATATATATATATATATATATATATATATACCATGTTTTAAAGCCGAAAAATGAAGCTTTCATGAGGAGTATGCAATTTTTTGTTTCAGCTGTTTTAGTGAACTCTCCATCCCTCTCTTCTACCGATACGGCAACTTTCCCCTCCAACATTCCTCCTCCCGGAAGCTCCGATTCTACTAAATCTCCTTAACATCAGTTAACATATTATATTAAATCAATACCAAGGATGATCACAGAAGTGATTCTAAAGGCTCGCGGGCGAAGCCGCGACGGGGAATGCTAGTATAATATATGTTTGCATAAAAAATTGTATTTTAATAAAATAGTGTGCGAATGTCTAATTAGCATTAGTCGCATTAAGGGAAGTTAAGCAAATAAACAAGTTACTTGACAGAAGCTCCAAGCTCCAAATTATATTTAACCCTGTTTTTCCAACCTCACGCCCCGCCTCCAAAGTATACATCCATGAAATCTCCATTTCTCAGCTAAAAGTCGGTCCTGTTATTATACCTGTTATAACACTCCTAAATATGGTATCCCCAGCTAGTTACCAGCTGGCTAGTAAAGAAGAAATAATTTGAAACACCAGTAATTTAATATGAATTATAAAATTTCACTTTTCCCAAGTGTGCATATTTGATGTTTCAAGTTCACAAAAACTTCTTTAATAATTTTTTTTTTGGCTAAAGGCCTCCTTTGAAGCCCTATACTGGCTGTTAATATAATTTAAAATACACATAATTAAAAATGATTGTCAATATATTGTTGATATTTACCGGATACTGTTCACATAGTTCGGCGTTGTGTAAACGTCTTAATTCTCCGGTTGAATCGTCCCTTTTTGGTTCAAATATTCTACGCAATACCTTATTTTCAAAAATCTTCAGCCTTTATTCATCTCTCAACGTTAGCGGCCACGTTTCGCATCCATAAAGGACCGTAGAAAATAATATTTTTGTAACAACTTAGCAAAAACTTAACAACTAATAACAAAACTCTACTAAGTCACCTACCATATTGTTTTTGGTATGAGTTTTAACATTTTTGATTGAAAGGTCAGAAATCTTTGTAGGTGGGTCTTTTTAGCTGTACCGTATACCTGTCGAGAGTATGTCCATTTTGGTTCTAGCAAGTACAAATATGTATTTAATTTTTGCATCAGTCCTAGTTTTGAAGTCTTAAAAAAGAATTGAGTAAGTAAAGTAGGTTGAGTCGTTGGCTAAGGATCTTTCGTTTAATCTTAACATGTGGGCCCCATTTATTGTTAAAATTAAATTTTAAAAAACCATTTGAGATATTGTATTTTTTTTTAGCGATTTTTACTTCAACATGGATTTTCTGAGGCTTGTTTCCGGTTTCACCAGGGGAATTTCATTTTTTAAATCTATAAAATGAGACTTTTTGACTCAAAAGGTCGACTTCGTAAAAACCAATGTAAAGCGAGATCAGAACGATTTTTATAAGAATAAAGAATATACCCAGAGATTGGCTGAAGTTATGCAATTTTAAAATGGACAATTCATGTTTCGTACCTGGTATGAAAGAATCAATGAGCGAAATTTGGAGAATTTAGGACAAACGGTATGGATTTCTATAAAGAACAAACAAAAAGAATTTCATCTTTATTTATATAGTTATAACTGAATATAATCACATTAATATAAATATTATATGATTACTTTTTCATTTGTTTATTACAAAATTGCTTGTAAAACTTCGGTATCCCCTACAATGCTACGCGACCCGCAACACACTCCAACCAAGGTTGCCAAGCGTGTCATAGTAAATTTCTCCCAAACTTATCTAACTACAAATTCTTCTACTTTAATCTCAATAATTCCTTTTTAGTTTTCTTATTATAATTATAATTATATGAGAGAAAATTACATAAAAAATCTTTAAGTAACATTTTTACTTAACATTAATCCATTTAGTTTGAAAGATGAGTTTACGCATCATTAATATAAATACTTTTTTCTCTGTGTAATTATGAGTAGTTTGTTTTGAATTATATTTTTAATTGATTTATAAGGTTCTAAATGATTTTTAAAAATGTCAAAAATGGTTTGATATTTTTTTCTAAAAAAATTAAAATTAAGTAAAAAAAACAAAAATCTATTAATTAATGTAGAAGGGAATACGTTGGAAAACGTAGAGAAATTTAGGGGAAATGTTAACGAGAACAAAACGAAATAAAAAAATCAGAAATACTTGTTACTCTTCAGTAGCGAAGTTGCTTTGTTCGCGCCTTCTGTCTCGAAACTTAAATATTGGGATTTACAAAAATATTATTTATTACGGTCCTTCATGGACGCGAAGCGAGGCCACTAACCTTGAGAGATGATCAAAGGCTGAGGATTTTCGAAAATAAGGTATTGCGTAGAATATTTGGACCGAAAAGGGACATATCAACCGGAGAATTCTGACGTTTACACAAGGGCGAACTGAGTGATCTGTATCGGGTAAATATAATAGAGGTGATTGCAGCGCGGAGAATAAAATGGGCCTGTAAAATTACGAAACTCGTTTGTGAGCGAATCCCTAGAAGAATAATAAGCACTGGGCCGACTGGGAAACGTCCGAGGGATAAGCCGAGACGGAGGTGGCAGGATTGTCGAAGATGGGTCTGGTTGGCTGTCGGTGGATAGAGGTGTATAGGGACCAAATTGAGGCATCGAACCTTCGAGTTCGTTTATCATTTATTATTATTAGTATTACATATCCGTGTTGTATACATATTTACAATTATTATTAATTATGGGCCGGGGATAGCCGAGCGTGTTCGGGCGCGGCCCGCTTTAACACGCTCGAGCCGAACGGTGGCTGTTCGAATCCGCCCTGGGATGGTTGACTTTTATTTCGTGGAGGCCCCACGGAATAAATCTCAACCTACTCACCATGGTTAGGATAGGTTGGTTACACCTGTAGAGTAACCCCCCGTATGCCACACATGGCCAGGTAGGGGTACCGACAAAAAAAAAGAAAAAAACATTATTATTAATTATTTAATTATTTCAAATTTTATTAAAGTATGTTTTTGTGAACTTGAAAACATCGAATTTGCATACTTCAGAAATATGAAAATTTAAATTATTGGTATTTCAAAATATTTCTTCTTTGACCCAGCTGGCAGGTAACTAGCTGGGGATAGCATATCTAGGAGTGTAGATAACAGGAACGACTTTTAGCTGAGAAATGGAGATTTCATGGATGTACACTTTGGAGGCGAGGAGTGAGGTTGGCAAAACTGGCTTTAATATAATTCAGAGCTTCCGTCTATTGACTTGTATAATAGTTTTCCCGTATCATTTTTTCTGCCAAATACATTATTTTTATTACCTTCTTAAACACATATTCTATATTCACATATTTGGTATTCCTAGTTCAGTTAGAATATTATACAGCTTATTGCGGTCTATAGAATCATAAGCCTTTTTAAAGTCGATATATAGCTGATGTACAATACCATTATATTTTTTTTTTTTTCCTCTAATATATGACGGAGAAACAATATTTGGTCTACGTTTGGTTCCGTCAGAACCAGAGGATATATACAGTTAGCAAAAAAAAAGTCTATGTACACCATGCCAAAAATCAAATTTTAGCCAAGGAAAAAAAGGAAAAATAACAGACTATTCTTTTAATATTTTCTTTACAAATTAACCCTTAATACTTGATCATTTTCAATTTCATATACACCGTTTTAAGACATTTATAAAAATTATTTATACAAAATAAAAAAAAGTCGGTGTACCCTAATTATTTCAAAATCATACTTTTTTTTTTTTTGCTGAACACATTGTTATTGTGGTGTTACAGCGCAGTGGTGCACTCATTGTAGGATTATCATTCACAAATCGCAAAATTGCAAGCCTGTGATTTCTCAAAAATTGGCCTTCCAGATCTAGGTTTACTTTGAAGATAACTTAATGAATGATTAATTATTCTTTTAACTGTAGAGTGACGTTTCTTAATTATTTCTGCGATTTCTCTCAAATATTTTCCCTTATTTCTTAAATTAATAATCAATTGTCTAATTTCTACACACATTTCCATTTTTAGCAAATTAACAGGAAAACTCGCAAATCACGGCCACTATATAGACTTAACCGACTAAAATAAAGCTTTTTGTTTATAATGAAAACGTTTGTTTATTATTGTACAGTATTGGAAAGGAGTTTATAATAAATGTACACAGACTTATTTTGCAATGGTTCATGAGTTTTATTAGCAATTATCTTTACCTTATCTTTAATGTTATATTTATTTTTCTTTTGGTAGTGAATTTTGATTCTTTCAAAGTTACAGTTTAAAAGAAAATAATATAAAAAATGTTTTCTTCATTTCTTTTGATGTCCTGGGCAAACTTGAAAAAAATTTAATGTGGTGTACACAGACTTTTTTTACTAAGTGCATATATATTTTAAAACAAAATGTATATGACTGAATTTTATTATAAACCCAATATCCGGTAGATACTACGGATGTCTGGGACGCTGCGGATCGAACTAATAGACACGTTCGCTCACCAGATGGCAGCAGCGTCACCTGCGGGGGAAGGTGTGAAGGTAGAGGGCGCTTCGGTTCTCGGTGAGTCAGTATTGTCCCGTCCGCTGTAGAGGGAGGTTGTATCTTTGTCCGTTATTGTCGGAGTGGCGATATGTGCTAGAAGTGACACATGTGTGTAACAGTGAGGACTTATCGAAGAAGGGGACCATGTGAACCGGCAACATGAGGAATCATGCCGTCTTCTTCCTTCTACTGTATTCCTTCAGCGTCGGGAAGCTGTCTCCTGTACAGCCCATCAGTAGAGGTACGGTCGTAACGTATATACCATAATATATAATAATAATAACAATAATAATAATAATGTCATAATAATATATGACACAGCTATGCTATTACATAGAAACACATCTCCGATATATGCAGTTATAACTCTTATCATTACAAAATATATTGATGGGTCAGAAAACCAGATACTTATTCTTACCCATACCATGGTAGAACCATGGTATGATACTCGTAGTGTCGCCTGGTCGTCTTCAAGGTGACTGACTTGGCGGATGCTGGATGTGAAAGTGGCCAGTTTACCTTGCCGTCACACTTCGGACGATTTGTACAACACAAATATTTTGTGTATACATTTATTATCTAATATGTATATAACATAATTATATATTAATTATCCGGTTAATGGAGATTAATACACCTTTGAATATAACATGACAGCTTCACACGCCATGTGTCAAAATGCCCACTTTCGTCGTAACAACATAACTTAAATTACGATAGGTAGATAAGTAGTCAGGATTTTTTTTTGGATAGCCAACGTTTCGAACCATACATGAGGACCTTTGTGGCTAAAAAGAAGACAAATATATGATTATCTGTGGTAGAAGTTGACAATTAAATATTTATCATGTAATTTCATAATCCTACATTGTAGGGTAAACCGTACAGTTATTGGCACCCTTAAGACTAAATTTCAGTGGTGACATTAAAAAAAAATACTTCTTATGAAGGGATCTAATTAAAACTTCCTATAAATCCTCTTTATCTATCCTTATGAAGACTCAAGAGGTTTTTTTTTGGTCAAAATTTCAATAGTTTTACAATATTTATTGTTAAAAGTGCCAAATCTAGTTATTGGCACCCTGTGGATTTAATTGTGAAATCTTCCCTTTGGTTCGTTTGTTAAAGTCTTACTTCATAAATGACTTAGAGCACCCTTCAAACATTAGACTCATATATATCTTGTAATAAAATTAGGACTTGTTTACCTATTTCTTTAAGGTAATTATTGGGGTGCCAATAACTGTATGGTTTACCCTAACAACTAGGAGTAACAGAATAATTTTATTTGATTTTGCTGACCAGCAACTTATTTAAATATTCATGTATAATTTTGACCATCTTTTATAACATTATCAGTTTTGTTAAGTATCTGAACATGACAGTTGGATTTGGTTTCCATTATTATGTTACAGTCGATTTAAGATAAATAAATCAGTTAAGTTACATTTCACATTTATTTTGGAAAAATATATCAATATAAATTTGTATAATTACATTAATATAAATGTTACGTGCGTATATATCTATATAAATGGGTAAGATGAATTCCTGTTTTTTTTTTTTTAGTTTTTTTTTCAGCTATCATTTTTCGTTAGGTTACAATAAAATCATCTATGTATGTATTTTAATGTTTCCTTTTTTTATATTAAATCGTTATATTTTTTCTAATATACAATATAATATTATGTAGACTTAAAGCTTTATTTAAGGATTTCTTTCTTTTGCTTAGTAAACAAGTGTGTAGGAAGAGACAATTTAATTATAGATATCGAATGAGAGGCCTCAAAGTCTCGTATTTTTTTAATAATTCACTTAATCTGCACGACTAAGTGAATTATTGAAATAATTCAGTTTGAGGCCTAACATTCTTCTTACTTCATCTTACTTTTGCTTTATAAAATAAAAAAAATATTGATTAAGAAAATCTATTATCTTAAACATTGTTTGAATAATCAAAGATATTATAATTACTATTTATGAGATATTAATATTTTTCATTTGATGTAGCTTCTAATTGTTTCAATCGAGTTTACATGTGTTGTACATATGTTAATCTGGTGTATTATTATACATGGATTAATATAAAATTAATGAGCAGACCAACTGTTTATTGGTCATTTTGACAGGTTTTTGATTTAATGATTAACGATTCTGAACATGCAGATATAATTTTTTTTAAAGATGTTAATGATTGATTTTTAATTATTAATATTATTTTTATTATTGTTTTATTTTAATTATTATTTCTACGAAAATCCGACAATTTGGCCTGTAAAATTACGTAGGTATACAACAGTGTTAATAAAAATAAAATAATAATCAGCAAATAGAAACAAAAAAATAAGAACTCAAATGCCTACTATTTTGAAGTAAGTACATGAGTAAACCTGTCTGAACCTGCTCTTTATGTACAAAATTCCAATGTGCGCAGCTCCAGCTACTTTGGATTAAGTATAAAATTAAAAAAAAAGATCGGACAACATTCTTATATATTTAAATGTATGAAATATAACTATGAATAAAAATATATAGGTTTTTAATAAAAAATAATTTACAAAAAATTACATTTTAATATAAACATTATCAAAAAGACTGATTTCATTATAAAATGTGATACAGTCACTGCCATTAAAATAAAAGAGATAAATTAAATGATTATTTTATTCCTCTGATTAAATCTTTTGCTTTTTCTCAAACTCCTATACCTTTTTTTTACCGATTTGTAAAATGGAATTACAACTTTTTATTATTTTATTTATTTATATGATGATTAAACGATTCCTTTTAGAAGCGGCTATAAAAGTTTTTATATAGTAACCGTACATGTGCATTACAACCGTAACGCACCAATGTATTTAGATTATACTTTTATATGAATTTAAAAAATAAAAATAGAAATTCCACTTGTTAGCTGCATCAACGTCTGTGCTTTATCAGAAAATTCTGATTTTTAATTGTTAGAGTATCATTTGTTATCCCCAGGGTTAATAGTTCACAAAATGTATTTTTAGGGGTCACCTGTAGTGGTTAGCATAGCAACCTACAATACTGAAGGTCGCGGGTTCGCGTCCCGCGGCGGCCCTAGGATTTTTCAATGGGAGTAAAATATCGTTAGGTATATCGTCCCTCGGATAGGACGTAAAATGGAGGCCCCGAGCCTGTACAATGTCAGGTACTCGTTAAAGATCCCTACCCTAATTATTCCTGTAGAGGCGAAATTTAGGACTCCCAGTATACCAGAACATAGTATCGTCCGATTGGCCTTAGTTGCATAAATGGACGTTAAACAAACAAACAAACATTGAGTGTAGAGCGAGTTAGGTTATAGCATTTGAATTTTTTTTTTTTTTTGGACTTTAAGGCTTCCACTGAAGCCCTATACTGCCCATATTAACACCCATGGCACTGGGTGATACTTCTCCTATGAAAGAAAAGCACCACCCAGGGCGGGACTCGAACCCGCAGCTCCGGCATGGGAGTACGGCACTTTACCGCACAGCCACACCGGGCCCCCAGCATTTGAAGTTGCTATTTCAGAAGAATTTTGAATTATTCTAAGATAACCGTTCCGCCATGGGAGTGTAACAAAAAAAAAAAAAACCTGTACCACTACAATCCATAAAGAGTTGGATTCAGTATTATGCAAGGAAGAGCACTGTTTCTTGGTTCAGCGGTCGTGCAAGGAGGTGATTTGACCGTGATCACGCTCAACCGCCAGGTTCTTTTCCCCTTAATTTTTCAATTAAGGGTACCCACTTTATAGAGGCTGGGTTTGCCCCAGGAGGGTCTCTCGGCCCACGAGACGAACTGTGGCGAATAATAAAGATATCACATGAGCCATGTCAGATTCGAACTCGGGACCTTAAGCACAGCAGTCCACTGCCTTACCAGTGGGCTACCCCGCTCCCGGGAGTGTAACAAACAATACAATATATTCTAAATACATTATAAAGCAATATCAAACTAATATTAGAGTTCCTCAAAAATATTACAGAACATCTTTTATTTGCTATGATAGATATAAATCTGAAAATTTATTTCGGTATTCTCTTACAATCCACTATTCATCCCGTAAATTTAAATTACATACATACAAGTAAAGCTCTTTATGCCTCGCTAACTCTTTCCAACCGGCTCCGCTCTCCACCAGTTCTGGATATATGATATTTATCGAGAGACTCATTGTGGGCATTAAAAGATATAAAATGCATGTATCAAAAACACCCGTAATGTAATAGTTTCTTTCGGAGATATATGAGCTGTTTTAGCCCAATTAGTTTATATAGGTTTCGAATCAGATTGGATCTGTAGAAGAAGAAATTTAATTTAATAATTGCAACAAAACAAAAGCGATGACGAACTGAGAATCAGTTACATTACACCAATCAAAGACAACCGAAAAAAGAAATTAAATAAAAACTTTCGATTTAATAATCAATTGCCCTATGCTCTAGCTTAATAGCAATTAAATGTATTTTCATTTTAATTTAAAATACAAAATACTTTTTTTATTTTGTATTTAAAATACTTTTATCGTGAATTATTTTAAATGTTTTGAGGTTCATTTCATTTTATATTTAAAAAAAACTAAATAAGTACTTGCTATTTAAAATAATGTATTTTAAAATAAAAATTAAAATACTTTTTACCCAGGGGTGTTTAGTATAGGTACATACGTATACAAACGTTTTAGTTCATATACTTATAACAGATTAGAAACGAAAATATAATTCTTATTTTTTAGACTTCCTTTTACTTAAATAAGCTAGTTAAAATATCCTCTTATTCACGCATTGATTTCTATTTTATAATTACAATCATTAATAATTATTTGTTAACTTTTTCTTAATTACTCTGAAACACCTTTAATTAAATATATATATATGTAAATATATATATATTTGCTCATATTGTCTTTTACAATTTAAATTTAACGTTATTTGAATTAAACTTGGTGGAGATTTGCTGTCGGTATTATTGAATTACGCCTTGTGCCTACAGGCTGTGACACGATTCAACATGCAAGAATCAAATGTTTACAAACTAACTAAATATTCCGATGGGTGAGATTTCTCTCGTAAATGGTACATTTATATTTATCAATGTTAATAATATTAAATAAATTATTATCCTTGGTATAATCTATAACTCATTTACCTTGTTTTATGATTAATGGATAAAATGATAATCATAAGATAGAGGCATAGATTAAAAAAATAAATCTAAGTCCATTTTCACTCATTGAACAAGTTTTTTTCTTTATTAACATGTTCCCTTGGAATTATGGTTTTATTTTGCAAATAATTTATTTTTTATTATCTTCTTATATTCGTCTTTTCAATTTGAACAGTTATGTTTTTTTTCAGGCCTTTGTTCCTGAATTTCGACTTAGTAAATTATATATATATGTATATGGGTCATTCTCCCATTTCATTCAAATTTCATTGTTCTAACTTCAATGCGAAAAAGTTACATTTACCAATGATTTTTTCCACAAATTGTTAGAAGGCAGGCTGCTAATGGTATTTAAAATAAATGCCTTCATAGAATCATATATATATATATATATATATATATATATATATATATATATATATATATATATATATTATACAAATTACTAATTTCGCCTTCGAATGAGAGTTATAAGCGCAAAACCGCGGTTTTTGCGAGAAAGATAGTCGTAGAGATTTCTAAATGGTGTCAATCTTTTCAGGTTTCCAAGGAGAACATTTTCGGTTATATACATTTTTTCGATTAATTCGTTTCGGAGTTGTAAGCGAAAAGCGTCCCTCGGATAGAACGTAAAATAGAGGACCCGAGCCTTTGCGATGTACGGTACTCGTTAAAGATCCCTTTCCTAATTATACCTAAACTCAAACATCGCCTTGTTACTATTTCCCTCACTCAAAGTCTATCTCCCTTATTCCACACGAGTGAGGGAAATAGGTTTTTGAGGTTATATTAAAGTAGATCATTCCATGTCAGTCTCTTATGAACAAAATTTATGGGTTATTAAAATCCCTAGTAAACCTACAAATTATAGGATATGAAACGACACACACTGTTTTAACCGATAAAAGCACCCTAACAAGGAAACGAGAGCAGAACTTCTGTGAAAAAGTTTATCCATATTGAGACGGGAATCTGTTACAATGTTGCCAGCAATGAATTATAATGAAATAAATGTTTCCAAAGTTTTGAGGCCCGATTTCAAAACGATGTGAGGGAGATAGGTTGCATCTAGGGACAGGTAGATTATGGATCATGCCTTTTTTTCTATAATAAGAAAATAGTAATATACCGTAAAACCAAATAATTAAGACCTTCTAATAAGTATGGAAAAAAAAAACTAGGTTATACATAAAAGAATACATATCTTTTTTCCGACACCAAAGTCAGCAACTTGAGCTTTGGGACAGGTGAGGGAGATAATTATTAACATTTTTAGTTTAAATTTAGGCCTATAAACAAATTGTTACTGTGTAAAAATTCTTGAACAACAAGCTCAGGTTTTCTATTAACCGGTGGATGCAATTGAATGATTAGCAATTTCACACAAATAATATAATCTCATTGGGACATAAATTTGTATGTATTGGGAGAATGACCCACACACAAACATCTTTATATATATATATATATATATATATATATATATATATATATGTGTGTGTGTGTGGGTCATTCTCCCAATACATACAAATTTATGTCCCAATGAGATTATATTATTTGTGTGAAATTGATAATCATTCAATTGCATCCACTGGTTAATAGAAAACCTGAGCTTGTTGTTCAAGAATTTTTATCTCAGTAACAATTTGTTTATAGGCCTAAATTTAAACTAAAAATGTTAATAATTATCTCCCTCACCTGTCCCAAAGCTCAAGCTGCTGTATATATATATATATATATATATATATATATATATATATATATATATATATATATATATATATATATAGATAGAGAGAGAGAGAGAGAGAGAGAGAGAGGGAGAGAGAGGGAGAGAGAGAGAGAGGGAGAGAGAGAGAGAGTGAGGGAGAGAGATATGACTTTATTTTAACTTGACAGGCAATGATGGTTTAAAAAAAATTCAGCTTACGAACTTATATATCATTTATTTACATACATTCTAACTGTTATATTAGAGTAATTATATGAACTATTGAGTTGCTATAAGAAAAAATATAGAAAATTAATAAACATAAAGATATATTATAGGACTTATAATAAATAAAGACATGTATAAATTGTAACTTAATACGATCTATATATGATAGGCCATTCGCTAATTAAAAAAACAAAAACAAAAAAAAAACGTGGAATTTCGACCATAATTGACAAAGTTACAGCCTTTGAAATTTTATAAAGATGTTATATTTTAAGTTTCATACGAGTGAACTGCCATAAAGGAAAAATACACGTCTCTCTTGTAAAATATATTGTTGTTTTTTTTTTTTTTGTTTATTCTTATATTATATTGAAATCAGGTCACTTATTAATATCATATGCGACTTTTTTTATTTTTATTTATTTATTTTCATCCGCAAACTAATTCTAAATAATAGGTTCGTTCCAACAAGAGCCAAGTAATTTTTATAGGAGGAAAACAATCCATACAGACTAACAATCAAAAGGGTGGGAGAGGGACATGCGCAGTTGTTGAATTATCGTACCATGGCAGTCCAGAACTGCTGGTTGGAACGGACCTAGTACATGTCACAACTAAAAACAATATGGTTATGCTTCGTTATCGAGTTCTCATGTTCTATTCCTTCAGGTCAATCAAACATAACGCCATCATAACTTTCCTTTAAAAAAAAAAAAAGAAAACGAAAGGCTTTTGTTAGTTGTCTCGAGTTCTAATGAAATTGAAAATTGTTTGAAAACAGTTCGTAGCCGCTACTGGAGTGTCAAACTTCTTGAAGTTGAAAAAAAATTATGTTTGGCGTGGGCTTTAAAGTAATTTGAAATGTTAAATCTTAGCGAAATTTAACAAATTAATAAAAAACGAAATTTACATATCAAGCATAGTAGGATTTTTCATTCTTCATTCCTTGAAGAGCTGAAGCACTTTTTCCACTTTATTTCTATTCTGACAAAAACTATTTCTGTCAGATCTGTTCTAGGCAGAAATTAATAAATTTATTCTTTATTCCATTTCGACTTGTTTACCGTATTTTTACAAGCAATAATAATTTCAATAAGTCTAAGAAAAAAGAAGTTATAATTTATTATATTTTTGTTTGTTTATCGTCCATTTTTATGCTACTAATGCTAATAGGACGTTGCTACTGTGGGTGTCCTTAATTTTGCCTATTCAGGTATAATTATGATAGGGATCTTTAACGAGAACCTGACATCGTACAGGCTTGGGACCTCCATTTTACCTCCTATCCGAGGTACGTCATAGCTAAAGATTTTTAACTCCCATTAAAAAATCCTAGGGCCACCACTTGACGCGAACTCGCGACCTTTAGTATTGTAGGTTGCTATGCTAACCATCACACTACAGGTGACCTTAATTCCATTTTCTTATCCGTTTTGACATGTTCCTGTCTTTCGTCCCTTTTTTTACAAGCAATAATAACATCAATTTTTCTTAGAAAAAAATCTGGTGCGTGCTCGCAACACACAACTTTCACTTACCAACTTACTTAGATTAGAAATTAATGACTTTTGTTAATTGCCACTTCTCAAATGAACAGAACGGCTTTAATTCTGAACAATGGTCTTTCATTAAAGGCGTTCTCCGCATGCGTGGGCTCAAAAAGTTTTATGAATTGACTGAATATTTTTCTTTTTTCTCCTCTATATGTTTTCTTTATTTTTATCATATCTCGTATTTAGCCATTTCTTATTTTTAGGCGTAACGAGAGACAGTTAATTTCTCCATATAAACAAAAACAAAGGCACTTTATAGGAAACAAAAAACAAACAAACAAAAAAGGCCCCTTCCCCATTTAAGCCCCCTCAGAACATTTTAATAATGATAAAGCTTACCTGATATTAAAGAGCACCTAACTTTCATTGAACACAACGAATTTGATATAAAATCGCTAAAGCCGTTTTTGAGTAAATAAAAAAAGACACGTGAAAATGATACAAAATTTATTAAGTAAAGTCCCTCCTCAGGTTGATCAATTTTGATGAAATGTTGGGTATCACATCTTTGGCATATACAATGAAAGAAGAAATTTTTACAGTCATATCTTGGGAATATAAATAGATCAAATACTCAGTTTAATCAAAATCGTTATAGCCGTTTTTGAGAAAATCGAAAAAAACTTAAAAAGTTATTAAATAAAGTACCCCCTCCCTTTGAGCAATTTTGATGAAATTTTTGCTGTCACATCGCGGGCATATACATACACTAAATACCCAATTACAGGTTCGCACGGTTTATAGTTTTTGAGCTAGTCTGTTCACACACAGCCACACAGACCATTTCGCGGGACTTGGTTATTTGGACTCAGGGGACCCCAAAACGTGTATTTCCGTTGAAAACCGGAAGTCGAAATTTTTCACGATCGCAATACTTCCACTTACTATATATTTCATATATAGGTAAGTGAAAGTAAAAATATTATAATTAATTGTATTTTTTTAAGGTAGAGCGAAATACTTTATTATATAAACACCAATGCGTCCCCATTTTATAATCACACAGCATACTGCATCAATCCTTGACTGACATAAGCTATTTTTTTTTTTCACACAAAAAATATATAATTATTTTAAAAATTTAGAAATAATTTTTTTTAAATTTGTTTTGTCGCATCCACTCCAAAGGTCATTGGCGTCTAATGGTACTTTATATCCATCTCTAGAGTTCCGTCCATTTGAGGAACTTGAATGAAGTGATGACTATCTCTTCATTGTCTTAGAAATTAAATTTAAAAATAAAATACAAATATTGAATTAAAATATTAAGTAAAATTTTATGTACAATTTTGATCAAAATCCGTGTACTATCAGATGTGCATTTCTCTTGTAGGTTAATTTCTTTCCTCTTTACATTCAGAACACTGCCCAATGAAATTCAAACACTGAATGCCCTCTTAAAAAACCTCTCGATTAATGTTTCTATATTTTCAAATGACACACTCAAATGAAAATTATTTAGTAACTAGCTGTATATCCCGGTTTCACCCGGGGGATTTCATTTTTCTAATAAACGTGAACAATTCTAAAACCAAAATAGCACCAATAGATTATCATTCTAAAGCTTTAGGTTAGGCTAGAGATAGGCTGAAATTATGCAATTTTAATATGGGCAGATTTTCGCACCTGATATGAATCAATCACTGAGCGAAATTCGGAGAATTTAGGGCAAACGGTATGGATTACTTTAAAGAACAAACAAACAAACAGAATTTGATCTTTATTTATGTAGGTAATAATAATAACTGTGAAGGAACACAAAATTGCTGTCCTGATCTTAAAGAAAGCTGGCTTGCTAGGATATACACAAGCTACAAGGTACAATGTTGCGACACGAGATTGCACTTAGAAAGCTAGTTATGGCATGTAACAGCCTGCATCCCAACTCTATGCCAGTCGTTTGCAAAATGTCATTCGGCGCTCGTAGAATCTATCCTCTTGCAACATAACTTAAGCATTATATCATGACATCCTTTTTCAGTTTGTATCAGATTTTTTTTTTTTTTTTTTTTTTACAAAAAAAATGTTACATACCTAATTTTTGTTTGTAATTATCATTTTCTATATTTTCAAAAACCTCTGCCTCACTTTTTTTTTAAATATTATTTTAACACCCCTTTAGTTACCAGTCCTGTTGGACCAGCAGACTCCCACTTTTATCAACAGGGAAAGCCGGTTGATATAAGGGGGTATACATTTTTTAAAAATCCAATATTATTATAACTATTAGGGTAAATGTACCAATAGTTGACAGTTTAAGAAAAAAAAATATAATATATCAATCAATATATTATTGACACTGTATGCCAATATATTGATGTCAAGATAATCTTTGTTATGGATTTAGTTAGGCCAATTCCTCTAGAAAACTAGGAATACAATATCCTATGGTCTACATTTACGGTTTTTATAAACAATGATTTCTTAGAAACTTCTAAAATGAACCAATAGTTGACACATCAAAATGTAAAGGATTGGAAAGTTGACATTTATGGTTTTAAAGTTGACACATGCATTAATTTTTGATTTCCTATGATTTTTAATACTAGGTTGTTACAAAAGTCCTGGTGCATATCAAGTTGTTTACATTGAGGTCTCTAATTTAATCCTTATTTAATCTCTGACGAATACAATTCTTATGTCAATGTTTACATTAACTAATCCTCTAATTATCTATGTACGCCAACTGTCCCTGCCTTTCATTCAGTTTATTAAATTTCACTAGAAATGTCGGAAGAAAAATTTTGTCATCCGCGGCCTTCTTAGGCATTATTGGAAAAAAGGTTTTAGTGCAAAGGCCTCAGCCGAGGAAATCTGGCAGTGGAAGGGGAAAGTGTGGTGCATCGAAACACGGCCGCATTTGGTTCAGGCGGTTTAATTCTGGGAATACAAGCCTTGAAGATGAACCTAGATCAGGTCGTACAACAACTTTACAATACAACTTTTGGCTGAAAGATGGGTTAAAGTAGTTGAAAATGATGGCCTGTATTTTGAAGAATAAATTTGATTTGTAAATTTTTACTCACATTTGAATAAAATTAATTTTGTGAACAAGGACTTTTGTAACAACCTAGTAGTTATTAAAGATTACAATAAAAGTTAATTTTTAATTTTTTTATTTATAAACTAGTAAATTTACAATGGAAAGCTTAAATGAGACAAAAAAACAAAATATATTTAAATAAGAAATGAGATCACCCAGTTAAGTAAGTATAATAAATAGATTTTAGTAATGGCCAAAGTTTCGTTTTTTAAATGTATGTTATTTTTATCGCCTGTTTTTTCCTCCAGTTGTATAAATGCAAGGACCTTATGTTTCTTACCCCGAAACTCGAAAATTAGGTGGTAGATAAATTTGAAACTTTTTCAGAACGTTGCTGTTTAGACAAATAGAGGCCATTTATACTTTTAAAGGTCTGGCCATACATGTCAGATACAGGCCACTTTAGGCATAACTAAAGGTAATATGTAAGTTAAATTAAAAATATTCTGAACATAACCTATACTAGTGCTGCGGTGCGGATCCGGTGTGGACATGTGTGGCCAGACCCTTATGCGAGTATCTTTAATTGAAAAAATCTGGTGCGTGCGCGCAACACACAACTTTCACTTACCAACTTACTTAGATTAGAAATGAATGCGTTTTTTTTATTGCCACTTCTCAAATGAGCAGAACGGCTTTAATTATAAACAATGGTCTGTCATTATAGGCGTACTCCGCATGCGTGCATGCTCAACGAGGTTTATGAGTTGCTGAATATTTTTCTTTTTTTCTCCTCTTTATGCTTTCTTTATTTTTATCATATTTCATATTTAGCAGTTCCTTATTTTTAGGCGAAACGAGAGACAGATAATTGTTCTATAAAAACAAAAACAAAGGTACTTTATAGGAAACAAAAAAACAAAGAAGGCCCCAACCCCCCCCCCCGTCAAAAAAGCCCCTTCAGAACATTTTATTAAAGATAAAGCTTACCTGTTATTAAAGAACACATAATTTTCATTAAACATGACGAATTTGATAAAAATCGTTAAAGCCTTTTTTGAGATCATCGAAAAAAACGTAAAAATTGGAAAAAAATTATGAAATAAAAAGACCGCTCGGTTTGACCAATTTTGATGAAATGTTGGCTATCACATCTTTAGCATATAATTTCATCAAATACCCAGTTTCATCAAAATCATTAAAGCCTTTTTTGAGTAAAAAAAAAAACACGTGAAAATGATACAAAATTTATTAAGTAAAGTCCCCCCTCCGGTTGATAAATTTTTATGTAATGTTGGCTATCGCATCTTTGGCATATTCATACATCAAATACCCAGTTTGATGAAAATCGTTAAAACCGTTTTTGAGTAAATAAACAAAACACGTGAAAATGATACAAAATTTATAAAGTAAAGTCCCCCCTCCGGTTGATGAATTTTGATGAAATTTTTACAGTGATATCTCGGGCATATAAATAGATCAAATACTCAGTTTAATCAAAATCGTCAGAGCCGTTTTTGAGAAAATCGAAAAAAACTTAAAAAGTAATTAAATAAAGTACCTCCTCCCCTTGAGCAATTTTGATGAAATTTTTGCTGTCACATCGCGGGCATATACCTACACTAAATACCCAATTTCAGGTTTGCACGGTTAATAGTTTTTGAGCTAGTCTGTCCACACACACACACAGACCATTTCGCGGGACTTAGTTATTTCGACTAAAGGGACCCCAAAACTTGTATTTCCGTTGAAAACCGGAAGTCAAAATTTTTCACGACCGCAATACTTCCACTTACTATATATTTCATATATAGGTAAGTGAAAGTAAAAAAACTGTTATAAGCAATACACGATGTTCCTTCCTCTTCAGTAGAGGAATGTAACTATCTTTATGTATAGAAGAGATGGTTAGTGGTACGGTAAAATTAAATAGCACTAATATGTAATAATCACATATTTTATTTTTGCCAACGTTTCGACCAAAATTTTAAGTCATCATCAGAGCTCTTTGGCTGATGGTGTCCGACTCCCTTCAGTTTTCTACAGTGAGCAGTTGGACACCACCAACTGCTCACTCAAAAAAGAATTAGTGAAAATTTTTTATAATTTTCTATACCATAGTAAAGTTAACTATTATGTGCAATGATGTTTTTGGGTAAATTTTACTGGAATAACTTTATTTTTTCCTCTAAGTTAATAATTCGCTTAAGCCATAACAAATCATGGCAAGGTTTTATTAGTGATTTTATAAAAACCTACAAAAAATGGTGAGGAACATCCTATCCACAAGATACGCTAATGGTTTTATAATTATGGTATTATAGCAATTGCCCTAATGCGGTTCAAATAAGAAATTTCACAACCGGAAGGCATCGGGAAAGAGTCTATATAAGAAATTATTCTTTCGGGAAGTGGAGGCAGTGATGGAGACTACGTGATCTGAAAAAGGTTCTTTGTGAGCTGTGAGTGGAAGGGGTTGGGTTACCCGAGCGTGTCCTCTACTTCGGGGAAGGATTACCAAAGGATTATCGATATCTTCAGCGGGGTGGGTGTTAGCCCAGGCGGGATTAGGACATTATCTGGTGGTACGTTTGGATGGAAGGGTGAAGTATCGATGGAATTGTGTTTGTGAAATCAAACGAATATGTGAATTAAAAAATTAATTTTTATTCTTAAAAAAAATATTTATAAAATATAATGGGTCTGTTTGCGAAGACCACATACAGTTACTTTCGACGCGACATCCAGTTAATTTTAGTAAACTGTTACTTTCAACAATCTGTAGCGCTTATAAACAGTGATAACCTTAATTTATAATTTCAGTAATAATAAAAATGGGTCTTTTGAATTTAGATCAAAAAATTTCTGACAAAAACAAGGCATTTCAGTTTTTACAAGAAAACGAAATATTACATAGAACAAGGCTGTGTTCTAATGAATGAAATTATCATTTTCAGAAAAAAATGAAATATTTAAATAAATATCTCATCTATTTCGACTCACGCTCGCTGCGCTCGCTCTTCAGAGATAAATAAACCCCCAAAAGGGTCCTTTTCAGTGGAGATCGGGCCTTACTTTTGAAGGGCACTTCACTACTAGTGCCAAAATAAGTGTTTAAAAAAGTAACTGTTTACTAAAAGTAACTGGATGTGGTCTTCGCAAACAGACCCGATATAATAATTACATCTGCCATCCCAGTAAATAAGTGGTTACGTAAAAATCCTTACTTCTCAGGACACGACTTTTGAAGTTTGAATGTTATGAGTAGAAAATCAGGTTTTCGTTATCATGCATATTAATTTCCTTAAAAATGATACTTTATGAGTTATCAGATATGAAGTTGAATAATTAGTCACAGAATGATTAAAACAGATTCAACCCCAAGCGGGTCCAGGAGGGGGGGGGGGGTTACTGGGTCATAAGTTCCCCTCGAATATTTTTGCATTTAAATTTTTTTTTGAATATGCATTTTTGAATTTTTAAGCGAATAATGCAATTAGGTAGTTACTATGCCCTTAACATAAAACTTTAGATCGCATCCCTTCTTAAAACAAGTTAATGGTCTCATAAAAAGATGGTGCTGTCTTTCACGTGATTATGAGACAGGAAGGTCCTGAACCCCCCCCCCCCCCCCCCAAATTTCATGCTAAATCCTCCTCTGCATGATTGATTCAATCATGAATTGTTGCAAAGCAGTACTTCCTTAGTTGTAATTAGATAAGAAAAAAAAACTTTCTTTAAAGATTTGGAATTAACTTTTCTACTCAATAGTGTTTAGCGCGTGAGTTAGCTAACTTTCCTTAGTTAGCTGTTAAATCAGATTTCTTTTCGATCTTACCTCAACAGATTTTGTAATACAAGCAATGTAAATAAATTTAATAATAAATTATAATAATAATAAATCATCCAGATGGTTTTATAACTTTTTTGAACAACAAATTAATATTTTAGATTAAATAGGGACTGGCGCGAAGCATTCGTATCCTAACCTACTTAAATACTCATTTAATTATGAGTGTGTATGTTTAGTACCGTAAAGTGCGTATTTGGTGCATCATCGGCTTAGATTAAGTAGTATAGAAGTAGAGAATAGTTGTGCTTGAATTGTAGATTATTAATTTTTGGAATCATAAGTTTAAGGTATTTACATATTTATAGAACCTCTTTGAACACTATGTTTGAAGTTACAATATGGTACTCAGTGATTGTTTGTGGGTGGGTTTGTTTTACACAGACAATAGATGTCACTGGACTGGAAAACGCCACATACTTACAAAACACACATATTGGTTTCGCGGAAAGCGAGGGCGCTGATTCTATTAACTGAAATTGCATTTTTTTTGCTTGTAACTCGCAAACGACGGCAACAATCGGAACAGTGTATATAATCAAAACTGTTCGTTTTGACAAACTGAAAAAATTACACCTTCGAAAAAGCCGCGCGACCATTTTCTCTGAAAATTGCAGTTTTTCGCTTACAACTCGCAAATGAATGGGTTAATCGAAAAGATGTATATGACCTAAAATGTTTTCCTTGAAAGCCTGAAAAGATTGACACCATTTAGAAACCTCTGCGACCATTTTTTCTCGCCAAAAACAGCGGTTTTGCGCTTATAACTCTAAATCGAAATGTACCGACAAGAAAAGCGCTTTGAGAAATAATATGCATGATGATTATAGCAAACACTAAATGTGCAAATAAAGGAAAAATAGGCAATTTTTTGTACTTAGGACAGCATAGAAAGTTTTGAGAATGGGAATACAACCCCGAAACGTGAACAAAGTAATGTTATAAGTAGACCCCGGATTTGTATGCAATTGCATGTTTTTTCTGCTTGAAGTTTTTCAATGTTTGATCGCAGATCTACACAAACCATGTCAAATGTGATGTATATTCCAAATTTTATTTTGCTTATTTTGGAGATAAATGCATATATTTGCATATTTGAGTAAAAATCGTAATTTGGGAAATTTTTCTTATATTATAAATTACGTTTTCAAAAACTTTAATATTGCAGTGATATTTGTCAAAACAAGAAAGCAAGGGCTTTTGTTTTCTTAATATCTGGTGAGTTGTAGGTCTTTTGATAGAAGACTTGGGAGTTCTGGGAAACCTCTTCCTACAGTATCCTTCTATATTGAAAACCAAGTCTGTACAGTTCCGTTTAGCCTAGGGGAAACGTCGTTATTACCATTCCAAAAGTTTTATCTTCTTTGAAGCAAAAATTAAGTGAATGGATCGCACTATTCAACTCCGAAAACCAAGTGTTCACGTCAGACGGAAAATTTGTGTTTTGTAACGCAAATTATGTGTGAAAAAAAATTTAAATAGTTCAGCATACTAATACAGGTATTTATTTCTTTTTTTAAATTTAATTCGTTATTCTAAAAAATATTAATTAATCTGAATGGGGTTTCAGGTTCCCATGTAAATGCTGTAAAGTCAAAATTTTCTGTTGTCGGATGGAAGTAACTTTCTACACAAATTTTATTGCCGGCTACTTCTAAACCCACAAAAGATACTTTTTTTGAAGATTCGTGTTTCGCAATGGTCTCATCTGACATACCTTTTAATAAATTAAATCACCTGCCTTTTAAACGCTTTTTGGAAAAATACACTTAACGTCAAATTCCCGATGACAGTACATTGCGTAAAAATTATCTGTCAGAATGCTATAATATGACCGTGGAAAAGATAAAGAATACTATTCAGCAAAATTACATGTATCTTGTAGTTGATGAAACCACTGATGCAAGAGGCATTTATATCGCAAATTTATCAGTGGGTGTTTTAAGTACAGGCGGTCCAGGACCGCTATTTTTACTGGCATCAAAGCACCTAGAAAAAACTAACGCTGAAACAATTAGTCGTTTCGTTAATGACAGTATGAAACTGCTATGGTCAGATGCTGGGTTTAAGATGAGAGTGCTAATTCTAGTGACTGACGCCGCACCATATATGACCAAAGCTCCAAAAAAACCTAAGTGTGTTTTACTGTAACATGATACACGTCACCTGTATGGCACACGCACTAAATCGTTTCACTGAAAAAATTAGAGAAACATTTTTAGACGTTAATGAGCTGATAAGCAACGGCAAGAAAATGTTTTTGAAAGCTCCCAGCCGTGTGATTATTTACAGAGAAGAGATGGACGACATACCGATACCTCCAGTCCCTGTTGTACTCGCTGGGGAACTTGGCTAAATGCAGCCCTGTTTTATGCTAAACATTTTGACAAGTACTCTACCATTGTGGAAAACATATCAGAAAAGGACCCGGATGCACTGAGCGTCCAAAAAGTGATAGCAGTTTTTAGAAGAGGGGAGATTTTTAATCACTTGGTTTTTATTTCATGCCGTTTATCGTTTTTATCAGAGACTATAAAAAATTAGAAACAAGAAACATGTCTCTTACTGACAGTTTTCAATTAATAAATGATATAAGTGTTAAGATAAACAAAATCCCAGTTCAAGTGGGAATCATCTTACAATAAAAAGTTAAGTGAAATACTTTTAAAAATACTGGTCTTCAAGTATTACGTGACATAAATCAAATTTTAGAAGACGATAAATCTGTAAAAATTGAAAAATTCACAGACCCTGAACTTATTTCGGCGTTTAAGTTCGCACCATTGTCTTCGGCAGATCATTTTCTGTTTATAAGAGTATTTTAAGTGATCGGAGGCACAGGTTTTCAGAAAATAATTTAGAAATGTATTTGGTTGTAAAATTTAATAATTCCCAGTAACGTTATTTTATTGTGTTAAAGAAACATTACTGATATTTTTAATTCTAATAAATTTTTAAAACAAAATTGCTTTTCTATTTTATGGAGTACCCTTTTTCGTTGTTGTAATGCACAGAAAAACTTATGCTTATCAAGTATACTTGAAATTAAAAGAAATTTAATTGCATATATCCCACTTTTTTCTTGCATATTACATGGCCTATTTGAGGAGTTTTTAATGCATATAGATCCGGGGTCTAGTTATAAGTATATTATAAATTTTAAAAGGAAAGTACGTTAATAACATTTCCAAACACTTTTTTATTTAACTTCAGGCATTGAATATTTTACTGTAATTAATAATGTGAACCATCTCATAGGCAAATCAAAACTTACACATTACAAAATATGCAGGCAATTCTAAGTTATGCAATAGCTTTAGGAGAGAAATCAGAAGGTTATCTTCATGTTATGAAATACATCTAACTGTTTTCTATGAATACACATTTAACACGAAACCCTGGGGAATTAATATTTATTTCATAATAAACGAATCGCCAATTCTGATCATTATTTATTAATTAAAACATGATAATAATACACCATGAAAATAATCAAAACAAGTATCATTGAGGATAATATAAATTTATTGAAAAGAACCGATTACAAAGGCCATTAAAGAGGGACTACCTACAAAGGGCATTTAAAATGGTGCCATGATCCCACGGCCTTCTTGATTAATGGTCACTAGATCTCCCTCTTGTTTTTACCTGCTTCTATATCGATAACCCCCTATCGATTTATTATCTTTTAGGCCCCTTTATTTTTGTAATATATATATTATTTCTACACGAATCGATCGATCATAACGAATTTTATTGACAGGGAGTTAGTAAATTGACTGCTACAAAGACAGATATCGAAGAGGCTGTGAAATATATCGGGTAATAATTCAGTTGTTTATAGGAAAATCAGGGATAGCAATTTCTGAGTCCTAATAAAAAACAATATTTTATTTTCCAACATGTTAGCTTTTAATGAAGTAACTAGTTATGAAATCTATTAATCTATAAAATGTTTAATTTTCAAATATTTACAGTATCATTAATTATAACCTCTGTTATTTAAATTCATGTCTGACTTTTCCGCATCCAAAACATTTTCTAGGGATAATTCCCGTGACCATAAAATTGTTACAATTAAATAGGCTAAATGGCTTTGTCAAACTCAATTTTTAAAAATCTGGTGCGATGGGCACAACACACAACATTCTCTTACCAACTTACTCAGATTAGAAATTGACGTGTATTGATAAATATGTAAACACCAATCCTCAAATTCACATATTTTTCTTCATTAATTTACTAATTTTTGTTTGTATTTGCCCTCTAAAGAACACTAAAAATTTTCATTGTTAAATAAAAGTTTTTACTTGTTATAATTCGGCAATACAGGCATAATAATCTATCGCGTCTAATTTTTAACCGACTTCGAAAGAGGAGGTTACTCAATTCGATACGTATGTGACTTTTTTTTTTTTTTTTTTTTTTTTTTTTTTTTCTATGTATGTCCACCGATTACTCCGAGATGGGTGGACCAATTGGAACGAAACCTTTTGCATCTTGTCGAGTATTTTCCCAATGTGGTCCCATTAAAACCTTTTTTGGGTTCTTAATTTATTAAAGAAGTTATTGGGAAAAAACATGAAAATAATTATTTAATTATCGCTCAAAATATTTACTTATTTGAAAAACATATGGCATATATATCATAAGGTATGCTCCAACAAACTATTAAAACACGTTGATAAATAACAAACTGATCATGTACTATCCCCGTTTTTTTTATTCTAAATTTGATTGGTTGATTTCAAGCAATGCTCAATAATGTTTTAATGGTCGATGAATCGGTTGGGATAACAAACCAATCAAATTCAGAATTAAAAGATCATGTGAAGTGTGTTAGTTATTGACGTGGTGCTTGTTGGAACAAACCTTATACATAACCTTAAATAAATTTTCAACAATAGATTTTAATAAAGATATATAATATCAGTGGAATATCGCTGTCGTTTTCTGAAAAATGAAACACTTCTTTATGGTTCCGGCAAAGTTATTGTTGTTTCGACTCTGTTCCTGGAAAATTTTGCCAAGAAATAAAACTCAAGAACATTTTTTTGGGTTGCTTGAAAGATTTTGTTTATTGATTTAAGAAGATAAAAGCACATTATACACCGATAACAGTAAACAATCATAAATGAATGTCTAAACGACGGATGGACAGCATAATCATAAAACCACAAAATTCATAGAATTCAAAGAAAGGCCGAGCATTAATAGCCCTTTTTAAAAGAGATTCGTAAAATCGTAGCCATTATTGTTTTACATTAGATTTTGATTTCCGACTTCCAGTCGCTATGCACATAAAAAAGGAATTCAATACTTCCTGGAAAAGCTCTTTTTCAGTTGATTTAGAGGCCCAAACAAAGGATTCAGGCACCTCTGTCAGCTCCCGGATACACTTGATCACTGTCGGATATTATTATACAATGTAATAATAAAATCTTGTGCGGATTCTTCACTCTGGAGTGACACTTTTGCCATGTTATCCAGATTACTATTATCGGTTTTTAATTATGTTTCTGCAACTATTGAGGTGTTTAGATGAAAATTGCTGTAAGTGCCAAATTATTAATTTTGAGATAACAAATAACTATTACCTAAGCTTAAATTTGGTTTGAAAATCAAGAAAAATATTATAGATATGGACATAATAGGGATTTATTATTATTCCAGTCATGAAATAAATACGTCCCGCTAAAAAATTGTAATATTATTTTCTTCCATCTCCAATTCCATCTATGATTGTGAATTGTCTACTTTTAACGTCCCTAGAGGGAGGCACTCGATAAGAGAGTCTAGAGACGAAAATCTTAAAGAGAGTCATTTGGAAAGAATTGTTTCCATTTCGAGGCAGTCATATTCTCAGATACCGAAATAACAAACGTATATATTGTTTACAAGGACCCACGGAATAGATCTCGTCCTTCCCACCATGGATAGAACAACGGACTAATGAACCAAACTCACTTGTACTATCTAAAGAGGGGTACCGAATAAACAAATAAAAAAAAAAATAAAAAAATAAAGACTTCGAAAACCCGAAATCAGTTCAAAATGCACTTAAAATCTGTATAAAACAAAAGCATACAGAATTTGTTTTAGAAATCAAGGAATTGCTTTCTTCCGCCTTATATTAGAAATTATCTTCCGCCACTAAAAAGTATGAAATAAAAAACATTTTATAAAAAAAATTAAACCGACTTCGAAAACTAGGAACCAGTAAAAATAAATGCACTGAAAAGTATGAAATAATTACCTTCTGATTTTTATGAATACGCAGCAAAATCGAAAATCGTATGAAAAGCGGAAAAAAATGCATTAAAATGGATAAATTTATTTTGATTAGTACGAATACATACTAATTGTTAATAAAAAATATTAAATTAAAATATTAAATACCATGTTCAATACTTAACAATCTTTTCGGAGGCGGCGCAAAATAGAAAATCTATAGAAAATTTTAAGATTTTCCTAATTCTTAGTGTTAACAATTTTAAATTTTGCGCCGCCTCCGAAAAGATTGTTTAAGTATTGAACATGGTATTTAATATTTTTTATTAACAATTAGTATGTATTCGTACTAATCAAAATAAATTTATCCATTTAAATGCATTTTTCCGCTTTTCATACGATTTTCGATTTTGCTGCGTATTCATAAAAATCAGAAGGTAATTATTTCATACTTTACAGTGCATTTATTTTTACTGGTTCCTAGTTTTCGAAGTCGGTTTAATTTTTTTTATAAAATGTTTTTTATAATTCTTTATTTAGCTGTTGAAAACTTCATTCAGTTACCATGGGAAAAAATAATTTCCATTAAATATGTATGTTTCAAAACACGTTGACAACTCTTGTTGGGGATAAGCTTAAAAAACAAAAAATAAATGTAATTTAGTTATCATATCTCAATATTTAATTTTATTATACTTATTTACTTATATGATGATGATTTTATGATGAATTCGATTCATAGTTCGATTCCCGTTCGTGATCTAATCCTTCATCTTATTATAAATTGATTACCTTAAAAAAATATTCTTTCTGGTATTTCCTTCTTCTTTTTCCGTTTCTTACTAATTTTTCTGTGAATGATTATTATTTATTTTATTGTGTGCCTTTCATTCCAGATTATTATACATCTAATTTTATTATTATTATTATATTTTTTCATTATTCATTTGTATAGCATAGACATTGATAATAGGCAATCGTCCGAAACGTAGTACAAATGAATAATACAATAAAAAGAATGTAATAATAATAAAGTTAGACGTATAAGAACCTGAAATAAAAGAAAAACAATAGAATATTCTTACTGATTTATTATTAAAAATTTTTTAATAATCGTTTTTACTTTTAGTGATGTAAGGAACTTTTACCGAAATTTTTCTACACAAAAATCATCTCACATAAGTTTGAATAAATGAATGAAAGAAAAAAATGTTTACAAATTAGTTTATATTTCTACTGCATCCACCTCGAATCAATATCCTGATAAGTTACGTTTCTCGTTATATTGCCCTTTTATTTTTTGCCATGTATGGTTAAAAAAAAAATATTGTTGAAGTTTCAGACCTTTTGTTGAAACGAACTAACAGCTGTCATAGCACGTGTTTGTGACTACGATGTTCAAGAACCATCCACGCCGTTCAACAAGGTTCTAGCCCATCCTCCTTTCGACTATGTATAAGGAGCGATTGACTGAACAGTTAGTCTTTGTCTTGCTTGTGAAGACAAAGTCATATGATTATTTGTGTGTTACAGCGTGATAATTTTTGTAACCTGTTCTGATATTTGTGTTGTTATAATTCGTGTGGCAGAAAATTGTTATTTTTCTTTGAATAAATATTGTTTTACACCCACAGTAGTGCTACAATATTATTGCCTAAGATATCAGCATTCTATTTGGTTGAGTAGTGACAAATTACTAATTGATTAAATTAGTGGGTATTACAATACCCATTAGTGACGTCATTAGCGTGTATGTGACGCTTCAGCCCATAAAGGGGGGAGTGAGCTGTAAGTGGCCTATTCCTATGCATGTCATAGGGAATATCATCAAACTGTGATTTGTATTGTCATTAGGGATTGAATAATAAGTTATATATGTATATATATATATATATATATATATATATATATATATATATATTAAATTATTCTTAGAATTTTATATAAGTAGTTTATTTTAAACCTTAGCCATGCTAGTGGGGGGGGGGGGCACGTACCAAAATTTTGTTAACACGCTAATCATTTCATGCCCTCCTAAATCTTTACATCAACGTGGTCCAATAGGCGGGCGCAAGCGACGGTGCTGCTTCTGCGACGGCGCTGCAGGAACTAGAGAAACGGGGATAAAAGCGGGGCCATTACCTGGGATTCATAGGGTTTTTGGCGTTTTTAATTTATTTTTCCATAATTAAAACCCGATTGAGCAAAAAATCATTTGAAAAATATCTAATAAGTATTGCTCGGTCCCTCAGTGTTCAATTAGAAAATCAAAAGACGTGTCATTCCATTTATTTCCAAAAAATAAAAAGCTTCTTAAAGAGTGGATTGTAAAATTAAGAATAGATAAGCCTGTTTCGAAACATATGACGATATGTAGTCTTTATTTTAAAGAAAGAGACTATATTTATCCAGGTAAATATTAGTATTTGACATTTTATTATTCCAAAATGCTAGTTTTATGCAAATAACATTGAGACCACAGTGTCATAGATTTGTTTTTCTTTTTTAATTTTCACCATTTTTCTATTACATCCGTTGTGCTTAATTGTTCCATGTTTTCAATGCGAAGCCTGAAAGTTTTGACAAATAAATAAATAATTTGACAAAGAATCTAAGCTGTCATAACAATGATTGCGTGAACAGGTAATTAATGTTATTACTAACCGAAAAACGTCAAGTAAAGTTACAATGATGTGTTTGCATTTACCAGAACTACCAGCTTTACACGTACAATGACAAGAAAATTGCTTATTATTATTAATAAATTTGATTTCCACTTTTATTTGATGGGGCAGTCCTTTAAGATTGCTAGTTTAAAGGCACGAGGCTTGTAAAATAACTGTTTTTTTTATTTTTAGATGTTATTCCACATGTAAATATGTGGTTTGCACCAAGAATAGCCTGCCCTTCAATTAATGGTCTTTTAAAATTACCAATTATCTCTATCACATCAACTAAGTCTAACACCGTTCTTTCCGACATTTTGCAAAACTACTAGCGCACCCTATAGTCGATTGCGCCCGCCTATACTTCATTTGTCGTCAGTGATGATTTTAACTCTTTCAGAACCGTCTGAAATATTGGCCTCCGCATATGATTCAATATTATGCCCATTGTTGCTTGTGACTTTGATTTAATATAACCGCAAACAGTCTGATCTTAAATGAATGAATGAATATAATGAATAAATGATTTATTGTTTAAGCAATTGCTTTTTACAATAGAGAATGGCTCATACATGATAACTATTTTAATAATTTTACAATAATTAAATTAAAATAATAATGTCTATTAATATTAAAGATTATTAAGTTAATTCTGCAATAGTTCTTACTCAAACATTACACTAAACCAAAAGTATCTTTAATTATTAACATAAAATAAATAAATAAAAAAGATCTTTTCCATAAATAAACAAAAACAATATCCTATGATCGAGCAATAATATATAAATATAATATATATTATTTAGGTGGCTGTAGGGAGGGATCACAGAAGAGAAAGATTCGATCACGATCGGAACGGACTCACGGTTAGCTCAGTGGTAAGAGCGCTGCGACGTAGATGCAGAGGACCTGGGTTCGATTCCCGGCCGTGGTCGAATCTTTTATCTTCTAATAAAAAATAGTTGATAAATATAATAGATTTTATAATGAAATACATGTATATAATTCCTTTTAAACTTAAAGATTACTAACTAGCATAATGAATAAATACAATAAAGATCAACAGTTTAATGGTTACCTTAGTATAAATCCCCTCTCCCTGTTAATGAATATGAATTATTTTTGTTTATTGTTAGATATCTTTTGCCTGATTATTGTAATTAAGTAAATATTGTTTTAATGAAGTAGTAAATTGCATTTAATTTATCAATAGAGTCAATATGGAGAATATTTTCCAGTGAAAGTAGATCATCGTTTATTGTGATATAGCTACGCAAATACTTGTTTCTATAACACGTGTATGATGAGCATTCTAATAACAGATGCTTTAATCCGTCCGATATATGTTCTTGGCAACTTTCACAAATATCTTCCGATTTAATAATTTTAATTTTTTTGTTTTTATATAATTTCACATAATCATTGTTGGAAACTCTTAGCTGGCTAACTAGTCTTATTTTTTGTATGTTTATCTTAAACTTGAGGTAACATTCGGATCTGATCTTAAATGCCATATGTCTGACTTCGAAAAACATGCGCTCACCCACTGTCTGAATCTGTACTGACTTCTGTTCGAATCGCAAATTGTCTTCTTCAGTCTTTTCTTGAGGTGGCTTTAAACGGTGAGGAGCAGATAATCCCCGAACCTGGCCGTACCGGTGCACAGTGGTTGAAAATCGACTATTTTCGGAAAAAATCTTGTAAAACCCGATCTGTGAGCCGCAAAAAAATAAAGTTGATATATCATAAACACGATTGAATTTCCTATAAAATGTATAGGTTCGAGCCCCGCTTAACCGGCTGTTCGGATTAACCGGCAGTGTAAGGAAAATAGAAAAAAAATTATACATCAATTTTCGACTCGAAATCGGCTAGTTTAAACACTTTTGCTGTTTTATGCTAGTAATATCATTGATAGTACTTGCAATATAATTTTATACCATGAAAACACCCAAGTTAGGTAAAAAAAAAAAAATCATACATAGGAACTATCAATTATTTTTGTCGTTATGTTTTAATTCTTAACAATTAAATGTATATCATATTAAAATATAAGATTGGGATCATCCGACTTTAATATAATTATGATAGATGATGGGATTGACTGTTCAATGTAGGTTTAATAACTGAAACTCTATCTGTGAAAATTTAGTTCCCTTATTCACGCTAAATTATAACTGAACCTTTTTTTTAATACCAATCTTCTAAAAACAAATGGATGCTTAAAAATGAAAAGTGCCGAAGCCTTTAAGTTATCGGATGTCATGTTAATAAACTTATTATTAATAATTTCCAAATTCGTTCTAAAATCACGGTAGGTAAAAAAGTTGATTTATTATCGACCTAACAACGATTAAGACTGACTTTATAAATGTTGCTACAGACCTGGTAAGTAAGGCATGATGTTTTACTAAACGATTAGTAATATCCTAATTCGAAGCTTAAGCTCCATAGCGAATAAACTACACGAAATAGCTTAGGTATTTCAATAAAAAAAAAAATCCCACATGTACAGACGCAGGTGGACGCAGCTAGAATATGTTTTAATATTTCCTTGAATGTATCTTCTTCTTTAAAAAATGGATTTTAAAACTGCGCTCGGCTGCGCTTGAAAAATATGGATTACCAAAAAAAATTTTTGTCTTAATTTTATTGCATTTATTCGAGATTTTATTTGTGGGTTATAACATAAACCAAATAGCATCGTTTTTATGCTAGTGTAATATGTGAGATCGCTTTTCATGATTATGAAGGAAAATCGCTCTAAGAAACAAAAATGCGAGTTGTAAAAATTATTATAGTGCTATAAATTTTCCGTTGAAAAATAAACTTTTTCAATGATCGATTTTCAAAGGGTCCTAACAAGTTTAAAGATCAGAATATCTCCGAATAAATTGATGGAATGTGTCAGGTAACTATTCTATTAATTAATTTTCAATGGAAAATTTATAACACTATAATAATTTTTAAAACTCGCATTTTTGTTTCTTAGAGCGATTTTCCTTCATAATCATGAAAAGCGATCTCACATATTACACTAGCATAAAAATTATGCTATTTGGTCTATGTCTTAATCCAGAAATAAAATCCCGAATAAATACAATAAAATTAAGACAAAAATTTTGTTTGCTAATCCATATTTTTCAAGCGCAGCCGAGCGCAGTTTTAAAATCCATTTTTTAAAGAAGAAGATACATTCAAGGAAATAATTGAACATATTCCAGCTGCGTCCATCTGCGTCTGTACATGTGGGTTTTTTCTTTTTTATTGAAATACCTAAGCTATTTCGTGCAGTTTATTCGCTATGGAGCTTGTGCTTCGAATTAGGATATTACTAATCGTTTAGCAAAACATCATGTCTTACTTACCAGGTCTGTTGCATGATTTATAAAGCCAGTCTGAATCGTTGTTAGGTCGATTATAAATCAACTTTTTCACCTACCGTGATTTTAGAATGAATTTGGAAATTATTAATAATAAGTTTATTAACATGACCTCCGATTACTTAAAGGCTTCGGCACTTTTCATTTTTAAGCATCCATTTGTTTTTAGAAGATTATAGGTATTAAAAAAAAGGTTCAGCTATTATTTAGCGTGAATAAGGGAACTAAATTTTCACAGATAGAGTTGCAGTTATTAAACCTACATTGAACAGTCAATCCCACCATCTCCTATCAAAATTATATCAAAGCCGAATAACCCTAAGCTAATATTTTAATATGATAATCCATTTAATAGTTAAAAATAAAAATATAACGAAAAAAATAGATTGCTACTATGTATACTTTTTTTTTTTTACCTAACTTGAGTGTTTTCATGAAATAAAATTATATTGCAAGTACAATCAATGATATTACTAGCATAAAACAGCAAAAGTGTTTAAACTAGCCGATTTCGAGTCGAAAATTGATGAATAATTTTTTTTCTATTTTCCTTACACTGCCGGTTAATCCGAATAGCCGGTTAAGCGGGGCTCGAACCTATACATTTTATAGGAAATTCAATCGTGATTATGATAATATCAACTTTATTTTTTTGCGGCTCACAGATCGGGTTTGACAAGGTTTTTTCCGAAAATAGTCGATTTTCAACCACTGTGCGGCGTACTGAAACGTGAAGTCGAGGCCGTTGCATGCATCGTAATACAACAATTTTCTTTACAAAGACGTCTGACTTGGAACTAGTGGCTGTTCTGACTTTTGCTCTAGCTTTTTAGGGATAAAGGCAACGTCAGGAAAATGCCAAAAGAGGATTTAGAAGCTTATCTTAACTAACTCTAAAGCGACAATGGGGCTAATTTTTTATAATTTTATTAAAATATTTACTTTTCATATGGTGTCTCAGTGTTCCCTGCAGTGGGGGTACATTGAGAAAAAAATCTTCTTGTGGTTTTATGAAAATAAATATTTTTGTGTGTAAAGTTTTCAGATTTAACATCTACTGAACATAGGTCCATTGTAGTAAGATATTCAACATAAATTTCAGAACTCTAGCCATATTTTTTCTACTACTTTTGCCAATTTAAAAAAAAAAACCGTTTGATTGTTCCCTACTCTCCCCCTATAAATTTCAAATTTTTATTTATGTTATCAAAAGTATTAAGAAAGTTATGATTACAGACATGGTTGCTTAATAATATAAAATGCTTTCATATTTGATGTAGATATTTCTCCAACAGGTTTTACCTGACTTGAGGTGATTGGATCAAGTTTCCATTTCCTAGAGAAATCTTGTTGCTATTCCAGTGTGACATTTCCACATAATCGCCTAGATCTGTCCAAGTTGTATTGCCTCGATTTAGCTACCGTGAAACTAAACAGAGGCTGCCGAATAACTCCATTCGAGTTATAATACGGGAGTTGTGTGAAAGTTAGCTTTGAATACGACCTAGCTATATCAGAGTTTGTTTAACCTCTCCCTAAATGAGGTTGCAAGAAGCCAGAGAACTTCTCAATGGTTTCGTTAGACCCCTTTTCATAGCATTTATATTTGTCAACAGTAACTCATTCGGGATCCCGTTCCAGCAAAGGTTTATTCAAACTGCTTACTCTGTATTTGTGAGAAATATTTCTCTATACGAGCAGACCCCACCACGCGTTGCTGTTGCTCAGTAGCTATAATGCGTCGAATTAATTATATACTATTCTTTTTAATGCAGTCAAATCAAAATTCACTGATAAAGATAAAAATCTTCTGTTGTGCTACCAAAATGAACCATTTCTTAATCGTGATATGTGATGAAAAATGGATCCTATATGACAACATTTGGACAACTTCTTAAGGGGAAACATTTTTAGAGACCGAAGTGAAACGAAAAATGCCTTCCGCGAGTTTATTAAGAGTTTAGCTAAAGATTTTTTTTGAAAATGGAATAAAAATTCTTCGGACATGTTGGCAACGAAGTGTTGATAATGATGGAAAATATTTTGAATAAATAATTTTAGTTTTATAAAAATTATAATACAATTTTTTTTGTCATATAAAAACCTCCATTATTTTTGCACCATTTTTATTATTTTTGAATTATTTCAGTTACTTTATTATGATTCTTTGCATTTTACATTTTGCAAAAAAAAAAAAAAAAAATAGTGCAACATTAGGTATTAGATATAGTATATTTCTACTATATATGAACCTGGATATTGTTTAATAGGAATGCGACCCGAATATCAATATATTCAAAACATGGATGTTAAAAAAAACTTATGTTTGTCAAAAGTCTATTTTGTAAAGAACTGCATTAAAGAAACCTCTTTGTTGAAAACGATCATTTCATTAACACATTCAACGCCAACGCCATATTCTCTAGCCGAACCAGGTGGCCAGAGGGTTTTGGGACATCATTGAGCCGGTACAGCCTCAGGCTGTAATCGGCCACCAGAGTCGCCAAAGAGTTTGTTAACCCGCAACGCACCAGTTTAAAGAGCTGTTAGCTTTCATTTCGTTATTTTTTTTTTTTTTTATGTTTCATATTACTGTTATAAAAAAAATAAAAAAAAATAAAATAAAAAAAATAAAAAAATAAAAAAAATAAATAAATAAAAAAAGTGAAGAGTAGTTCCTTTGAAAGTTAAACTAATTGTGGGTATGGGAATTTTCATTTAAAAAAATCTTCATCAAATTACTGTACCACATCATTATTTTTTTCTTTATAAATTTTATTTTCAAAAAACATTATGTATAATAAAAACTATAAAAAATGAAAATAATAATATATAACAAATAAAAATAAATAATACAAATAATAATAAGGGATTACAATTATAATACATAGAGAAATTGCATTCTTACACCTAATTATTTTAAACTAACTATAATTAAACTATTTATAATTTTTTTGTGACAAGAAATCACTCAAATTTATATATACATAACGTAAAAAATTAATAACTAATATATATATACAATATTAAAAAAAAATAATATATACAATACAATAAAAAATATATACATATATATATAACACAAATTTACATTGTCGTATGAAATTCCCGGAAGCAAGGGTCAATGCATAGACCGGGTTGTCCTTCACAATCGGGACAAATCACAACGGTAGTTACCCAACGATTTTTGGCATAACATACCCTGCAATTCTTTCGATTACCAGATGTACCTGATACGTAACTGAGCAATTTAGGGAAATGAAGGGTCTGTCGAGGTAATGGGATAGTTGGTCTTTCCAATGGAAAGACCAACTATCCCATGGATTTGGATCATGGATCCATTTCCAATGGAATTCCAAAAATGGAATAGTTAAAAAAAAAATAATTATAAAATACTTACTTCTTTTAGATGGCTGTCCACTGGCATTCCTCTTCTTAGGTCCCATTTTCAATTACATTAAATTAAAATTAAAAATAAACCACTTAAATTAACAAACATTCATGGAAAACTTTAAAAATTCACAACTCCGGCTATAATGCAGCTATCCGGAAACCAAAAACGCGATATTAAACGTCGATATTAAAAACATCGATGTTTTCTTTAAAATATCGATGTCCCATCTCTGATGGCTAATATATCTTTTGAAATAATTGAATGGATCACTATTTTATTTATAACGAGAAGACCCTACCACGCGTTGCTGTTGCTCAGTAGCTACAATGCATCGAATTAGTTATATCCTATTCTTTTTTTGCAGTCTAATCAAAATTCACTGATAAAGATAAAAACGTTTCAGCTAATCTAAAATCCAAGGGGATTTAGAATAGAACTTTAGGCCAAATTTAAAGTTGTTTGGTAAAGAATTTAGGAGGGTTAAAGTTTTTTTGTAAAATGGAAAAGGAATTAATAAAGAATATAATTGGAATAAATTCAGAATATAACACACTAGCTGTATATACCGGTTTACCTCGGAGAATTTCATTTTTTAAATCTATAAACTGAGACTTTTATCGTCTCAAACGTTCGATTTCGTAAAAATCAATTTAAAGCGAGATCAAAACGATTTTAATAACAATAAAGAATATACCCAGAGATTGGCTGAAGTTATGCAATTTTAATGTGGACAGGTGTTCGCACCGGGTATGAAAGAACCGCTGAGCGTAAGGGTCTGGCCACACATGTCCGCACCGGATCCGCACCGTAGCATTAATACAGGTTATGTTCAGAATATTTTTAATTTAACTTACATATTACTTTTAGTTATGCCTAATGTTCAAGCCACACATGTCAGACACAGGCCACTTTAGGCATAACTAAAGGTAATATGTAAGTTAAATTAAAAATATTCTGAACATAACCTGTATTATTGCTACGGTGCGGATCCGGTGCGGACATGTGTGGCCAGACCCTAATTAGGAGAATTTAGGACAAACGGTCTGGATTTCTATAAAGAACAAACAAACAGAATTTCATATAGATATAGATGATTCTACCTGAAACAGGTTATGAAATGTTCTCAAACCATATGAAAAAAAACCATATGTTCTTACAGTACAAAAAATTTAATTTTATGAATGAGATAATTTATAACTATAATAATAATAATTTACATTTTTCTATATTATTAGAATTCACAATTTTTATTTATTGTAGTGCTGATACGTGCACAATGGTTTTGGTTAACTTAGCTTTTGCTAAAACAAATAGGTTCTATTTTTCCCCACTTGTGAAAACGCGACACAAATGCCCATAGGAAAAACACGGATTTTAAGTCCAAGCCGGAACAAACAGATTTGGCAACTGGATGCTTCCCACCCTAAATATCGAGAAAAAAACATGAAGTGTTGTATCAATAAATCAACTTACACCACCATCTGTTGGAAATTTTTAGAATTTACAAATAATCATACTCAATCGTTGTATAATAAGCATTTAATTTGCAATAAAAGAAATATTGAGACAATCATCGAGATATGCCTATCCTATCTTTTAAGTTGGACAAAACTACACACAATGAGCCAAATTTCATCAAAATCGGTTGAGTAGTTGAGAGGAATGTGCCTAGCAGCACCTGATTCCGGAGTTAACACCTTAGGAGAGCAGCTCTCTCATCCAGCTTCTTTTTAGCCGCCTTGCAAAAGGCATATCATATTAAAAAAAGTTAAAGCCAAATATTTACATGTTACTTTGATCTCAATGTTCACAGTTTGTGTAAAGGTTTTCTGTTAGATAGTTTATCCTGATTGCACCTAGCAACACCTAGAAGTATCGTAGCACTAGTATTAAAAAAAAATTGTTACTTCAAAAATTAAAATATATAAAAATAATAATAAACATTTGTGAAGCTGATTGGCCAGCGTTGTTAGCTCTTGCTAAAGGTCAAGCGCCGCCTAGTGGATCGTGCTCATCCTTCTGGCCTAGCTGGCTTGGGATTCGACATTTTGTGTTGCATCACAGTTTGTTATGCAACGTACTTTACTATCTGCTTTCTGCGTATACAATACCGTATATCCATGTATATTTTAGTAGTATACATCCATATACCTTACTCTCTCTCTCTCTCTCTCTCTCTCTCTCTCTCTCTATATATATATATATATATATATATATATATATCCCACATATATTATTTCACAAAGCGTAAAAATCGTTTTTTTCATGAATTATAAGGTCCTAATGTGCTCAAGTGCCACAAAAGTGGTATCATTGGATTCAGAATTTCACGGAGCTTTTGCGAATTGCATTCTCAGTGTTCATTTTGTGGTCCAAAATAAAATATCGACCTAAAAGTACTGACTCAACGGATCGAAACGAATAAAATTGGGTTTTATGGTTTGCGATACGTGCATTAAGACCCAGTTTAGTTTCCTAGTTCCTTGGAACTAAACTGGGGTTCGCGTTTTAAAGCCCTAAAACCTACCATTTTTGAGATAACGCCTGGGTTAGGCTCCTCCGCCGCACGTGGTCAACTACTTATTGTATTACGTTACAGCAAATGTTAGGTCCTGTCGTGTTTAGGTTCTAAACATATTGTTTCGTCTGATTTAGACTTAATTGTAGCGTTGGAAAATTGCACTCTCACATTTAGCAATTACAGTATACTCCCACTTTACCGGTTCCCGTTTAACCGACTCTTCGGATAAACCGATGGGCGCTGTAAAAGATAAAAATTCTTTTTAAAATCCTTAAAAACATTTATAATTTTGTTATATTCTCAATCAAAAATTTTGTTAAAATTTGTATTATGTTGCGGTTCGATAGAGCTTAAAAAAACTAAAATGTAGGCAAAAAGTCTTTCTTTTGTTCTATACTTTCACTTATCTATATATGAAATATATAGTAAGGGGAAGTATTGCGATCGTGAAAAATTTCCACTTCCGGATTTCAACGGAAACACAAGTTTTGGGGTCCCCTGAGTCCAAATAACCAAGTCCCGCGAAATGGACTGTGTGTGTTTGTGTGTGTGTGTGTGTGCGCGTCCGCGTGCGTGTGCGTGTGTGTGTGAACAGACTAGCTCAAAAACTATAAACCGTGCGAACCTGAAATTAGGTATTTATTATATGTATATGCCCGTAATGTGACAGCAAAAATTTCATCAAAATTGCCCAGAGGGAGGGGGTAATTTATTTAATAACTTTTTACATGTTTTTCGATTTTATCAAAAACGGCTCCAACAATTTTGATTAAACTGAGTATTTGATGTATTGATATGCCCGAGATATGGCTAAAAATTTCATCAAAATTGATCAACCGGAGGGGGGACTTTACTTAATAAATTTTGTATCATTTTCACCTGTTTTTTTTATTTACTCAAAAACGGCTTCAACGATTTTAATCAAACTGGGTATTTGATGTATATATATTCCAGAGATGTGATAGCCAACATTTCATCAAAATTGTTCAAACGGAGGGGGGACTTTACTTAATAAATTTTGTATCATTTTCAAGTGTTTTTTTTATTTACTCAAAAACGGCTTCAACGATTTTAATCAAACAGGGTATTTGATGTATATAAATGCCAAAGATGTGAGAGCCAACATTTTAGAGGAGAAAAAAAGAAAAATATTCAGTCAACTCATAAAACACGTTGAGCCCATGCATGCATAGTACGCCTTTAATGACAGATCATTGTTCATAATCAAAGCCGTTCTGTTCATTTCATGGAAATTATTTGTTTCATGGTAACTAAATGAAATTTTCATCAAGTACATAGAGAATTATAAAATCAGACCAGAGTTGGGCAAATTGTAATCAGAATAATGATTCATAAATATGAATAATTGGTAATCATAAAACAAATGAAAAATGAACAACCATTATTCATAATCAGTACGGAGTATTTTTAATGATTATTAAGTGTTTATGGTATTCATTTGAAATGAATAATGAATAACTGGTATTTATTTATTTAATATTCATTTCAAATGAATACCATAAGCACTCAATAATCATTAAAAATACTCCGTAATGATTATGAATCATTATTCTGATTACAATTTGCCCAACTCTGAATCAGATGACTTGGAGTATCATGCTTGCATTGCCAAGAATAAACTTTTATTTATTAATAAAATAAATTAGTGTTTTTTATAGAGCAAATGAAAACAAAAATAAGAAATGAATGTGGAAAAATGTGTAACTTTGAGAAGTGGCATTAAAAAAACGCATTAATTTAATCTAAGTAAGTTGGTAAGTGAAAGTTGTGTGTTGCGCGCACGCACCAGATTTTTTTTTTTTTACCGAACTCCAGTAAAACAAATCTCTTTGAAGTAAAATTGATCTTGAAACAAATCCGTATCCTCCATTTATTTCATTAAAAAAGAAATAGCTTCCTATATTTTGACAAGAAATTTCGTCAGTTGACATTAAGGTGCGTATAAACGAAAAAAAATATAAGATTTGTGAAAACTAAATAGATTGATAGTGTAAATTTTCTGAACTTGGTAAATAAAATTGGCCCAAAAAAGGTTTCTTTAATTAATAACTATATAGCCTTTGTAAAATAGGTTGTGTGTTGCATTTGGGTTTTATTGAAATATAGAAGTTATAATAATATATTTTTTTGGTTTTTTATACACTTTTGCGGATTGACCGGCCATTCACTTAAATGGCCATGTATCCGTTCCGACGAGGAGGGATAAGCGGGAGTCTACTTTAGTCATTGGCGGATATGAGGGGAGGGGGGTGGTATGGGGGTTGGAGCCCCTCCCTTTGGAAAAATTTTCGTCATTTTAAGATAGAATTTGATTTTCTTAATGTAAACAAACAAGTTAAATAACCAAAATGCGCAGATAAAGATGCCATAAAATATTGGCAGTACTATCTTATTGGTAGACCATTCTATGTTTGTAGTGATCATAAACCTCTAGAAAATTTAAAAACTAAGGCTCGCACGAATGAAACATTAGGTGAATTAGTGCATTACCTCTCTCAATTCAATTTTAAAATAATTTACAAAATAGGCAAAGACAATATTTTAGCTGATCTGCTATCCAGGCAACCAGTTTTAGAGTACTTTGAGAATGACCATCCAAATGAAAGGCTGTGGGGCTGCAGCCTCCCCCCATTAGGATGCAGCCCCCCCTTTACAATCGGCTGGATCCGTCCATGACTGTAATCCAAAATATTTATAAAATAAATAAAACCTATTTATGGTGATTCATAGTAACATAGTGATTCATTAGAACTTTGGTTTTATCAACTTACCTTTTTTATAACGGGAATTTTAGAAAACTGAAGTATCGAAATAAGAAAATTGAATTTGAATGGTTTCCACGCGGGCTTTATGACACATTCACGTTCCACGTTTTTGGGCCAGGCGTTTTAAACCTCTAAAACATATTGTTTTTATGAAAAGGTGTGGGTTAGGCCCCTCAGCTTCACGAGGCTACTTATTGTTTTGTTGCCTCTCCATGGATAGAAACCTATTTCATGTCGTTCTTACCACTTAAAAGACTACCTTCCTCTCAATCGTCAGAAAGATAACCGTAAAAAAATCTTATGAACTGTTTTTGAAAAAACAAAATAAGTAGGGTAGTTAAAATCAGAATGTAGAAAGATTGATTTCCAGGACTATACAATATTCTTAGTGATTTCATTTATTTCAGGGAAGATTACAGGAAACTGTTTTATAGAGAAAAATGTCAGAAAATGAACACCGACTATTAAACACTGCTGTAGAAAAATAATTGCACCGTAAGGCCCGGGTGTTTGAGGGGGGGAGGATGAACAGGCAAAAAAAAAAAAAAAAAAAGTTCATTTCATAGTTATGTTAAACCTAGAAGTAAAATCTGATATAAATCATCGTGCAAAATGCTTTGCATGGGTCCAGCTAGTATATATTATTTATTATTATTTAATGCCTTTTTTTATTTAAAAAAATTCCAAGAATACATTTCCTTTAAGACAACATACTCTTGCTCATTGACCATCAGAGGTTGAGATAGAAACTATATCGACTATAGCGACCCGAGGAAGAGCTCGAAACTTTTCGATTTCGAAAGAAATCAAGTCAGTAATCTAGCTAATTTTTTGTATATATATATATAGAGAGAGACAGAGAGAGAGAGAGAAATATATATATAGTAAACTGTAGTAAAATGTGATAATATTGTTTGTGATGTATCCACGATCAACGGTAATATATACACATTACTAGGTTTAAAGTTCAAAGTTAGCCTGCATAATTCGAGTGGCGCACCTTTATTTAAGTCGCCATTTAATTAAACACTCTAGATGCGGCGGCGGTATCGGTCCCAGGGGTCCGCCTGCTGGGATGAGCCACAGACGGTATCGGGCTTCGGGGTCCGATGGGAATGCTCTGACGAAAGCGTTATCTTTTGATTAAAAGGGAATTAAATCAGCGTCTCAAGGGCATTATCTCTTGGTGAGGATTGGAACTAGACATAATAGGCGCAGAACAGGCCGATACAGGATTTACGCCATTCTTTATCGAAAAACGGACCTCGGAATCTACTAAAATGTAATAATCTCAATTTAAAATCGACTAAATTGAGTATTTGAAGTATTCGGACTTTCGGATATTTTCCTGTGAAAATCTGCTGTTAAGAAGGGAATGTAAGAAATCGGACCCCGGGGACCGATGCCGCACCTAACGTGTTAAATAATATTACTAACAAGTATTTAGATGTAAGGCGAGGGCATTATTATTATTATTATTGTAAGAAGAGGATACTACAATATTATAGAGTAAAAAATCGTCTGTTTTCGTCCCTCTGGTAGGATGTAAAATGGAGGTCCCGGGCCTGTACGATGTCAGGTACTCCTTGAAGTTCCTTATTCTAATTATATCTGGATCGGCAACATTTAGAACTCCCATTTTAGCTTCTTTTAATTAGCCTTAGTAGCATTAAGGAACGTTAAACTAGCAAACAAACAATAAAAAATAATCTGTATGAAAATAAATGTTTATTTATAAGAAAAATATTAATTGCCATACAACCCCATAAAGTTAAATCCGATTTAAAAATAAACTTAAAATAGGGAAAAATATACTTAACTAAAAATATTGTGTAGCATTTCAGGTTTCTTTTCCCTAATAATTTTGTGACCGGGGATTTAGCTCTATGAAATATTCCTAAAATACACAGTTTAGTCCAGTGTAGCTTTGCTTCGTCTATTGTTCTCTGTTTGTTAGAATTTTTTGTACCTTCCTCCCCCCCCCCTTTTTTTTCTATCTTTATAGTTTATGTTTGTTTAAAAACTGTATTTTTCAAGAATTGTTTCATTTAACCTAGTTTTTCTACTCTGATGAAATTTTATATCTATATGAATACTGTCAAATCACGAATACATCTGGAACTGGCTTGCGTGGTTGCCCTGTGTAACCTAAATTCATTAATAACACAAACGTGTAAAAAATAAAGTTGTTTGACTAGTAAAACAAGATATTGTTTCACAACAAATATATTAATTAATAGGTTTGCCGTATAGTGAACGTTTCAGGAATTTACAAAAACAAAAAAAAATCACTTTATCTAATATTAATGAATATAGTACAATAGATATTCATGCAACATCAAGATATAATATAATTGGCAGTGTTTATTAAATACGTGCATATCCGGATAAGGCGTTGCTGTGGCTCAGCTAAAATGCGTTGAATTAATTATAACCTAATATTTTTAATAGAGTCGAATCGAAATTCACTTTAAAGATAAAACGTTTAAGTTAATCTAAAAACCAATGGAATTGAAAATAGAACTTTACGCCAAATTTCAAATATCTCATATTTGACTATAGCATCTGTTAATGATTTATTCCCTAAGTACTACTTATCAAAACATATATCCAACTAAAAAAAATAAAATGATATCATCTGTCGTATGTGGTCCTCCTGAAAAAAAAAAAAAAAATGACCGTCTTCTTGAGACATGGGCAATGCAAAAAGTTCCGCCTCTTACTGTTCAAATTAAATCCATTCAACAAAAATATTCTTGAAGATAAAAAATAATATTATTATTGCTGAAAGGATTATTGCAGCGCTTGTTCAAAATGTCCTCCATTACTTTGGATGCTGGCTTATCTCCAACATTTTTTATGTAGGATTTTTCAAATTTAAGTAGAAGAGAAGAAAAAAGTTTAATTTATTTTAAAGAAACTCTTTTTTAAATTTAAACTAAGGAGATTTTTTTTTTAATTTTAGATTAATCTTACCCTTTTTATATTATTTAGAATTCATACCTTGTTCTTTCTAGTCTTAAAAAAGTAAAACTAACTCTAACTCTTGGGAAGTTCGGCATCCATTACTTTGGATGCAGGCTCTAGCGCGCTTCCTCATTGCCCCAGCAGTGACATCTCTAGCATGTTTTTCATCATAAGGACCTTTTAGACTCAAAACGTGAAGTGCAATTGTATCATGGGTTACACCACTCAAAAGCTAACTCAATTCATTAAATTAAACACATTCAACTAAAATATTCTTGCTTTATTTTTAGGCGTAACGAGAGATAGTTAATTTCTCCATATAAACAAAAACAAAGGTACTTTATAGGAAACAAACAAACAAAAAAGGCCCCAACCCCCCTAAAAAAAGCTCCCTCAGAACATTTTAATAATGATAAAGCTTACCTGAAATTAAGAACACCTAATTTTCATTTAACAGGACGAATTTGATAAAAATCGTGAAGGCCGTTTTTGAGATTATCGAAAAAAAGATAAAAATTGGAAAAACAATTATGAAATAAAGTGCCCGCTCCGTTTGACCAATTTTGATGAAATGTTGGCTACCAAATCTTTGGTATATACATACATCAAATACCCAGTTTGATCAAAATCGTTAAAATCGTTTTTGAGTAAATAAAAAAAAAACACGTGAAAAAGATACAAAATTTATTAAGTAAAGTCCCCCCTCCGGTTGATCAATTTTGATGAAATTTTTACTGTCATATCTCGGGCATATAAATAGATCAAATACTCAGTTTAATCAAAATCGTTAGAGCCGTTTTTGAGAAAATCGAAAAAAACTTAAACAGTTATTAAATAAAGTAGGCCCTCCATTTGAGCGATTTTGATGAAATTTTTGCTGTCACATCGCGGGCATATACCTACACTAAGTACCCAATTTCAGGTTCGCACGGTTTATAGTTATTGAGCTAGTCTGTTCACACACACACACACACAAACACACAGACACAGACACAGACACAGACACACAGACACACAGACACAGACACACGCACACACACACACACACACACACACACACAAACCATTTCGCGGGACTTAGGACACGTTAGGGGACCCCAAAACGTGTATTTCCGTTGAAAACCGGAAGTCGAAATTTTTCACGATCCCAATACTTCCACTTACTATATATTTCACTAGCATTCCCCGTCGCGGCTTGTGATAATTATCTTGGTATTGATTTAATATAATATGTTGATTGATGTTAAGGAGATTTAGTAGAATCGGAGCTTCCGGTAGGTGGAAGGTTTGAGGGGAAAGCTGCTGGCTCGGTAGAAGTGAGGGGCGCAATGGAGAGAGTTCACTTAACAACTTACTCGTCGTGAACGCTTCATTTTTCGGCTTTAAAACACGGTTTTCAACGCCCCGCAGTGGCGTTCGAGTTAAACTCGTAGTATCAAGATCTTTAAAATGAGTCCAAATTAGACATTTTTTCTCAAAGTGCAAAAATAGGTGTCCCTTAGAGTTAAACGACAATATCGCCATTTAAATCCCTGAGGGGTTACATTTTTGAAATTCCTTTTCAATGATGTAGTGGTTACCTACATCGCGTTTAAAGTCTAATTTCCGAACTTCAAGTTTCTATCATTAGTAGTTTTTGCTCTGCATTGATTCCATCAGTCAGGACAAAGCCTCTTATATATATGGAGAAGAGATCGAAATAGACACGCACATTCCCCAATCATGGGAATCACAGTGTGCATAATTTGATTACCACTAATATTTAAATAATCAGTAGCCATATTTTATGTGAATGTCTATTTTAATATACTATTGTAACGTTAAATCGATATTCAAATAAAAAACATATGGTTTAAAATCTCAATAATAGATTTCCATTAGAGTTAAACGACAATTTCGCCATTTAAGCCCCTTAGGGGTTACATTTTTGAAATTCCTTTCTTAGTGGTTACCTACATCGCGTTTAAAATCTAAATTCCGAACTTCAATTTTCTATCATTAGTAGTTTTTGCTCTGCGTTGATTCTGTCAGTCAGGACAAAGCCTCTTATATATATAGAGATATATAGGTAAGTGAAAATAAAAAACAGGCTACAAAGCTGTATGCACCAAACGGGGAAAAAAGAAGCCCAATAGAAGCTGAGGTCACGGGATCAGTTATAACCGGCTGAGGATCCAGCCGGTTATAACTGAGGGGGGGTCAGCAGCTCCTAAGGGGGGGTCTCGATTTGTCATTCAGTTTTTTTTTAACTTCATATTGCTTTTCTCCAACTATAATTCTACTTGTTCTACATTGTATTTTTTATTTATCTTAGTCCAACTGAGGTGAAAGGATTGACAGAAGACAGTTAAATATCGAAGAAAAAAAGTAAATTTCTTCCTGATAGGAAAAAAAAAATATGAAAATTAAAGTATAGAAGGAAAATATACTTTTTATACTTGGATATTTTCTAGCTAGATGTGTAGGAGAAATGTAAAATATGTAAGGAAATATCATGGCTGCCTTCTTATATTCAGTATTGCGCAAGTCGCCCATGATTCAGTAAGCCCTGGCCATCAGTATGCTTCCTTGATCCCGCCCGTTTAGAGGAGAGAACCCTAGCGGGAGAGCTCTGTACCTCGCAAGATGAATTCCCCGGGGTATTATCGTGTCTTAGGGGATTCGCTGTGTACTCTTCTAGGAACACTGACTCGTGACCTGGTCAATATTATGTTCTCTTTTAGCTGTGACATTTCTGTTGCGGGTATTTTATGAGATGATGGTATACCTATTATTAATTGGGCTATTAAAAAAGAAACTTAAATATTTGAACAGGTTACAAATTTGATAACGTTATATCACACAATCATATGACTTGAACTTCACTGTCAAGACACAGACTTCGACGTCGACTAATTCGTTCGGTCACTGCTACTTATATATAATCGTAAATAGTCAGGCCTGGAATATTCCAGAACAATGTGGGCAGTTGTACGCCATCACAGAAAGATCTAGACACTAACAGTTCGTTCCAACCGCTTATTTTGTTCCAACAAGCGGTCTGGGAGGTTACGCCATATGTTTTTTTTATTTGCTTGTCGGTTTAACGTTACAATACCATGCAGCGTTTACAATTTTTCGAAGAATATTTGACTGTTTGGTTTGAATTTCGTTTATGTGTACCTGTTTAGCGGAACCCCTAAACTCTGCTTCGTAGGTCCAAATAGGTTTTAGTATCGTGTTGTATAATAGTCTTTTGTTTCTTAATTTAAGTGATGATCTGTTGTCTAGGAGGTTTGGCAGTTGTTTATATCGTCTGGTTTTTGTCTTTTTAGTTTCAAGTGAGACTTCAAGTTCCAAGTGAGTGTTTGTCCTAGTGTAGTACTAGGTAACGAACATTGTTTTTAGAAGGCACAGAAGTATTATTAATTTTTATAGGAGGGCATATATTTTAATTTTCTTTTAAGAATGCATAGCTGTTGACCATTAAACTAAAGTAGACTGTTCTAGGAGCCTGTACGGGGTATTATAGTTTACTGCAATTTTCCATTTTTTAACTCAAACTGGATGAGAACGATTTTTTTATGTTAAAAGAAAATTGAGATATATTGCATTGTAACGTTAAACCGAAAAGCAAATAAAAAAAGCATTTGGCGTAACCTCCCGGACCGCTTGTTGAAACAAAATAAGCGGTCGGAACGAACTGTTTGTGTCTAGATCTTTCCGTGATGGCGTACAACTGCCCACATTGTTCTGGAATATTCCAGGCCTGACTATTTACGAATATAAGGAGCAGTGACTGAGCGAGTTAGTCGAAGTCGAAGTCTGTGAAGCTCAAATCATATGATTGTGTGTTATAACGTTATCCGTTTTGTAACCTGCTCATATATTTAAGTTTTATTAATTCGTTGGCATTTTGATAACTGTATATTTCTGTTAATAAATATTCTTTAACACACATAAGTGTTACAGTATTAATCTATGTTGGAAGGTCAATTTTTTTTTTTTTTTTTTTTTTTTTTGCTTCATATTTATATTCGCACCTGTCGCAGCTAAGCGACAATCAGCAAATGTGATATAAACTACTTTGATGTTGGCATTTTAGGCATGAGGGAATATAGTATTCAGCAGCACATCATCCCGGACTTGTTTCAGGAGAGGAGGTCCCTCATCCAACTCCTTTTCAGTCGCCTCATAAAAGGCATCTCAGTCGTGGCCAGGTCATTAATAAGTCTATTGTTATGTCCGTGTAATTTAATATGGAAGCCAGAATAGAGAGTCCTTATTTGTTCGTCGATAGTTGGTAGTTGTAAGTCGGTATGTAGTGTTTTGTTACTAACGTACAAAGGTGCGTTCGTTACTAGTCGTAAAATTTTGGATTGGAAGGTTTGTAGTTTTTGTAAGTGTGTCTTTTTTGCTGATCCATAAATTTGTGAGGCGTATGTCCAAATGGGTTTCAGTAAGTATGTGTATGTAATGAGTTTCTGTCTGATTTTCAATTTTGATGATTTGGAAAATAGTGAGTACAGTAGTTTCAGTCGTTTGTTTAAAGTCTGTCTTTTCATTTTGACATGAGGGCCCCAAGTCATCCTTCTGTCAAATATTAGTCCAAGGTACCGTACTTTGTCTGTTTGAGGAATTTGGTGGTCGCCGATATAAACAGGTGGGCATGTATCTCGTCGGAGTGTGAATGTTATATGTTGTGATTTGTCATGGTTTAATTTCATTTTCCAAAGTGAGTAATATCTTGTCAAATGTATTAAGTGGTTTTGTAAGTTTAATGAAGCCAGTCTAGGGTCATGGTGTTTTGCTAAAATTGTTGTATCGTCTTGCAGTTAATGTTTCGGGGTTTGTAGGAATGTCATGTGTGTAGATAATGTATAGTAAGGGATACTGACCCCTGTGGAACTCCTGCTAAGATTGGTCGGACTGAAGAAATCTCTGAGCCCTGTCGGACAGAGAAAAACCTGTTTGAGAGGTAGGATTGTAGCAAAAGGTAGTATGTATGAGGTAGAATGGTCTTAAGTTTGAAGAGAAGTCCCTGGTGCCAGACTTTGTCAAATGCTTGGGCAACATCCAGAAATACACCAGTAGCGTATTGTTTCTCCTCTAGTGCTCCAGCAATGTAGTCTGTAACTCGGTGTAATTGTTGTATTGTTGAATGTGAAGTACGAAAACCGAATTGATGGTCAGGTATTATGTTTTGGTCAGTCAGAATATCAGCAAGCCTTCTGTAAATTAATTTTTCGAATAATTTTGAACAAATTGGAAGGAGACTAATAGGTCTGTAAGAGGAAGGATTGTATGCACTTTTGTCTGTTTTGTGTGGAAGGTCAATTAATTTTTAAAATAAAACTTATTGATATAGTAAACAAGTTTTTAGGAAGAGAATATTGAATTATAGATGTAGAATGCAAGGCCTCAAAGTCTTCAGGATTCAGTCTGTTTCTAGCTTGCTTGCGATACACTTGTAGCCCTGAAGATGCCTGAATAGGCGAAAATTTGGCATGTAATCTGCATGATTAAGTGAATTATTGAAATAATACGAGACCTTGCATTTGAGGCCTTGCATTCTACATCTACTTATTGATATTTAAAAGTTAAAAAATTTGTTCATATAATGCTCAATAAATATAGAAAATGAAAACAGATTTATTTATTTATTATAGGGAGGTAGCTGTACCCCCCTCCCCCCACCCGCGGACGCCAATGTTATACATTCATTAATAACATATTCGCCAGTCAGCGCAGACATGTGAAAGTTCACTGACAAGGATATCGAAGGATGACTTGTTCATTGGTGTCGACCACAAAGGGTACGAGTTTGTGGTTTGTAGGTCGTCTGCATCCGGCTGCATTTATCTCCTAGTGCATTATTCAATAAATATTTTATTGAAATTCACAATATATTTGTGTCTGCTACATAAATTTGGGTACAGTGGGTATTTAGTGTCTTACTTCTGAGAAAAACGTGACTAAAATAGTCGGGCTTTTGTAAAATTATTTGTTGTTACTTTATTTAGCATTTTATACGGTTGTCAACCTCCTAAATGATTATATTTATTCATCAAGATGCCGCCAAGAAGTGTTAAAAATCTGCAAAGTGGGATTTCTTCTAGGCTTTGTTGAGTCCATAGTAAAACAGAGCTCAGTCTCTTTGTGGACTTCACATTGCAAACACAGATTTTATTCGATGTAACAGGTAAATATTCACATCAAAATTGACGTTTTGATCTTTTAACGTCCTGGGAACTGAAATAGGTTTATTGGGTAAAATTATACCATAAATCATAAAGTTTAATAAACCCTCATTTAATTTTTATTTCGGAAAAATGCATACCTAAAACAGTCCGTGATAATTGAAGTTTCAGTTAATTGACATCCGGATAATCGACGTTCTGCTGTATAAATAAAGTGAAACCTTTTATAAAAAAATATAACTTTCACCTAGTTATAAATAATTTTTTAAGGTTTTGGACAAAATAATAGTAAAATGAAAAAAGAATATATATTAACTTTATAATTGGCAAAAAAGATACTATAAACATTGTTAATATAGAGAAAGGAGTGATTTTTTTTGGAATAGATTGCAATTTAATCTCCTGAAAATTTATGAGATAAAGCAATTTATGAATATTGAATGTTTTAAACTTAAAGTTTCATATTATTTCCCTAGTTATTACGTCATAAGTTGTTTCTAAGAACCTTTGAGGAAAAAAGATAACTAATATGTATTATTGTTTGCTTTAATGGTGCCTTTACGCCTTACGAACCTCACCTTCGAACAAGTTCTCCTTCGAACCTTGACGTACCGACCTATAGCGAACAGCCATTTATACTTCGCGTGACGTTAAGCGAACCAATATGGCTGACGCACCCAAAGCTAGCTTATGATAAAGAAAAAATCTCCTAGGTTCTTTTTCCTCACTTAGAGGGGAAGAGTGCTGTAATTTATAGGATTCTTTTAATGAAGGAGCTCTTCATAATGGTAGCATAATATTGATAATGGAGAAAAAATCTCCATTATCAATATATTTTATATTACTGTATCTGAAAAATAAAAAATAGGAGACGATTTACAACGTTTCACAAATTACACTAGTATCACACACAACTCCTGTCTCTTAGGATAAAACCAAATCAAAAGTGACACTAGCGCTACCCCCGAACCCAGGCGAACAGAAGAAGTACCTAGAACACCCGGACAGTCGACGTGAAGGCTTCACGAAGGTTGTTCGAGGGTGGTGTTCGAAGGTAAAGTTCGTAAGGTGTAAAGGCACCTTAAATTGTAACGTAAAACACAAAACATATGATTCAAAATAGTTCTAGACTTGTTGTTAAAACAGTTGAAATAGGGGTCACCTGTGGTGTAGTGGTTAGCATGGTAACCTACAATACTAAAGGTCGCGGGTTCGCGTCCCGAGATGGCCCTAGGAATTTTTAAAGGGAGTGAAAAATCCTTTGCTATGCCGTCCCTCGGATAGGAGGTAAAATAGAGGTCCTGAGACTGTGCCAGGTACTCGTTATAGATCCCTTCCTAATTATGCCTGGATAGGCAAAATTTATGGCTGTAGCATCGTCCTATTAGCCTAAGTAGCATAAATGGACGTTAAAAAAACAAACAGTTGGAATAAACTAGAATGTTCTAATTCAGACTAAATATAAGTAGCTATGGACTGGAGAGTTAGTCTTGCTCTGAAGATCGAATGATATGGCTACTTTTGTGTCACTGTATCGTTACAAGTTGATACTTTTAGTAACCTTGTTATTTATTTGAGTTTATATTGTTAGTGTGGCATCGTAAATTAATATTTTCGTTTAATAAAAATTATTTAAATCCACAATAGTGTTGCAATACTTTAATCTATTTTTTCCAAATCTTCTATATTTAAAATTAGAAAGAAACCGAATGCATACAGCTATTTACTTAAACCCATTTAAACATACGTCTGACAGATTTTCAGCTCAGCTAAGAAGACACAACTTACAAATATTACCATATTTTTAATAAAAATTTTTAATATATTAATAACAGATGTTCCCAGGTACGTAAATAACAAAAACTCTACATAAAGACTTCTAGTACGGAAAACGATGTAAGGTCAATTTCATTTTTTTTAAAGTTTATTTATAACTGAACATAATTTTTAAAATACTGCAACATACTAAAGGTCGCGGGTTCGCGTCCCGAGATGGCCCTAGAATTTTTCAATGGGATTTAAAAATCCTTGTCTATGCCGCCCCTCGGTTAGGACGTAAAATGGAGGTCCCGAGCCTGTACGATGTCAGGTACTCGTTAAAGATCCCTATCCTAATTATACCTGGATAGGCAAAATTTAAGACTCCCACTTTAGCATCATCCAAATGGCCTAAGTAGGATAAATGGACGTTAAAAAACAAACAGAATAAACTGCTATACATGCAGTACATGTTCGAAAATATTTTACGCTTGTCGAGAACATTTTAGTTAGTTCTAATTCAGAATAAATAAAAGGAGCGATGGACTAGAGAGTTAGTCTTGCTCTGAAGTTAAAATGATATGGTTACATTTGTGTTACTGTGTCGTTACAAGTTAATACTTTTAATAACCTTGTAACTATTTGAGTTTTTGTGGCATCTTAAATTATTATTTTGTTCTAATAACATTATATAAACCCCACTATTGACTTTCCGTTTAATTGACGTATGGATAATCGAAGTTCTACCGTAAAAATAAATATATACGTAAACGTACATATAGTTGGCGTGGATACGATTAGTATAGCACAGGATAGAAGGCATGGATCAGCTGTAGAAAGTGAAGAGTTTACGTAAGGCAGCCCCGGTAACGGCTGTTTGTAACCTTAGCTTTCATTGGTCATGGGTTTTATCGTCCAATGCCCAGGGCAAAAACCTATTATCCAATCATATTCGCCATCCGACGGCGGATTTTCCAGTCTCAAAATATTAAATATTTCCCGGTTTCGCCGTTAGACAACTTCAAGTTGCTTTCAACTTCAGTTATACTTCAATTCGCTCTTTGTTAGCTTATCTGTATTTTTATAAAGGCAATCAAATATTACTTTTTTATTAATATATTGGTATATAAGGGTATTATGGAAAAATGTATTAGCTAAATTTACTTGTATACATAAATTTAATTTTTATTGCTTTAAATTCAAATAGTAGGGCCATTCCACGTCAAATCAACACAAAAATATTGATATAGAATGCAAGGCCTCAGTCTCGTATTATTTCAGTAATTCTATTAATCATGCAGATTACATGTCAAATTTTCGCCTATTTAGGCATCTTCAGGGCTGCAAGGGTTTCGTAAACAAGCTAGAAACAGACTCATAGATGAAGATGCCTGAATAGGCTAAAATTTAGCATGTAATCTACATGATTAAGTGAATTATTGAAATAATACGAGACTTTGAGGCCTTGCATTATATATCTATAATTCAATAGTCTCTTCCTAAAAACTTCTTCACAAAAATATTTCATTTCGAACTTCAACATCTCAGATTTTCTCGAGATTTGGTATATGAGTACTAGTTGCATCTACTAGAACAATTGTGAAACATTACTGAGATATGTCAACTCGTTTTTGAATTATTGGTCTCTAAAACCCTCAAAAACAGGTTCAGAAACATAAAAAATCATGATTAAAAATAGCTGTAGATGTTTTCCAAACCTAACCAGGACTATGAGATTGGTGTCGTTTCATATTCCATGCCATTTCATATGATATACAGCAATGTATAGGTTGGTACAAATGAAATTTTCTTAAAACCAAGTTTAAAATTTTAATTTCAATTTTCTCAAAAAGGGCATCTCTTAATTTTTTTTTTTTAAATAGGTTGTTGTATATCATATAACGGCGTAGAATGCGCTGTTTAACGAAACCAATATCATTGTCCTAGTCAAATTTGGAAAACATCTAAAGAATATTTTTAATCATAAAATGCTAGATTTGTGGTAATTTATGACCAGTTTTCAATTTTTTTAGTAATGAAGGAATTTTCATCCCACTTTTATAATTTGTTGTATGAATAGATACAATACTACCCATTTTAAAAAAATATATACAAATTTTAAGAGATCTCCTTTTCGAGAAAATTGAAATCAAAATTTTAAACTTGGTTTTAAAAAAATTTCTTAAGTACCAACCTGCTATAGATAATATAAAATGGCATGGAATGCGCTCATAATAGATACCAATCCCATAGTCCTAATAGCTGTATTATCGGGGTCACATGTGGTGTACGGGTTAGCATAGGAACCTACAATACTGAGGGTCACGGGTTCGCGTTCCGAGGAGGCCCCAGGATTTTTTAATGGGCGTAAAAAATCCTTGTCTATGCCTCCCTCGTATAGGACGTAAAATGGAGGTTCCGAGCCTGTACGATATCAGGTACTCGTTAAAGACCCCTATCCTAATTTTACTAGGATTAGGAGATAATTATGCCTAATTATTATAGGCAAAATTTAGGCCTCCCACCGTAGCATCGTCCGATTAGTCTTAGTGGTATAAAGTGACGTTAAAACAAACAAACAAACAGATAACTCTTTCCCATTAACAGAACGTCTTTCATTATAAACAATAGTCTGTTATTAAAGGCGTACTGCTCATGCGTGGGCCCAACGTGTTTTATGAGCTGTCGAAATATTTTTCTTTTTTTCTACTGTATATATTTACTCATCATCGTACACAGCATCGTCCGGATAATAAATGTGTCGTATATGTGCTTTATGAGATGAATGACTGAGTTAAGAATTGTTTCCAACACTTTGATGCCGGCAGGATTATATTATTGTAGAGTGGACATCTTGTTTGGAAGTACACTTGAGAAGACTGACCGATCCTCAAGGGTACAAGCTTTGAAGAGGTCCTTCTTAGTTCATTAATCCTGAATCGGATCCTTTGAAGAGCTCTTTGAAGGTTTCTCTATCCAACCTTTCTTCCTTTCCTATCCTTCTTCTTAAAGATAGGCTTTGCTGTTTCCTTTATCGGGCCCGGCAAAATACCCTTTAGGATTTTATACTCCTATAGTTTAAAAGCAATAAGAATACTTGATCTTTTCGTTTTAATAATAATAAGTATTTATTAAAATACTAAGGTTTCTAATGCTCAAGTGTTTTCTTTTAGGTAGGATGACAATTTATAAGGATTTTCAACCGACAATTTTTTATTGTAGAGCCTACGTTTCGATTTAAACGTGTGGATCCTCATCAAGGCTAAAATGAAGTCGAATATATTAGCAGCATGTTAAGTATCGCTTCTAGAAGATGAGATTAATTACAGATAGTAACAATAAGAATTAACAAAATATGACAAGTTTATATGACAACTTATGAAATCTAATTCTTATATAAAAAGCGAGCAATCCCAGCCACGCGTTGCTCTGGCTATGTAGCTATAATGCGTTGGAATATTGGAATTATTTTAATTTTAATGTCCATCCAGCTGGGAACTGAATCTTCCTCTTCGATCCGTCTTCTAAAATAATGTCTGCAAATGTGCACAGTACACAAATGAACACCCTGGGAGAACGAGAATGTCATAAAATGTTGAAGCGTTAGAGAGTAATGTGTACTCGGCTGGCGAGGTCCAACAGCTGACTGCTCCATGAAGCGTCTTTTGTTTTTCTCAGAGCTTTGGTTCCAAGCGTCTTCGACCAATCACAAACGCCCACGCACATAACAATAAACTAATTTTAATTGGTTACTTAATATCGATTGGTATGATATTCAATTTCAATAAATTTGATACGTAATTAATACAATATCATTAAAAATTAATTAAATTTAAGATTGATTTAAAAATAATGTATTAAGCAAAAAAAAAAAAATAATAATTTAAAATAACAAATAGGTTCTCTGAGCTTACATTGTAACGTGAATGATAAAACATATGATCGAAAAGAGTTCTAGGCTTTTTGTTAGAACAGTTACAAACTGTTCCAGTACCTTTTCTTCTTCTACGCTTGTTATTTGAGTTTGTTATTGTTTTGTTAGGCATTGTAAATTATTATTTTTCGTAAATAAAAATTATTTAAACCCTTATATACTTTGACTATATCACAAACAACCTCTTGAAGTGAGGTATAAGCTCCGAGAGACCTGCCATCATTCAATAATTACTACACCACAGCTCCCGTTACAAAGGGCATACATATGTAGTGGGGATATCACGGTGTCATGTCGCATGCATGCTGCTGTATGATCGATATCTCTCTCTACCCTGTGTTCCGCTGTTGTCACACCGCTCTGTCCTGGCGTTGTACCAATGATGACATAGGGGATATAACATACAATACCCTTTGTAGTGGTTTGTATCTCTTTTACTCTATGTTACTCTAGTCCTTTTGAAAACTTTACTTTTCTGACAATTGATTACAAAAAAAAATCTCTATCAAATTTTATTTACTTTATTTTTATCACTATAACAGTATTTTGGGGTCACCTCTGTTGTAGTGGTTAGCATAGCAGCCTACAATACTTAAGGTCGCGGGTACGCGTCCCGCAGTGGCCTTAGGATTTTTTTAAGGGAGTAAAATATTCTTGGCTATGCCGTCCTTCAGATGAGACGTAAAATGGAGGTCCCCAGCCTGTACGATGGCAGGTACTCGTTAAAGATCCTCATCATATTTATACCTGGGTAGACCAAAATTTAGGACTCCCACTGTAGCATCGTCCGATTAGCCTTAGTAACATAAATGGATGTTAAACAAACATTACAGTATTTTAATTAATTTATTCTTAAATGTATAAATCTTATTAATAATCTTACTGTGGGTCGCCACCTGTGGTGTTTTGTCTTGCATAGCAGCCTACAACACTAAAGGTCTAGGGTTCGCATCCCGCCTTAGGATTTTTAACATTCATAAAAAAACATTGGCTATGCCTTCCCCCGGATAGGACGTCTCGAGCCTGTGCGATATCGGGCTTAAGATAACTGGAAGGGCAAAATTAGGATTCTCTCTGTAAAATCGTTCGATTAACCACAAAACGACCTTTAACAAACAAACATAACCATACGGCGGATTTAAGAACCTGGAGATGTGATTATCCAAAAAACAAACGTTTTTTTGAATTGTAACTTGTATCTTCATTCAATATGTTTTTATTTATAAAAAATATAAATTATGAAATTTTGGATAATCACTATCTATTTGTTTAACGTCACTTTATGCCACTAAGGCTAATCGGAGATGCTGCAGCGGGCGTCCTGTATTTTGTCTATCCAGATATATTTAGGAAAGGTATCTTTAATGAGTACCTGATATCGTATAGGCTCGGGACCTCCATTTTAAGTCTCATCCGAAGGACGGTATAGCCAAGGAATTTTTTTTCTGTTAAAAATCCTGGGGTCATCGTGGAATTAGAACCCCCGATACCTTTAGTATTGTAAGTTTCTATGCTAACCACTACACCATAGGTGATAACCTATCACTATCTGTGCCTGAGACCTTCATTTCATCATTGTTTATTATAAACTAGCTAGGGTGCCCGGCTTCGCTCCGGTAGTATTGTGGTATTTTTAATACCAGACAAATTTTAAAATTAAAGGAAATAGAGAACAAAATTAGCACCTTCTTGAAAATTCGGTTCAACTTGGTATCAATATTCTGGAGACTTGAGATCTGCAGAGTCTGCCCATATAAGGAACCCTGTATAATTTACAGGGGGTTGAAATTGGTAAATGAACAATTAATTTTGCTGCAACTTTGTCAAGTTATGCATCGTTTTTGATGGTTTCTGTGATTCTGAATCCTATAAGCCCATTCCAAGTAATCAGCAGATAATAAGTTATTAGATTATGTTTGAAAAATCTGTTATCTCAGTTAAAAAAATTATATTTCGAGTAAAACTTAAGCGCCGACTACTATGATGTTCCTATTTGATCCAGAAGTATAGAAACGAAACCGAATGTTCATAGAAACTTTTTTTAAGACCTATCTTCCATTTCAACCTCCCTTAAGATATCCCCCCGTAATTTGGACGGTTTCTGCATATCTTGAATCTTACTACAATTACAAAGTGAAAACCAAATTTTCTTGAAGGCACAATTTTTTCATCATATTTCTTTTTATCTTGAACTATGAGGGATGATAAAATCTTGAATGCTGTTATTGGAGTTAGTCGTTTTGTCAACTGGAATGCTCATCACCAGAGTAACCAAACCTTCTTTTTCATAAATACAATAAGAACACTTCAAACTTTTTATTTTCCATTTATATTCAGTCAATTCATCTCTTTTTTATGTCTGATTTCATTCGCTCACTGTACTACTAAGAAATTTTTAATTTACTTAAGTTTATGTTATATATAGATTAAATGTAATGCGCTGATCATATATTATTAGCCTTCTTATGAGAAAACTAATTTTTTAAGGAATCCAGTTGGTTTTCTAATTGATTGCAGAGATGTAAAATCATTATTTTATTTTGAAAGCAAAGAAGAAACTAATTATTTTCGCTTAGTTTTTTAGTAATATAAAAAGAAATGCTGAACAAATATATAACCTTTACAAATGAACTGGATGAATGAACAAACATTGAGTGAAACGCACCCTAGCGCTTCCTGGTAGCCTGGAGCTCGAACTAAATTTTTCATTCATAAACTCGTATCTCAATCTCAGAGAGGCTAATTAAATGGTGCGAGAGGCTTAAAATTCCAATCCTTTTCTCTTCAATTTTACACCCTTAAGAGAAAAACGGAAACCTTCTTCTCCGTTAGGGATTATATGGCTAAACGACGACATAACTTCCTTAATACCACGTGGAGTCGTTTTTGAGCCTTTTCGGCACACACATTGTACACTTTGCTTTATAATATATATTGATTATATGCTTACTAGAGCTATTTACAATAAAAATGAAAAATAAAAAAAAAATAAAACATAAGACCATCGGACAATCTCCTGTTCTAGAAAATACGTGGAGTTTTTAGGGATCTTGATGTTGAAGGATAATTGAGAGCTAATAGAGAAGGAGGAACAGAATTATCAAAATAACATTAGCGAAGAAATAAAAAAAATAAAGATAAAGAAGAAATAAAACAAAAACAAAGAAACGAAAAAGAATGTGGTACATTTCGTTTAACTCTTCCGCTCCCAGATGGAGCTCCAGTATTTCTTTTACTAAAGAAAAAAAAAATTCTGTTTGGAGAACAGCTGTTGTGCACGATCCCCAACCGCCTGATTTGGATGTGATTTATTTAGCACGGCCGTCGCGATAATTTCTCTTGTAGGCCTTCTCGATATCTAAATTATTACTGGCATAATATCGTCTTGCTGCCATCTTTCTATCGACCTACAGATTTATCATTTACACTTCCAATTGCATATTTATACAAAATCGAATTACATATTGATTATACCTTGCCCGGTTTCGCGATGATGCAATTCTCTGTCCAAATTTTCCCGATACCCTGGACTTTTGTTATTTATAAAAATTTATAAAAATTCTCTTCGAACTCGTTGAAAAAATTATTAAAAATCGAATCGATATTGGTCTGAAGTACATAAAATATTACTCATTGGTCCCTGAGTTCACGGGCGTCACCGCCAGAGGTATAGGCGGGACGCCCCCCCCCCCCCCATAATATTTTGGCAAGGAGGGAATCATATCCTCCAATGTGAAAAATTAAATAAAAATACAATTTTAGGAAATAATTGGATTTTAACCAATCAAATTCAATAAAATATAATTTTATTAACTAGCATTCCCCATCGCGGCTTCGCCCGCGAGCCTTTAGAATCAATTCTGTGACCATTATCTTGGTATAGATCTAATATAATATGTAAACTGATGTTAAGGATATTTAGTATAATTTGAGCTTCCGGTAGGTGGAATGTTGGAGGGGGAAGCTGCCGACTCGGTAGAAGAGACGGAGACGCGCAATGGAGAGGGTTCACTAAAACCGCCGAAACAAAAAATGACTTAATCGTCGTGAACGCTTCATTTTTCGGCTGTAAAACATGGTTTTCGACGCCCAATAGGGCCTTTCGAGTTAAACTCGTCGTATTAAATTCTTTAAAATGAGTCCTAATTAGATATATTTTCTCGAAGTTCGAAAATAGATGTCCGTTAGAGTTAAACGACAATTTCGCCATTTACATTTTAGATATTCTTAGGGGTTACATTTTTGATATTCCTTTCTTAGGGGTTACCTACATCGCTTTTAAAATCTAAATTCCGAAGTTTCTAATCATAAGTAGTTTTTGCTCTGCGTTGATTCTGTCAGTCAGGACAAAGCCTCTTATACATATGGAGAAGTATATATATATATATGTAGTAGTATATATATATATATATATATATATATATATATATATATATATATATATATATATATATATATATATATGGAGAAGTATATATATGGAGAAGAGATCGAAATAAACACGCACCATCCCCAATCATGGGAATCACAGTGTGCATAATTTGATTACCACTAATATTTAAATAATCAGTAGCCATATTTTATGTGAATGTCTATTTTAATAATATTGTAACGTTAAATCAATATTTAAATAAAAGACATATGGTTTAAAATCTCAACAATAGATTTCCGTTAGAGTTAAACGACAATTTCGCCATTTAAGCCCCGTAGGGTTTACATTTTTGAAATTCCTTTCTTAGTGGTTATCTACATCGCATTTAAAATCTAAATTCCGAACTTCAAGTTTCTATCATTAGTAGTTTTTGCTCTGCGTTGATTCTGTCAGTCAGGACAAAGCCTCTTATATATATAGAGATGAAGTATATATGTATTTATGAAATATTATTTAATTACAGCATACTCTATTGATTGATAATACCTAATTTCTCCATATGATACGTTATTTTCACAAACTGGCGCCTTTTTTCTTCTTGAAAGCATCGCCAAGCGTATTATATTGTAGCGACATTTTGTGAAGTTAATATTTTATTTAAATTAATTTTTTACTATTTTTACATGAGTCTTTTTATTAATTTTAAAAATGATTAAAATGTCACATGCAATAATAAAGATTAATTTAAATAAAATACTAATTTCACAAAATGTCGCTACATCTAGATACTACACTACAACATAAAATACAAAATACAACTACACAAGATGTAGCGACATTTTGTGAAATTAATATTTTATTTAAATTAATCTTTATTATTGCATGTGACATTTTAATCATTTTTAAAATTAATAAAAAGACACATGTAATAATAAAAATTAATTTAAATAAAATATTAATTTCACAAAATGTCGCTACAATATATTTGAAGAATGATATAATTTTTATATTGGATAGATGATAGTTGACCTGGTATAGAATAAGGATGAAAATAGTCCAGGGAGGCGGTCAATGAAATACAGAATAGTATAAAACTATTTTATTGTTGCCGACGCTTTCACCCAACTATGGAGGTCTTCGTCAGGGCTAAATAAACAAAACACAGACTGAAATAGGACAAAGAAATATGAAAAAACAAATAATATGAACTGTCTAGATAAAATATAAATTCCTGTAAACTTAAGGTTAAATATATAATTTATATACACAAGGTGTAATATGGCTATTGACACTGATAGTATAGGTGGTGTGATAAGATGATCTTACGTTTTTTAAAAATTATGTAATTTTTTATGTTTATGTTTACCCATTACCGTTGCCTGAACAGAGCGTTATGTTACGCTCGCTGGCTCAAGTAGGTCATATTCCAGAAATGACAGCCATAAAAAAAAAAAAAAAATAAAGCTGAAGCTTCCTCTAGAAGAATTCGAAGATCGCAGCGCTATCTTTATTAGCTATGGGGAGTGCTGCCGGGGGAGGAATAAATTATCGTTTTACTACAGTTTTGTAATCTGAGAGTTGGCATATCTTTTTACATTTTACTAGCTGTATAATATAGGTCCTTTTTCTCAGCCCTTGAGAAGGTGGATTATGATGGGTGGGGTATCAAATAATAGAGAATTTCTCGTGGACTTGGATAATCGTAATTTCTATTTAGGGCTTAAATGAAAGTACCCAAAAGACAAGGAGGATTTTTAATAGTTAATTCCGATGGGTTGGAACAGGACAAATAGTCTTTTAAATTCTTTGTTGAGAAGATACAAGAACCTTATTCCACAGTACTGCCGATTTCGCATTTCTAAAACCCCAAAAATAATTATTAATTATAACAATAATATATTGTTTGAATATATGCGTCTAGTACTTTAAAACGTTCACTCTGGGATATAATTCATGCTCCTCGCCCAATGGCGGCTGAACTTAATCTTTTTCGCTCTATCGGACGGGAGTTATTCAAGGGCATTATGCAGTATTGGCAATCACCAGAATAACTCCAGTCCGTCGCTCCTTAAATTTAGTTTGAATTAGAACAATCTAGAAGGTTCCCGACAAGCGTAGAAGATTACCTGACCGTCAAGAACATGTACTTAAACAGTGTGTAACTATTCCAACTAAAGGTCTAGAACACTTTTCAAATCGTCTTTTTTTTCTTCTCTGGGGTCGCCTGTGGTGAGGTTTGCATAGCAACCTACAATAGTAAATTTAATAAAGGTCATTCCGGGTTCGCGTCCCGAGGTGGACCTAGGATTTTTTAATGGGAATAAAAACTTCTTGGCTATGCTATCTATCCCTCGGATAGGACGTAAAATGGAGGTCCTGAGCCTGTACGATGTCAGGTACTCATTATAGATCCCTTTCCTAATTTATACCTGGATAGGAAAAATTTAGGTCTCCCACTGCAGCATCGTCCGATTAGGCTTAGTGGCATTAAGGGACGTTAAACAAACAATATTATTTCTTACTTACTAATATTTTATAATTATTAATTAATACTGATTTAGAAAAGCCAAATTTATTATTTTTTTCTCCCTACCTGAAATATTCTATTATATAATATTATTTTAAACAATGAGAAGATAGAAAAGATAAGTAAGGAGAAAAAATGGGGTTTTCTCAATTCAAATAACTATTTAGGTGAAAAGAGAATAGAAATTCACTGGTTTTTGGGCAAAAGTACTTATGTCATCCAATATGGAGCTTAAACATCGATTTACCAAGCTTAAAGAAATCTTTATAAATTCTGTTTGATTGTATTTCTATAATCCTGAATAATTATAGGAACTCCTACAATCGATTGTTCTTTTTTTTGCATTGGAAAATTTTTCTATACAGCCACCCATGTGTTTGGATTAATATTTACTCATATGTTATTACAATACCCAATCGATTGTTTCTTAACAAATAATCGGTTGTTTTCAACTTTCTTTGTTTTATTTTTCGATTATGTATTTTGTATATTACTGGTAACAAAGTTATATTGTTGCTTATTATTATTAATACATTTTTTCGCTTGAGATTAATTGCAAATTAATACAGACAAAGACAAATGTATTATTAAATAAATTTAACACATTATCGTGACATCATAGAGTCGATAGAGGGATAGAGTGCTGTTTAATGTATAACTTTGTCTACTAATCCTCTGAATACAATTGTTGTGCCGAGAGCACTTTGATAATATGTCCATTAACATCTTACTAAGACATCCTTGATCCTCGACTCCTTCTGTCGGGGGAAGCGCCAACCGCCCCGGGCCATTATTCACCGGAAGTCATCCCGGGTGAGTGATGGCGGGAGCGTCCCGCGGCCCTTTGTTCCTCCATGTCTTTTATCGCATCCGCTTTCTGGAACTCCGCCCCGGCAGATTGTTTGCTGGAGATACATATTTAACCAGTAAACGGAAAAGCGTTTGTCTCTAAAGGATTAAATAGCCATTCCCTCCTCAGCCTTTGGCGTGGGATATATTTGGGAGTGAATATAATCTTCCTCTCTTAGTTAATGCAATGTGATGTTTGATGTCTACTTCAAGGAGAGTGGCGTCACATATTCCATCATCCAAGCTAACAGCGTTAAATTACCTTTACGAGGTTGTAATGACATTGACGAGTCGTGTTGTAATTACGTTTAATGGTATATAGTAGTGCGTCCTTTGAATGAATGAATGAATAACGCTTTTATTTAAATCTTTATCCTCATATGTATATAAAAATTTCGTGTTTCGATGCTTTTTGGAGGTAAAATCAGAAACTACTCAACCGATTTTGATGAAATTTGACTCATTGTGTGTAGTTTTGTCATACTCAAAAGATATGATAGTTTTTATCTTGATTATTGACCCCGATATATTTTTTTATTGCAAATTAAATGCTTATTATACTACAATTGAGTGTTATTATTTGTATGTTCTATAAATTTCCAACAGATGTTCCAACACATTTTATAAATATATTTATTTTCTTTAAATATATTTAGGGTGGGTAAGGCATCCAAGAGCCAAATCTATTTTTTCCCCATTAGCAATTATGTTTCGCCCTTTCACGCGTGGGGAAAGGATCGAATCTGTTTATTTTATCAAATGACAGGTTAACCAAATTAATTGTGCGCCTGTTAATATAACCTCCTGATATTCTCACATCACATAATATTCTCACATCAGCAGAATCAGACCTCGGGACATGACAGGGGAATGAATTTCGACTTTTTTCTGGTGTTTTTAAGGTACGTGTGTTATACAATTAAAATAAAGTCGTATGGGGTCTACCTTTACAACTCGCCTGGATTTATTATTTAAAATTGATGTCTTAGAGTCATAAGTTTTTCTAAATCGCTATAAACGGCCTGGGACACAAAAGTACCCACTTACGTGAGAATGACCCATAAATGAAATAATAAATAAATGCAATAAAAATGCATGTTTTAATTATCATTGCAGTAAACCAAAACAAAGATGGTACAGATGATTTAAGGAAAGGAGATTATAGATTTTGTTAAATACTATAGAATTAATGTTATCAGTTTTACGTATGGTAATTATGTTTTCTAGATAATTATCATAATTTGATAAATTGAATATTTTAGTTATCATATTGAAGTTATATTTTATAAAGTAGGTCCTATTCAAGGTGAATAGACTGAACTTAATGAACATGTATAGTTTTTTGTTTGTTTTAACGTATCTTACGCCACTAAGGCTAATCGGACGATGCTTCAGTGGGAGTCCTTAATTTTGATTATACAGGTATAATTAGGATAGGGTTCTTAAACGAGTACAGGCTCGGGATCTCTATTTTACGCCCTATCCGAGCCAAGGATTTTTTACTCCCATTACAAAATGGGCAGCATCTTTTTTATTTAGTTTACTTTTTTTTGTTATTGTTATTTTATTGCTTTTCTAATTTACTTTAATAGGATTTTTTTAATGAAGGAGTCTCTTCCGTTTTTTAAAAATTTATTTGTGTCCCAACGTTTCGAGCTATTGGCTCATCCTCTGGGGTTATCTACATACAATACATTAATCTTTTACACTTAATTATAATAACCAGGCATGTTTTACAGTTTTTACTTTCACTTACCTATATATGAAATATATAGTAAGTGGAAGTATTGCGATCGTGAAAATTTTCGACTTCCGGTTTTCAACGGAAATACACGTTTTGGGGTCCCCTGAGTTTTATATTGGTATTACAATTACCTTATCCTGTGTGACTTCTTTTTCACATTAGCCAAATGTCTTCTTATATATTTTTTAAAAACAGTATATAAATACTTAAATCATCGTAATTTCTTATTACATTTTTATGGCATGTTACACTTTTTCTAGTCTTTTTAAATCACTGTCACATAATCACTCGTGATTATATGTGGACTTTGGTACTTGCATTGATTAGTCTCCCTCATCCCGTTCTTTATGTTTGTTGATGTTTTGGTTTTGTTTCTATTATTTTTTTCATATGTGTTTCAATTTTTTTATTATATGTGCGTAGTGGTTGTTAAGGTGTTTTGTGTCTGTTTTGTAGTTTATAGTGTTTTCTATGTTTCTTATTATGTGGATTGCCTCTTCTATTTTTCTGTTTTTTTTGTATATTTACTCACTAAGTAAGTACCGAAAAGGATGCCCGAGGAAAGAATGCCAAAAGTTGTCCATTCCTGGAAAATAGATGGAAGGAGAAGACGAGGTAGACCAAGGAAAACATGGAATAACGAAGTAGAAGATTCCTTGATGGGGCATGGTCTACGAGAAGAATGGGCCTTTGACCGAAAAGTCTGGAAGGAGGCAATAGACAATATATAGGTTAAGGAAACCCACCATTAGTGGAAACTCCTGTGAAAAAAAAAAAAAAAAAAAAAAAAACTCACTAAGCGAAGCAAAAAACCTAGCAGACTTTATTTAAAGTCTATTGTTTTGTCTATCTAGTTTATTGTGTTATAATTTAGTATATAGTTTTGCCTTATATTTCATGTTTGGAAGTATCATTTTTTGTAGGGGAGAGCGGGGTTGGTTGGCATAGGGGGTATGTTGGCCATTAGCTTATAGTTTCCGTCACACCTATTGTGAAGGCCCCACCATTGTACCATGTGACCCGCTCGACCTCGGGAGTCTTGTCCTGAGTTTTCAATCCGATGCTAACAGTGTAGTTTATAATTTATAGTTAGATAAGAGTGTGCTTCATTGATTGATTTTACAGCATGTAAGTAAATTTTTATATTTTCAGTTAATTTGGTTTAAAGGCATGACAAAACATTTGACTCCGATTCTGTTCACATAGCCCCAAACTCCTTTTAAAAACCTAACCTTTCGACTAACCAGTTTCTTGTTTGATTGTTCTCCCCTGTCCTGGCAGCCATCTTTCATATGATATCTCCTGTGGGGTTAGTTGGCTCTCTTCAACTGGGGTTTGTTTGCGCAGTAGCAATTCACAAAAGCAAGGTAAACATAAACAAAGGTGAAACTACCAATTGTCTATAGTTCCAGCAAGGAGGATGAGAGCAATTTTTCTTATGCAGAAAGTGACGACAGTCTAAACTTCTACCTTCTTTTATTGTCATTCTATTTTCCCTTAAAAGTTGTTGAAAACCAATTCATAATTATTGTACTATTAAAGTGCAGCTTTTAGTAACAATAATATGTATCAGGCAGTACTCGAATGAGATGGCTAAACAACCCCATCTTCTAGGCCAACCTGCCCCACATAGGGGATTAATTGGCATACTCTTTATTGACGAATTCTTCAATTTTCTATGATCTTAGTATTAAATATTATATGGTGAAAAAATTACTTGAAGTACTCTAATACTTGGAGTTTACAATGGTATCAGCCCTATTGGGATTATATTAACAGGAACGACTCAACAATCAAAAAAGTGAAAACTGTTGCCAACCAACCCCGCTCTCCCCTACTCAATATTTTGTATTTTTTTGTTTTTGTTTTTCCTTAAATTCCAAATTAATTCTGTGATGATTTATTAATGAATAAATAATGAATTAATGATTGATTGATTAATGAAAAAAATGCCTGAAATTGATAAAATTCAGTTCTCTAACCCAGTTTAAATGTATTTGTAGGATTCACAGAGTTTTGTCCTGCTAATGTTGTAATTTTCTCACTTAATGGCGGTAAATATGTTATAGGATTCGCACTTTTTTTTTTTTAATAATTATTATTAGAAACATTTTAAAACATATCCGATAGTCAGTTAAGTAAAAATTAAGATAGTATAGTAGAATAAAATGCACAAGCTTAAAATCAAGATAAAGTTCCCATCGGATGAGATGGTAAGATAGAGATGGAGAATTCTATTGCTACTATTGAGATAGTAAGTTGGCTTTTGTTTGCAGTGGCATACTGTAAGGGCAATGGTATATAAAGTGCTCTCCAGGATTCCTCCAGTCCTTTGTCTTCCAGTCCGTTCCAGGACAAAGGATTCGTCCTTTTTTATTTGCTCCAAGTGGAGGCCTCTGATTCAATCTGCCCGCCTTTCACTTGGTCCTTAAGGATAACGGTTCCAATGATCAGCACTTTCTTATCTAGAAATGATGATAAGGAAGGAAAAGTCGTCTTAGATTTCTGCTTATTCAGGACGATTTTTTAGGGTTCCTTTAAAATTTGTCAACCACAAAAAAAAAAAAAAAAAAAAAAAAAAAAAAAAAAAAAAAAAAAAAAAAAAGAATACTTTCAATACGATGAATCTACACATTTACTTGTTTATTTTGTTTAACGTACCTTTATGCAACTTAGGCTGTTCAGACGATGCTTCAGTGGCAGTCCTAAATTTTGTTACGTAAATTAGTTTACGAATTTTTAACGATGACCTGACATTGTACAAGCTCGGAGCGTCCATTTTACGTCCCATTTGAAGAACATCTTAGCCAAGGGATTTTTACTTCCTTTAAAATACGATCCTGCCATCTTTAGTATTTTACTGTTTAATCTGATTTTAAACAATTAGGATAGGGATCTTTAATGAGTATCTGACATCGTACGTATTGGACATTCTGACCCTAAAGCTACGTACGCACGGGATATTGTGACTGTGGTTTTTTGGGATATCCAATTCAGATGACATTTCAGCACAGAATAAATAAGTTTCACCAACCAAAACATCATAAAAGAAGTGCATTTAATGTTATAAACAAAAATAAGTTGAAAAGGAGGGATCAGTAATCCAAACATAAACAAACAGAATTTTAAAAACCGACATTACTTATCGGTTGACCTGATATATACTCGAATCAGAATCAGTAAACCCCGATTCATATATTTTCTTATATATATATAAGAAAATATAAGTAATCCTTGAAGTGAGATCTTTTAGTCACAGTAGTCACCTAATGGCGAGCTAGTCCTTGAAGTAGTGAAAGCTATATATAATATCTTCTATATCCGAGGTTATTTATACTAAAGGATAATAACATGACCACCGAAGGACATATATAATTATTATTATGATACAATCCTTATTTTTGACGAAATCGGGGTTGAAATCTCCATTAGATATGTGAAATTGGAATTTTATTTTTGTTTATATTACCATAATATGGAAATCGGTGTTATTTTTTTCGTTTTGGAAGATTATGAAGTTTTTTGTTTGTTTTAAGCCACTTTATGCCAATAAGACTAATCGGACGATGCTACAGTAGGAGTCCTAAATTTTGCCTATCCAGGTGTAATTAGGATAGCAATCTTCAATGAGTACCTGACTCGGGACCTCCATTTTACGTCCTATCCGAGGGACGGCATAGACAAGGATATTTTTACTCCCATTAAAAAATCCTAGGGCCACCTCGGGACGCTAACCCGGGATGACCTTTAGTAATATAGGCTGCTATGTACCACTACACCACAGGTGACCCCTTTAACAACTAGTAATAAAATAAAAATAATAAAGAAAACATTGTTTATAATATATAACCAACAAAATAAGAAAACAAAAAGATAAAAATAAACTAAATCAGCGAACCTGCTTTTATATATAATAGCATATAGTATTGGTATTTTTATTCAAAATCAACTGGCAGCATTATCGATCTAAGAACTATTTGTCTTGTATTGTTACCTCCTCGTGTGGTCCACCTGCATAATAATATTTCTGTATAGCGTATAGATCGATTAAGGACAGTAAAATTATGTTTACTATTCCTGTAGTAAGAGTTATACGCTAGCTTTCTATCCCATGTATACGTCGCGTTACTTACATGTACCCTTCCGATTATGAAGGCAGTTATTATTTTACTCCATTATCGATGAAGATGGCCCCGGATGCTGCTGAAATCAAGGTCTCGCCTCCATCTCGGTCAATGAATCTACTTCCGTCTCGATCACTATGGCAGCTCGTTCACCTTCAATGCTTGTTTCCGTCTGAGAAAGACGTCATGTCATTCCAGAAATTCCTTTTACTTTTATCGAAACACGTCAATTCCTAATCTAGGTAATTTTGTAAGTAAAGGTTGTGTTTCGCGCATCACAACCGATTTTTAAATAAGGGGTGTTCCTTGATAATTACAGAGAAAATAATAACAGAAATCCTAGATCAAATTTCCTGAAAAAAAAAACCCTATTAAGACATGGTCTATTTTCCTCTTTTCGATTAACTCAAGTTATGATTTAACGAAAAATGGACTACATTTTACTCGCCAAAAAATTCACGTAACGCCCAGTATGATTAGGTACTTATATAACTTTTCGTACAAACTAGATAGCCATTTATAATACAAATTTTGTGCTCCTCCGCCATAACTAAAATTTTCTATCCTTTTTTATTTACTCTCTATAACATATTTTATACGAAAAAAAAAAACAGCAACTTCTAGTTGAACGATCAAAACAACCGCGATGAATCGAAAAGAGAAGGAAATGGAACATGAAACTTTTTGGTAGAATAATCGTTTAGTGTATTATTAAGGATGGCCAAAAAGAAGAAGAAGAAATTAACAAATTGCAGAAGAACACTTTATTTTAATACGCTAGGTAACAGAATTAGATAGTAAATCTAAAACGCAAATATACAATTCAGATACAAATTCCAGGTCGATACAATTTTAATTATGATATACAACAAAACACTTTATAAAGGACGAATCACACCAAGATGAATAGAGAGAAGGTGGGCTCACGTGGGTAGGCAAACCCCGCACAACCTCTTCCTGCTAACGTCATTGGACGCATAACTCAGTGAATGCGTTTTGAATTCTCTTTAAATACTATAATTTCTCGCTATAGGTTAAATTGAAAAACATTAATATTTTCCATCATTTTAAATTCTGATTTCACAACTGAGATTTCATCTCCACAAACCCGACCATTATTCACGAACATCAGACTTTTATTACATAAAAAATCAGGTTTGGTATAGATTTTTCTTTTCATAATACTGAAATAATCTTGCATGTACACTCCTCGACAAAATCATAGGCCACCCCATTCATTTTAAAATTTCACAAGAAATCTTCAACATTTTATCTTTTTCATTGTATTTAAGAATCATAAGAGAAGTTTGACAAATAAACATAGGCTAATAATCCAATAATTAAAAATATTTACATGAAAACAAGAAAATAAACGAAAATTGATTGCGACAAAATTATAGGCCACTTTTAAAATTATGTGTATTTTTATCATTATTAATATTTATTGAGCCCCCTTATTTTTCTAAAACGTTAATCATTCTATTTTGAAGGGATTTAAAGAGGTTTGTATATATCTGTTCCTAAATTAAACTACTAAGTTTGAATGCTGAGCTCGTCCAGAGAAGTGAATTGGCTTCCTGCAGCGAATACTGCCCTACTCGATTGTACCAAACAGTTTTCGATGCAGTTGAGATCAAAAGAACAAGCTTTCCGAGGCAAAAGTGAAATATTATTCTATTCAAAATATTTTTTTACCAACCAAGCCGTGTGGGCTGGAGCGTTGTCTTGTCGGGAAACGGACCTTTCTTTGATGAACTCGTTTATATGCTCCATTACTGGCTCTCTTATGTTTCCCAATACTTTTTACCATTAGTTTCTAAAGTAAAAATTTTATCTGACTTTGCCACGATAATTATTACTGACCCAAATCATGACGCCACCATCTATTCAAAATATTTTTTTACCAACCAAGCCGTGTGGGCTGGAGCGTTGTCTTGTCGGGAAACGGACCTTTCTTTGATGAACTCGTTTATATGCTCCATTACTGGCTCTCTTATGTTTCCCAATACTTTTTAGCATTAGTTTCTAAAGTAAAAATTTTATCTGACTTCGCCACGATAATTATTACTGACCCAAATCATGACGCCACCATCACCCATTTGCCAGCGACTTAAAATGCTTTGGTTTCTTGGTGGTCATGAAAATAGTATTTGAGGTCATCTATAAACAATCTAAATTTACCGGTTTTTGGTAGTGAATATAACTTTTCTCAAACTTTTCTAACAACCAATATGATCCTTCACAAACTTTTTTATACTCGACTTAGCGTTGTTGTGAAACTGATGTTTTTTTTTCTGAATCCTCTGCCGTTTCAAGTGTTCTGCACTCAGAAGGATTTTTTGCACGTTTCGGATGTTAGTGATCACTGCAGCTAACAAAGCGATGTGTCTTGAAGCTCCTGCAGAGTTGGATGCTTCGCAAAATATTCTCCTTTTTTCTAGCATAGGGTGACCCCTTAGACTGTCAGGGCATTTCTTTGCTTCATCTTTACCTCCCATATTTAAATAATTTGTAATCACGTGCCTGCACCGGTATTGAGCTCTAATAATTATTGAAATTGTTCAATTTTTCCGCGTAAGGATTTAATTTCACCTATTTCACAGCACATTATCTCTAGGAATTTCAATTGTTTTAAATTTATTTCTAAACACTACAATAATTAAAAAACAAAAAATTAATTCAATAGCACGAATAGTTTGACTGGGGATTTAATAAAACACTGAGTGGCCTATGTTTTTGTCGCACATGAAAAAGCCTTATAAGAAGATAAAGGATTTGTTAAGTAATGTTGTGGTATTGGTACTTAACAAAAAAATTTTTGCGTGTTCTATAAAAAAAATATATACATATATTTCTTCAAATAAATAAAACAGACAATAAATAAAAAGTTGAACAAAAATAATTAAACAACATAAGGTAATACTCTGAAAATAAAAAATAAAAGTCAACTTGTAAAAGAAATCAAATTAAATTAAACACACTCGTTGGCTCCGACCTCTTTGGAGATTGATGTTAGGTGTAGCGATGAACAGTAGGCAAGGTAATGGCTGGTTAGACTATTGCAATATGTATGGTGTGACTTACTGCTCTTTTTTGATGAAATGGTGTGAATGCAGCTGGATGTAGGACTATTGATTACCGGAATATTGAGTGACACTATCAGGAACTGTACGCAGTGGTGCATTCGACGCTGACTGACAAAATATGGAAGACTTTGGAGAGACAGCAGATGTGTGTTGCACTAGTAAATTTTTACCGGGAATACTGGTAATGCAAATCGATAATTGGATTAAGTGCGCCGAAAAAGTGAGTAATTCAATTATCGATTCGCAAATTATTAGCGGCAAATTAAAATTGTGCAATAGTGTCAGGTTACAATAGGTTATAATTTACCCTGCAACAGACAATTGTGTAGCTGTAGCTACAGGACTCCCCTCCTGGATGACGGAGTCACAAAAGGTCACCTTAGGTTTGACTAGACGTCCAGAACGGGTTCTGTAAGCTTCTTGCGGCATATGATTATCAGATTTGTGATCCTGTGATACTGTAGGTTGTTTATTCGCTGTAGGACTGGATGGTTTCAAAATTGGTTTCAGTTCTTCAGGTGAATCTTTTAGTAGAAAGGCAGGTTTCAGTCTGTCCAGAGATACATTTACTTCACGACCAGGTAATTGTACTGAAAAGAATTTCTCTTGTCTGTCAAGAACTTTATATGGTCCTGAATAGGGTGGCACCAAAGGACGTTTAACGCAGTCTTCTCTGACAAAAACGTGCGTGCATTTGTTGAGTTCTTGATGGACGAAAGTCTTCCTATTTGAACTGCGGGATTCAGCTGGTCTCAATCTTGCTAGTTTTTCCTTCAACTCGAGGAGAGAAGCATGAGGATCTAATTCGCTGTTGGTTTCTTCAAGAAAGTCACCGGGTAGTCGGATGGGGTATCCGTACAATGCTTCGGCGATGCTGGCTGAGGTGTCATCTCTGAGGCTGGCTCGAATACCTAACAACACGGATGGTAATACTTTGGTCCAATTGTTGCTATTCATGTGGGCTGTTATTGCAGTCTTGAGCGTTCGGTGCCAACGTTCAATGCAACCATTCGATTGGGGGTGGTATGCAGTTGTACGATTGCGCTTGACACCGAGGAGGGCAGAAAGTTCATTAAACAATTGGGATTCGTATTGACGGCCTTGATCGGTTGTGATTCTGGATGGTACTCCAAAACGGCATATCCAATTGTTGTAGAAGGCGTCGGAAACACTCTCTGCGGTAATATCTTGAAGTGGAACTGCTTCCGTCCAACGGGTATGTCTATCGATCATCGTCAGACAATATCTAAATCCATTAGATGTTGGTAATGGACCAATGAGATCCAGATGGACATGTTGGAATCTGGCGGCTGTTGGAAATTGCCCAGGGGGAGTAACTGTGTGGCGGTGGATCTTCGATCTCTGGCATGGTATGCAAGCACGTGCCCATTCTGCTACGTCTTTATTGAGGCTCGGCCAGAAGAATCGCTGTGCTACCATTTTTCTTGTTGCCCGCACACCTGGGTGGCTCAAGTTGTGTATTTTGAGGAAAGCACTGCGTCTGAAACCTTGAGGTAGATAAGGTCTTGCCTTGCTAGTTGACATTTCGCAGAGGAGGGACTTATCGCATCCTGGTATATCAACTAGTTTGAGCTGCAGGTTGTCCTGATTCTTCAGTCTTTGTGCTTCAGGATCGTCGCGCTGCGCAATGGAAAGTTCGGCGAAGTCATCAGGTGTATGAATTTCTTCGATCCTGGACAGTGCATCCGCCACCACATTGTCGGTACCAGGCTTGTAGACTACCTCTGTGGTGAATTGGCCTATGTATGAAAGCCAACGAGAGCGAAGAGGAGTTGTAGTTTCTGGTCTCTGGCTGAAGGCGTGAGTGAGTGGACGGTGGTCCGTAATGATGGAAAAGATTTTTCCCTCTATTAGTGGCCGAAAATGCTTAACAGCCTCATACATCGCCAGGAGCTCTCTGTCATAAACTGAATACTTCTTCTGGGCGGATGTAAGTGTCTTGGAGAAAAAACTAAGAGGGTACCACGTGTTCTCTTTCCTTTGTTGTAAGACGGCGCCTATGGCTATATCTGAAGCGTCGCAAGCAATGGACATTTCAGCGTTTGGGTGCGGATGAAAAAGCTCAGAAGCTTCTGCGAGGTTCTTTTTAGTTTCTTCAAAAGCTTTTAAGGTCTCCTCATCCCAAAAAATAGGGGATTTGTCGTTTTTTGGCTTACCATGCATTAAGGTATTAAGTGGCCTTTGTATACTCGCTGCGTTTGGTAAGCAGGGTCTATAAAAATTGACCATACCCATAAATCGCCTGAGCTGGCGCAAGTCCTTAGGAGTTGGGTATTCAAGAATAGCCTTTACTTTGTCTTTTAAAGGTGTTATGCCAGTAGTGGTGAGGTGGTAACCGAGGAATTCCAGTTCAGACACACCAAAAATACATTTAGCTGGATTTACTGCAATCCCATACATGTCGAGACGTTGTAAGACTTCTCTTAGATGAGCTTCATGTTGGTCTTCGTTTTCAGACGCAATCAGGAAGTCGTCAAGAAATTTGTAGAGAAAGTTTAGATCTCGAAATTTGTCGTCGACGAATCTTTGGAAACTTTGGCCAGCGTTCCTTAAGCCAAAGTTCATGCGATTATACTCTATCAATCCGAATGGAGTGATGAGTGCAGTTTTCTCGCGATCTTTTTCAGCTACAGGGATGTGATAATATGCTCTCCGCAGGTCTATTTTGGAGAAGATTTTCTTACCACATAATTCCATTGTGAAGTCGCGCAAGTTAGGGATGCCATACTGGTCAGGTATCGTTTGCTTGTTGAGAGCACGGTAGTCTCCACATAATCTGAGGCTCCCATCCTTTTTCTTCACCACATGCAGTGGACTTGACCAGGGACTCTTAGACGGGCGACAGATTCCTTCTTTGATGAGGTTCTCAATCTCCTTCTTCACGTCTTGATAGATTCCCGGTGGTAGACGTCGGCACTTCGCTGTAACGGGGCGACCTTTGGTCTCGATTATGTGCTCTACTACTCCACTTGAAGGTCCACGAATCGGTGTGATTTTTGTGATTGTGGGGAACTCATTGAGAATTCGCGCGAAACGGTTGTGAACGGGGAAAATCGAGAAAACAGGCACTTCTTCGGAAGAGATGGTTCCAGTAATACTGCATCCTGTTCGTTGGTCTATCAGTTTCCGGTTCCTGAGGTCCACCGTGAGCTGATGCCAATAAATAAAGTCCGCACCGAGGATTGCCTTGCTAACATCAGCGAGGATAAAGGACCATCGAAGAGTTTTCTTCAATCCCAGATCCAATTCACGTGTGACTTCACCATACGTCGCTATTGAGGAGTTATTTGCGGCTATAAGAGTGAAGTCGGAAGGAGTTTTTCGACGTCCTTTAGGGGTAGGAAGGAGAGAAATGGACGCTCCAGTGTCAATTAGAAATGGTTGGCCAGTGACTTTATCCTTGACGAATAGGCGGTGGTGCGGTCCTAGAGTGAAAGTTTCCGCCACAACTTTCACTGATTGGTGTTTAAATCAGGTTGATTTGAAGTTCTGGTATTCCAGGTGCATGGTGTGGTGCAACGCCGTGCCTTCTCCTTGTAGATCCGGTGATAGTAGCAGATGCTGCCATCTCGAGATTTGGATCGTGATCGAGAATCGTTGCGAGGTCTTCGACTTGGAGTTCTGCCACGTTCTCTCGTCTTCAAGGTTCGAAGAATTTCGTCGACATCTTTCCGAAGTTCTCGAATTTCCGAAGCGCAAGCACATGATGGTGGAGGAAGAGCTTGTGAAGTCGATGGCTGCGATACGGTGTACGTCTCCGATGGTGAAGATACTTCATAAATCTTGTCAGCGATCTCCGCCAGTTTTTCTACATTGTCATGACCTGTTGCTGCGAGGATAGGTTGGAACCGGTTAGGGAGATTTCTCAACCACAGTGTTCGAATGAAATCTTGGTTGACACTGGTTCCGGCGAGTTGTTGCATTCGTCTCAGTAGTTGCGAAGGGGTCTGATCACCTAACGGGATATCTTCAAGCAACTTCTTTATTCGTAGGGTTTCTGATTCGCCGTATATCTGCATCAACCGCGCTTTCAAGAGTTCGTATTGCTGCTTTTCCGGGTCAGTCACAAGATCTTGAACCTGAATTAATACGTCTAGGTCGATGTTGGGTAGTAAAAGTTGGAATTTAATGGCGCTAGACGTAATTTTCGATGTTGCGAAAACAGATTCGCACGTGGCGAACCACAATGCCGGGTTGGTCTTCCAAAATCTAGGCAATCGGGATGCTGGTCCTTGGTACATATCAATCTGTGGTTGTGTGGTCACCATCGGCGATAATCCGGCCTCTTCTTGTTTCGCTGCGTTACTTTCGTTGGGCATTTTGATTTCTTATGATGTAAATTTCAACGTACAGGGTCACCAATTGTTAAGTAATGTTGTGGTATTGGTACTTAACAAAAAAATTTTTGCGTGTTCTATAAAAAAAATATATACATATATTTCTTCAAATAAATAAAACAGACAATAAATAAAAAGTTGAACAAAAATAATTAAACAACATAAGGTAATACTCTGAAAATAAAAAATAAAAGTCAACTTGTAAAAGAAATCAAATTAAATTAAACACACTCGTTGGCTCCGACCTCTTTGGAGATTGATGTTAGGTGTAGCGATGAACAGTAGGCAAGGTAATGGCTGGTTAGACTATTGCAATATGTATGGTGTGACTTACTGCTCTTTTTTGATGAAATGGTGTGAATGCAGCTGGATGTAGGACTATTGATTACCGGAATATTGAGTGACACTATCAGGAACTGTACGCAGTGGTGCATTCGACGCTGACTGACAAAATATGGAAGACTTTGGAGAGACAGCAGATGTGTGTTGCACTAGTAAATTTTTACCGGGAATACTGGTAATGCAAATCGATAATTGGATTAAGTGCGCCGAAAAAGTGAGTAATTCAATTATCGATTCGCAAATTATTAGCGGCAAATTAAAATTGTGCAATAGTGTCAGGTTACAATAGGTTATAATTTACCCTGCAACAGACAATTGTGTAGCTGTAGCTACAGATTAAAATGATAACTTAAGGGGAATTTATACATTGATATAATAATCTACTTGCCAAAGATGTAAAATAAGTATAATTACATTCTTTTCAATTATTTACTGGTTCTTGTAACTGAAAAATTGTGGGGTGGCCTATCATTTTGTCGCGTAGTGTATATACCAATTAATTATATTTTCCCAGTTATTATTTACATCTGGTGTGACCACTCATTGGATTTTCGCTAGTCAATTAATAATTTCAACCAGGAAAGATTTATTAATTAAAATAAACAAATAAATAAAAACCTAGACGTTATAGAAATAGTTTTCATTTATAATTGATGGTAAAATATGGGATAAAAATTCATTGTAGGTAAAGAAACATCAATAAAATGTATTGCTTATTAATGATAATGTAGAAATTTAAAAAACAACAGCAATGTGCATTAAACAATTTATTTATATAGATATACTTATTCAATTTATAAAATTACATGAACATACAGTACAAATTTTATAACAATAATTATAATGTATTATTATGTTATTTTACAAAGTGAGCCCACTTTCTCTCTATTCACCTTGGAATCACACTATTAACTTTTCTAACCAACAACGTTAACACTTCAGATGTTTGCTAAGACGTATTTCCCACTGATCATAAATAAAATTCTTTTTGATAAAAAAGATAAAATAATAAGATTAAATGATAAAAATATATATAAAACTGTAATCAGTCGAAAACCTAATTAAAGTTGCCTTTAACATAATTAAGAAGTTTGTCGTTCATTCGCGACCCGTTACAATCGATTTTTGTCTTTTATATTCCCGAACATAAAGTTCAATTTTTCCAGTCGTTGAATATTTACAGTATGCTTAGGGAAGGATTTTCTGTCCAGTTTCTCCTGCGGCACCTGCTTACTCTAATAGGATGGTCTTCCTAAGATGGCGATGCTCGCTTCTTCCAACTTCAAACCTGTTTCTGCAAGTATGTGGATATCAAGTTAGGGTCTATATACTATACATTAAGTATGACAGTTACTTTTTGTCACCAAATGATATACTTTAAACCGTTACTTTTTAATCACCAAATGATCAATTTAAAAGTAATCGCTTTAATTAACATATATAATTAGGTAAACAAGAATATAGGTTAATGAAATATTATATTTTAAATTGATACCAAGACTATGTCAAAAAAAAAAAAGTTCTGAAATTTCTCACAAAGCAAACCACTTTTTTTTGTTTATAGTATAATTTCTTATTGTGCCCATTATCACACCTTTTAAATTTGGGAACGACCCTACATATATCTTGAAAAAAATGTAAGACGTTTTCTTCTTTATTACAAAACAATCTTTTTTTTTTACTTTAATTATTAATTCGCACCTGTCAGCAAGGTGCTGACAATCAGCGAATGGGATGTTATAGTTGGAACTAGCTAGGGTGCCCGGCTTCGCTCCGGTTGTTGTGAGCTAGTTTTAATAACAGAAAAACTTTAAAATTAAAGGAAATAAAGAACAAAATTAGCACCTTCTTGAAAATTCGGTTTTAACATGGTATCAATATAAGGATTCGATATCTGCTGAGTCCGCCCAAATAAGGAACCCTATATACTTTAATGGGGGTTGAAAATGGTGAATGAACAATTAATTTTGCTGCAACTTTGTCGAGTCATGCATCGTTTTTGGTGGTTTCTGTGATTCTGAATTTTATAAGCCCATTCCAAGCAGTCAGCAGATAATAAGTTATTAGATTTTGGTTGAAAAATCTATTAGTTAAAAAACTATATTTCGATTACGACTTCAGCGCCGACTACTGTGATGGTCCTATTAGATCCAGAAGTTTGGAAACTACCGAAGATTCATAGAAACTTTTTTTTAAAGACCTTTCTTCCAGTTCAATCTCCCTTAAGATATCCCCCCTCCCGTAATTTGGCCGGACACTGCACCTACTATTACTAAGTGAAAAACAAAATATCATGAGGGCACAATTTTTTCATCATATTTCTTTTTATCCCGAACTATGAGGGGTGATAAAATCTTATTGAAAAAATGCTGTAATTGGAGTTAGTCATTTTGTCAACTGGAATGCTCATCATAAATAGTAATAAAACCATTTTTCATAATTACATACAATAAGAACACTTCAAACATTTTATTTTCTATTTATAATCAGTCAATTCAGCTCTCCTTTTTAGTTTTATGTCTGATTTTATTCGCTCACTGTACTGCTAAAAATGTTCACCCATATTGCATTAAATTCACTTAAGTATATATCATATATTGGTTAAATATGTTTTAATCAATTAACCTACTTATGAGAAAATTAATTTTGTAAGGTATCCAGTCGGTTTTCTAATTGATATGTAAAATCATAATTTTATTTTGAAAGAAATGGTGAAACTAATTATTTTTGATTGATTTTTTAGTAATTTAAAAAGAACAGCTGAAAAAATATACACCTAACCTTTACAAACCGAACGGAATGAATGAACAATAAACATTGAGTGAACACACCCTAGCGCTTCCTGGTAGTCTGGAGCTCGAACTAAATTTTTCATTCATAAACTCGTATCTCAACCTCAGGTAGGCTAATTAAATGGTGCGAGAGACTTAAAATTCCAGTCCTTTTCTCTTCAATTTTACACCCTTAAGAGAAAAACAGAAACCTTCTTCTCCGTTAGGGATTATATAGCAACACGCTGACATGACTTCCTCAATCCCACGTGGAGTCGTTTTTGAGCCTTTTCGGCACGCACATTGTACACTTTGCTTTATAATATATATTGATTAATGACATGTGAGGCATGAGGAGGGAAAGCACCCAGCAGCACCCCCTTCCTGGCTTCAGTCAATTACCTCGGTTGTCTAAGAGAGCAGATCTCTCATCCAGCGCCTTTTTGTCTTCTCGTACCCGTGCTTATGTCAGCCATATTACTGATTAAAGTATTTGTATGTCCGTTTAAATTAGCAAAAATACGTTTGTATAGCGTCGTTATGTGCTGGTCGACTGTTAGTTCATGGAGGTCTGTAGGTAAAGTTTTTTAGTCACGTACCAGGGTGATTTTGTGATAAGTCGTAACAATTTTGATTGAAATGTTTGAAGTTTTTGTAAGAGAGACTTTTTAGCTATGCCGAATATCTGTGAGAAATATGTCCATATGAGCTTGAGTAAGTAAGAGTACGTATTTTTTTTTTTTTTTTGTTTCAAACTTCAATTCACACCTGTCACCCAGCGTGACGATCAGCGAATGTGTTGTTTACAATGAATTAAGACTTAGGGTATTTTGGGCATAATGAAAGGAAGGTGCCCAGCAGCACCTCTTCCCGGGCTTGATACCTTACGTGAGCAGGTCTCTCATCCAGCTTCTTTTTAGCTGCCTAGCTACAGGCATATCAGCTGTGGCCATGTTGTTAATTAGTGTATTGTTATGTCCTTGTAATTTAACAAAAAATCGTGAATAAAGAGTGCGTATGTGTTGTTCGATAGTAGGTTGTTGTAAGTAGAGTTTTATTATTTACGTACCAGGGAGCGTTCGTTATTAGTCTCAAAAATTTTGATTGAAAAGTTTGTAATTTTCATGAGTGCGTCCTCTTTGTTGAGCCGAAAACCTGTGAGGCCTATTTCCAAATGGGTTTAAGTAAGTAAGTGTATGCGTTCAGTTTATGCTCTATTTTTAATTTTGACGATTTAGAAAAAAGAGAGAACAGTGTTTTCAGTCGTTTGTTAAGAGTCTGTCTGTTCACGTGTTGGCCCCAAGTCATCCTTATGTCGAACGAAAGTCCCAGGTATCGTACTGAGTCCGTCTGAGGTATTAGATTGTCTCCGATGTAAACTGGTGGGCATGTGTCGCGTCGCAGTGTGAATGTTATACGTTGAGATTTTTTATGGTTTAATTTCATTTTCCAAAGTGAGTACCAATTTTTTAAATGTAATAAGTGATTTTGCAAATTTAGTGATGCCAATCTTGGTCAAACTTTTCATAAAATATTTTTAGTATTCATAACGTGATCATAGACCGTTCATTTCTAAATATCATAAAATAAACACCTCACGACGGTCTCAAATATTCAATATATTTTTAAATGTAACAGGAGCTTTCGGTGCTCATAGCACCATATTCATCTGTATAAAATCAATTACAATCAAAAACAATTAAAAATCAAATACATGAATATATATATTATTTTATTTAAAATTTAAAATATGTCTTGCATATGCCCAATCTTGCATATGCCCTTTTTTCTCGTTCCCTTAAGGGAGAGTCGTCTTTGTATAACTGTGTGTTACATCAGTTGAGTCATCATCAGTATAAATACCTAAAGTAGGAATATGTATATGATATTAATAATGCCCAAAATATAAATGTCTAAAATAGGTTTTTTAATAAATAATTTACTTACTCGTCGTGACGGAGAGACGTGCACTCGGCATAGCTGCCACTTGTTCTCTACCCTATTTCCCGACGAACAAGGCGCCCCCTAGGTCCGGAATTATAAACTTATATAGATAAGAGCTTGTATATGTTATAAATATTTTTTAAATTCTTTGTATGTAAAGGGATGTGCGCAGCTTCTTGTTTTTCATTCATTAGCTTATGATATTTTTAGTATTGGGAAAAAGCATTGGAACCAATAGAAGACAAATGACCCGAAATCCAGGATCGTCCTGGCCTTTGTTAGGGTTGGAGAAAGTTGGCCCGATCTTGCCGAACGATCGGAGAACAGAGGCTGGTTGGCTGTGGGGAAGGCAACTAGGTCATGGCGGAGGCTGTGGTGTGATCTACGGATCTTGACACACTCTTCCCAATATTGAATATTTTTTTTTTATAAAGAAAACTCAATACATCGCTACTTGACATCCTATATAATGTCCGGGATTGTCTATAACTATATAACTTAATATTAGAAAGTTTCCAAACAAAAATATGATTAATTAAAATTATCTTATACCATATTTTTTCACACCTTAAATGCTTTATAGTTATTTCCATCACTAGAACCAAAAATGGCTGTTTTCGGTGCGCGGTCAAGTTAAACTTTGGAAATTAGACCAATCACCGAATAGCAATACTTTTCATCATACTGCTCATACTAGAGTACATTTAAACACATTTATAATAACTTACATTAATAACTTACAGATACAATATGTATAAGAAATTATATTGACACATTTTTTTTAATAAAAAAAAAATCTGTTTATTAACCTATAATAGAAGAATAGTATTTACTTATTTACATTAATATTTATAGTACAATTAGGATTATTCATTATATTAAAACCTTTGATTGGCATTGCCTTTTGGAATACCGATAACTTTTGATTAAAGGAATTATTAATATAGTATAGCTAGTATAAAGCAGGGTTTGAAATCGATAATTATTAAAATTAATATAAAAATCAAATCCGATTAAAATGTTTATCTGGAATTTTTAAAAATCATTGAGGGTGATTTTTATTTTTGATCAAAAGTGAAAAAAATCATAACCTGATCATTATTTTTGATTTATTTTTTTTTTCGATCAACAATAATAATATTTTTCGACTAATACTTTTACAAATCAGAAAAATAAATTTTTAGTTTATTATTGTGATGTTCCGAAGAATACGTTTTAATACACCCGCCCCCACCCTTAAAAATTTTTCATTTTATTTCAAGACGCGTAGAATCCGAAAATTGGATAACAAAATTCGTCGGTCCTCTGTACGCCGAATCAGAACTACTTTGCCAATTTTAATAAAATTTTGCACAAAGGTCCAAGCTCATCTGGGGACAATCCTAGTACCTCTATATCGTGATCCGCCATCTTTATTCAAACCCAATTACCTGATTTGAGGTGCCATAATTCAGTCATTATTGAAGTTAGAAGCAAAATAGCACCAGATTTGGAATCCACATGTTATAATAAATTAATTTGCTTTTAAAAGGTGATTTTCATTTTCTGATCAATATTTTTTTGATCAAAATTTAATCATTAATATTTATTTAATACCTTATCACTCGCTGAGTGATCATTAGTTTTAATCCAATTAATAAAAATCAAAAATCGATTTAAATTTTTATATTTGAACTAAGAATGATTTTTAAATTAAAAATCAGAAATAATAATTATTAGATAATATTTTGGAAAAATAATTATCGATTTCAAATCCTGGTATATAGTATAGAATTATTAATAGTATAGCTACAAGTAACCTCCTTCTAACACATGTTTATTAGTATATATTAGTAGCAGGTAAGGTTAGCGCACCACAAAGATTTTTCAGGCCTAGGCCCGAAAAGTAATACTTTACGGACTCAAACCGAGTATTGAAAACACATGTTTTTGATGCAGTATGATGACAAATAATTTTAGCATCATGTATTTACTCTCATAAGTAAAATTTTTTATAGTTAAATAATTTTTTTTATTTTCATCAGTGATGATACGGGATATGAAATTTTCGGGCATATCATAAATAAAATGCCAAGTTTGATCAAAATCGTTACAGCCGTTTTAGAGTAGATAAAAAAAAACAAAAAAAAAAAAAAAAACACACAAAAATGAGACAAAATTTATCAAACAAAGTGCCCCCTCCAAATGACCAATTTTGATGAAATTTTGGCTGTCACATCGCGGGCATATACATACATTAATTACCTAGTTTGATCAAAATCGTTAGACCCGTTTTTAAGAAAATCGAAAAAAAAAACACCGTAAAAATGTATTAAATGAAGTACCCCCTACTTTTGACAAATTTTGATGAAATTGTTGCTGTCAAATCGGGGGCATATACACACACCAAATAACTAATTTCAGGTTCGTACGGTTTATAGTTCACTCTTCACACACACATACAGACCATTACGCAGGACTTGGTTTTCGTTGAAAACATTCCCTTACTATATATTTCATACATAGGTAAGTAAATGTAAAAATAATAAGGCTTATGTGTTTTTTATGAAATCGCTGTGACAACTGAAACACGACATGTTTTTTAAACAAGAGAGTTTTATCAAGCGATTCATAATTTTAAATGAACTAAAAAAAAAATAATAAAAAAACCTACCTTTATCAAAGGGCTTTTTAAATTTTAAAAAAATACCGACTTGAATAGGACATTTAATAAAATTCCTTAAAAAAAAAAGATGAATAAATAATTCCGAGAAACAAAATATATTTTTGAAACCAAGAGTGCGGAGAAAATAAAATTTAAAATAAAATGAGGCATTAAATGAGAATTCGCTCTTATAAGAGAAGTCGAGTACAGAAAAAGGAAATATACTTTACCGAGAAAAAGATTTTCTCTTTTTCTTAGTTCTTTGTAATGATGTTCCCTTCCTCGCTGGAATTTTATTAAATTCTTCAGAGCCTCTTTGCCAGAAATATTTTAAAGTTTAAATTGCTAATATTTATCATACTTGAAAGTCTTTCTCTTGACTCGAAGTCATTTATATAAGGAATTTTCATATTTATAACCATCCACGTGCCTTTCATTGTTATAAGCCAGTTTAAAAATAATGTTAAAATAAAATGTGAATCTTGGAAGACAATGGGTCTAAGTAACATTCCCCCCCCCCCTTTTTTTTTAATAGAAGTTGAAAGATTTTTCAAAGAAACTTCCAAAACGTTGGTTTTATGTCAGACTGTTTTTTAAAAGTAAAAATATTAAACAGGAAGACTTTAGATTCACCGTATAACTATTGTAATAACGTATCATCCTTCCTAATAAAAAAATATTAATATGATATATAATATTTATCAATGCGCAATTTAGAAACATCTTCCTTTAATGAATCGATTAATTGAATTGAAAATACAAAAATATATTACAATAAAAAGTGTCTGATTTGAAGAAAGTTTTTGATCATATAGGCTGAAAGGCTCATTTCATATACAAAAATCTGGTGCGTGCGCGCAACACACAACTTTCACTTACCAACTTACTTAGGATAGAAATTGACGTGTTTTGCTAAATATCATTTCCCAAAGTCACACATTTTTCTACATTCATATCTTATTTTTGTTAATCGTTAAAGCCGTTTTTGAGTAAATAAAAAAACCCGTGAAAATGATACAAAATTTATTAAGTAAAGTCCCCCCTTCGGTTGATCAATTTTGATGAAATTTTGGCTATCACATATTTGGCATATACATACATCAAATACCCAGTTTGATCAAAATCTTTAAAGCCATTTTTGAGTAAATAAAAAAAAACACGTGAAAATGATACAAAATTTATTAAGTAAAGTCCCCCCTCCGGTTAATCAATTTTGATGAAATTTTTACAGTCTTATCTCGGGCATATAAATACATCAAATACCCAGTTTGATCAAAATCGTTAAAGCCGATTTAGAGTAAATAAAAAAAACACGTGAAAATGTTACAAAATTTATTAAGTAAAGTCCCCCCTCCGGTTAATCAATTTTGATGAAATTTTTAGTCATATCTCGGGCATATAAATAGATGAAATACTCAGTTTAATCAAAATCGTTGGAGCCGTTTTTCAGAAAATCGAAAAAAACCTAAAAAGTTATTAAGTAAAGTACCCCCTCCCTTTAAGTAATTTTGATGAAATTTATGCTGTCACATCGCGGGCATATACCTACACTAAATACCCAATTTCAGGATCACACGGTTTATAGTTTTTGAGCTAGTCTGTTCACATACACACACACACACACACACACACACAGACACACACACACACACACACACACACAGACCATTTCGCGGGACTTGGTCATTTCGACTCAGGGGACCCCAAAACGTGTATTTCCGTTGAAAACCGGAAGTCGAATTTTTTCACGATCGCAATACTTCCACTTACCATATATTTCATATATAGGTAAGTGAAAGTAATATATTACAATAAAAAGTGTCTGATTTGAAGAAAGTTTTTGATCATATAGACTGAAAGTACTCATTTCATATACAACAAATGTGAACGTCTGCCACCTCAGATCGGTTGCCATCAAATTTAATCGAAAGTTTTGAATTTTTTTCGCTCATGACTCAAAAACAATTTATCGCAGAGAAAATGGTGTTCTTAAAAGGGCATAAAATTTCTCGTCGAATGAGTTCCTCACAGTTAAAATGTGTTAAGACTTAGCAGGAAGTAAGCACTATGAATACTTCCACGTTTTCATTTGTATTTTCACGCAGGCGTTAGCTAATGTTGTTTGTACGGAGTTTATTTCATGCTAAATTTGATGCTCTGCATTTTATCTAAAACATTTTTCATTTAAACTAGGTGTTTTTGAATTATAGATGTTGCAACCAAAATCGTAAAAAATGCAGTTTTTTGATGTTCCGAACCCGACTAAATTACTAAACTGATTTAGACTTCAAATACATCATTTTTTTTTTTGCAATAGTATAGTCCTTTATAGTAAAGAGAAAGCAATTCTTTGTGATCTGTATTTGCCGATTCAAATGCGAGAAACTAAATAAAAAATCCTAAAAATTTCATGGATTTTAGGCCTCTATGCGCTAAATAAATTTACGTTTTAATTCATTTGACTCCAGAGGAGTGGGCTAATTTTAAAGTTAAGGAGCTCATTTTAAACAGAATTTGATTTTATACAATTATTATTAGTAACAATTTTTATTTGGAGTAGCCCCCTTCAAATTGCAGGCTTTGGAACATGATCGTAATTCAATTTTCCGCTTAGGTGGCTAAATTGATAATCGGTTTTGGCGAAAATATTTCACCGATTTTAACTATGAGGAAGTCGTTCAACACGAAAATTTTATGCCCTTTTATTTTAAAAAGAATAAAACTTTCTCTGCGATAAATGGTTTTCGAGTTCGAAAAATTTCGATTTAGTTTGCCTATATATTTTGATGGAAACTGATCTGAGGTGGCAGACGTTCACAGTTATTATTTATGATATGAGTACTTTCAGCCTATAAGATCAAAAACTTTCTTCAAATCAGACATCTTTTTGGACTAAAATAAGGTGGATATTACTTGAAGACATTGACAGAATGGTATGACTCATGCAATGTGAATTCCTGGCTCAACGTCCATTGTAGCTAGGTGCTGTAGCCTTCCCACGCATCTTTCATATTTAATATATTTTCTTTCTTGTCGATTTATATCTTGACATTGAAATTGATTTCTGATTAAATAATTTATAATATTTGAATACTTGTTATCAAAGTATGCCGCTAAACCTTACGTTATTTATCTAAATTGATCATTAATTACCTACATTATCATAATTTTGAACATCATCTTAATTCATAGATACGAGAAATAATTGGACTTTAGTTTGATTACTAAAATATATATTTATGTTAAATATTGTACCTACAGATATTTTTATTAAGTTTTGCTGACGATCAAGCCATTTTAGCACAAGATGATTACGATCTTGAATTCATGATACGACGATTATATCAGGAATATGACAGATGGGGCCTACAGATGAGTTTAACTAAAACGGAACATTTGGTGGTGAATAGTGAAGCTGCAGTTGAAGTTCATATCAATGACAAAGCAATTATAAGGCAGGTAGAGAAATTTAAATATTTAGGGACATATATTGATAAAGAGGGATTGGGCCAAACAGAAATCAAATACAGAATACAACAAAGCAGTTCTTTTTGGTGGGACAAGAACATTTCCAACAGCAATAAGAAAAGAGTGGGTAAGATAATGATTGAATCAGTGCTATGCTATGGATCAGAACTGTGGATCTTAAACACTAATCTTAAAAGAAGACTATTAGCTCTGAAAATGGATTATTTGCGTAGAAGTGCCAGAATATCAAGAATTGAAAGAAAAACTAACAATGAAGTAAGAGCTAGAATGAACGCAAATGAAACAGTGATAGACAGAATTGAAAGAAGATCATTAAAATGGTACGGACATATGTTGAGAATGCCAGATCAACGGTGGCCAAAGAAGATTTATGAATGGAAACCACCTGGCAGACGTAAACGCGGAAGACCACGTCGTTCTTGGACAGACCACATAAACGAAATAATGGAGCGTCGCAGCATACGCAAGGAAGATGCACTGGATAGAGAGACTTGGCAGAAGATAACAGGAATACAACAAAATGTTGTTATTAATTGATCTTGGTATTGATTAATCCTGTAATAATAAAAATAAAATATTGTACCTAACGTAAAAACAAAAACACATGTTTTGGAATGGTTGTGTAATTATTGTTGGAACAAACTAGTAGTTGAAACAAAATGTCATAGAACGTGATTGTGACTACGATGTTCGAGTACCTTCTACGCAGTTCTACGAGGTTCTAGACTCTTCTTTAACACGTCATATGCGGCGGCGTATTTTAGGGGTACCTATCCTAAATTGAACGTTATCGGTCCCCGTGGTCCGACTGCTGGGATGAGCCACAGACGATATCGGGAGTCGGGGAAAAGAAAAAGATAAAGGTAAATAAATAAATAATAAGATCTGGTGCGTTTTGTTAATTGCCACTTATCAAATGAACAGAACAGCTTTAATTTGAACAATGGTCTGTCATTAAAGGCGTACTCCGCATGCCTGGGCTCTACGAGTTTTATGAGTTGACTGAATAATTTTCTTTTTTCCTCCTATATATGTTTTCTGTATTTTGATCATATCTCTTATTTAGCCATTTCTTATTTTTAGGCGTAACGAGAGACAGTCAATTTCTCCATTTAAACAAAAACAAAGGTTAAAGCCTTTTTTGAGTAAATAAAAAAAAAAAAAAAAACACGTAAAAATGATACAACATTTATTAAATAAAGTCCCCCTTCCGGTTGATCAATTTTGATGAAATGTTGGCTATCACATCTTTGGCATATAAATACATCAAATACCCAGTTTGATCAAAATCGTTTAAACCGGTTTTGAGTAAATAAAAAATAACACTTGAAAATGATACAAAATTTATTAGGTAAAGTCCCCCCTCCGGTTGATAAATTTTGATGAAATTTTTACAGTCATATCTCGGGCATATTAATACATCAAATACTCAGTTTAATCAAAATCGTTAGAGCCGTTTTTGAGAAAAAAAAAAACGTAAAAATTTATTAAATAAAGTACCCCCTCCCTTTGAACAATTTTGATGAAATTTTTGCTGTCACATCGCGGGCATATCCATACACTAAATACCCAATTTTAGGTTCGCACGGTTTATAGTTTTTGAGCTAGTCTGTCTACACCCACACAGACCCACACACACACACACACATACACGCACACACACACACAGACACACACACACACACCATTTGGCGGGACGTGGATATTTGGACTCAGGGGACCCCAAAACGTGTATTTCCGTTGAAAACCGGAAGTCGAAATTTTTCACGATCGCAATACTTCCACTTACTGTATATTTCATACATAGGTAAGTGAAAGTAAAAAGAGGTTGGATTAGTATTGTAAAGGCGATGATAAAGCCAAGGAGGAAGTAAAAAACTCGATTGTTAACTAACATCGATCGCTCCAGTCTAATTCATTGGTTATAGGCAGCGATTACCATCGTATCATGGTATTACCTTCGTTCGTTCTTCGTTCTATCATAAGGTATCATTTTCATCAAATTCAAAAAAATTACTGGCTCTAGTCACAACCCACATTTAACACGTTTGGTGCGGAGGAGTATTTTAGGGTTATCCTGAATTGAACGGTATCGGTACCCGTGGTCCGACTGCTGGGATGAGCCACAGACGATATTGGGCATCGGGGTCCTATGGGAATGCTTTGACGAAAGCGTTATCTTTTGACAAAGTGTGGAATGAAAATATGGACTTATAACAAAAATATTTAAAAAGTTCAGTTTTGGAATTATATATATATATATATATATATATATATATATATATATATATATATAATATATATATATATATATATATATATATATATATACATAAATTATATATAGTTAATTTTAATATATATATAGATATATATAATTTATTATTAAGTCCATAGTTTCATTTTTTTTTTTTTTTATCCATATTTTCACATTTGGGACATTCTTTTACAAACCGAACAGATTTGGACAAAAATTGACCGACACATTTTAGATTTAACTGAAACTTTTTTATGGGTTCTATATCGAAAAAAAAGAGATACGTGTAAGAGGATTTTTTTTATTTTCGATATTTTGAAAAATATACAAGATCGAAAATTCCTGAATTTGACGATTTATCGGTAATAGCCTATTTTTCAAAAATTCATAACTCCGGTTCTGTTTAAGCTAAAAAATCTATTTTTTTTTTTTATTTTGAAGGTAAAAAGACAAGCTTTAAGAAAAAATACTTTCAAAACAAATTGTTGAAAAATTGAAATTGTTATTAACAATTTCAATGTTTAAATCGGTTTTTAACAGTGGCGCCACCCATGAATCAACTTTTTACTATTTTTATCGTATTCTGCGTCAAATTTTCTATCGAAAACGCTTTTAAAAACGATGGAGAAGTTATTTTTACTGTAAGAAAAAAATTAATTAATTTAGCATATGAATACAAATTAGAAGAAAAACAATTGTCCGAACGTTTCCAAAAAGCTTTAACAATAAAAGGAACTTTAAAATATCATTGTATTAATCCGATTTCTTTACAGCAATTGGAAGGAAAACGGTTTTCATCTTGCGAAAAAAAGGATATTGTAAAAATTTTTAAACAGAAAATGTAAACATTGTCTTATTTTTAAATATTGTATTTATTATTATATTCTAAATATTGTACTTATTAACTAATGCATTATCGAAATCTTAATAAAAAAATTTCATTTTCAACAATGTTTTTTATTTATTTTTATTTATGTATTTTTTATATTTTTTTCCCATCTTCTTGGCTAATAAAATATGTTTTTTAATAAAAAAAATTAAACAATTATTTTTATTTAAGAGATAAACGGTTTAAAACAAGAATATGAGCCGTAAAATGTGGCCCACGTGTCGATGTGACGTACCACGCTAAATTAATTAATTTTTTTCTTACAGTAAAAATAACTTCTCCATCGTTTTTAAAAGCGTTTTCGATAGAAAATTTGACGCAGAATACGATAAAAATAGTAAAAAGTTGATTCATGGGTGGCGCCACTGTTAAAAACCGATTTAAACATTGAAATTGTTAATAACAATTTGAATTTTTTGACAATTTGTTTTGAAAGTATTTTTTTCTTAAAGCTTGTCTTTTTACCTTCAAAATAAAAAAAAAATAGATTTTTTAGCTTAAATAGAACCGGAGTTATGAATTTTTGAAAAATAGACTATTATCGATAAATCATCAAATTCACGAATTTTCGATCTTGTTTATTTTTCAAAATATCGAAAATGAAAAAAAATCCTCTTACACATATCTCTTTTTTTTTCGATATAGAATCCGTAAAAGAAGTTTCAGTTAAATCTAAAATGTGTCGGTCAGAAAGGTGTTCGGTTTGTAAAAGAACGTCCCATTTATGTTACATATATTTGGAAATATACGTCTTTATTTATGTACATATTTTGAAATTTTTATTAGATAAAAATCCTATCCTTGCTGATAGGGAATCAAATTGGATTTTGAGGTGGAATACAAGGGAAATATTGGCAGCATATTTTACATGTATTATTGATTCAATTTCAATATATCATATTATATTATAAGTAATATTGAACTAAAGTTATCTGGTTGATATATATTGCTGGAGATATGGGCTGGATATATTAGCCAAAGATAAGGAGGGACACTATGGGAATACCGTCCGGCCATTAGCCCCGAATTTTCCTCTTCCTTGGTCCCAATAGATTTCCCGATTGCGATAGCCCTAATGTGACCAGAGGTATTCCTTCTATTTAATACCTCTCCCATATCGTGGGTGTACTGCCAAAAGTGACCAAGTCAAAAATTGGTGAAAATGAGCTAATATGCCCAAGTCATTTATGACTGTCAACTCTATTATAAAAAAAATTGCCCAAGTCAAGATGTAAATTAGAAATAGTGTTTTAACACACCATTAAAAATGACCAAGTCCTCAGAAGCACGATCTGTACAGTTTAAAATGACTAAGTCATCTTAATCATTTTTGTATGATAACAGTCTTGTGGATTGCTCTACGGGTGTTATTCCCGAAGAATTTCACGGATGGTACAAGTCACTTCCAGTGGAAAAGAAAAAGAAGGACCGTGCTCCAGAACCAGCTATTGTCTCGGACGATTCAGATGTTAGTTTATAGTGACTTTAAAATTAACAAATAATAATAATTCTTGACGTTATAGAGTGTATTTTTTTTTTACATTAAAACATTGCATAGTCTAACAATAATTCATTCTTGTAATTTTGTAATTTGTTTTCAAAATAAATTTTTTAGTTAAATTTTTCTAGTTGTCTATTTAATACTTTTTATTCACTGGTAACCTTTTCTTATAGCAATAGTCTGCCATAATAGTAATTAACAAGTAAAATTACTTGGTAATAGTCTGAAATAAAGTGACAAAGTCAAAAAAATAAAATAGCTTTAGTGACCAAGTCAAATGCCCCCCCCTTCAATTCCAAACCCCCCACCTTGTGAAAGTAAATTATGTATAAAATTAAAAAAACTAAATCAGCAAAAGAAGAAAAACGTTTGAAAATGGAAAATTTATTAAATCCTGATTTTACCTACTAATTAGAACTTTTAACTGCGGTTTTTCAAAATCTAAGTTTTTTGACTTGGTCACTTTTGGCAGTACACCCACGATATTCTCTCTTTGTATTTAATGTGCTTGCAGTAAGGTATGTTTGATTTTAAGGATTTTTTTTTGTTTGTTTGTTGGTTTAACGTCCCTGTATGCTACGAAGGCTAATTGGATATGACAGTGGGAGTCATAAATTTTGCCAATCCAGTTATAATTAGGATAACTGCAGTACAGGCTCGGGACCTCCATTAAACGTCCTATTCGAGTGGCGGAATAGTGTTCATAACGTTCTAATCATAACATAATTAAAATAACAAAAATAACAGTAACATAAACAATGGGGTGGCGGGATGGCCGAGTGGGCAAACGCTTTAGAAAATACGCGTTGCCCATGGCAACATCTGTCTGGAAACATGAAGATAGCAAGTTCGAATCCCGGAGCCAGGGGAAAATTTAATTAATCTCGGCATCAATCCCCCACCCTCTCCCCTGGCCCGGAAAACCTCGTATAGCCTACAAGGCGAGGAAGGGGAAGAACAAAAAAAAAAATACAAAAATAAAGTAATATAAACAAATTGTTTTACGTTATAAATCTTTTAAATATAATAATTATTATCTTCCGAGTAACGCAATAGGGTCATTATCTGAAGATGTGTAGATTTCACTTGTTAAAATTCCGTTATTTAAAAGTTATAATTTCGGGCCGAAAAAATTCATACGTACTCAGTGGTATATTACCTTCACTTTTTAAATAGTAGCCAGACAGGAGAACCTTTAATTGTTCTTTTAAAAAATTATGAAAACAATTTCAAAGTGAGGGAGTGAACGGTAGTGAAAAATGTGTTAAGGTAGTAGTAAACTTTGAAAAGTGAAAGGAAAAACGCGTATATTTTAAAGAAATACAATCTTAAAAACAATAAAAATAATTTCAAATTCAAAAATATAAAATTCCAAACGCGTATAGCCAAAAGTAAGCTTAATATTAGAGTTAGGTTAGGTTAAAGTTACATACTTTTGGTCATAGTTTAGGAATCGTCACCTTTATATTCAAAAGCTTTCTCAAAATCTTTTGAGAATTCAAAGAATGGAGGCATTCGCCCTCATTTAAGAAATTTTTGGAAAAAGTGAGGGAGTGAAGTATGAGGGAGTGAAGTTTTCAAAGTCTTTATTATTTTTTAATCGCTGTAAGAAGGTTAAAGTTGAAAAATATTGCAGGAACGAAAACTATGACCATTTTCCATCGAAAACAATAGTTGAGTGAAAAAAATTACTCGGAAATTCACCAGTTTTTTTGAAGTGAGGGAGTGAAGGAAAAACGTCTGGACATACCTTTTTTATTTTATTTATTGTTATCGGTAACAATAAATGACACCGCTTATTTTTTCTTGGAATCTTGAAGTAATAACTGACTTAACCGATTAATCAATTTAATCAAACACTCAATTGTTGAAAGAATACGAATTTTTAAAGTAGCTTGCCTGGGAGTCGGACAAGGTGAGGGAGTGAAAAAACAATTACTTTTAATTTTTTTTAACCAATTGTAAATTTAGTTTGGAGCTAAAACATAGCCTCCATAGAACAACAAAAGGAGTGAAATAGTTCCTATTTTTTTCTAGTAACTAGCTCTCATTTGAATGGTTGAAAATGGACCGGACGTACGATTTACACATTTTCAGATAATGACCCAATAGCGTCCATAACGTTCTAATCGTAACGTTAATTAAAATAACAGTTACGTCAACAAATTGTTTTACATTATAAATCTTTGAAATAAAATAATTATTATCTTTTAGCCGTTCCTTAAGAATAAAAATCAGTTTTGATTAATAAATTTTCTTCTAATATTTATGTTACAATAATCACAAATGTCATAATAAAAACGCCAATCTTACAAGCAGTTGTGGCAAACATGAAGTTCCCCACCAGTGCAAGTTTCATGAGCCCAGTTGTTGCATTCCAGACATTGCACCCATTTTTATTTGGCTCTGATATTTGAATATGGCTCTAAAAACAAACGCAAAAGGATTCTTCTTATTCTGCAGAATAGGTGCTGTAGTATAATGTTCCCCTCTCTGCGTAAGTCATGCCACTCACATTTTTTTGTCCCCGTCGAGCAAAACTCTGTAAGAACATGCATCACAATTTCTTATTAATCCACAATCAAGAAGCAACTGCACAGAAATCAAATTTCACGATTTTTGTCATGTAAACTCCATAATCGCGCGACTTACGCCACTGACGCGAACTGACATGTCAGGCGGAGGGATGTGATTGATAAACGGAGTTGCCAAATCGCTAGCGATTTTAAGTTTCGAGAAATCTTTACTGTTTCAAATCCCCTCGGTCTCTCCTACAAAATATTGTTCGATATAATTAAGTAAATATTGATCGTCTAGGAGCCTCTTAAAGACGACCCCTTCCTTAGGAAACTTGGATATAATTGAAGTGTTTGTACGGGAGCTAACTGTACTCTGATTTACAGTTGGAAATGACAGAGCCGGAGCGGGAGCGTGGGCGTCCTGTGGGTGTCCAAGGACTCTTCGGCCACTGTTGGTCTTGCATGTACTCAATTCTTGTTTATCTAGCCAATCACTGTACATATTTATGGTAATTAAGTCCTCGCATCACCCCGCAAACTGGTCCCGAACCAGTCCGAGACCAGTTCGGGACTGTAAACAGTATAAAAACAAAACACTGTTTGATGAATTCATGACATCATCACATGGTCTCTTCTGGAGACACTTTTTACACTGTATCATTTAATCAGTGAATAGCTTATGTCAATTTTATAAAGCTTTTATTTAAAAAAAAAAATTGAAATAAATTAAATATAGATGAAAGTGCCCTATTATTGAATAGGCATATATAACATGATTTCTAATTAATATTAAAAAAAACTCCTTAGTTTAAATTAAAAAATACTTTTTATGTTTTATTATTATTGTTTTTTTTACTTTTTATGTTTGATTATAATTAACATTTTTTATGTTGGAAGGATTTTTCCAATTTAATTTCATTTTTTATTGAAAGTTTAATTTATTTTAAAGAGAGTATTTATGTTCATGTTCTTTCTAGTATTAAAAAAGTAAAACTAACTCTAACTAAAGTGAAGTTCGGCATCCATTTCTTTGGATGCAGGCTTTAGCGCGTTTCCTCATTGCCCCAGCAGTGACATTCTCTAGCGTGTTTTTTATCAGAAAAACTTCTTTTAGACTCAAAAGGTAAAGTGCAATTGCATCGTGGGTTACAGCACTAAAAAGCTAACTAAATTCCGCAGTTTTTAGGAAATTTGACAGCTTCTAGGGTGCTCCAGTGAGGAGCAAGGAATTTTCAAAAACTGTTATTAATTTAAGTTTTAATAAATGTTTTGTGTTTTGATTGAGATAGGAAACTCGTTTCTGCGCCATTATACCCCATTTAGCATGCAGTATTACCCATTTTTTTATTTTACACTAGGTCTGTGACACCCAGTATAAAGTAAAATTCGTTTATTTAACAGAAGATATTCACAAAAATAAATATTGTAAATAAATACTTGTTTATAATGTTACAAAAAAAAAATATTTCATATATAGGTAAGTGAAAGTAAAAAATCAAATAATTTTGAAATAATATTTAAATAATCAACTCTAATGGTAGGAAACTCCACAGTAGGAACATTGAAATTTAGTTTCTTCATTTTCTAAATATTTATAACAAAAAATACACGTTTCTAAAAACTCAGTGTTTAAAGTAATAATTCATTAAAATCATTTTAATATATTTTTAACTATTTTTGTTTCAGTAATAAAAAAGTGCCTCAATATGGGATATCCCATAATAGGGGATGTGGCTTCTTTTTTTTTTTTTTTAGAGATTATTGTGCTTCAGTATGTAATAAAAAATGTTTCTTTGTTGTTTAATTAACGCCACTTTACGGCACTACGGCTAAGCGGAGGATGCTACTGTGGGATTCCTAAATTTTGCCTATTTAGGTAGGGATATTATTGGGATCTTTAACAAGTGCCTGAAGCTCGGGGCCTCCATTTTACGTCCTATCCGAGGAACGGCATAGTCGATATAAGCAGTATTCAATATATTCCTACAATAAATGAATTAGTTAATACTTTATACATATACACAAACATAAAGACTATACAAGCATAGACATACGCATACCCAGATAAATGCATATATACATACTCATGCAGAAATATACTCACATATAAACACACTTACACACATAATACATGTACCCACATACACATATCTCACAAATACCCAAAAAGAAATATTTTAGTTTAAAAAATAAATAAATGGGAAAAATAAATTCTTCATGTAGAAATGAAAAGAAAGACCATAAACAAAAGACGAAACCTTTTTTTCAAATCGTCAAAATTGAAAATCTGATTGAAACTTGGAAGTTAACTTTTTTATTTTTTATTTATTTAATAAATAAACAAATTTAAAAAAAATTGATATTATAACTCTTCCTGGAAATTTTCAACTAACTGCGATACTAATCTGAGCACTAGACGTTGTTCAAATGTTTTTCAAAGTCGCTATTTAAAAAATAACTTTCGCCTCTAATCCAAGATAAACCATATTGGTGTATTCTTTTCATTTGCTATTCCATACTAACTAAAATCTGATGTTAGAACTTCTTAACTCTACTTCTACGGCTATCGATGTATATATGCTCGACTTTCTTTTGTAATCAGTTCTAATTTTATCGATTCTAAACAATTTACGTAGAATACTAAAAAAAAAAAACAATTAAAAAAATGGCGAATTACGAACTTTCTGGAAGCCCGCTATAAATAATTATTTTTTTCTTTTTCTTTTTCAATAAGGTCATTACATCTCTGGAATGAATTGAATAAACAAACAAACTGGACAAAAAAAAAACAAAATAAACAAAACAAACTGGATTCCTAAGCGAATTAAGTTTTACAGAAGAGGAACTAAATAGCAGGACATATTTACTTCCAAAATAATTTTTCTTAATCAAGAAAAGGGAAGAAAACGCATTGAGAAAACCGCATTAATGGGGTCTCTTATACCCAAACCATATATGGACGGACTCTGAGGTTTCGAAACTTACCACTAATACTAAGCTGTAGTTTCAGGATGGTACAAATTTTGTTTTAATCATGATTAATTTTGGTCTATTTTTCTGTACAATTACATTTGAAGGTTATTGTTTCATTCCACCTATTCCACAACTCTCTGATCAAAGCCGGGCCCCAAAACTAGTTTTAAGTAGTAGTTATATTTTCTGGTCTGACAAGGATATCCGAGTAGAAATTTTTAGTAAGGGATTTTTCCCAAATGTCCAATAGAACATTGGAGTCGGTGGGGGCCGTAACGGCCATATGGTTGGGTTCTGGCAGCGGGTATTGGAAGAGGATGTGAAATATTGAGGATCCTAACGTCGCTGACGGCATTAAGTCTCCCTCGTATAAAACTAGTTCCTTCTTTGGAAGGAAGAATATAAGATCCTTTTATTGAAGATAACAGATCCTTTGAAAGAATACTACGGCGCAAGCGCGTTCGCAGGAAGTCGTCTAGGGGGTATCAGGCTAATAAATTAAGGGGAGGGAGTCTGAGGTGTTCTGACTATTTAAGGCTAAATTTTGGCTTATTAATATCTATCTTCTATATGTATATAAAAATCTCGTGTCCCGATGTTTGTCGAAGGTAAAATCAGAAACTACTCAACCGATTTTGATCAAATCTGGCTCATTGTGTTTAGTTTTGTCCAACTTAAAAGATAGGATAGTTTTTATCTCGATTATTGGCAATTTTTCAATTTTTCTTTTTTTGCAAATTAAACGCTTATTATACTACAATTGAGTGTGATTATTTTAAGTTATGTAAATTTCCAGCAGATGGCTGTGTAAGTTGATTTATTGACACACTTAATTTTCTTTCGATATTTAGGGAGGGTAAGCATAAATCTATTTTTTCCGGCTTGGACTAGGAAAATACATGTTTTCCCCATGGGCAATTATGTGTCGCCTTTTCACGTGCGTGGAAAACATCGAATCTATTAGTTTTAGCAAAAGACAGGTTCACCAAAATCATGATGCACCTATTAGTATAACCTTCTGATACGATATCTCATATCATCATGTCTTATATTCTGAATTTAAGTAATATTTATTATGGCAAATGATTAATTTGGTACTTTATTGTTAACTATCTATTGTGATTGTACTAAACCCTGTTCCAATTATATTCTTTATTAGTTCCCTTTACATTTGTCATTCATTAACACACTATAGTCAAATATAAGATGTAAAAACTAAAAGCTTTAACCCATCGAAATTCCTTACAAAAGAATTTTAAATTGGGCGTAAATTCCTATTTTAATTCCCATTGGTTTATAGATTAGCTGAAACGTTTTTATCTTTATCAGTAAATTTTGATTTGACTAAAAAAGAATAGGATATAAAAAATTCACCGCATTACAGCAACAGAGCCACAGCGACGCATGTTTAAAAAAAAATGTGTGCTCGTTTAAAAATAAAAATATTTATTAATTTAGAGGTGTTTAATAGTCAACTGTTTTTCTTTACGATAGGTCGATTTATAGTCAGGATGTTTCGTTGAATTTTTTTTATCTTGGAAAGCCGACATTTCGATCTCTACATGTGGATCTTCAGCAGAGTTTCCTAGTCCAGAGTAATACAGATCCCCTATCTCAAATCTGTGTAAAATCCTGACTATTTATCAACCTCTCTTAAAATATTTATTTATGCATTACTTAAATATTTTTTCTCTTATTCTGGTCCTCCCATTCCTCGCCTTTCAGACTATACGGCGTTTCCCGGGCCAGGGGAGAGGGTTGGGAATTAAGGTCGAGTATTATTAACCCTTTGCACTCGGCCCCGTTTCGGACGATACCTACCGGCAACTCGACGCAACTTATTCGCGAAACCGTACACCCTGAAAGCGTAATGTTATATACTAAAATTTTAGAACCAAGTAAGGATTTGTTATGAAATTTAGGTTATATGTAATTGTGAAGCTTCAAGAACACCTAGTTTTATATTAGTATATTTCTTTAATAATTTTATTATTATTTAAAAAGCATAGAAAATCTGATTAGAGTTATAAAATTACGAGGTGGGACTCTTTTAGTTGAAGTTTTCTCAGGTATCCAATCAAAAAAGCTCCTAAAATGTGAAAATCTACTTAATAACTTTCCGGTTAAACTATAAGCAAATGGGAAACTAAATCAAAGTAAAGGGATTATTCCGTGCCCCAAACTAAATATTGTACAATTAAGGAAAAAAAAGATGAATTAAAACCACAAAATATAGCCGATGTTAAAAGAATAACGTACTACAAAAATAATGAAAAACACGGCGAGCAATTTATCCCCAAAAGCGAAATATCCTATTATTAGTTTTTACGATTTGTTAATTTCCTTATATGTTAAAACTGAAAATTATTTGCATTGCCTCCGTAGCGGAGCCCTCGAGATTGAAGACAAATTTTAAATGGTTCCGCTCGAGTGCAAAGGGTTAAATATTCCCTGGCTCCGAGTTGGGTCCTCAATCATATGTTCGTTGCCATGAGCAACGCGTATTCCATAACACGTTTACCCAATCGGTTTCACCCCACCACCCTATTTGTTTGTTTGTTTTTTGTTTAACGTCCCTTATGCGACAAAGGCTAATCGGACGATGCTACAGTAGGAGTATTAAATTTTGCCTTTCCAAGTATAATTAGGATAGGGATCTTTAACGAGTACCTGACATCGTACAGGCTCGGGACCTCCTTTTTACGGTCTATCCGAGGGATGGCATAGCCAAGGATTTTTTACTCCCATTAAAAATTGTAGGGCCACCAAGGAACGCGAACCCGCGACCTTTGATATTGTAGGTTGCCATGCTAACCACTACACCACAGGTGACCCCCCACCACCCTACATATAATTATATTACATTAATTCTAAATTATTATACAAATTTCATTACACTATTCTTTCCTTTTTTTTCGAAAAAAAGAAAAAAGAATAGTGGAATAAATTAGGACGTAGGGTAGCTTTTTATTACATTCAGTTTTAAATGGAATCATGAGTTGGATATGTTCGTCATATTCTCTTTTTTTATTTCTTTTATTTTTGTAAATACACTTTGGCACCAATGGCGTATTATAGGTTTTATTTGAACCAGTCTTTTGAGAATCGCGGCATGTCAGAAAATGCTGATATTGGCTTTTATAATATTTTTTTTATTTTTACAATTAATTTAATAATTATAAATATAAATTTATAATAAGGGATATGTATGGGGCCAAAATATTATAATATAAGGAAATGTTTTCGTGAAGTAGAAGCTATTAAGATTTCTTAAACGACTGGTTCGTTTATCACTTCATTTTCCACACTATTCTGTAAAATTTGTGTAGTGAACCTTTATATAAATATATATAATATATTATATAAATATATATAATTTATATATATAAAAATATATTTAACTTTATTCACTAAAACCTTAAAAATTCAATGGAATTAATGCATATTGTTTTTTTTTCTTTTTCAGGTATGATGAAAATGCAAGATTTTTTTTTTAATTCATCATTGGTTAGAGGTATTTTATTATTATTTTGCTCATTTGATTTTATAATGAACGAATTATATCTTATTTTTTATTTCGGTATATATTATTTTATATCTATTATTAGGTAAATACTGTATATTATTTTATATCCATATTATTTTCTATATGTTTTGATACGAGAAATATGGACCATGTAAAGAATAACTTAATGTAACGTAAATTCTATTGTGCATATCTTCTACATCTAATAAGTCATATTTCTGAAACTTTTTTTTTTTTTAAACTAGAATATAGAATATTCTTTATTGCTTTAAAGGTTTTACAATACCTCGTAGCAAGCAATTTGTCTTTAAACAAATATACAAAAACATTTTTATGCAATAATACCTTACATAAATATTCAGTTTTATACTTAGGTACAATATTATATCATAATTATATTATCAATATTATACTATTTCCTTATAATAATTTATCTATATTTTCTCTAATCTATACTAAATAATAACTAGAAAAATGGCGACAAATATAACTTTTTGTTTTGATATGTCAGATGACTATCTCCTTCAATCAAACATTACAAAACTTCTTATTTTAGCACCTTCTACTAAGAAAATAAAAACATCTTTGAGTTCATTATAACATCTGTGATTGTTAGAATGTCCTGGATGATTTCTTTATTATTTTTCTTAATGATAGAGTATTTTATAAGAAATTGGTTTCTGATTGAATTATAAATAGGACGTGATGTGAAAAAGTATTGAAAATTGTCTGGTTCATTTTTTTTTCTTTTACAAAGAGGGCATGAGGATCGCGGATCAAAAAAAAATTTGACTACGATGCTTTTTCATGAAAAATAAATAAAATTTAAACCGTCATTGTTATAAAAAAAATCGATGATAACAAATCAACGGCTCCAATAAATCGATGTCATCCCTAATTGGAAAAGGGCTGTAGCTGGACGCCATTGATTGGCAAATGTGAAAGGACCTCTTAAGACTTGAGCTTTGCTGACAAATTGATGCGCAAAATATCGATGTTAACAAAACAATTGGCTCCAATAAATCGATGTCACATCCCTAGTTGGAAAAGGGCTGTAACTGGACGTCATTGGCAAATGTGGAAGGACCTGCTCAGACTTGAGCTTAGCTGAAAAATCGATGCACAAAATATCGATGTTAACAAAACAACTGCTCCAATTAATCGATGTTACATCCCTAGTCGGTAAAGGGCTGTTGTTGTACTTCATTAATTGGCGAATGTACAAGGTTCTGCTCAGACTTAAACTTTGCTGAAAAATCGATGCAAAAAATATCGATGTTAACAAAATAATGGCTTCAATAAATCGATGTCACATCCCTAGTTGGCAAATGTGGGAGGACCTGCTCAGACTTGAACATTACTTAGGAAATCTAAAAATTGAAGAAATTGCTTAGTAATAAATATTGATTTATATCATTAGACATTTATCGATCTAAGGTATTGCCTAAGTCGCTTGGACATTATTTACACCATACTAGAGAGAAAACTGGAAAGCTAAATAGAAATGAAATGGTCCAGAAACTAGTCAGGACTAAATTCAATCTAGAAACCCATTGGGATAGAGATCTTCAAATAGGATCTTGTAGAGATTGGTCCAACTTAAAGAGAAAGGGAGGTTATAGTGTAAGGTGCCCTGCAGCTCTGGCCGATAGAGAGATAAGGTTTAGCTGTTCAACTATCTTCAAAGCATTTCTTATAATACAAACCTTAATCCTTTGTCTTTCCATTTTTAGATTTCCTTTTTATTTTTTCATTTGTCCTAATCTCTCTCTATATATATATGAGGCTTTGTCCTGAAGTTCGGAATTTAGATTTTAGACGCGATGTAGGTAACCACCAACAAAGGAATTTTAAAAATGTAACCCCCAAGGGGTTTAAATGACGAAATTGTCGTTTAACTCAAACGGACACCTTCGAGAAAAAATATCTAATTTGGACTCATTTTAAGGATCTTGATACGACGAGTTTACCCGAAAGCCCACACGGGGCGTCGAAAACTATGTTTTAAAGCCGAAAAATTAAGCGTTCACGACGAGTAAGCAATTTTTTGTTTCGGCGGTTTTAGTGAACTCTCTCCATTGCGTGTCTCCCTCTCTTCTACCGAGCCGGCAGCTTCCCCCTCCTACATTCCACGTATCGGGAGCTCCGATCCCTGTTATGTTGTTAATAAATAACATATGTTGTCTATATATAACATATTATATTAAACCAATACCAATATAATGATCACAGAATTGATTTTAAAAGCTCGCGGGCAAAGCCGCGACAGGGAATGCTAGTTCAAGATAATAGAAATAGACTAAAACACAATATATATATATATATTTTTTATTCCATCGGTGATATTAGACTATAACTTTTTTCTTATTTAGTTTTCAATTAACTTTATCTGATTAAACATCACTTTTCTTCGTTTTATTAACATTTTAAATTTTAATAACGTCTACCTTTTTAGTGTATAAAAAAGTTTTTGATGAAATATTTCATTATTTTGTTTTATTATTTTCTATTTGAAATTTTATTTAAAAAGAGGTAATCGAAATGGGGATATAAAGAGATTTAATTTAGTTTAAAATTAAATGGAAAGCTGGTCCTCCATATTTATATAAATATATAAGATTTTTTTTTTTTTCAATTGGCGTTACCACATGTAGCAATAGAGTCTGGCCCATTTGGTTTTATTATGTTAGTAATGCTAAAATAAAAATAAGAAAACAATAATTATCATCTTACTTATTTCTATAATATATATTTATACAATTTAATTGTTAAAAAAACACCATAGATATTTATTCTTTAGTTATCATTAACTTTAATCCTAATCAACAGGTAAATAAGACTTAAACATAAATTATGTATAATTATTTTAATACAAGAAAAACGTGACGTAGTGAAACAGACACAAATTACTATTTAATTACCATTTGAAGTTATTTTTATTTACAATTATGCTATACATCATACACTACTAAATAGATCGAATCAAGATTCTTCACGTCCTTGTGAAATTCTCTTTCATTTAATACCTCCATCATAAAAATAATAGAAAATGGTTTTATACTCTCTTATTGAATATTATTCGGAAGAAATTTATTACATATTAATTTGGCGTTACCACTATTGTAAATAACAATGTATTTTAAATATTCTAAATATTTAATAGCTATACTAGCTTTTGGCAGTGTATGGCACAAGGGCTCTCTTTGGAAAATCAAACCACACATTCCTTCTACTTACTTCCTAATTCTTCAATTTTTCTTTCTTAAACGGTATTTCTGTGTTTCTGTTGACTCTACTCCTTCCTCCTTCTTTCCTCACCTTGCGGGTGTACCACAAGGTAGTGTTGTATGTCCTCTTCTCTATTCTGTCTACACATCAGATATCCCTGAACACCCTCGCACCACCATCTTTAGCTTCGCTGATGACACAGCTATCCTTTCGTCTCATCAAAATCCTACTATTGCTTCCTTCGCCCTCCAAAGTCAACTATCTGAACTAGAAAAATGGAGAATCAAAATTAATACAACCTAGTCAAGTCACGTCAGTTTTTCTCTACGAAAATCTACTGGCCCTCCTGTGACAATTAACAACGATCCAATTCCTTCAAAGAATTTCGTACTTCGGTACCTCGGGACTGTACTTAGACAAACGACTCACACGTACCAAATGTAAACTACTATTTTAAGACCTATTTGGACATACGGAGCAGAACTTTGAGATTCCGCGAAACATATCCACATTAACAAAATACAAACTTCACAATCCAAAATTCTCAGAAAAATCACAAATGCACCTTGGTTTATTTCGAATCATACACTGCACAATGACATGAACATACCGACATTTAAAATCTTACATACACGACAACTATCAAACATTCCACTCTTCAACATTACCTCGCCCTAACCCACTCATTCATTCTCTTTCCTCCACCCTGTACCTGGTCAGCATCGACGTCTGCTGAAATGACAGTTGCCAAGAGACCTCTTACTGTAATAAATTATAAAAATGCATCAAGTAAGTCAAAAGCAAAAAAAAAAAAACAGTGACCAAAGTTGCTTGATGCGCCACAGCGCAGGTGCAAATCTACTACCGGAATTATAAACAAATAAAAACAATTTAAAAAAAATTTAGTAAACAAGTTTTTAGGAAGAGACAATATAATTATAGATATAGAATGCAAGGCCTCAAAGTCTCGTATTATTTCAATAATGCACTTAATCATGCAGATTACGTGACAAATTTTCGCCTATTCAGGCATCTTCAGGGCTACTACTGTTTCGCAAGCAAGCTAGAAACCGACTCTTTTTTTATTAATATTGGCACTGTCAAGCATAGTTTTATTATTTGGGAATTGCTGGTTATGCTGGTATGGTTTGTGCAAAGTGAAAACAAGCGTTTTATTAACTTTCCGGTCAATTTTTATTTTTATCTCATTCTTATAGATCTTTAAATATTTACTCAAAATCTGTTCAATTCTTTCTTTAGTTTGATCTTGTGCTTTGAATAATTCTTGAAGCTTTTTCTCGTAATTATGTTTATTGCGATTTATGAGCCATTTTGATTGACTGATATCGAGCGAAAGTAATTTACTATCTATATTATTAAAAAAGTTGATATGTTTTTTTGAGGATAAAAATAAGTTATTAAACGAATTCTCTATATTAATAAGGCCATCCAGTAATTGCTTTGGTAATGTGTTATTCGATTTATGCCTTTGCAAGTACATACCTTTTCCAATGGAGTTTACGTATTTAGTAAATGAATTAATAATGTTCCAAATATCTCTATTACTCAAAGTATCCGAAGTGACAACAGATTGAATTTCATAAAGAAGTTTGTAATTTAAGTCTTTAATGGATGATGCTTTAATAAGTTGGAGTCCATGGGCCATCTCCACAATAATTTAGTAAACGTAAGTTTTTAGGAAGAGACAATTTAATTACATATATAGAATGCAAGGCCTCAAAGTCTCGTATTATTTCTATAATGCACTTAATCATGCAGATTACATGCCAAATTTTCGCCTATTCAGGCGAAATCAAGAGTCTGTTTCTAGTTTGCTTTCGAAACAGTAGTAGCCCTGAAGATAGGCGAAAATTTGGCATGTAATCTGCATGATTAAGTGCATCATTGAAATAATACGAGACTTTGAGGCCTTGCATTATATATACAAATAAAAAAAATTATTCTAAACAGAGATGAGATTATTTCATATAAATTAATAACATGAATGTATGAACTCATGAATAAAATTAACTTTATTCTCCATATCTGAAATAACATGCTTTAACACGTAATATAATGTAAACATATATAATTTAGTCTTGGCTTATAATAAATAAATAAATAAATAAATAAATAAATAAATTCTTTATTCATTTGTTCTGGGACGTATCCCTTAAGAACAAAATTAAATAAAATACAGAGAGGGCTTTAGAGCCTTGAAGTTTGAGTAACAAATTGAATTGATAAAAATGATTAGAAAACCTCTAGTTTAAATAAATAAAAATAAAAAGAATACACATTAAATGTTCAATCGAAAAGTGAAAAGAAGCTAGTTTCTGCATCTTATAATATACACATATGTACACACTTATTTACAGGTTGGTTAAATAATATTTATATTTTCTAAAAAATAAAAAAATAAAACAGAACAAAGAAAAAATTAAATTAAAAAGAAAAAAAATGAGATAAGAGCTTCTAACGGTTTAAAAGGTAAATTATAATAGGAATTGTCAATTTACTTTTTAAGGAGACTGGATGGCTATGAAGTGATGATATAGGCGGGATTTAAAGGTGGAGAGGGTATTGGAATTACGGATGAAAGGAGGAATAGAATTCCATAGGGATGAGGACCTAATAATGAAAGATCTATCAAAAGCTGACGTTCGGTGGGCCGGTGTATATAGATCTGAAGACCTAGAGCGGGTATTGCGGGAATGGACGGAGGATTTGAACTGAAGGAGTTCAGAGATATATGAGGGACGACGGGAACGAATAACTTGGAAAAGGAAGGAGGCTAGGAAATACTTACGGCGGTAGGAAGGATATAACCACTTTAACTTTTCATAATAGGGCGATATGGAGACGTCTCTTGGGATCCCAAATATAAATCGGATGAAACAATTTATTAAACGTTTTAGTTTTGCTTCGAGATCCCCTGAGATACCCCCATACACTGTGCAGCAATAGTCGAAGTGGGGGAATATCAAGGAGGTGACCAGAAGTCTGCGTGTTTCAAAAGGGAACAGGTTACGGAGATGGTTCAGTTGCTTTAGGGTTGAAATAGTGCGACGGGAGATATTGGAGATATGGTTTTTCCAGGAAAGAGTTTGGTCAAAGGTTACACCAAGGTTTTTGACGGTTGGATAGAATTTGATGGGATTGTTATTTAGGAACAGGGGTGGGATGTTAGGGGTGGTTTTGAGGAGGTGATTGGAGCCTATTAAGATTGCCTTTGTTTTTTCAGCGTTTAGCTTCAACTTGTTAGCCTCTGCCCAGAGACTGATTCGATTCAAATCCTCCTGAAGCTTTTTCGTCGCTGGCAACAGCTCCGAGGGTGGGAAAGACAGGTAAATCTGGAGATCGTCAGCGTAGATATGGTATTGGGAGTGATGAATCAGAGGTGGAAGGTCGTTAATATAAATAGCAAACAGAGTGGGGGATAGAGAGGATCCTTGGGGGACACCACAGGAGAGGGGAAGTGTTTTAGATGGAGGTTGACCAGGAACGACTACATATTGTGACCGGCCTGAAAGGAAAGATCTGAACCAATGTAAGGCGCTGCTAGAGAGGTGGAGTTTTTGCAGTTTTGTAAAAAGGATGTTATGATCGACAGTGTCGAAGGCTTTGGAAAAGTCCAGAAGGATTAGAATACTTAGTTTTCGGAGTTCTATGGAGGTTTGAAGGTCATGGGTAATTTTTAGGAGAGCGGATTGAGTTGAGTAACCTGATCGGAAGCCGGATTGGAGTGGGTTAATGAGGGAACGTTCTTCTAGGAAACTTGAAAGTTGATTTTGAACTAGGCGTTCTAACGGTTTAGAGAGATTGGAGAGAAGGGAAATAGGACGGAGGTCATTCATCGTGGAGGGATTTGAGGTTTTTTTCAAAGGTCGGACTAGAGCGGTTTTCCAGGAAGAAGGGAAAACCGAGTTTTGCAATGAGAAGTTGTAAATATGATAAAGAATAGGAATTAATGAGGGGAGGCAGGACTTCATTAGCTTAACTGGAACGTCGTCAGGACCGTAATCGTTGGTTTGGGATTTTAGGACTGCAGTAAATAGGTCATCGTAGGTTATGTGGGAAAAAAAGAAGTTCTCCGGATTAAAATTAGGATAATTGATAGCGGCGACTTGTGATGGATTAAGAGGGGGGGATAAGAAATGGTTATTGAGGTCATCTGGAGTGAACGGAAGGGAAGTAGAGTTATTGGAACCAAGGAGGGATAATTGACGTAGTATTTTCCACTTGCTTTTGGTATCGTGGGCACTGGAGAGGGCATTGTGAAAGTGGAGGGATTTGGCACGTCGGAGTTCGGATTGGGTAACATTTCTAAGTTTTTTAAAAGACGCATAATCAGCTGCCAAACGGGTACGCCGAAATTTGCGTCTTGCAGCTTCCCTTCTTTTCATCAGATCCTTTATCTCAGACGTCAGCCAAGGTGCAGCGGGGCGACGTAGGGTTCGGGTTTTCAGGGGAGCGTGGATATCTAAAATGGATTTCAGATTTGTGGTGAGGAAGGAGACCATGGGATCGACAGAATCGTAGGAATATATGGTATCCCATTGGACGGCTTCGAGATCGGATTGGAGGGATTCATAGGATAGTTGGTCAAGATTTCGAGATGATATGGCCTTAGGAGTAAAACGTATGACGGGGAGGTCGTATGAGATCTGGATGAGGTCGTGTGATGAGAGAAAGGGAACAGGACATTGCGAAGAAGAAATGATTTTGACAGGAGAATCAGAGATGCACAGGTCTAGCCAAGTATCAGAGTATTGCGTGTGATGTGTTGGATAGTAGGGGACTAGGTAAAGGTTGAGGGAGTATAGGAGGTCAGTTAGAAAGGACTTCTCAGAGGATTCAGAGAGTAGGTTTACATTGAAATCGCCGGTAATGACGATGTTGGAATAATTGGAGACCAGGTTGACGAGGGAGGATTCAAAGAGATTGTCGAATGGGGCGCGGGGAGGTCTATAGATTACGGCGAATAACAGAGGGGAGGAAACAGAGGAAATTTCAACGAACATGTATTCAACGTGAGGAAGGTCCTGGGAGGGAGACTGGAGAAGGACTTTGGCTTTAAGGCTTTCATGGATGTATAGTCCGACACCACCTCCCGTGCGATTAGATCTATCATGGCGTAAGAAAGTGTAATTGGAGAGGGAAATCTGGGAGGAAGGGATGAACGGTTTTAGCCAGGTTTCGGATACAGCAATAACATGGTGAAAATTGTCCTGAAAGTATTTTTGAAATTCATCAAAGTGGGCAATAAGGGATTGTGCATTTACGTGACATGCGCTTAAAATGTTAGTCATAAATATGAAGGAGTAGAAATAACTGAACAAGGTACGTGGATGAGGGATAGTTTAAAACGTATTTAGGCAAAAACGGTATTTTAGTGATGTACAACGCATGGCTATGATTCGAACATTGAGCAGAAAATGATGGAATTTCTATTATTTGAAATAGATATTGAATATTAAAGTTGTTACTTAATTTAGAAATGACTCGAATTTTAGGGTAGATCCACAGTGAGGCACGAATAATCAAATGATGTTTAGGGGAAAGCAGAACGAAGTATCTAAAATAATAGTAAACGGAAGTAATGAGGATTATGATATCATTAGTTGAAATGAGAATATATATAGTTGAAAAAAATCTGAGAGTGAAAATAGCTGTAATAAAAATGTAAATATCTATGATGAAAATATAAATATTCACAATAAGAATGATAATTTTTGAATCAAAAATAAAATTATCTGTGGTAAAAATAAAAATAAGAATATCTTCTATAAAAACTAAAAAGTTCACTAGCTTGGTGGAACATAGAAACCGCATTCAGCTAAAAACGTCCAGGTCGCTGGGCTTACCAATAATCACTGCAGGGTGACCGTCTGCCTGCCTACAGCGAACTCGGCCCCCGCTAAACCAGACGTATTTGATTTTGGCCGTTGCCTTCTTCTGCCTGGCCAACCAGTAGAGATGTTTGTTGGCGGGCGTCATAGCTTCACTTAGATAAATCCGGAGGGCTTCATTGTCGCCCCAGCCCAGGTGCCGTGTGGAAAAGTTCCTCTTTGCTTTCCTTTGTTGGACAAGTTCATCGTAGAAGTTCATAATTGACACATATTTTGAATTACATATTACCTGCATGGTATAAATATTTTCTACGTAGTAATTGCAATGTAACATTCGTTTACATTGTTGTTAGTCGATATTTCGTGACAGTCCACTTTGTTCCCTGCGTGTGGCGACAGTTGTTTAATAAATTTAGAATTGTTATCTTACATTTTACATGCTTAAATTACATAATAATTTATTAAAACAACATTATTATTTAGAATTAAACCCTATATTTAAAATTCCAGATATTGTACAAAGCAAGAAAAATTTAAACGTTAGGTTTTTTGTTCTTCTTTAAAAATCCCTTGTTATAGCTACGGTTAGAGTTTCATCTATCATTGCCTACCATATTCATTGAAATATTTGTTAATCTGATAACTTCCGAATTTTAAGCAAAAAAAATTTGTTGGCCTAATGTTGCCTAACGATGTTGGAACCACGATTTTCCAAGTTTTTACTTTCACTTACCTATATATGAAATGTATAGTAAGTGGAAGTATTGCGATCGTGAAAAATTTCGACTTCTGGTTTTCAACGGAAATACACGTTTTGGGACCCCCTAAGTCGAAATAACCTAGTCCCGCGAAATGGTCTGTGTGTGTGTGTGTGTGAACAGACTAGCTCAAAAACTATAAACCGTGGGAACCTGAAATTGGGTATTTAGTGTAGGTATATGCCCGCGATGTGACAGCAAAAATTTCATCAAAATTTCTCAAAGGGAGGGGGTACTTTATTTAATAACTTTTTACGTTTTTTTCGATTTTCTCAAAAATGGCTCTAACGGTTTTGATTAAACTGAGTATTTGATCTATTTATATGCCCGAGATATGACTGTAAAAATTTCATCAAAATTGATTTACCGGAGGAGGGACTTTACTTAATAAATTTTGTATCATTTTCACATGTTTTTTTTATTTACTCAAAAACGGCTTTAATATATGATGTATATATGATGATGTAGGCGGTATATGATGTATGTATATGCCCGAGATACGACTGTAAAAATTTCATCTAAATTGATCAACCGGAGGGGGGACTTTATTTATTAAATTTTGTACCAATTTCACGTGTATATATTTATTATTTACTCAAAAACGGCTTTAACGATTTTGAAGAAACTGGGTATTTGATGTATATATATACCAAATGAAAAGCCAAAATTTCATCAAAATTGGTCCAACTTTATTTCACGCCTTTTTTTCCAATTTTTAACTTTTTTTCGATTATCTCAAAAACGGCTTTAACGATTTTTATCAAATTCGTCATGTTTAATGAAAATAAGGTTTTCTTTAATATCAGGTAAGTTTTATCATTATTAAAATGTTCTGAGGGGGCTTTTTTTTGGGTGGGGGGCCTTTTTTGTTTGTTTCTTTCTTTCTGATAAAGTACCTTTGTTTAGTTTACATGGAGAAATTAACTGTCTCTCGTTACGCCTAAAAATAAGTTGAGCCCACGCATGCGTAGTATGCCTTTAATGACAGACCATTGTTCATAATTAAAGCCGTTCTGTTCATTTGAGAAGTATCAATTAACAGAACGCATTAAATTCTAATCTAAGTAAGTTGGTAAGTGAAAGTTGTGTGTTGCGCCCACGCACCAGATTTTTTCGTTTCTAACTTAACTCAGTTGCTATATATTATCCCCACCACCCCATAGGCGTTATATTTGTTATCAGGATAAAATTTCCTTACAAATATTAATGTTAAAAGATTTTTGTCCTAGGACCCCATGTAATGATAAAGGATTCCATTAGTTGGTTTAATATTTTAAATACTTTAGTAAAACTATCGTGTTTTCCAGAATCTTTCTTTGCCTCTAACTCAATCTGCACGGTACATAGATATAAACTATATTTGTATAACTGAATCGCTATTCGAAGAGAAGTGTTCCATAACGCCGGTATTATTGCAAGCACCACTCTGTAAAAGTGGTGGGAAAACAGAGGATTTCCACTTGAACTACATTAAGGAAAACTAGTTGGAGAGAAGCGATGTTTGGGGCGGAGTGAAGAGGTCTTTGTGGGAAAATGGGGCTCCAGCTTCCGGCCAATACTTTAACATTTCTCCCGCCGCCTTCCTCTTCTAAATATTTAACCTCCTTCTTTTCACTCTTTTTTAAATACTTTTCTCAAGTCCATCTTTCTTCCTCGCCTTTCCCGCTAAATGCTTCTATTATTTTACCAGAGGGAAAATGTAAAAATAAGAAATCTTTTACTCATATCTATTAAAACAATTTTTAGTTTAGGATAATTTTTCATCATATTTTTATATTTTACGAGCAGACTCTGCCACGTAAAATTACTAGATGTAATGCGTTGAACTAATTATGTCCTATACAGTCAAATCATAATTCACTGACAAAGATTAAGAAGTTTCAGCTATTCTATAAACCGACGGGATTTAAAAAAAAAACTTTACGCCAAATTAAAATTGGTAAAGAATTTGTAAGGGTTGATGTTTTTATTTTTTACATCTCATAGGTATTTGACTATAGTAAGTATTAATGATCCATTCATTAAGCACTTATTGGATTATTTCAGCAGTGGCAAGATTAAATATAAATAACACAAATATAAAAGGAACTAATAAAGAACATAATTGGAACATGGTTTAGTACAATTTCAATAGACAGAAAAAATGTACCAAATTAATGTTTTACCATTATGCACATTATGTAATTAAATTCAGAATATAACACATATTAATATGAGATTTGATATCATATCGGTAGGTTCTACCTGAAATAGGTTACCAGAATGTCTTTTGCTAAAACAAATAGATTCCCCACGTGAAAAGGCGATATCTAGGCATGGATTTTCCTAGTCCAAGCCAGAAAAAATAGATTAGGCTACTGCATTGATTAACCACGCTAAGTATCAAAAGAAAATTTATCAATTTTTTTGTATTGAAAATGTTCAAATTTTTTGTATGGAGTAGTAAAGCATATTTTGTTCTTTTTGGTCGATAGTTGGTAATTTTAAGTCGTTACGTAGTTTTTTGTTAGCAACGTACAAAGGTGCGTTCGTTATTAGTAGTTCCTAAAATTTTGGATTGAATGGTTTGTAGCCTTTGTTAGTGTGTGTTTTTTGCTGGACCATATATTTTTGATGCGTATGTCCATGTAGGTTTCAATAGGCTTTTTGCATTAATTTCCTGTCTGATTTTTAATTTTGATGATTTGGTAAATTTTGAGTACAGTACCAAAGTAATAGCAAAATGAAAAACACCGTTGAAGTAGAAGATAGGGTGGATAATTTGGAATAATAATATTAATAATAATAGCTTTATATTATGTACAATTAAAGAATAAATAAAAATAAAAATTAACGAATCAATTTAATGTTTATCTTCTTTATAAATAGGCCTTCCCAATACCATCACCTATAATAAATAATAATTGTAATATAGTCTTTATTATTTGGGTGAGTAATGGTCTACGCTGTCCGAGGTGGCCAACATATATTTCAATTTAATTTACTGAAAATTGAAATTAGTTAAAGCAATATATAAATTGTACATTTTGATGTTTATGATTCATATAAATTCCCTTTTTATTACGTAAGTTGTTTTTTAGAACTGTTGAGGAAAGGAGAGAACTAATATTTATGATCATATGCATTATTTTATTGTGTAATGATATTATTTTAAATAATTAATTTATATATTCGATCTTGAGTATACCATGCTAAACCAAGCCAGTATCTAACTGACTGTTACATGTGTTGCGCAAGAAGTGACATCGGAAGTGAAAACCTTAGCCAAGTACTGTTCCTTTCTAATGGGAGCAATCTCGACGGTCCGCTACGAATACGTCAGGCTCAAAATCAAAATTGTCAGTTTATTTTATTTGTCGCTTCCCTATAATTCTAGTAAATTTGTTTGTTACTTTCATCCATAGTAAGATTTTATTTCGTTTATAAGTTATTCAAACTAAAATCAGAAATAAAATACTTTTTAATGAAAAAAATGTTCAAATGTTTCAAGTTAATATAGTAAATACATACACTTACTTACCCAAGCCCGCATGGGCACAATCCTCACAGATATTGGGCACAGTTAAAATTACGGCTAATTACAAAGTCACCACGTGACTAACAAAACTTTACTCACAGACCTCCATATATCAACAGTCGACCAGCACATAACGACGCTTTAGTAACGATTTTTTATTAATTCGAACGGACATTCAAACAGTTTAATCAGAAATATGGCTGACATTAGCATGGGTACGAGAAGACTAAAAAGGCGCTGGATGAGAGATCTGCTCTCTTAGACAGACGAGGTAATTGACTGAAGCCAGGAAGGGGGTGCTGCTGGGTGCTTTCCCTCCTCATGCCTCACATGTCATTATTGTCTATTGCCACCATCTCATTCGCTGATTGTCAGCACCTTGCTGACAGGTGCGAATCAATAATTAAAGTAAAAAAAAAAAATATATATATATATATATATATATATAAAATAAGTTGTTTTTTAAAAATCCTAATTAAGTTTTCCAACTTGGGATGGTTTTCTATAATGGTATTATCTGCTATTTTTAAAATGCGCAATAACGTTTGATAAGATAATAAGATAAGTCGGGGAAAACTGTCGACATTTTTTTATTGACGTGTGTATATTCAGTAAAAGGTTTTAAGATCTAAGTTTTGAAAGTGTCATTATGTAAATAAAAAAAAGAATAATTGCTTTGCCTAATTTCAAACTCACATAAATTTTCAGTTTACTTTATTTTTCTTTTAACTTCCGCCACCGATTTCATATTCTGGACAAGTCAATCAAAAATGAGATAATGGATAATAAAAGTGATTTATTCCTGGAAGAAGTTGAGGTTGAGAAAGCGAAGGATGCTGTAAATGAGTGAAGATGAGCTGTAAGACGAAGGAATGTGAGGAAACTATCCAATCATCTCCAGGATACAGGCTACAGGATGAAGACTACACAGGTCAATGCCGACCAAGGAAATTGACTCCTCCTCTCTGTCTTTCGTCTTTTAGTTCGTCCTTTTCTCCTTAAGTATAAAAGTACTAGGCATTTTTCAAGTTTTCCACATTGGTACTGAAAAAAAATGTATACATATCAAAACTCGGTGCAAAACTCGATCGTTCCACATTAACACTTTTTTCAGGAAAAACAAAAAACATCTGGTAGAGTGGCCAGATAAAAATGTTTTTACTTTCACTTACCTTTATATGAAATATATAGTAAGTGGAAGTATTGCGATGGTGAAAATTTTCGACTTCCGGTTTTCAACGGAAATACACGTTTTGGGGTCCCCTGAGTCAAAATAACCAAGTCCCGCGAAATGGTCTGTGTGTGTGTGTGTGAACAGACTAGCTCAAAAACTATAAACCGTGCGAACCTGAAATTGGGTATTTAGAGTATGTATAAGCCCGCGATGTGACAGCAAAAATTTCATCAAATTTGCTCAAAGGGAGGGGGTACTTTATTGAATAACTTTTTACGTTTCTAAAACGGCTCTAACGATTTTGATTAAACTGAGTATTTGATCTATTTATATGCCTGAAATATGACTGTAAAAATTTCATCAAAATTGATCAACCGGAGGGGGGACAATTTTACTTAGTAAATTTTGTATCATTTTCACATGTTTTTTTTATTTACTCAAAAACGGTTTTAACGATTTTGATCAAACTGGGTATTTGATGTATTTATATGCCAAAAATGTGATAACCAACATTTCATCACAATTGATCAACCGGAGGGGGGACTTTACTTAATAAATTTTGTATCTTTTTCAGGTGTTTTTTTTATTTAATCAAAAACGGCTTTAACGATTAACAAAAATAAGATATGAATGTAGAAAAATGTGTGACTTTGGGAAATGATATTTAGCAAAACATGTCAATTTCTAATCTAAGTAAGTTGGTAAGTGAAAGTTGTGTGTTGCGCGCACGCACCAGATTTTTAAATTTCGGGACCGAAGGCGTGGGCTAAGTAATTATTCTACCGAAAAATAACAAGACTTTCCCGCTTTAATCCTTTAATTTCGTTTTTTCTAGTTATTGTAGATCCTAAATATCTAAATTTTTCCGCGACTTCTAACATTATCTCTTCTACTTCAATATTGCCAAAATCGTCACCGTTTCTACAACTAACCATATCGTTTGTCTTTTCCGTTTTTATTTCTAACCCTTAGGCTTATTTCTTTAACCGGTTTTCATCATTTTTACTTTCACTTACCTATATATGAAATATATAGTAAGTGGAAGTATTGCGATCGTGAAAATTTTCGACTTCCGGTTTTCAACGGTTCCGGTTTTCAAATACACGTTTTGGGGTCCCCTGAGTCAAAATAACCAAGTCCCGCGAAATGGTCTGTGTGTGTGTGTGTCTGTGTGTCTGTGTGTCTGTGTGTGTGTGTGTGAACAGACTAGCTCAAAAACTATAAACCGTGGGAACCTGAAATTGGGTATTTAGAGTATGTATAAGCCCGCGATGTGACAGCCAAAATTTCATCAAATTTGCTCAAAGGGAGGGGGTACTTTATTTAATAACTTTTTAAGTTTTTTTCGATTTTCTCAAAAACGGCTCTAACGATTTTGATTAAACTGAGTATTTGGTCTATTTATATGCCTTAAATATGACTGTAAAAATTTCATCAAAATTGATCAACCGGAGGGGGGACTTTACTTAATAAATTTTGTATCATTTTCACAAGTGTTTTCAATTACTCATAAAAGAAAAAAATAAGAAATGAGCGTGGAAAGATTTGTGACTTTGTGTAGTGGCAATTAACAAAACACGTCAATTTCTAATCTAAATAAGTTGGTAAGTGAAAGTTGTGTGTTGCGAGCACGCACCAGATTTTTTTTATATTTAGTTCTAACGCCAATTTATATTCCTGTCAACGCCAAGCAAAACTGAATATATTTCCATTCAAACCCTTTTCGGTACTAAGCACCTCACTAATGACATATTACAGTGCTAAATTAAATAAAACAGGAGATAGCGAATCCCTTTTTTTCAAACCAGCGTGATCGTGAATACAATATTTGTTTGTTTGTTTAACGTCACTAAGGTTAATCGGACGATGGTCTAGCGGGAGTCCTAAATTTTGCCTATTCAGTTATAATTAGGATAGGCATCTTTAACGAGTACCTGACATCGTACAGGCTCGGGACCTCCATTTTACTTCCTATCCGAGGGACGGCATAACCAAGGATTCTTTACTCCCATTAAAAAATCCTAGGGCCACCTCGGTTCGCGAACTCGCAACCTTTAGTATTGTAGCTTGCCATGCTAACCACTTTATCACAGGTGACCCACTACAATATTTAATCCATTATTTATAATAGCAATACAATATTTAACATATACATCGGCTAGAAATATTATTTCTAGTGTGTAATACTTTCATATTGAATGTTTATATATAAAAAAAATACTACGAAATAGTTATTGAGGAAGAAGTTTCACCAGAGACACATCTCTCTAAGATTCTGCAAGAAACTCAGCTTTCGTAATCGACATTGCTAACGGGCTTCGATTGCTCTTATGCAACATTTCTCTTTGCAATAACTTTCTTCTTCATTTACTTGTTTTCTTGATATTTTATAATAATTTTATTTATTTATTTATATTTTTACATTAGCAACTGCGATACACCGCATATAGCAAATATAATATTTGAGTATTTAATTTTCAGTAGCTTGTTACTCACATACATTTGGTCGGTATAAAGGCAACTGAACTAAGCGCTAAAACAATTTAATTATTTTTTTTTTTCAATCATGCTTCTTTATAATTGTTTATTATAAAAGACTAAGTGAAATATGTTGTACTCGAAAGCAATAGAAGTAAATGCAACCCTATTTCACACAATTAAACATTAACTTCAGTTTTCTCAAAATATGGATTTTAGTTTGGAGATTTTAGTTCGCTTCGGCGTTACACCGACCACATATTTCATTGAAGAAGATTTCCGGGCCATTTCCTTTCAGTCTTCGTTGAATGGTTAACAGACAAGTGTATTTAAGAGATTTTGGATTTAAGTCTGATTTTCGTTTTATCTTTTGTGTAATAAATTTACAAAGAGGTTTTTTTTTCTTCTGTATTAATTTTAGTACTTATTTATTTGTTTTATGTTTTCCTTTTTTCTTTTTTTTTTTTTTGTTTAATATCCATTTTTATGCTACTAAGGCTAATCGGACGATCCTACAGTGGGAGACCTTAATTTTGCCTATCCAGGCATAATTAGGATAGGGATCTTTAACGAGTACCTGACATAGTACAGGCACGGGACCTCCATTTAACGTCCTATCCGAGGGACGACATGGGTAAGGATTTTTTAATCCCTTTACAAAATCCTAGGGCCACCGTGGGGCGCGAACTTGCGACCTTTAGTGTTTTAGGCTGCCATGCTAACCACTACACCGCAGGTGCCCAAAAAAAAAAATGTCTTTACCTTGTTTCATTCTTATTTATATTTGCAGCAGTTCTCGTTTTATTATTAATTATAAATCATGTGCAATTACTTCTACTTTTATTACTCTTAACTACCCTTTTCGGATGTATGTAGAGTTTTTCTAGGGTTAGGGGGGAGGGTGGTGAAATTAATCCCGAGTTAGAAGCCCCCGGTACTAAAATTCGATATCTTGAGCTTATTTATCTGGGTAATGCTACCAAATTTCGCCCCCGCTAATATCAATTAAAATTAATGATAATATTTTTTTTCTCCTGTAACTGTTACTTCTCAGAAACCTGTTGCTGTTATTCCATACAGCTTGGTCACTATGTTAGTAGGTACAGGTAATCTTTGCTTCCGTTCTTACTCCATAAAGGAGAAATCCATAAAGGAAGATGAATGTAGGGAGAGCGTGTATAGTATATATACATTTACGCTAAGGGGAGAAAACAATTTTAATTTTTTATGGGGATTTATTGTAATTTTATTTTTTTATTATGATTTATTTTATTTAATTTTTACTGTAGGGGTTTTGGAGAAGATTCTTGTATGGTATCAGTCATGAAAAGCCTATAGTCCGGGAGATGAGGGCCAAAAAGGTGCCTGATTTGAAGAAAGTTTTTGATCATATAGGCTGAAAGTACCCATTTCATAGACAATAAATTTGAACGTCTGCCACCTCAGATCGGTTGCCATCAGATTTTATAGGCGAACAAAATCGACATTTTCGAACTTTTTTTAAATTTTTCGCTAATAACTCGAAAAACACTTATCACAGAGAAAATTGTTTCTTTTTTAAAATAAAAGGGCATTAAATTTCGCGTCGTCTGAGATCCTCACAGTTAAAATCGGTTAACACTGTTTTGCAAAAAACAATTGTCAATTTAGCCACTGAAAATGAATTATGCTTATCTTCCAAAGCCTGCAATTTGAAGAGTGTTACTCCGAATATAAAATGTTACCTATAAAAGTTGTTGAGCGATTCTGTGCAGAACGATCTCACTAATTTTAAAATTAGCCCACTCCTGTGGAGACAAAGTAATTAAAATGTGAACGCATTCAGCGCCTTGTGGTCTAAAATCCGTGAAAATTTTGCCTTTTTTTTCAAGTTTCTCGCATATAATTCGGCAAATCAGATCACAAAGTATTGCTTTCTTCTTACTACTATAAGAGGCTAAAAGAGCTAAACTTACTAAAAGAGGTTCAGTGGTTTAGCCACTGTCGTCTGTAATTTTTACGATTTTGGTGGAAACCGTATTCCAATGCCTATAACTAAAAAACGTCTAGTTGTCCCAAAAACGTTTTAGATAAAAGTTACAGAGCGTCATATTTAGCATGAAACAAGCTCCATGACATATTACATTAGCTAAACCCTGCGTGGAAATTCAAATAAAAACGTAAAAGAATTCGTAGTGGTCTCTTCCTGCTAAGACCTTTTTGTGGTATCAGGGGATTTGATAAATATTCATAGAAATAACTACTAAGACAGGTAGGTAATTGGCAAAATTTATCTTTTATTTTAAAAGATGGAAGATGGTTGTTTCATTAGTTCGAAATGGTTAATTTTTCAAAAACCGAAGTCTTAGCAGGAAGTAAGAACTATGAATATTTTCACGGTTTTATTTCTATTTCCCCCAGGATTTAGCTAATGTTGTGTGTGCGGAGCTTATTTCCTACTAAATTTGATGCACAGCAACTTTTATCCTGTTTTTGAGTTAGAGGCGTTGGAACACGGTTTCCACCAAAATCCTAAAAATTACAGATTTATGATGAACCGAACCCGGCTAAACCACTAAACAGAATGCGATGTCCTACAACTATTATAGGTAACATTTTATATTTGGAGTAACACTCTTCAAATTGCAAGCTTTGGAACATTGGAAGCGTGATTCAGTTTTCTGCTAAAGGGGCTAAATTGACATTAGGTTTTTGCGAAAAGTGTTAACCGATATTAACTGTGAAGACCTGTCGATTCGAAATTGAATGCCCTATTATTTTAGAAAGGAAGCAATTTCATCTGCGATAAATCGTTTTCGAATTATTATCGAAAAATTGAAAAAAAGTTCGAAAATGTCGATTTTATTCGCCTATAAAATTTTTGGCAACCGATCGTGGCAGACGTACACATTTGTTGTCTATGAAATGAGTACTTTCAGCCTGTATGAACAAAAATTTTCTTAAAATCTGGCACCTTTTTGGCCCTCAGCTACCGGACTACTGGATACATAGGCCTGCTTGGATTATTATTATTATTTTAGAAAATTTAAATATAAAGAAAGAAAATCTAAATTTGCAAGCGATAAATATTCAATGACTTATATATTTTATTATTACTATTGTAACACTTCTGTGGGTTAACAATATTTATTAAACGGTAATATAACAACAGTCAATGCCACACGAATTATAAAAATACAAATATTAGAACAGGTTACAAAAATTATCACTTTGTAACACAGATCGTATGGCTGGAGCTTCACAGTCGAGACAAAGACCAAGACTAACTCGTCCAGTCACTCGTTCCTTATATATAGTCGTCAAAGGAACCTTCTGGGACCTTCCAGACCGGCGTGGACCGAGCTGGAACAATCTAAGTCCCAAACACGTGCTCTGACGGTTCGTTCCAACAAAAGGTCTGAGATTTCAAACCATATGTTTTTATTTAACGATATGACGTTACAATATATTTTACAAGAGAAAAAGATATTGTCTGATACTATGTTGTTTTATTTTTAAACAATTTAGAAAAGTGGGATTGAGAATTCCAGTACCAATCAATATAATTATTATAATAAATAGGACTTTGTGAGCAATATGTAGGAATATTATTATTGTTTTATTGGTTCAAACATGATCAGATTAAAATTGAAATGTAATCTGGCGGAAAGCAGCGAGACAAAGGAAATAATTCTCTGGAAGAACTTATTCAAACCCTGATATCTTGAGCTGATTATCTTTAGAGTTTGGAATTGCTTTTAGTGAAAAATGCCGTAGATCCTACAGAACTAACTTCTCCGATTTAAATGGCTCTTTTAAAAGTCCGTAAGAAAACCCGATTAGGAAGGCACTGTTAGAATCTGGGCTATTCACTGATTGCTTTTTCGAAGTATTTTTTTTTTTCTTTTTTACAGATTGAGTTGGAGAAATTTAGTTTCCTGTAACTTAAAAATAAAGGAGTTAACAACACAGTAAGAAAGTTTAGAAGTGTTGATTGGTCGTGACGATGTCTTATTCATTTCAACACTAGAGATTCACTACCTCTAATCTGTATAATTGAATCTGATTAACTTGAAATGGTGATGTAAAACTATCGATACTCTGGATAGTTTCAAATTATCGATAGTGATCGCAACTATCGATAGTACTATCGAAAACTTTTTTAAAGAGGAAAAGTGGAACTCTTAATTACGTGATTAAAAATTAAAAAAAAAGAAAGAAAGAAAACAGAATGGTTGGCTAAAGTATGAATTATTCTAAGCTAAAAACGTGAGGAGTTTGACAGAAAAATGGAATGGTTTGCTCATGTATGCCTTCCAACTTGATGGAGTAATATTCAAACAAAACAACTTATTGCCTGCCAGTCCGTTAACTTGAAAGTTACTCAGTTAATGATATAGAAACAAAATCACAGTTTTTATTGCAAAATATTTTCAACTCCTCTTCCTGTTATGTCACTCAACTATTTGAGAATATTTTTTTTTAACCCTTAACTATTCACCCGAACCAATGTTACTTACCTACTCACCTCGGGTCAATATGACCCTGAGCACAAAACAATATTTAAATAACCTTAGGGTGTAAGATATAAGTTTTAAACAACAGGAGTATACAATAAATGAAAGTTTTAAAATATGAATAACATTTTGAATTATAGGTCTGAAATGAAGTACCAAAATAAAGGAACTCCTTACTATTACTATTATTAACATAATTTCTTTTGATTTAAAATTCAAAAATTCGTCTACAAACAACCTTTGCAGTTAAAACAAATAACAAATGAGTGGTTTTTACTAATTTAATCCCCCGCATTGGACACAAAAAAATGGCTTGCACAACTATTCACCACGGGTCAAATATCGATTTCGATAAAATAAACACCTCCCTTATTTTCCAGACACTGGCAAGAAGTAACTAGAGCAAAAACAAAGGATATGTCAAAGTTTGGTTATCATTTAATGCCGAATGGGTCAGTCTGACCCGACGTGAGTAGTTAACGGTTAAGGAAGCATTTTTCAAGGTAATCTATGTCCTGGTAAATGTCGCAAAAACGTAATTTTTTTCTTATGGGAGATTATTCAGCCACATTCAAAACAACCTCCTTTGCCACATTATAAAAGGATAGCGTTCTGAATTTTGTCGTCTAGTATCGTAAAAATCAATTTCGTTGACAACAGGGAATCCTGGGCGCATGGTTACTTGAAGATTGTTGATATCTTCCCCTAAATCTTGATTCCTTAAAATTTACGAAAATTACCACAATTTGTAATGGATCCCATCCTCTACATACAAAAAAGTTTATCTAGTCTCATAATAAAAAAGAAAAGAAAAGAGTGCAAATGAAAGCATGTATTACAGCTCCTATCATACCAAATGAAAAAACCAACCATTCCACCCCCCCATAATTTTTGTTATTACTATTGTTATTATGAATTATCATTATTAAGTTATAATAATAAGTCTGGAATGTAATACGAGAATGTACCAAGGCAAGGAGTGCACGTGGGGAAAATGCATAAGTTCCTCGCCTATGCGGATGATGTGACTGTGCTAGGCAGTAAGAAAGACGACATCCAGTCACTCGCCGGTTCCCTGATCAATTCAGCGAGAGACATCGGCTTACAAGTTAATCAAAATAAAGTACATGATAGTAAGCCGGAACCTTCACGTAATCGACGATATAAGTGTAGGAAGATATACCTTCCCTAAAGTAGATAACTTCAAATACCTCGGATCTACAGTAACCTCAATAAACGACCAACTAACAGAGGTCGATCAACGAATAGCCAGTGCCAATCGTGCGTTCTTCTCGGTCTCTCGAGTCCTAAGATCTAAGAAAATCTGCCGCCCACTGAAAATCAGGGTCTACAACACACTAATCAAACCCGTGCTAATGTATGGGTGCGAAACTTGGACACTGACCAGAACCTTACAAGCAAGAATCGAAAGATTCGAAAGGAATGTGCTAAGGACAATTGTAGGCCCGAAGTGGGAATGAACTGGGACTCTGGAGAAGAAAGACTAAAGAAGAGATTATAGGGGAAACCCGACAATCGATAGCGCACGATATGAAAGCTAAGAGGTTAAAATGGGCGGGACACGTGGCAAGAAGCAACCCATCAGGCTCCCTCAACATGGCGATGAACGCAACAGTGGTCGGTACCCGACCGCGAGGGAGACCCAGAACGAGATGGGCTGACATAATCAAGAAGGAAGCCACCGAACATCGAGTGGTGAATTGGAAAGCCATCGCCCAAGATAGACAGAGGTGGAATAGGCTAGTTGAGGTGGCTATAGATCTCCAAGGTCTGTGAGCCAACCGGAAAAAAAAAAAAAAAAAAAAAAAAAAAATATATATATATATAAGTAATAAGTGAATTATTAGGTTTTTAAGTATATATGTAGTTTTTATTTAAAAATAATCTACCTTTTCAGTAGGTATTGGTATGGTTCCGATTAACTGATTATTTCGATTAACCGCAGTAACATTGGTCCCCATCGACTCGGTTAATCGGAACCCTACTGTACATTAGAATAATATATAAATTAAAATGCGTATAAAAAAAACTTAAGCACCTTAAGTTTGTGATGAAATCTATTTTCCCTCGTTAAGGTAGTATGAAACCTGTTTTATCTCAAGTTACATATAAGATTTTAGTTGACTAGATTTCTATACCCTAATATAGTTCATACTACAGTAGGGATCCGATTAACCGAGTTGATGGGGACCAAGCTTACTGCGGTAAATCGGAACCATACCAATACCTACTGAAAAGGTAGGTTATTTTTAAATAAAAACTATATATATGCTTAAAAACCTAATAAATACTTAATAGTAATAATGTATAACAACAATAATAATAACAGAAATTATGAAACTATTTTTTTAAAAAGAAATCTTTTATAGTAGTTTGTTTAAATTAACTCATACACATACCCCCCACCCTCGCTTAATCGGGGCCTCGGTTGACCGGACCTCGGTTAATCGGAACCCTACAGTACCATTATCTCGGAATGATGAATTTGTTGTAAAATTTTGTTTTTGTCGAAAATTTTTGTCAATCCTTTGTTAATAGCTGAAGGACGGAAATACGATTTATCCGTATATCCTCGTATATAATTGTCGGTATGGCTTAGGCCACTATGTATAGATGAACTGTTACTGAGGGCTGGTTTAGGTTCGGCCGAACAGAGCTGTGGCTGGTGTGGAAACTTGTTTCGGCAGCTTGATCCCGATTTAATTGGATACCTGTCGGGTAAACTGGCCTTGCCGAGTTTAGTTGTTGATATACTGTTCTCTATCTGTAGCTGGGCTATAGTAAAGTAGCTAAGTAAAAAAATACATTTAGAGTACTCTTTTGCATTTTAAATAGTAAATTATTACACCTGCAACAACCTATATAAACAAAAACCGCAAAAATCATTCAAAAACTTATATGATATTAAGGTCAGGCGTAAGTTGGGGCGCTGCTCCGTGACGTAAGGTGATTTTTGAACATGAAAATTATGCTGGCTATGTTTTTATTTTTCAACGGTAGGGGAGAGCGGGGTTGGTTGGCATATGGGGTAGGTTGGCCTTAGGCTTATAATTTCCGTCACACATGTTTTGAAGCCGCCACAATCGTACCATGTGACCCGCTCGACCTGGGGGTCTTGTCCTGAGGTTTCAGTCCGATGCTCTCAGTGTAGAGAAGAGTGTGCTTCATTGATTGATTTTACATTATTTAAGTACATTTTTATATTTTAATTAAATTTGATTTTAAGGCATGGCAAAACATTTGACTCCGATTCTTTTCACATAGCCTCAAACTCCTTTGAAAAACCTAACCTTTCAACTAACCAGTTTCTTGTTAGGTTGTTCTTCCCTGTCCTGGCAGCCATCTTTCATATGATTTTTCCTGTGGGGTTAGTTGGCTATCTTCAACTGGGGTTTGTTGGCGCAGTCACAAAAATAAGGTAAACATAAACAAACTACCGAAGGTAAAGGTGAAACTACCACTTGCCTTTAGTTCCAGCGAGTAGGAGAAGAGCAATATTTCCTACGTAGAAAGTTACGACAGTCTTAACTGTCTAAACGGAATTAAACAATGAAAAAGATAATGACACTAAAGTTCACCTTCAGCCGCAATGGAAGCTTATTGATGAAGCAGCCACACCTGGCTACCATGAAAATAAAACTAGTGCACCGCAGACACTTTCTCATGATCCGATTAAAGGGCCAGAGAATATTTTTCCTACCTAAAGTTTTAGAAGATGTTTTGAATTCGTTTTGTTTTATGAAAAATTTGTTACATTTACAGCAACGATACTTCTATGCCATTACATTTTTCTAATTTCTGCTGTTTGTAATGTTATATGATTTTGTTCAATTGAAATAAATATGGTAAAATGCTGCCATTTGTTATTCTATTTTCCCTTAATAGCTGTTAAAAACCGATCAAAATTAATATATCATTATAGTGCAGCTTTAATAACAATAATATGTGTCAGGCAGTACTTGAATGAGATGGCCAAACAACACCACCTTATATGCCAACCTGCCCCACATGGGGTGTTAATTGGCATACTCTGGCTTGACGAATTCTTAAATTTTCTATGATCATAGTGTTAAATATTATGTGTTGAAATAAATACTTGAAGTACTCTAATACTTGGGGTTTACTGTGGTATCAACTATATTGGGATTATATTTACAGGAATGACTCAACAATCAAAAAAGTGAAAACTGTTGCCAACCAACCCCGCTCTCCCCTACTTTTTTATTTAAAAAATCTAACATCGTAAAATATCAAATACAATACATCGATAGCCGAGAAGGAAGTGGGAGGATTGCGTGATGCAGATCTGTCGAAGTTGTTTTTTTTCTGTTTAGGTAGCGGTGGTGATAAAGGTTTGCAGGGAGCGTGTTGTGTTGTCCGCCATCAAATCTTCGGGTTCGTTAAGCCCTCTTCATTATTATAATGCATTTTAAAGCGAAGTGTTCGTTAACTGCAAAAACCTGTCTTATCATAATTTCTAAAAAAAAAAAAAATAAATAAAAAACCCACGAACCCTTCAACATATAACCTTCCAATTTTCTTTCGTCCTGAACTTTGTACATTAGAGTATTATAGTTTTTTAGTCACTATATTTCAATATATCAAGCCGTTCAATATTTCATGTAAAATTAAGCAGCGCGCTGTCTTTCCGAGATCCTTAGGTAACATGATGCTCCGTGAAATATTGGGTTAGAGGGTTTAAAAATAGCTTTTTTCTGTAATCGTTGAATAATGGTAACATTACTAAACTGAATGAGTGAAGAAAGTGAAACATTTTGCAATAGAGTGAAGAAAGTGATTACTTTCTTCACAAGTGAAGAAAGTGAATTGCCTTCTTAATTAGTAATAAGTATAAATTAAAAAATAATTTGAAGTTGGAAATTAAATGCTTTTAAATGTTTCTTAACATTGTAAGAATTTATTATAACAAAATAAATTGAAATGTGAATGAATTATTGGTGGAAATAATCAATATATTTTAAAATTTAAAATATAATGTGATAATAATAATTACCTTTCTTGTTTATAACCTGCACTTGTTTATAACTGCACTCCTTCACAATCATTTTAATTTAAACAGACATCTTTGATATTACTAAAAAACTTCAAAAAACACTGTTTGATTAAATATTATTATTATTATTATATTATTTTTTATTTAATTAAACATTTTTAATTTATTGTTATAACATTTTATAACCTTTCACAACCATGCTTATAACCTACCAACAACATACCATAATCTTCACAACATCCTAATTTTGTTCATATTCTGGTTAGATCTGATCATGTATTACACGATTACAGAAAAAATTTAATATTACACTCGTGAAAAAAGTAGAATTTACAACTCTCGTGAAATTACCACACTCGCTTCGCTCGTGTGGGTAAACGTTTCACTCGAGTTGTATAATGATCTACTTTCGTCACTTGTATAATAAATAACTATTTTTAGTTAATAAAAACGGATTTTTCATGAGCGTGTCCACCTCAAGGTCAAAGGGTTATCATTAAAGAGAACGTTTTAATGAATGATAGAGAGTATAATTTAGTGTTACTTTACAGTAAAATGTGTACAGTGTTCTTTATTTTCACTCCTTTATTTACACGAATTCTGTAATGGGAATAACAATATACTGACCTCTTGATTAATATTCCTAGAATCAGTTCCATCGACTCCCATTTTATTATTTTCCATTAGGCATGTGTTGATACTTGAAATTCTTGTATCTGATACAAGTGATACTGATTCTTTTTCGGAACTGATACTTTTCTATCTGCTACAAAATTGAACGATATCAAGAGCAAAGGTAATCGCTCATAACCTCTCTTCTTTCAAGAAATTACTTAAAAAGTAAATTCAATGTTACCCCATAGCCATTTTTTTCGGGAAAAATAATAATAATTTGCTTTTGATGTTGTTGTTATTTGTTTAATGTCACTTTATGCTACTAAGGCTAATCGGACGATGCTACAGTTGGAGACCTAAATATTTCCTATCCAGGTATAATTAGGATAGGGATCTTTAACGAGTACCAGACATTGTACAGGCTCGGAACCTCCATTTTACTTCCTATCCGAGGGGCGTAAATCCCATTAAAAAATCCTAGGGCCGCCTCGGGACGCGAACCCGCGACCTGCGACCGCGACCGAATTTGCTGTTTCTAATAGATTCAGTATGTTTTATTACATCAACAAATTTGTAAAGATGCAATAAAATATTTTTATAGAAGATAATTCATATTGCAAAACTTTTAAATAATTTGGGTTTAAACATTTTTAAATATATAGTGATTAGACGAAAATAATTATTCACAATGTCAAATGACAAACAATAAATAATAATTCACATTACTAATAATAATTCGCAATTTCAACTAAAATAATTAACAATGTTACAAAAAAAAAAGTATCTATCTAACGTGTTAAATGTGTGTTGTGACTCGAGCCGGCAATTTTTTTGAATTTGGTGAAAATGATACCTTATGATAGATATTATTATAATCCCTATTTTTCATTGAAGAACGATGTTTATACCATAATACGATGGTAATTGCTGCCTATAACCAATGAATTAGCCTGGAGCGATCGATGTTAGTTAACAATCGAGTTTTGTACTTCCTCCTTGGCTTTATCCTCGCCTTTACAATACTAATCCAACCCCTTTTTTATTTATTTATTTACCTTTATCTTTTTTCCCTATTCTTTCAAACGAAGAGGATAATCCGAGCAAGTTTTCTTTTTTATCTCTCAGCTGGTTCTGACGCGGTTCACTTGAAAAAATGTTTCTGCTACTTTTTTTGTTTGTCATTAAATTTCTTCTCTGCCCTTCTTTTCAATGCTGTGTCAATTTGCTTTTAATTTAAAAAAAAAAACGAAAAGATTTTTAATGAACCTGTTATTCTTCCTGTCTTTCCTTTTGATTATTTTATAACGGTTGCTCGCTCCAGTTCTTAGATGTTCTGTTATTTTCTGTATTTGTTATTCTTACCTTTCTTTTATTAGTTAATTAACTATTGATTAATGATTAGCTTATTAGTTACAATGACCTAATTTTCTTTTTTACTTTCACTTACCTATATATGAACTATATAGTAAGTGGAAGTATTGCGATCGTGAAAAATTTCGACTTCCGGTTTTCAACGGAAATACACGTTTTGGGGTCCCCTGAGTCCAAATAACCAAGTCCCGCGAAATGGTCTGTGTTGCTCAAGGGGAGGGGGTACTTTATTTAATAACTTTTTACGTTTTTTTCGATTTTCTCAAAAACGGCTCTAACGATTTTGATTAAACTGAGTATTTAATCTATTTATATGCCCTAGATATGACTGTAAAAATTCCATCAAAATTGATCAACCGGAGGGGGGACATTACTTTACTTAATAAATTTTGTATCATTTTCACGAGTTTTTTTTATTTACTCAAAAACGGTTTTAACGATTTTGATCAAACTGGGTATTTGATGTATGTATAAGCCAAAGATGTGACACCCAACATTTCTTCAAAATTGGTCAAACGGAGGGGGGACTTTATTTAATAAATTTTGTATCATTTTCACGTGTTTTTTTTATTTACTCAAAAAAGACTTTAACGATTTTGATTAAATTGGGTATTTGATGTATGTATATGCCAAAGATGTGATAGCCAACATTTCATCAAAATTGGTCTATCGGAGCGGGCACTTTATTTCATAATTTGTTTTCCAATTTTTACCTTTTTTTCGATGATCTCAAAAACGGCTTTAACGATTTTTATCAAATTCGGCATATTAAATGAAAATTAGGTGTTCTTTAATATCAAGTAAGCTTTATCATTATTAAAATGTTCTGAGGGGGGCTTTTTTGGTGGGGGGCCTTTTTTGTTTCCTATAAAGTACCTTTGTTTTTGTTGGTAAGTGAAAGTTGTGTGTTGCGCGCACGCACCAGATTTTTTTTTACAAGAATTTAAATAAATATCTAATTGGCCCTTGCTAATGTAATAATATGCATACTATATTATAGAAAATTTATTTTTACTTTGTAAACTAAAGTGCAGTGATAAAAATTTAAAATCTGCGGTTGAGCGTAACCACGGTCAAATCACTTCCTTACAAATCAGCACGATCGCTCCATACACAGTACGGAACCCTAGACCCTTCATAGATTGTAATAGTACAGGTTTTATATAACTAGGAAGGAATTAAGATCAAATTGTGAACATTTGACAGGTTGTGAAACACATAAAATACAGATATGTTTGCCAAATATTTTAACCCAATTTCTCTACGTGTTCATAAGTATTCCCTTCTACTTTCATATCAGCAGAATCGTCACCACTTCTACTGCTTACCATATATTTTATTTTATACGTATTTATTTCAAGCCCAATTCTTGACCGGCCGTCATGAACGTTTTTCAATTTAGAGGTGAGAGATATTCAACTGTTATTCTTTACGATAGGTTAAATGATAATCAGGATTTTCAGTTTGAAAAAAAAATTATTTTCGAAAGCCAGCGTTTCGATCCAACTTGTGGATCTTCATCAGGACTAAAAGAAAACAAATATATGAGTATCTATGCTAGAGGGTGACAATAAATGGATAGATTACAGAACTGATAATAATATAAAAGATGGTATACATAAATATTAAAATAAGAGGCTGGTTAACAAGATAAAATAGAATCTGATATATACCTACTGAGTCCAGGTGGATACGAACCCACTTATTCTGGCCGACTCCTTAACTATTTTTCCCAACATCCACATCACCAAAAGATCAACGTCGCTAAAAACCTCATCCACCGTAGCCTGAACTTGTCCGATCCACAATTTCATTGTCATAACAAAATCCGCCTGAAAAATATCTTACAATCTAACGATTTTCCTGAGCATTTAATAAAAATACTTATCAATAACAATGCTAAAACTCAAAATCTCTCTAACAACTCTTCACAACCTCCGATTTCTACTTTCCAATACAGATCTATCCCATATATCCCCATTCTCTCAAACAAAATTAAAAAATCCTTCACATCGAGTTTCCCACACATGCGCCTAGTATTAAAAAATAACAATAAATTAAAAAATCTTTATACAAAACTCAAAGACCCTATACCTCTCCTAGACAAGTGTAATGTAGTTTATCGTATCCAGTGCTCCACGCTTAATTGCAACAGTTGCTATATAGGTGAAACCAAAAATTATTTTAAAAACGTATTTATCAACATAAATACAGTATTTCCACGCGTAATTCGTCTACTTCTAAATTAGCAGAACATGCCATTGCCCACAACCATTCCTTCGACTTTGAGAACCCCTCCATATTAGCAACTGTATCTAACCACGACAAACGTCTCCTCTCAGAATCCATTTTCATCCATCTAGAAACTAATAACCCGGTAAATCACAAAACAGATAAAGAGATAATTTCATCCACTTATTCTAACATCTTCCGCATCCTCAAATCCTAGTTTTGATTTCATCAAATCAAATCAAATCATTGCAGGTACCTGCAATTATCTCTGTACCTCTTGTACTATTATTATTTTTTGTATTGTATGCTTCCTTCTGTATATTTCCCAAATTTGTATGCATTGTTACATTATGTATTATCTCATTTTTATGTTATTATTCAGTCCAGACACAACTATTTGTATACAGTACCATATATTTTGTTAGTTTTTAAATATTTTGTTCACTCAGTTGTCATGTGCCTTCACTTCAAAAGCGTTGGATTTCCCCGCCATAAACCTTTGAAGTCGGCAAACTAACCCCCTACCACTACCTCTCACCTTATTTTTACCTTTAGTCTTAGTATCCACCTGGACTCAGTAGGTAAATATCAGATTCTATTTTATCTTGTTAACCAGCCTCTTATTTTAATATTTATATATACCATCTTTTATATTATTATCAGTTCTGTAATATATCCATTTATTGTCACCCTCTAGCATAGATACTCATATATTTGTTTTCTTTTAGCCCTGATGAAGATCCACAAGTTGGATCGAAACGTTGGCTTACCATAATAAATATCATTGTAACTGAAAATCCTGACCATCATTTTACCTATCGTAATTGAAGAACAGTTGACCATCTCTCATCTCTAATATAAAAGATGGTAGTAAGCATTATACATGAATATTTAAATAAGTGGCTGGTTAGCAAGATAAAATAGAATCTGATATTTACCTTCTGAGTCCAGATAGAGACAATGACTAAAGGTAAAAAAGGAAAAGCCTTACCGAGCCTTGTTGGCATATCTTCAAAATGTATAAAATGAGACTTTTTTCGACTCAAACGGTAGATTTCGTAAAACACCAATATAAAGCGAGATCATAATGATTTTTATAACAATAAAGAATATACCATGAGATTGTATAAATTTATACAATTTTAATATGGACAGGTGTTCGCACCTGGTATGAACGAACCACTGAGCGAAATTTGGAGAATTTAGGACAAACGGTATTGATTTCTACAAAGAACAAACAAACAGAATTTCATCTTTATTTATATACTAGCTGTATATACCGGTTTCACCCAAAGGATTTCATGTTTTAAATCTATAAACGGCCGATTTAGTAAAAAACAATGTAAAGCGAGATCATTACGATTTTTATAACAACAAAGAATATCAGCTGAAGATCGGCTGAAGTTATGCAATTTTAATATGGACAGGTGTTTACATCTGGTATGAAAGAACCACTGAGAGAAATATGTAGAATTTAGGACAGACGGTATGGATTTCTATAAAGAACAAACAAACAAACAGAATTTCATCTTACTTATATAGATTTTTTAAATCATCGATTTCAAACCCTGTTATTTTCTACTGTTAACGTTGATTAGGAATTTTATTTATCGATATTTTATTCGAAAGCTTATTTTAACTTTAGACTTACAGATTAGGTTCAAACTCACAGTAAAATAAACTTAAAAAAAATAAATATTGACGAACATAGATTGGAATAGACGAAGCATTGGATGATATGAGACTGGGCAGATTGCTCCGGATGGTCAATACAGGGGCTTAACGCTTCCCTGGCTAATGGGTTTCCCACCAAAACCCCAGGATAATTGAAAACTGTTTTGGCGGGAAAACAATCATGCTCTTTGTTTATCTCTATACAAGTTTTCAGTGAAGGCACTTGTTTACATAAAGCTGCAACACTCTCAAAGCAATTCCGTATATTGTAATGTATTCTGTCATGATAAAAAATTCAGCCTAAAAATATTTCTTCTTAAAAATATTTATATATAAAACAAAGTAAATATCTGATTTTACATTATTCTATCATGTTAACCAGCTACTCATTCAATTTTTCATATAAATGTTTACCATATTTTATATAATTATTAGATTTCATAAGTACCCATGTCATTTGCTTTCTTGAAAACATACCATCAGCTGGATTCTTTTACTCCTAAAGTTCAGGCCACACATGTCCGCTCCGCATCCGCACCGCAGCACGGATCTGATTCATTTACGAAGGATATAGGCTATGTTCAAAATATTTTTAATTTAACTTACATATTACCTTTAGTTACGCCTAAAGGCCAGGCCACACATGTACGCACTTAAATAATTTATTTTTTGAAGAGAAAAGATTTGGCTCCGCCGGGAGTCGAACCCGGGTCTACCGGGAAGTCGAAATTGTTCGCGACCTTAATACTTTCTCTTACTATATATTCATATATAGGTAAGTGAAAGTAAAAATACAAGAGCCTCCTATAGTGTTCCTATGGAAGAGAAAAAACAAATAATTAGGTTTTGGATATTCACCTTTCAGTAATTAATAAAAAAAGGTGTTTTTCCCTCAATGGATGTTGCTGGCTAATTTCAAAGCCATTCTTCCGTTGCTCTTACAGATTAGATATTTCCCCGCATGAATCAGCTTTTCCCAGCTATTTTGTTATGCCTGTCCCTTTCTTAATATATTCTGGATATTATCATAACTAGAGTTTTTTAATGCAATGCCTTTTGTGATATAATGGACTGTATCTTTTGCAATTCATGGATAAATAATACGGTGTTAAAAACTAAAATAATAGATTTATCTACATAATCTACATAAATAAAGATCAAATTCTGTTTGTTTGTTCTTTATAGAAATCCATACCGTTTGTCCTAAATTCTCCAAATTTCGCTCAGTGGTTCTTTCAGACCAGGTGCAAACACCTGTCCATATTAAAATTGCATAACTTCAGCCGATCTTCAGCTGATATTCTTTATTCTCTAAATTTCGCTCAGTTGTTCTTTCAGACCAGGTGTGAACACCTGTCCATATTAAAACTGCATAACTTCAGCCGATCTTCAGCTGATATTCTTTATTCTCCAAATTTCGCTCAGAACGTCTTTCAGACCAGGTGCGAACACCTGTCCATCTTAAAATTGCATAACTTCAGTCGATCGTCAGCTGATATTCTTTATTGTTATAAAAATCATAATGATTTCACTTTACAATGTTTTTTTACGAAATCGACCGTTTCTTTAGAAAAATGAAATTCCCCGTGATAAACCGGGATATACAGCTATAATCTATGTATATAAAGTTGAAATTCTGTTTGTTTGTTCTTTATAGAAATCCATTCCGTTTGTCCTAAATTCTCCAAATTTCGCTCAGTGGTTCTTTCATACCAGGTGCGAACACCTGTCCATATTAAAATTGCATAACTTCAGTCGATCTTTAGCTGATATTCTTTATTCTCCAAATTTTGCTCAGTGGTTCTTTCAGACCAGGTGCGAACACCTGTTCATATTAAAATCGCATAACTTCAGCCGATCTTCAGCTGATATCCTTTATTGTTATAAAAATCATAATGATTTCACTTTACAATGTTTTTTTACGAAATCGACCGTTTCTTTAGAAAAATGAAATTCCCCGTGATAAACCGGGATATACAGCTATAATCTATGTATATAAAGATCAAATTCTGTTTGTTATTTATAGAAATCCATTCCGTTTGTCCTAAATTCTCCAAATTTCGCTCAGTGGTTCTTTCATACCAGGTGCGAACACCTGTCCATATTAAAATTGCATAACTTCAGTCGATCTTTAGCTGATATTCTTTATTCTCCAAATTTTGCTCAGTGGTTCTTTCAGACCAGGTGCGAACACCTGTTCATATTAAAATTGCATAACTTCAGCCGATCTTCAGCTGATATCCTTTATTGTTATAAAAATTATAATGATCTCACTATACAATGTTTTTTTTTTTTTTTTTTTACGAAATCGACCGTTTCTTTAGAAAAATGAAATTCCCCGTGTGGAACCAGGATATACAGCTATAATCTATGCATATAAAGGTGAAATTCTGTTTGTTCTTTATAGAAATCCATACCGTTTGTCCTAAATTCCCTAAATTTCGCACAGTGGTTCTTTCAGACCAGGTGCGAACACCTGTCCATATTAAAATTTTATAACTTCAGCCGATCTCTGGGTATATTCTTTATTGTTATAATAATCGTTTTGATCTCGCTTTACATTGGTTTTTACAAAATCGACCGTTTGAGTCGATAAAAGTCTCAGTTTATAGATTTAAAAATTGAAATTCCCCGGGTGAAACCGGGACATACAGCTAGTCTTCTATATAAGTGGATAGCTAAGTTTGATATATAATCTGTTAGCTGATAATTCAATTTTGATCTCTTGATTGATCAAATAATTATACAAGGTGTTGTTCCAGCCAATATGAAGTAGGTACTGATACTCATATTCATTCATGGATTCATGGATACTCGATTATCCGCATCAGTTGATTAATTAATAATAAGTAATAAGTTGGGAGTTACTACTACAATGAATACTTGGAGTGGTAGGTAGCCGCACTATGAATCAAATACTACTATTACTGATTCAGTTCCTGGATTTGAAGTATTCATTGCAAACTACTTAACACCTGATCATCTGCCTTAACAGCGGATACATTAAAAAAATGGATTAAAATATCTACTCTATTCCGTCTACACATCAGATATCCCTGAGCACCCTCGCACCATCTTTAGTTTCGCTGATGACACAACTATCGTTTCAACACATCAAAATCCTACTATCGCATCCTCCAGTCCCTTCAAAGAATTTCGTACGATACCTTGGACTGTACCTAGACAAACGACTCACGTGGCACATACATACTAAATTTAAAAAACTGGAACTCAACAGACGGTACAAGCAGCTTTCACATCTCCTGGACTACAGATCAACACTCACCTTAAGAAACAAGCGAATAATTTACACGACTATTTTAAGACCTATTTGGACATACGGAGCAGAACTTTGGGGTTCCGCGAAACATATCCACATTAACAAAATACAAACTTCACAATCCAAAATTCTCAGAAAAATCACAAATGCACATTGGTTTATTTCGAATCATACACTGCACAATGACATGAACATACCGACAGTAAAATCTTACATACACGACAACTATCAAACATTCCACTCTTCAACAGTACATCACCCTAACCCACTCATCCATTCTCTTTCCTCCACCCTGTTACCTGGTCAGCCTCGACATCGACTGAAACGAAGGTAGCCAAGAAACCTCTTATTCTAGTAAATTATAATGCAAGAAAGTCGTAGTCAAAAGCAGCAGTGACCAAATTTGCTCGATGCGCCACAGCGCAGGTGCAAATCTACATGGGAAACATAAATTAAAAAAATAAATAAATAAAATAAAAAAAATAAAAAATATCAATATATAATTAATTTATATATTGATTATTTATTAATTTATTTGATAATCTAATCTATTGAAAAAACGTTTTTACGTAATAAATAAAAGACTAAAATTTGAATGGTTTGCTCATGAATGCCATCCAACTTGATGGAGTAATATTAAAAAAAAAAACTGATTGCATGTCAGTCCTTTGGCTTGTAAATTACTTGGTTAATGGCATAGAAACAAAATCAGAGTTTTTGTAACCCTAATAAACTACCTGAGAAACATTTTTTGCACATCTACGTTCCAAGGTATGTCAAGACAAGTGTCATAACACCTTCCTTTTCTCTTCAAAAACTCCAACACATTGGAGTGTTGCGTTGCGAATGTTGCCATGTTAAATCAACCACTTCGAAAACTGGAAATCCTGGTTGCATTGCTACTTGAAGAGAGTTGGCATAACTTTCTTCTAAACACAGTTTCTTTGAACTTTTGATAAAGTTTTTATTCTTTGCGATTACGACTAAGTTTGAAACTGATAGAAATTATTTCAAGGTAAAATGGAAGCCATCCTCTATTCACAGAAATGTTCATCTGATTCCCTAATAAAAAAAAGGAAAGATAAAAGTGCAAATGGAAACGTGTATTATAGCTCCTATCTTTCCGAATGAAAAATTCTACTATTTTAACCCCCCCCCCCCTTCCCGGTCATCACCTCAGACTGAAGAGATGTAATTCCGAAACTTAGGTAGAAAAATATTACGATTTGAATTGCTTTTTAATAAAACATATAAAAAATAAGGAGGATTTTATCCCCCCCTTAATTATTTATTAATACTTTTGTTTTACTGTATCATTATAAGTAGTAGTTTTTGAGGTCTAGTTAACAGTTGGAACAAACTATTCTAGTACATGTTCATGACTATTCGCTTGTCTGTATCCTTCTAGGCTGTTCTAATTCAGGCTAAATATAATGAGACATGGAATGGAGAGTTAATCTTGCTCTGAAGCTAGAATATGTTTATTTTTGCGCCACTGTGTCTTTAATAGTTGATACTTTTTTTAATACTTGATACTTCTGTAAGAGTATGTATTGTTCGTCTGACATTGTGAATTATAATTTTCTTTGGAATAAAAATGATTTAATACACACATGGGTGTTAAAATATGATGATTAAATATACTTTATACGTTAAATTACGTAAATATCCGCGTGTTTATACGATAATGTACAAAATTTAATCTGTAACAAGTGTATGTAGGAGGGTGTTGTTCTATTGTTGAGGCCGGTCCGGAGGAAGGCCAGAGACGTTGACCTCAGCTGTTCTATTGTTACATTTTTCTTTTTGCTCTACTCTTACATTTCTTGAACCTCTTTGGATCTCTTGTTTTCTTTTCCATCTCCCCATTCGGAAGAATATCATTAGCAGATGAGTTTTTTTTTTAGTTTTTTATTTTATGATTCATAAACGAGAGTGGAATGCCGCAAGATCACATGGCGAAATGGAATGGAAAATAATTTGATTATCCTGGGACTGTTATAATAATAGAATAAATCGTTGAAAAATCATTCATGTTTGGGCAAAAGGGCTTAAGACATAAAAAAATATTTTTTGTCTCGTCTTCTTAAAATTCATAATTGACTATAATTTATTCGTTATTCATAATTTGTTACAGTCTCTGTTGAAAGAATATAGTTTCATTTATTATTCTGGAATAAAGATATACAATCATAAAGAATTTATAATGATTTTCAATAGCTCGCTAAATCGTTGTTTAAGCTTCACATTCGATTACTTGACCAAACACAAGTGATATAATAATGGAATATATCGTTGATACATAATAAAGATAACTTACCAGTGTGGCTCTATATTGCATTAAATATTTTCATATAAAATATGGGTAATTGATAATCAGGGTCTAAATTCGAATTATCTTAATTTGGAAAGCATACTTTTCGATCCAAACATGTGGATCTTCATCAGGGTTAAAATAAAAACAAATACATGAGCAACACGTAAAGTAACATTGCTAGTAGATGACATTATTTACAGATAGTAACAATAATAAGTAATAAAATAATACGAACAAATTCCAACCGATGTTAAGTTTACAATTCATGGGTAAATATAGGGGTCACCTGTGGTGTTGTGTTTAGCATAGAAACTTACTATTCTAAAGGTAACCGGTTCGCGTCCCGAGGTGGCCCTAGAATGTTTTAAAGGGAATAAAAAATCGTCGGCTATGCCGTCCCTCGGATAGAACTTAAATGGAGGTCCCGAGCCTGTGCGATGTCAGGTACTCGTTAAAGATCCCTATCCTAATTATACCTGGATAGGCAAACTTTAGGACTCCCACTGTAGCATCGTCCGATTAGCCTTAGGGGATGAAGTGGCTTAAAATAAAACAAACAAAAGATGGGATAATAAGGATTTTCAGTCGGTAGTTTTTTATTTGGAGACCCTACGTTTCGATGCAAACATGTGGATCTTCATCAGGGCTAAAATGCAGCCAAATATATGGGCAACATGTAGAGTATCTATGATAGTAGATGAGATCATTTACAGATAGTAACAATAAGACAAAAACAAAATCCAACCGCTGTTAAGTTTACAATACAATCATTGCTAGAAGATGTTTTGTTTGATCAACGTCCCTTTACGCTGCTAAGGCTAATCGGACGATGCTACAGTAGGAGTCCTAAATTTTGCCTATCTAGGTATAATTAGGATAGGAATCTTTAACGAGTACCTGACATCGTACAGGCTCTGGACATCCATTATACGTTTATCCAAGGGACGGCATAGCATGGGGGGCATTTTTTTTTGGGGGGGGCATTTTTACTCCCTTTAAAAAATCCTAGGGCCACCGCGGGATGCGAACCGGTTACCTTTACTATTGTAGGTTACTATGCCAACCAAAAAACCACAGGTGACCCCGTATAAAAGATAGTAAAAATATATATAAATAATTGAATAAGTAGCTGACATGATAAAATAAAATCTGATATTCATCTTGTTGCGACCAGTAAAAACTAACCCTATCCTACACTTGTTGGTTCACTATAAAATGATATAGTATACTATAACACTTATGTTATGTTAATAATTTTTGAATGATAATAATTCACAATGTCTGGCAAACAATAAAAATGTATAATGAAACCCATCCTCTATTCACAGAAATGTTCATTTATTCCCTAATAAAAATGAAAGATAAAAGTGCAAATAGAGTCTATTGAGGAGCATTATAGCTCCTATCATTCAAAATGAAAAAATGTACTATTCTACCCCCCCCCCCCTCACCGGTCATAACCTCAGACTATCAATTGTTTTATGTGTGATACTATCGATATTGGAGAAAATCGATAGTGTTACATCACCATCTAGTACATACCATACATGAAGAGAAAAGGACGTTGTTATGAGATACCTTGAAACGTAGATGTGCGAAAAATATTTCTCAGTTAGTTTATTAGGGTTACAAAAACTGTACAAAAAATTTTGTTTCTATGCCATTAACCTACATACATGGGTCATTCTCGCCAAAGTAGGCACTTTTTACGGCGTTTTTATTTTAAATTTTATGGTTACTAATAAACTTTTTTTTGGTGTAATACTATTCCTTAGCCTATAAGAAGCAAGGAGTCGACGTGGAAGAACACCAAGTCACGTTGAACGTTGTTTTTTTTTTGTTTTTTTTTTTTTTAAATTTCTCATTATTAAGGGCTGATGATGCTTTGAAAAAGTTGAGCACCAAAAGAAAGCTTCAATCCACGTCGCTATCTTCATTTCCCAGCAGCATTTTATTTACAGTAAGACAGGGGAATGAATTTTTAACGTTTATTTGATAACCGTTAACCCTGGGTAGGGCGCCGTGAAGGATCCTCAAGATCGGGTCGCGCTGAGCCTGACAGGCACATTTTACAAAAAATACATAATATCCATAAAACACCGTATTAAATTAAACCAAAATTTACCAATGATCTTTATAATGCAGACAAAAAGGGAAAAAAATAAAATATAAAAATATTATGAGTATTTATTTCTCTAAACAAAAACAAACCAAGGGAAATACAAAAAACGCAAAAGCATGGAAATAGAATATAATACAAAAAGGTCACATTTAAATAGAAAAAATAACTAACATGGTCTAAGATTTACGTAAGTTATGTGGTGACAAATCAGTCAGATTCAACATCCATAACTGCTGAGGGAGGAGCACATGAGCACGCTGAAGAGCAAGCTGTACAAAGAGGTTTTGCATGGGTTAGACATACTCTGTTACATATTACACAAGAATAGTTCGCGACGTATCCCTGTTTCCACCGTGCAGTCACAACATCTGGACCTCTTATGAGACCGGGGTGGAGGTGATTTTGACGATCATCAGCCAAAAGGAATCTGCAACAAAGGCGCGGTGAACCTGATATGCGCATGCTCTTATGATGCATGGTAATGCTAACTTAGAGGAAGAGACCCTTTAAAAGCGTTAAGTAAACTTAAATGAAATTGTTTTTGTAATTTAAAAAACGAAAACACTTAGCTTGGTTGATAACGTAATTGGGCGCGTTGAGCTTGTCAGATCAAGATGGCTATTTCACAACTCTCTGATGACTGGTGACAAACTGACTGAGGGTATTAGATTCACGCCAAAAAGATACCTGATTACAGGCCGTGGCGTGCTCTCCTCGACCCGTTGAAGAGAGCAACGTCAGGAAAACCAAAGCCTGTGCCTATCAGATCAGCCGCGCCCTACCCAGGGTTAAAAGGAAAAAAAAGGTATAATAATGCTATTTGAAAAACGAAATCTGTGCTACAAAATCTTTTATCTGTCAAAAATTAGAAAAGAAAAAAATTGCCTGGCCAAAACTATAGAGGACAGGGGAATGAAGACTATTAAACGTAACCTCTCAAGTTTGAGAACTTCAACTACACTTGTTGATTAACTATAAAATGATATAGTATACTATAACACTTATGTTATGTTAATAATTAAAAATTCTAGTAAACTTTTTTCCATCATATGTTTTTTTTATTTCACTTTTTTTATATATGTTGTTACCTTGTGTATACTCTCACTTTTACCTTATTATTAAGTCCAGATATAAAAAATTTATATACTATACCATTTATATTGTTATTTTTTACAATTTTTTTACACTTAGACGTCATGTAGCCTGTAACTTCAAAAGCTTCGGGCTTCCCCAAAACCCCTTGAAGTTCGCAAAATAACCCCTACCTTGCCTTACCCTATAATTTTTCATATGTACCCATGTATTGTGAACTTACTGTCAACAAATATTTATAATTTAACGAGAAATATGAAAACTGTGTAAAAATTATTAGCCAAGGTTCTTCCTGTTTCAAAGATCAGAAAGAACTAACGAAGCAGGAAGAAGAAAAGTAACAATAGACAAGGTCAAGATCAGAGAGATCGGCCAATGTCAATTAGCGAGCCGAGAAGTCAATGGGGATATAACAGTGCCAGGGACAACTAAGCAGGCTGGCATTGCACCCAGTTCCCAACCAAGGGGAAAACATCTTAACGAGTCCATGGCGTGTTCACACGTTCCGACCTGGTGTGCTAACTAACTATAATATTTCACAACGACTGGGGGAGACGAAGGATGCCAAAGATCTTAAGGATCAGTGGGCGAGGTAGAGGAACCGTTAAATCCCATCTTGTATATTATTTTGTTGAAAGGGCGTTATTGCATAAAATCAATATCTTCCGGAAAGCAGTTATGTTAAGGGAAAAAAAAGATACTACATCGGTTTAAGCGCTATTAAATTTTGCGGCCGGCTTTAGAAAACTACAAGATATTTCGATCTTTTGTGTGCTATGCGCGCAACACACAATCTTTACGTACGAACATAGTTAGATTAAAAATCAACGATTTTCGATAATATGTAAACGCCATTCCTCAACTTCGAACATTTTTCAATATTTAAATGCTTATATTTGTATATGTCCTTAAGTTATAAAAAAAAAAAAAACCTGTACCACTACAACCCATAAAGGGTCTTGGGTTCAGTACTATGTAAGGAAGAGTACTGTTTCTTGGTCAGCGGTCGTGCAAGGAGGTGATTTGACCGTGATCACGCTCAACCGCCAGGTTCTTTCCCCTTAATTTTTCAATTAAGGGTACCCCACTTTATAGAGGCTGGGTTTGCCCCAGGAGGGTCTCTCGGCCCACGAGACGAACTGTGGCGAATAATAAAGATATCATAAGCCATGTCAGATTCGAACTCGGGACCTTAAGCACAGCAGTCTACTGCCTTACCAGTGGGCTACCCCGCTCCCCCTTAAGTTATAGAATGTCTGAATTGCAAAACTTGGAAGTTCTCAGTACTTTTCGATTTATTATTGCTTAGTTTTTTTTTTTGAGAAACCTAATTTAGATGAGAGTCGAGTTTTGTTTACTGGTTGTTTGTTTTTCACTGCGAGTTGCTTTTTGTAAATATATCCTGAAGGCATTTAAAAATGAGAAAAAATTACTAAATAAAAAGCACCCTCCGTTTGACCAATTTTGGTAAAATGTTAGCTATCATGTCGCGGACTTATAAATAAATCAAATACCCAGTTTGATAAAAATCGTTAAAGCCGTTTTTGAGTAAATAAAATAAAACACGTGAAAATTGGACAAAATTTATTAAGTAAAGTTTGTCCTCCAATTGATCAATTTTGATGAAATTTTGACAGCCACATCGCAGGAATATACATACATCAAATACCGAGTTAATTCAAAATAGTTAAAGCCATTTTTGAGAAAATGTATAAAAAAGTAAAAATTAGACAAAATTCTTTAAATCAAGTACCCCCTCCGTTTGATCAATTTTGATGAAATATTTGCTGTCACATCGCGGGTGCATACATACACCAAATACCCAATTTCAGGTTCGTATTTTAGTTTTTGGCTAGTCTGTTTACACACCACACACAGACACTAAGACACACACACACAGACCATTTTGCGGGACTTGGTCATTTGGACTCAGGGGACCCCAAAACGTGTATTTCCGTTGAAAACCGGAAGTCGAAATTTTTCACGATCGCATTACTTTTCTTTACTATATATTTCATATAAAGTAAAGGTAAGTCAAAGTAAAAAACTTATATTATTGACATTGTTTGTAACACCAATATATTGATGTTAGGATAATCTTTGTTATGAATTTAGTTAGGCCAATCCCTCTAGAAAACTGGGAATAAAATATCCTATGGTCTACATTTACGGTTTTTATAAAAAAAAAAAAATTTTTAGAAACTTTTGAAAAAGAAGAAAATGAACCAATAGTTGACATAAAAATGCAAAGGTTTGGAAAGTTGACATTTATGGTTTTAAAGTTGAAACATGCATTAATATTTGATTTCCTATGATTATTAGGTAATAAGGACTGTGCTTAATAAATTACACATGTAAAACGAACTAATACAGAATATAATAGGATCAGTGTTTAGTACAATCAAAATAGACTGTTAGCAAAAATGTACCAAATTAATATTTTCCCATAATACATATTAATTAAATTCAGAATATACCACATGATTATATGAGATATCTCATCAGAAGGTTATACTGATAGATGCATAATGATTTTGGTTAACCTGTCTTTTGCTAAAAAAAATAGATTCGATCTTTCCCCCACAAGTCAAAAGGCGATACATAATTTTTCATGGGAAAAAACACAGATTTTCCGAGTCCAAGCCGGAAAAAATAGATTTATTCTTACTCAACCTGAATGTCGAAAAAAACTGAAGTGTTAAGAGAATAAATCGACTTACACCGCTATCTGTTGGAAATTTATAGAGCTTCTACAAATTATCACACTCAATTGTAATATAATAAGCATTTAATTTGCAATAAAAGAAATATTGAGGCCAATAATCGAGATAAAAACTGCCCTGAGATAAAAATGTCATCAAAATCGATTAAGTAGTTTCTGATTTTACCTCCGACAAACATCGGGACACTAGATATTTATATATATATAGAAAAGATGTCGGATACTAGTATGATGTGTGATAAATGATACAAATTGGTTTGACAATATGATAATGGGTGATGAAAACGTTTGATGAGGTAGGGAAAAAGAGATAGTTGATAACATTTATAAGTATAACTACATATAACAGTAGTCCATAAAGGTATAGAACATAATAATATAACATTATGAATATAGTATAGTATGAATATAATAGTAGTCTAAAAATATATAAGAGTTTATATATATATAAACCATAATAATAGATTACAGCACCTAAACCGATGTAGTACCGAAAAACCTTTCAGAATTTAAGCTTTTGTCTCTAAGCTCTTTGACTGTAAATTTAAATAAATATTCTAAATCAACTAATAATAAATGGAGTATGGTGACTTAATCGCTGGGTATTAACAGTTGAATAAAACATATGGAAAACAAAACAAAAGACAAACAAATGAATATCGAACGAATTTAAGGTTGTTTGGGATGAATACATCTCGTGAATTTTTTTTAAACGCTTAATTCCTTCCGACCCGAATATATATTCATTTTATATTGTTTCAAAATTTTATATTGTTTACATCTCAACACAAAAAATGGGTGAGCGACATTACTCCATGGTACATTTGTACATTAAGAAACATGTAAAAATAAAACATTATCACAACCAGTAGATTAATTTTAAAGCATTAAAATATAACATTGTTACAGTAAAAAGCTCTAAAATACTTAAAAAATTTATTATATTGTTATCATAAGTACACAGTCAATGTATGTATTAAGGGGATTTGGAAAAAAAATATATTGTTTACAATAACTTGGGTATTTTATACTTAATCTGTAAAAGATATTAAAAAATAAAGCTTTACCATTAAAGCTTGTGTAAATTAAAATTGTTCAATTTGCCATACTATTCAGAAATAATGAAAAAATAAAAATAAAAATATCTACTTGGCCCGGTCAAATGATTAATGCGGACCATATTAATAATAGCTTTATATAATGTTATTTATAATAACACTCAATTGGGTTTAAATATTTTTTTTGTTTTTGTTTACTTTCAGTTTAAAGAAGAGAAAATCTTTTTCGCTAAGTAATAAAACATGAATAGGATTCAAAAGGCTGCTGTAACTTCCTAACTAATACTTTTTTACATTTTTATTTTTTGGGAACACGGAGACCTTTAATTTTTGTACAAAAATAACCAACGAAAAATTGATATTTGTTGAGTTATATAAAATTAAAATATTATTTTATTCATAGCTTTTCTTGTTTTTTTTTCCCTGGTGGATTTGACTATTTTATTTAAAATAGCCAAAGTGAAGGTATTATTTTATTTATTTTTTTATTACTATTAGAGAAAATCTAATGCTCATTAATGAAAAAAGAATTTTTCGATTATCTTTTTATTTTTTTACTTTTATTTATTTATTAGACTATTATTTAAACCTTTAATAACTAACTAAACAAGGTTTCACCATAATGAGCTGAAGTTTGGTCAGTTTGGTTGTATATTAGGGAATTGTATTGTATTATAGGGAAAACATTATAAGACATGTATAAATATTTTTTATTATTTTTAAAAGAATTTATTGATATTTACAATTGTATAAAATAATACATCTAGTGAATGTGATTATAAGATTAAAAAAAAAATGAGGTGAATAAACTTTTAGATAAACTAACCATCGGTAGCTCTCTAATAATAATTCTAAATTAGAAGGTACCGAGGCCTTCTTCTTTTCAGACGCCTCAGTGGGTTGTAAGGAATTGAAGAGAAAGCTAGGGCGGAGACAAGAGGGTTGGGATGATAAATTTATGATATAATTTTAATTTTTTTTATTACTTAGCAAATTACACTAAGGCTTTCTAATGAATAATGGAATAAAGAGAATAAATCAATAAGAGATAAATTATTCAGTTATGCAACTAGGTAGGAAGAAAGGAAAGACCCCACGTCATGAAAAAGGTCTGTTATATAAGAGAAAACTTTATTTATTATAAGATCGATTGTGCATCAGCCACGCATCGATACACATTACAGAAGCTCGCTCAGACGGAACTTCTTTGTACTAGCTCTTAGACGGCTGGGGCTACTGGTAAGTTTGAGGAAAAGTTATTAACTATCAACAATGTAACACTTTCATAGGTCTAAATAATTTTTATTTATGAAAAATATTTTTAAATAATTTATTTTTTTGAAGAGAAAAGATTTGGCTCCGCCGGGAGTCGAACCCGGGTCTCCTGCGTCACATGCGAGGATGCTAACCGCTAAACCACAGAGCTCGGCTCAAGGCAGAGCAAATCCTTCCTCTTCACTGATACTTACTCCCCCTATCTCACAAGTTTTGTGAGTAGTAGCGGGAGGTGGAAAATTTTTTTTTACTTTCACTAACCTATATATGAAATATATAGTAAGTGGAAGTATTGCGATCGTGAAAATTTTCGACTTCCGGTTTTCAACGGAAATACACGTTTTGGGGTCCCCTGAGTCGAAATAACCAAGTCCCGCAAAATGGTCTCTGTGTGTTTGTGTGTGTGTGTGTGTGTGTGTGTGTGTGTGTGTGTGTGTGTGTGTGTGTGTGTGTGTGTGTGTGTGTGTGTGTGTGCGTTTGTTTGTGTGTGTGTGTGTGTGTGTGTGTGTGTGTGTGTGTGTGTGTGTGTGTGTGTGTGTGTGTGTGTGTGTGTGTGTGTGTGTGCGCGCGTGTGTGTGTGTGTTAACAGACTAGCTCAAAAACTATAAACCGTGCGAACCTGAAATTTGGTATTTAGAGTATGTATATGCCCGCGATGTGACAGCAAAAATTTTATCAAATTTACTCAAAGGGAGGGGGTACTTTATTTAATAACTTTTTAAGTGGAGAAAAAAAGAAAAATATTCAGTCAACTCATAAAGCACCTTGAGCTCACGCATGCGCCGTACGCCTTTAATGACAAACCAATACGTTATTATTAAAGATGTTCTGTTCATTTGAGAAGTGGCAATTAACAAAACGCATTAAGTTCTAATCTAAGTAAGTTGGTAAGTGAAAGTTGTGTGTTGCGCGCACGCACCAGATTTTTTTTGTCCAATTTATGATATTTTATTGACATAAGTAAATTTTTTAAATTATTTTAATTAATCCAATCTTAAATTGTGGCTCACCACCAATTTTAAATTATTTTTAAATAATTTGAAGAGGAAGGATTTGCTCTGCCTTGAGCCGAGCTCTGTGGTGTAGCGGTTAGCATCCTCGCATGTAACGCAGGAGACCCGGGTTCGACTCCCGGCGGAGCCAAATCTTTTCTCTTCAAAAAAAATAAATTATTTAAATATAATTTAAAATTGGTGGTGAACCACAATTTAAGATTCGATTAATTAAAATAATTTAAAAAATTGACTTATGTCAATAAAATATCATAAATTGGACAAAAAAAAAAAAAAATTGTCCACCTCCCGCTACTACTCAAAAAACTTGTGAGATAGGGGGAGTAGGTATCAGTGAAGAGGAAGGATTTGCTCTACCTTGAGCCGAGCTCTGTGGTGTAGCGGTTAGCATCCTCGCATGTTCGACTCCCGGCGGAGCCAAATCTTTTCTCTTCAAATAAATAAATTATTTAAAAATAATTTAAAATTTGTGGTGAGCCACAATTTAAGATTGGATTAATTAAAATAATTTATGAAAAATAATAATTCAAGATGTCAGAAAAAAAAAACAACTGAAATAATACAAAAGTAACCTTATGAGTCCATCTTCAGAGTCTTTCTAACACTCCAGTCCATTGCTTCTTATGTTTAGTCTGAATTATAACGGTCTAGACTAGGCTCCAGACTAGTGTAGACTATTCTCGAACAGTAAATATGTATGTCAATCCCAAGAAATATATAGATACAACTGAGAGTGATGGTATTTATTTTTTTTTATTATCACTATTAATCTCATGCTTATTAACACGTCAAGTGCGGCGACTTATTTTAGGGGTATCCTGAATTGGACGGTATCGGTCCCCGGGGTCCGACTGCTGGGATGAGCCACAGACGATATCGAGCGCGGGGTCCGATGGGAATGCTCTGACGAAAGTGTTATTTTTATTACTGAAAAGTGAATTAAATGAGCTTCTCAAGGGCATTATCTCTTGGTAAGGATTAGACGTAGACATAACAGGCGCAGGACATGCCCCCTGGGTCCGATACAGGATTTATGCCATACTTTATCGAAAATAGCATTAAACTGCTGGAATTTTGAATTACCATCCATCTTGATAATTTTTGCAATGTTAAAACAATTTTTAGGAGTCTTTTACTGCTTTACAGCCACTTAGTCTATGATAAAAAAAAAAATTATTTTTAAAGAAATGAATTTATATAAAATAAATAAAGCAAATATCAGTGTTTTATTTATAACTAGCTAGGGTGCCCGGCTTCGCTCCGGTAGTTGTGTGGCAGTTTTAATAACATAAAAACTTTAAAATTAAAGGAAATATAGAATAAAATTAGCACTTTCTTGAAACTTTTAACATGGTATCAATATTAAGATTCCAGATCTGCAGAGTCTGCCCAAATAAGAAACCCTATATACTTAAAGGGGTTTGATAATGGTGAATGAACAATTAATTTTGCTGCAACTTTGTCGAGTCATGCATCATTTTTGATGGTTTCTGTGATTATGAATCCTATAAGCCCATTCCAAGCAGTCAGCAGATAATAAGTTATTAGATTATTAGTTAAAAAAACTATACTTGGACTACTGCGATGGTCCCATTAGATCCAGAAGTTTAGAAAATACCGAAGATTCATAGAAGCTTTTTTTGTAAGACCTTTCTTCCAGTTCAACCTCCCTTAATATATCCCCCCCCCCCACCCTAATTTGGCCGAACTCAGCACTACACCAATCTTACTACTGTTACTAAGTGAAAATCAAAATATCATGAGGGCACAATTTTTTCTTCATATTTCATTTTATCCTGAACTACATATGAGCGGTGATAACAGCTTATTGAAAAAATTGTATTATCGGAGTCAATTCATCATTTTGTCAACTGGAATGCTCATCATACATAGTAATAAAACCATTTTTCATAACTACATACAATAAGAACACTTCAAACTTGTTATTTTCGGTTTATAATCAGTCAATTCAGCTCTTCTTTTTTGTTTTATGTCCGGTTTTATTCGCTCACTCATATTGCATTAAATTTACTTAAGTTTATGTTAGATATTGATTAAATGTAATGTGTTAAACAATTAACCTTCTTATGAGAAAATTAATTTTGTAAAGTATCCAGTCGGTTTTCTCATTGATTGCAGATATGTAAAATCATTAATTTAGTTTAAAAGAAAAGGTGAAACTAATTACTTTCTTTTAATTTTTTAGTAATTTAATAAGAACAGCTGACAAAATATATAACCTTTACAAATATAACGGAATGAATGAACAATAAACATTGAGTGAAACACACCCTAGCGCTTCCTGGTGGTCTGCAGCTCGAACTAAATTTTTCATTCATAAACTCGTATGCCATTCTCAGGTAAGCTAATTACATGTTGCGAGAGGCTTAAAATTCCAGTCCTTTTCTCTTCAATTTCACACCCTTAAGAGAAAAACGGAAACCTTCTTCTCCGTTAGGGGACATACAGTTACACGCTGACATAAATCTCTTAATCGTATGTGGAGTCGTTTCTGAGCCACATTGTACACTTTGCTTTATAATATATATTGATTACAGACTTAGTAAGAATTATTAAAGATAACCATTAAGGCATTCTTTGCATTATTATTGGACGCGGAAGTGTGATGCCGTCCAGTCGTCTTGTTTTATTTTTTTACTGAAAAGTGAATTTAAATGAGCTTCTCAAGGGCATTATCTCTTGGTGAGGATTAGACCTAGACATAGCAGGCGCAGGACATGCCTGTATCGGACCCCTGAGTCCGATTCTAATAAACAACCGAATTTCATCTGTTAGCAACTTTTGCTGCACTAAAATGCTATAATCTCAGTAAAAATCGACTAAATTGAGTCTTTAGGTTGTTCGGCCTTTCGGACATTTTCATGTGATAATCGGCTGTTAAGAAGGGAATGTAAGACGTCGGACCCAGGGAACCGATGCCGCACCTAACGTGTTAATTAAACAAGAATTATTCGATTATCGTCATTTGGTCTCATGAGTTATAGGTGTTTCCTATGTGCGACGTTTTGACTCTGGTTTCAAGTCATGAAGACCGCTTAGAGTCATTGTTCTACCTAAATGAATTTTCTTGCTTTTTTACTTTCACTTACCTATATATGAAATATATAGTAAGTGGAAGTATTGCAATCGTGAAAAATTTTGACTTCCGGTTTTCAACGGAAATACACGTTTTGGGACCCCCTGAGTCGAAATAACCAAGTCCCGCGAAATGGTCTGTGTGTGTGTCTCTGTGTGTGTGTGTGTGTGTGTGTGTGTGTGTGTGTGTGTGTGTGTGTGTGTGTGTGTGTGTGTGAACAGACTAGCTCAAAAACTATAAACCGTGCGAACCTGAAATTGGGTATTTAGAGTATGTATAACCCCGCGATGTGACAGTAAAAATTTCATCAAATTTGCTCAAAGGGAGGGGGTACTTTATTTAATAACTTTTTAAGTTTTTTTCGATTTTCTCAAAAACGGCTCTAACGATTTTGATTAAACTGAGTATTTGATCTATTTATATGCCTGAAATATGACTGTAAAAATTTCATCAAAATTGATCACCCCAAGGGGGGACTTTACTTGATAAATTTTGTATCATTTTCACGTGTTTTTTTTATTTACTCAAAAACGGTTTTAACGATTTTGATCAAACTTGGTATTTGATGTATTTATATGCCCGAGATACGACTGTAAAAATTTCATCAAAATTGATCAACGGGAGGGGGGACTTTACTTAATAAATTTTGTATCATTTTCACGGGGTTTTTTTATTTACTCAAAAACGGCTTTAACGATTAACAAAAATAAGATATGAATGTAGAAAAATGTGTGACTTTGGGAAATGATATTTAGCAAAACACGTCAATTTCTAATCTAAGTAAGTTGGTAAGTGAAAGTTGTGTGTTGCGCACACGCACCAGATTTTTTTTTTTTTAATTTTTAAAAATTTGATCTTTGATCTTTCAACTTGAAGTTCCAAAATGTGACTCGTAAATCGTTCTATAAGTCACGCAGAACAGTAATTTTTAACAGCTATCCCTAACTGTATAACAGTAACAGGTAGAATGATGGAACTGTTATCTAGCAGATAATAGCTCACTGGCCGAATGTTAGCCCCTATCAAGTTAACGGTTTGTGGCAGCTGGCTTATAAAAGTACTCCATGCTCGTTTCTTTGCTCGGAGATTTACCAATTCCGCGTGATTACAGAATGTTACTAACAGATTTTCTTTAATATTTTAAATATGTTGTTCTCTAGAAATCGCAACATTTTTGGATGGAATAATGTAGAAACAATACAACTTGTCAAATTCCTTCACTTGAAAATTACTTGGTTAATGGCATAGAAACAAAATCGCAGTTTTTGTTACAAAATATTTTTGACCTTTATGATTCAGCTACCTGAGAACATTTCTTTGAAGTATGCACGTTCCAAAGTAAGGCATGTCTAGACAAATGTCACAACAACTTCCTTTTTCTTCAAAAACTCGAGGATTGAGTTCCGAATTTTTTCATGTCAAATCAACTACTTCGACAACTGGAAAACCTAGCTGCATGGTTCCTCGGGGCTTGGTATAGCTTTCCCCTAAAAACTGTTTCTTTGACTTTTTTGTAACGTTTTTATTCTTTGTAGTTACGACTAAGCTTGAAACTGATAAAAATTATTTCAAGGTATAATCGAACCATCCTCTATTCACAGATATTTTCGTCTTATTCCCTAGTGTAAAAGGAGAGAAAAATATAGAAATGAAAACGTTCATAATAGCTCCTATCGTTCCAAATGAAAAATTCTTCTCTTCTACACACATAGTATCGATAGTTTTATGTCCAATACTATCGAACCTATCGATAGCTGAGACTATTATCGATAGTTTTACATGACTACTACAAGTAGATGAGAGTAACATCTCCAGTAGTTGACAGCATACAATACCTGACATACATCTTGGAAAAGCGGACTAACAACATAACAGGACTTTCTAGACCTCTATTGAAAAAAAAACGATCCTTTATCTTTTATGGTCTTTTAAACTGTTCTAGTATATGTTTGTGACTGTTTGTGAATCTTCTACGCTTATCGGGAACTTCCTAGATCGTTCTAATTTAGATTAAATATGAGCTGCGATGGACTGGAGATTTAGTCATTTCCTGAAGGTGTTACGGTGTTGTTACAAGTTGATACTTTTTTAACCCTGTTACTTATTTGAGTGTTATTATTAATTATATTTTTTGTAAATGAAAATTATTTAAACTCACGATAGTTTTACAATACTCGGGATCGTCTACAATTTTTTAAAGAATTTTCGAATTTTGTTTAAGTGTTCCTGTTTAGCGGGACCCCAAAGTTCTGCTCCGTAGGTCCAAATAGGTTTATTAACGTGTTATGTATTAGTCTCTTGTTCCGTAAGTTAAGTGATAATCTGTTGTCTAGAAGTTGCGACGCTACTTTGTAACGTATGACCAGTTTTTACTTTCACTTTCCTATATATGAAATATATAGTAAGTGGAAGTATTGCGATCGTGAAAATCACTTATTATAATAATTAGTAAATGTAATAAAGATTACCTTTAATCCACTTGGAATTTCGTTCCTGCACACCACCTGTTGATTGTTATTCGAGTGGGAAATGTCACCCCGCGTTTTACAGGAAAATTTTGGTCACTTTGCCCACCTTTTATTTAAAGTGCTTCATTTTAATTTTTTACAATGAGTTTTTTTTACTTTCTCATCATTCAGATAGAGAAAGTATTGAAATCGCCAAAAAATGTCCACTCCTTTTTTCACAAAATTTTAAAAACTTTTATGTCGTTCTTCTTCTGTCGACACTCCTGACAACTGTACCCGTGTTTTTTTTATTTTTTTTTCCAGCGTAATGCCCAGAAATTACAAACCGAAACTTGGTCGTCTTGCCTACTTGAACTATTCTTTATAAACCCATTCATTGAGAATAAAATTCGATTTTTTGAGCAATTTTTGTTTTTACTGTCGCTCTTGTAACACCCTGATGAGGTGGCTTTGCCCATTTTTTATTTATAGCTTTGTTATACAAAGAAAACATCTGGTGGGCAAAGTGACTCCACTTTTGAAGGAGACTTTGCCCACCCATATTTTATTTTTTATTGATGAGGGGAAATGATTTAAAAAGAAAATAACTACATAAATCTTATCTACAAATCACCTTCCAAAGGTAGAAATTTTATCTAGGATATCAGAAATTATTTGAAATTATCAACTTGAATTTTAAAATTGGGCAAAGTCACCCCAATTGACGTTATATGTTTCAAGTGAGTCGTTTGTCCAAGTATAGTCCTAGGTTACGTACATAGTTTTTAGAAGGCACTGAAGAGTTATTAATTTTTATTGATGAACACGTTGACTTTCCCTGATAGAAGGTGTTCTGCTCCACTTAGTTTATTTATATTTTCCACTTGTGGAACCAATATTCGAGGTCCAATAATTGATTCTGACAATTATAATATATATGTTTTAAAATTTTTAATTATTCATCCTGATCCTTATTAGGGAATTGTATTGTCAAACGACCTGAAAATATCTTTGAAAGGATAAAGACATGGATGGTATAAATTCCCCATATTGTTAATACTTGCTAAACGATTCCAGTACTTTTGTGTTAAGTGCGAGAACTTGGAACAAACTTGATGGAGTATTGAAGAGAACTGGAACACACACACACACACACTCGTTGGATGTTTGAGTGCCCTTTTGTCCTTAAGGACAAAGGAACTAATTAGCCGCCGATAATTAAAACAGGGAGGATTGGTCCTGGACCTCAAAGCCCGCGCCAATTTTATCTTCATTTATAACCTCTTTCTTTGAGGTCCTTGCTTCCTCTCCAGCAGCCACACCATCTTTTATTAATGTCCCATTTTGCGTCTTCTTCCCGATTTCTCGTCGTTATTCTTTTGAGCATTCTTTTCATCTCATAACGAGATATTGAGCTTACTGTTGTAACTTTTCATCGTGATTTGATGGGCGATTATTCTACCAACTTTTTTTTTTCCAGAGATAATTTTATTGCTCAGAATATTTTCCCTTAAATAACATTAAGATAGTTGTTTATTTATGCTTGGTTGAACTTTAACTTGACAGTATTTCGCCTTACATCTAGGCAAGAAGAAAAAATACAAATATTCTGGGTCAAGTTAAACCTATTCAAGGGAGTAAAAACATTCTTGGCTCCTCCGTCCTTAGGATGGGACGTAAAATGGAGGTCTCAAGCCTCTACGATTCAGGTACTCGTTAACGATCCCACTTCTTTTTTTAATTTTATCTATGTCTAATGCAAAAAAAAAAAATATATTGGGTTTAATTGTAATTAAAATCTACTCTATTAAATTTTTATTATTTGTTTTAATGAAAAAGTGATTCAAAATATTTTCCTTTGGACAGAGATAAAATTAAAAAGCAAAAAAAATAATAAGGGTTATTAAAAGTAAAAAATTCACAAACAGTAAAATTTTAATCAAGTATGATCAAGTTCACGCATTGTTAAATGAGCACGAAAATGACTATTTTCAAAAATTCCTAGCTACCAATGTACTCAAATATACAGGTTGAAATTTCTTGCAATAGGTTGCATGTAAGCATAACATGTAAAAAAATAGATTTTTATTAACTGGCCCACCAGAGATATTAGAACCTAAAGTTAACTTAAAATGAAAAAAATCTGAACTTTAAAAATTCATAAAAAAATTAGGTAAAGAATATACGGGATAAGAGTACTTTTAATGAAACTACTTAGTTAGGTTTATTATCACGCCAAAAATCAGCTTTGGCGTACATGCCCTTATACCAAAAACTTACCCTCAAAAAGGGTGTTTTGAGAATTCAAAGCAGTTGTTTTCAATAGCACTTTTTAAGTATTGGACTGCAAAATAATCAAATAATAAAGAGAACACGAAATATAGAACAGACTTTAAGGAAAACAATTGTGTTTAAATTATTAGTCCATGACTTACCAGTCTTGAGAAAATGAGTTTTTTGTGAGAGCTTAAAAAATAAAAAATCAACAAAAATGGCTGCCATTTTGAAACGGTTGATCCTAAATTAAAAAAAAAAAATTATTTGAACTACTGATTCCATACGTAATTGGTGGTAAAATTATAATTTTTTTCTAAAATGATCGAGCAACCACTTTGGACCACTTGATATGGAACGACCCATAAGTATTTCAAATACTTTTAAAATTAAACTTATTTAAAAAGGTTAAATACCTTTTCGACCCCTGGTTATAATCATGGAAGGGAAATACTCCATTTTTAGACATAATTTAGCTTAATAAAAAATTTAATTGGATGAGTATGTGGAGGATCTTTGGCATGTATCCAGGAAGAAATAAGCTTGCTACATTTCATCTAATTTCGGAGAGGTCGTATTATGTATCGGAAAGCAAAAAAAATAATTTAATGTTATTTAAAACATTCAACAGAAAAATATTACTATACCAAGGAATGATTTGAAATATTAAAAAATAATTTTTATCTGAAGAGGAAAAGTCGGCCACGGCCGGGAATCGAAATCGAGTTTCTGCATCAACATCCATCGAAAGAGAAAAAGTTGACATGGCTGCGATATTTCCCATGGTTAGCTCAAAGGTTTAGAGCGCTGCGACTGTGATGTAGAGATCAGGGCTCGATTTCCTCCGTGGACAATCTTTTCTCTTAAGATAAAAATAATTTAATAATTATTAAAAAATAACATAATAACTTGAAATATTAAACATTTCTAATACAGTGAAACCTGCCGTTAAGGACCACTCCCTTTAAAGGACACCTCTGTTTATGGGACAACTTTCAATTGCACTGGCGCTGGATATACGGAAACAATGCTTTTGAAACCTCTTTTTAAGGGACACTCTAGATAGAGGACACGGACAGAGAAAATTGCCTGAAAATGGGTTTTAAGACCTCTAGTTAAAGGACAGTGTAAAATTTGTTTCAAACATTTTCCGAGAATGGTTTAGTCTTTAGTCCAATCCATCTAATACTCAGTAAACAGAGTGACTTCCTGTCTTTCCCCCTTTTCTAGAGAACTTTGCATAGGGTGAATATTTATTTTCATTTTGAATCAGTTTATTGAAAATCTTTGAACTAACAACATGTCTCCAACACGTAAAAGGTTTTCATTAAAAGAAATAAAGGAAATCATTGATGAGTAAGAAAAAAGTGGCTGGCCAAGTGTAAGGGAATCAGCCGAAAAATAGAATGTGAGTAAATCGGTAGTGTCAAGTGTTTTGAAGAATCGTGTGGAAATCCAGAAACTGTGGCAGAAAAATAAGATCATTCATTCCAGAGTGAAATTTCTTTTGTAAGTTTTTACAGTATTTAAATTCAGTTGTTGTTTGCAATGAAACCATTTTTTAATAAAAGCATTGTATGTATTTTAATTTGAACCAATGTACCACTATTACATCTATAGACACGAATATGTAGGTGCCAATTGTTTTATGTATACGTTTACATAAACAAAATTGAATAAACCTCTACTTTAAGGACACCTCTCATTAACGGACAATAATTTGGTCACCATGGCTGTCCCCTATTTAGAGGTTTCACTGTACCAGTTTGTTGAAATATTCGATTAAACATAGTAACTTCGTTATTTTAGATAAACTGTTACTGGAATTAGTAACAGGTACTCTTTGAACCTTAAAATCTATTTGATAGGTATCGTTACAACCCGCTGCTTGGAACTGGTTCCTTTTGTTGTATCTGCTTTTGTTCCCGACCTCAAAGGACTAATTACCTGAGGCTCATTAAAACATCCAAGAACGTTGGCACCCAACGTCCAAGGAAGGTGCCTCTGACGTTTGAGTCCTTAGATCGTCGTTGTTGAGTATGTGGAAGGATTTTAAGAACGTTCAAGAAGGTCGTGTTCTGGAACTCAGGAGTGAGTATTTATACCAAAAAGTAGGGTCATGTGAACAGTTCATTGAACGTATAAAAGATAGGATGGGGGTAAGCGTAGAATATAGTTTGAGATATGATTTCGAGAAAAAAATCCTAAGGCACTTGTACCCTTTTGCATTTCCGCGCTTCAATTATCTTTTGCCACTATTTCTATCCTCTGGAGTGAGTAAGAAACTAAGTAAAGAAAGCAATAAGTAAGAAACTACTGAAAGAATAGTTTTAAGAAACTTAGTCTAAAAGTTAGTGCAAGTTATTCTAAGTCACCATGGTAAATGGCACCCCCCCCCCTCCCGTTCGTAACCCAGGGTTTAAGGAAAAATTGGAATTATAATAATAATAATAAATCTTTATTTTATTGTCCCCGGAACTAATCTCTTAGGAACAAAATTATACAGAACGTATAAAATGCTTTTTCTGTAATCGTTGAATAATGGTAACATTACTAAACTGAAATGAGTGAAGAAAGTGAAACATTTTGCAATAGAGTGAAGAAAGTGATTATTTTCTTCACAAGTGAAGAAAGTGAATTGCCTTCTTAATTAGTAATAAGTATAAATTAAAAAATAATTTGAAGTTGGAAATTAAATGCTTTTAAATGTTTCTTAACATTGTAAGAATTTATTTTAACTAAATAAATTGAAATGTGAATGAATTATTGGTCAAAATAATCAATATATTTTAAATTTAATAAATTAATAAATAATTTAAATACATTTAAATAAATTAAATTTAAATATAATAATAATTACCTTCCTTGTTTATAACCTGCACTTGTTTATAACTGCACTACTTTACAATCATTTTAATTTAAACAGACATCTTTGATATTACTAAAAAACTTCAAAAAACACCGTTTGATTAAATATTATTATTTTTTATTTAATTAAACATTTTCAATTTATTGTTATAACATTTTATAACCTTTCACAACCATGCTTATAACCTACCAACAACATACCATAATCTTCACAACATCCTAATTTTGTTCATATTCTGGTTAGATCTGATCATATATTACACGATTACAGAAAAAATTTAATATTACACTCGTGAAAAAAGTAGAATTTACAACTCTCGTGAAATTACCACACTCGTGGGTAAACGTTTCACTCGAGTTGTAAAATGATCTACTTTCGTCACTTGTATAATAAATAACTATTAGAGCCTTAGAGTAGAACAAATGAATGAAGAAAATTGAAATGAAAGATAAAAACCTTTATACAAAAAAAAAGAAGATAAATTATAAAGTAATCTTCTTATGATGAAAAAGTTAAAAATAAATTGAACATCCTCATTGACTTGAAATGAAGATAACTAAGTATGTGGAGCTTATAATGTATACATATATACACCTACCAGGTGTGTAAATATGAAACCGGAATTTTTCAAATAGCAAATAAGAGTTGATTGTGTAAAAATGATACATACTTTTTTATTCGAAGTACTGTCCTTCGCTGTCTATGCATTTTTCCCATCATTCAGGCAATTTGTGGATTCCCCGCCAAAATAATGCTTCCTCTTCTGAGTCAAACCAACCACTTAACCAATTTCGTACATTTTCATAAGTGAAGCGCTGCTCAGCTAGTGCGTGTCCCATCGATGCAAATAGGTGGTAATCGGATGGGGCCAAATCTGGTGAATAAGCCGCATGTGGAAGAATTTACCAACCAAACACTTGGATCGTTTAGCCCTTTTTGGATCGTTTTTAGTTCCTTGGTCCGTTTAGCCGAATGTGATGGGGCATTGTCATGGAGCAAGATCACTTTGTGTGTCCTTTCTTGATATTTGGGACAGTTTCCCCAGGTTTCAGCAGCTCATTGTTAGGCCCGATGCACACGGACGACACTTTTCTGCGATGCGGACTATAAGCCGGGTCAGGGGTACCTGGAGTACAATGGTTAATCCGGTCGGTTCATTGTACTCCAGGTACCCCTGACCCGGCTTATAGTCCGCATCGCAGAAAAGTGTCGTCCGTGTGCATCGGGCCTTAGGTAACACCCATCTGATCACACCAGACACAGAGCATTTTCTTCCTCCCCAAGCGATGCCGATGGTTCACCAGGAGTTACCCAGGATTCTTTACGCTTTGGATTCTCGAAGTAAATTCACTTTTCATCACCAGCCACAATCTGATGAAGAAATGACTTTTTTTCTGTACCTGGCGAGCAGCATTTGCCATGAGGTTTTTCGAGCTTCCTGCTGCCTGTCATTCAGTTGGTGAGGTACCCATTTTCCGACCTTCTGGATCTTTTCCATGCCTTTCAAACAAATGGAGACGGTGTCACATGTAATAATTGTCCAACAAACGCTTCCGAATCAGCGTTTTCAAAGTTTTTTTTTTTTGTGGTTTTCCACGGTCTTTGTTTCTTTTATCGAAATCCATCTTTAAATTTTTTGAACCAATCGAAACTTTGAGATTTGCCTAGGGCATGCTCCCCGTAAGCTTCAACAAGCATCCTATGTGATAATGCTCCAATGTTTTTCAGAAGGAAACGGAAAATAAATGCTGTCTGCAAATCTTGATTTGTTGGCACAAAAGTCGAGATGTTCAATGCCACTAAAAACAGGGTTATAGAATGAAACTGATGTTGGTATCAATTGGATCTCTTTATTATATGTAGGCAAAAGCAGATAACACCACTGAGGGATTAGTTAGAAGATTATATTGACTGCTAACTCCTATCATTGGCAAATTCCGGTTTCATATTTACACACCTGGTATTTACAAATGAAATAAATGGTACTTATATTAAATAAATAAATAAATAATAGAGGCCTATTTTGTTTAAAATTACTTTTGAGAATTTGTAGATTTTATTTACAATTCGTCGGGAAACTGGATGGATAGGAGGTGTTAAACAGTCGGGATTTAAAGGTAAGGAGAGAGTTGGAGTGACGGATAAAAGGGGAATTGAGTTCCATAGGGACGAGGACCGGATAATGATAGATCTTTCGAAAGCTGACGTTCGGTGGGCCGGAGTGTGAAGACCTTGAACGGGTATTGCGGGAGTGGGCGGAGGATTTGAACTGGAGAAGTTCGGTGATATACCAGGTGTGTAAATATGAAACCGGAATTCGTCAATGATAGGAGTTAGCAGTCAATATAATCTTATAACTAATCCGTCAGTGGTGTTATCTGCTTTGGCCTACAAGTAATAAAGAGATCCAATTGATACCAACATCAGTTTCATTCTATAACCGGGGTTTTTGTGGCGTTGAACATGTCGACTTTTGTGCCAAAAAACGTAAAAAAAAAAAAAAAAATTCCGTTTCCTTCTGAAAAAAAAATGGAGCATTATCACATAGGATGCTTGTTGAAGATTACGGGGAGCATGCCCTAGGCAAATCTCAATGTTTCGATTGGTTCAAAAAATTTAAAGATGGATTCCGATAAAAGAAACAAATACCGTGGAAAACCACAAAAAAAAAAAAAACTTTGAAAACGCGGAAGCGTTTGTTGGACAATTATTCTCCATTTGTTTGACCGTCTCCATTTGTTTGAAAGGCATGGAAAAGATCCAGAAGGTCGGAAAATGGGTACCTCACCAACTGAATGAGAGGCAGCAAGAAGCTCGAAAAACCTCATGGCAAATGCTGCTCGCCAGGTACAGAAAAAAAGTCATTTCTTCATCAAATTACTGGTGATGAAAAGTTAATTTACTTCGAGAATCCTAAGCGTAAAAAATCCTGGGTAACTCCTGGTGAACCATCGGCATCGCTTGGGGAGGAAGAAAATGCTCTGTGTCTGGTGTGATCAGATGGGTGTTACCTACTACGAGCTGCTGAAACCTTGGGAAACTGTTAATACGGAACGCTACCTACAACAGATGATAAATTTGAATAAATATTTGCGCCAAAAAGTCCCAAATATCAAGAAAGGACACACAAAGTGATCTTGCTCCCTGACAATACCCCATCACATTCGGCTAAACGGACCAAGGAAACGATCCAAGTGTTTGGTTGGTAAATTCTTCCGCATGCGGCTTATTCACCAGATTTGGCCCCATCCGATTACCACCTATTTGCATCGATGGGGCACGCACTAGCTGAGCAGCGCTTCACTTCTTATGAAAATGTACGAAATTGGTTAATAGATTGGTTTGACTCAGAAGAGGAAGCATTATTTTGGCGGGGAATCCACAAATTGCCTGAATGATGGGAAAAATGCATAGATAGCGAAGGACAGTACTTCGAATAAAAAAGTATGTATAATTTTTACACAATCAACTCTTATTTGCTATTTGAAAAATTCCGGTTTCATATTTACACACCTGGTATGATGGACGACAGGAACGAATAACCTGGAAAGGAAAGGAGGCCAGGAAATATTCACGGCGGTAGGAAGGATATAACTACTTTAACTTTTCATAAAAACGCGATATGGAGACGTATCTTGGGATCCCTAATATAAATCGGAGGAAGCAATATATTAAATGTTTTAGTTTCCGTCGAGATCCCCGGAGATACCGAGATAGTCCATTCAGCACAACAATAGTCATAGTGGGAAAATATCAAGGAGGTAACCAGAAGTCTTCTGGTCTCAAATGGGAAAGGGTTACGGAGATGGTTCAATTGCTTAAGGGTCGAAATGGTGCGACTGGAGATATGGTTTTTGCAGGAAAGATTTTGGTCGAAGGTTGCTCCAAGGTTTTTGACTGTTGGATAGAAATTAATTGGATTATTATATAATTATTAGAATTATACTCAGAAGCAAGAAAACAGTTATTCGAACAACTAGCGACTTCGGCATAAGAATTTGAAAACCGTTTATTCGAAGTAATGATAGTCTTGAAGTGAGATATAATTAAATTTAAATCGGTTTGTGTTTGTAACTTACACCTCTTTAGATGAGACAATGGATTCATAAAGCCAAGATTAAGTCATAACAATGTCTCTTCAGCCCTTGTAATCTACTTAATTCATTGAGAGATTATTTGATTCCCTGTGAAGATTATCATTTATAATAATTAATTCCTAAATATTTACATATAATAGGGATGGAAATATATTCGTAACTATAACACGCTGCTCTATCTGAGAGGACCGACGGGAGAGTTGGGATATTATCCAGCTTAATAACAGCAGCCGGACTTAGCAAGTTAGTCACAGCAGAGAGCGGCGGGGGACGAATTGAATTAATGTCGGCCAAAGTGGGTTTGGTAGTTGTTTCTGCTAATGCGTCCTGTCCCATAAATATGCATAATGTTATATCTTTCATCCTCTCTGTTTGGGCGCAAATTATTTTATTTTTGTTTTTATATTTGTATACTTTTTTGTTTTTATTAAATCCATAAATCAGTAAAAAATCTTTGTTTATGACGTCCTAACTATAATAGGATCTAAAATGGAGGTCGCGAGCATATACGATGTCAGGTACTCGTTAAAGATCCCTATCCTAATTATACTTGGATAGGCAAAATTTAGGACTCCCACTGTAGCATCGTCCGATTAGCCTTAGTGGCATGAAGGGACGTTAAATTAATTTAAGTAAAATTAGGTTGCTTTTTAGAAAATTTTGAAGCTTACATCTGTATAGATAGTCGAAACATGGTCTTTTTTAAAGCGCATGCGCCAGCTTTTATATCCTTTCCACAACACGGACGATATATTTGATAGTTCTCGATTTTTAATAATAGTTGTTGTTTGATGGATTTTCTTGTTTCACATTGTATTTTTGGTTTTTAATCGATAATAATAATACGTCAGCTTATAAGTGAAAAAGATTAAGTCAATATTTTCCCGTTCTCAGATATTTATTATTAATCAAGATCGAAGCAGAAATATCGAACTACGAAGGTTTCATCAAAATCATTGTAGTCTGTTTAATAAAAAGCAAGAATAATTTTCTGAACCTTCATCTTCGAATATCTAAACATTTTAAAGCCCCAGATTTTTTTTAAAATCGGACGATGCTAAAGTGGGAGTAGTAAATTTTGCCTATACATGTATAATTAGGATAGGTATGAATAGGGCTCTGTACGGAGTACCTGACATCGTACAGGCTCAGGACCTCCATTTTAAGGTTCTATCCGTTCGACGGCGTAACTAAAGATTTTTTACGCCATTTAAAAAATCCTAGGGCCACGGCGGGACGCGAACCTGCGACCTCTAGTGCAGTAGGATGTTATGCTTACGACTTCAACACAGGTGACCCCAATACATTCATTTGAACATTGTTTATACTTCTATTACTAAATAAAACCTTTAAAAAAATTCTTGGTTAAAGATAAAAATGAAAAAAATATATTCAGAGTTTTTTTTTTTTTTTAAAGAAGGATCTCTTCCATATTATTTTATTTTATTATAAAAAATCCTAGGGTCACGGCGCACACAGGGGTATTTGACCCGAAAAGCTGGCCAAAACTATTTCCTTCCATTTTATTTATTCAAAAGTCCTCAAAATGGCTTCTATATTTGTAATAGACATTAAAAATGTTTTTGTAGCAGTTAAAAAAATACCTTAAGGAGAAAATTTTCATAAAATAAATGTTTACATAAATCCACCGACTGTGAAATAGGCATCCATGGGTTTAAAATTTATGTTCATATTATTTTCTCTTTATGCATTGCACCCATGAAATATGCTTGTAATTTATTAAAGATTTATTATCATTTATCTATTACTATTATTTTTAAAAAGTAAAAATAGTGTAAAATAGGTGAATATAAAAAGTTCTGGTGATAAAGAAAAAAAATGTGTTTTCCTAATTCATTAAAAATTGTTTAATACCTCTTCGAACCACAACTTATATCCCAGGAAGAAACGCACCAACCTTTCTTAAAAATGCATATTAAATTTAATCATTCATTATTCACTTTCCTCGTCACACGTAGCATACCATTGATAAAGTTTCTCCGTATCCGTAGTAAATTTTAAAGTAACAAATGATTTTTCAGAGCGTCCACCAGATCTTGAGCTTTTGATTGATATCGTCCCACTTAGCCATTTCTTGTTGCTGTTTCAAAAACATTTCTTTTCCTTGAAGAAGCATTCTATCTCACTTGGAAATCATGCCTTAAAATGGATAATTTTGTTTTAGCTCTTTCAAATGCTCTAGGTTATCACGATATTTCCCAATGAGAAAAGACACCAAAAATTCCTTCTTTTTTTTAAAAGCTAATGTTTTGTCAAATAATTTCATTCAGGTTACAGTTATGCTTCCAGAAGATCCTGAAATACAAATAAATGAAAATATAACAAAATTGAATTTTTTTTATTATTTAATGAAATTGACATTTTAGTAATAAAAAATTATAAGTCTCCCAATCGCAGCTATTCGCAGAGTTTTTTCAAGAAACATGATCTACGATAATTATACATTATCATAAAAAATATTTAGTTGCCCAGAATTGCCCAGAAGTATAACTTTTTAACCTTCAAATTTAATTTTTAGCTCTAAAATATACCTACCAAAAAACAAAAAGATATTGAAACTAGTATTGAATACAAAAAAAATTATAACCATCTGGATAACAAGTAAAAACCTTGCCTCGAACTATCCATCCTATGATAATGCCGATACTTCAGTAAGAACAAAGAAAATTAATTATTGATAGTGTAAGGTCCGCTTTACTTACAGAAGGGTCTAGAGTTTTGCGATTGAAATCTGAATTTGGAATGAAATGAATCTGGAATTGGAAAATGAATCTGGAAACAAACAAATTGAGTTGTTAGTTTATCATTACTTTATACTTTATACTAGCCAATCATTTCTATTCGGATAGTTGTGTTTACAGTGAAAGGGAGGGGAGAAAAGGAGATTAGGAAATATAGTAGTACTTTAGTTACCTTTATAGCGGAAAAGGAAAAACAGTTGAACGCTCAACGTTAGAAGTCCAAGAACTATTACTCTGGTGGGGTTAATTTCCTCCAGGATATATTTATCAGGACCGGTGAAATATTTAAGGACCTCTTCAAGGAATGAGCCTTCTTAGTTCGCTTCCATTCCTTATCCTCCGGGCTAATTTCTCCTTTCCCTTATTCTTCTTCGGGCTTATGGACCACAATCGAGGAGGATGTACCTATTATTTTTCTTCCTTCTGGTAATTGCTGATTTACAGACAAATGAAGGGCCATGGGAAAAACCGGTAGTCCAATCTAGTCCATTCTGAGAAAAATGAAATTTAAAGTTTATGGCCCCCTTGATGCATTTTCCAAAAGTTAAAATTAGTTTCAAAAAACATATTCCTCTAACCCAGATAATTGTTTACCACTGTACAAAATTTCCAATTAGTTTTGTTCTTATTTTAAATGCCAATGAAATAAGAAAACATTACCAAACTGCTCATCATTGGCGGGAAAATCCACTGTAGTCCATTGCTTATTTGTTTATGACCTGTAAATTACTATTACTTTTTTGGGTAAACAAACAAAACAACAATACTTTAAATTACAAATTTATTTCTATTTGCTAGTAGAAATAAATTTGTTTCTCTATTTTGTCTACTTTTTGTGAGGTCGATAGTTATATGTTACCCGCGTTGATCTTTTGGCCCCATCCCAGTATTAATTAAACTTTTATTAATAAACCAGACTCGAGTTTCATTAATGCCATTAATTGACAAAAAAGCCTTCAAAGAAACTTGAATATCAATGTATTGATAATTATTGTTCTCATCTTTCACTGTAACTTTATAAACATAAGAAGATTAATTTGGTATTGATACCTCAGAATTTATTCTGGGACGACGACATTGGATTGGTATAATTCTGAATAATTGGATTGGTATAACAGTTATGAGACCGCTAGGGAAGGCGTTTTGCTCATTTCTTGACGACATATTATTAAAATTAGACAATATTTCGTTTTTTTGCAGATAAATGAACGTTTTCTTAAATCGTTTACAAAAACAGTTTTCTCCTGACTCGTGATTTGAAAGTCTGAGTTTTTTCATGACATCAGACATTCGCTGTGTTTTTTTTTTCTTTTTTTTGTTGATTGTGTTCACTTGTATTCATCTTCACTTGAACTCAAGTCACTGTTCATATACACTTCAAAAACTGACAAACACCTAAGACATGGACTACTGTTAATCTTTCCCCGACACTCAGGACTTCAGCTGTCTTCCCCCTTGTTTCTTGACTATTGTTTTTTTTCTCGACTGTAACAACTATGAAAAGAAAGTACACTTCCAATACTATCAGATGGCAAAACTTGTTTCAAATCAACAAAAAGTGGACTACCGTGGTTTTTCCCCCTAACCCTTCATTTCTTAAAAAGCCTTTTTTTTATTTATCATTTTACAAATGACCAAAGTTACTGTTAAGATATTGTCTTGATAGACTGTTTTCATTTTTTTAAATTATTTGAATTTTAAGTTAAATCAAACTTCAGACTCAAATTTCTTTTATTCAGTATCCATTCTTTTATCCAGTATGCGTCATTAAATCAAGTCAATTAACTTCATTTTAGAATATTGTCGTCCTACTATAATATGAAGTGATTGAAAATCTCTCAACCCAAAATTAGAAGTTTAGAGGTTTCATTAAGATGGGGTGATAAACTATCAGGATTTTCAATCAAAAGTTTTTATTGTGGATCTAGATTTTTCCCAAAATAAACCTTTTGAAGTCGGCAAACTAACCCTTACTAACTCTCACTTTATAATTTTTCCCTCAGTCTCTGTGTACTCTGGACTCAACAAGCTAAATATCAGATTTTATTTTATCACGTTAACCAGCTACTTATTCAAATTTTCATATATATTTTTACTATTTGCTATTTTTTATACGATTATTAGATTTCATAAGTACCCATTTCAAGTAAACATAACATCAGCTGGGTTTGGTAACTTCCTATTCCTATCTTTTAATTAATCTCATCTTCTAGCTATGATACTTTAAATGTTGCTCACATATATGGGTGATTCTCAAACCTCTGGCAATTTTACATTTTATTTTCAAACTTTTTTAGTGTGGTTAAAAAAAGAAAAAAAAATTACATGTACTTGGACTTATCCACAGCAAATATAGCATAATAGCAGTTCATGATCATTGCTTGAAATTAAGATAATTCAATCTATAATTTCATTGCCTCGGCAATGATTTCAGTTAGGCACGCCAATGACTAATTGTAAAACTGTCTTAGGGCAGTATAGGGCTTCAGTAGAAGCCTTGAAGTCCCCAAAAAAAAAAAAAAAAAAAAATACAAAAACTGTCTTAATTGCATTTATTATTTAGTTTATTCCACATTTAATGCAGAATCGGATGATACTATAAGAATTGTCATAATAATTTTTCATTACGGGAAAAAAATTCTGAAACATAAAATCATATTTATATATTTTAAAAGGCATCGAAAAATAATTTAAGCAAAAATCTGTCCCCGATTTACCTAATCAATATATGGGTGATTCTCGGATTATGGACAATTTTCATAAAAAAAATTACCACACAATTTATGTCATTACCGAGCTAATTTTCGGGCATGGTAATGACTCGAGTTTTCAACTTGGTAATGACATTTCCACGTATTTTATTCGGCCAAAACCGCTGTGTAACTAATTGAGATTATTTCTTTTGCCAACTGACTTAGACAAACGATAGTCAAACAAATATGACATAAAGAATGAAATAAATTGAAAAGAAAGCGAATGACAACAATAGAAGAACGTGACTTTTTTTACAAGGCACATGCGCGGAGGCCGGCTCCCAACTTAAATCGGTTAATCCACAGGTGGTTTTCCTTAAACTCCAAGGTGATCACTATACTCAAAAGAAATTTCCCCACTGTTCGTCCTTTTTCAAGGCTTTATCTCTGCCGTTTTGTTTTGTGAGCGGTAATGTCGTCAAAGTGAAGGGACAAAGTTTCGAAACTACTTAAACATTAAACTAAATTTTATTAAACAGTTAACTAAAATTATCAAAACATATAATTCAGAATGCTCCAGTTATTCTCTATAAGTGGAAATAAATGTATCATTAAACGTAGGTTTCAAAAGAAAAAAATACATATTTACTACAAAATCGAGAGTGGGACCGTGCGTGGTAATGACATTTTAGTAGGTTAAGTAATTATAAAATCATATTACTCATTAATATTTTATTAAGAAGAAATATACCTTCACCGTATAGCAATAGAAAAAAATCAGGTTAGGCTTAACCATTTAAGTAAAAGTTGTAATGGACTAAAACTTGCCCCTAACATGGGAAAGAACGTAGGCTTTCCAAATAAAAAACGTTTGACTGAAAATCCTGATAATTTATTATCCTATCTTTTATATAATTATTAGATTGCATATGTACCCATGTATTGTGAACCTACCATTAGTTGGATTTTTTTACTTCTTATTTTTACTATCTGTAATTAATCTCATCTTCTAGCAATGATACTTCACGTGTTGCTGCTATATTTGTTTTAATTTCGCCCTGACGAAGATGTTTGGATCGAAACGTAGACTGTCCAAATAAACATCTTTTAACTGAAAATCCTGATTATCAATCATCTTTTATATGAAAAGATTTAATGTAATATAGGATCACACTGGCACATCACATATTATGTTTATTACGTATCAAAGATTTATTCTATTATTATAACAGTCCCAGGATAATCAAATTATTTTTCATTCCATTTTACCTCGCGGCATTCCACTCTCGGTTATGAATCATGGAAAAAAAAAAAAAAAAATTTTTTTTTTGATTTATGACTATTTTGAAAGGATTGAGCAATATGTGTCTGTTTCTATATAACTGAACATTGTTTTTCTTACACTCAATAGTTCTTGATTGTTCAGTATGATGCATATCACTACTCGGTATTTTTTAAGGAATATGCTTTATTATAATGTAGTCTCTCTATTCTTTAATGTATTCTCCTTGGAATTCCATTTCGACCTCTTCTTCTTTGTTTCTCATATTGAAGCTGAGGAATCTAATAAAGTATACCCTAGAAGAGAACAAATCTCCGAGTTAATATTTGAGGACTCTCCTCTCTCTCCCGGATTTATTTAAGACTGAGAGGTAGATGGTATCTCCTTGGATGGATCAAGTTGTAGTATTGAATATGGAGAGGCTAAGATGGGAAGAGCGAAGGAATAGTCTAGAGAATGCTAGGCCTAACTCACTCTGGCTAGAGTGCTCTATTACCATTTAGATGCTAGATTTGCATCTCGTTTTACCATTCTACCTTGTACCCATTATAGTCTTCTCCCATCTTTCAAATTGTTTTCTCCATTCACTTAAAATTTAAATTCGAAAGAGTAAATGAAACTTGTGTAACTAAATAATTGGTCATCAAAACGGCCTAAATCGACTACAGATTACTTTAGGTCCATTTCATTGACACAATTTTTTTTTTAGTGTCCATGAGATTGAAATGTTGGTGCATTATGATGGATCACGTTTTAATTTGACTTTGTATGAACAGAATAATTCGCATTAAGCGATATATTGATTTTCTATATAAGTCGAAAATTCTTTCTTAGAGATTACCTGAGTTGAAAATAAAATACATTCATTTGTTTTAATGTCCCTTTATGTTACTTTGCCTATCCAGGTTTAATGAGGATAGGGATTTTTAACGAGTAGCCGAAATGGTACAGGCTCAGGACCTCAAGTTTACGTCATATTCGATGGACGGCATATCCAACGATCTTTTACTCCCTTTAAAACTCCTAAGGTCACCACGGGACGCAAACCCGCAACCTTTAGTATTGTAGGCTCCTATGCTAACTACTACAGCACAGGTGACCCCAATACATTAATTTGAATATTACTTATACTTCTTTTATAAAATAAAACCTTAAAAAAATTTCTTGGTTAAAGATAAAAAAAAATAAAAAATATATTGTTTTTTTTTGTTCCCTGTGTAATCTTAAGAAAGATGAAGATTCCTTTCATTTGATTGCCGTGTGTCCCATTCTTGCTGAATTTAGGATTAAATATTTTAATATAAATAGGATGGATGAGCTAGAGCTCAGGTACAAATATTACCTGAATGGTAAAAACTGGAATAGCCTTGTTGGTTATTTTAGAGCGGCTTGGTTCTATTTACGGCAACGAAATGTTTACTAAGTAAACATATTTTTATTTTTTAAATTAAATATATTCCTATATGTATTGTAAAATGTAAACCATATTTTGTTTAAATAAAAATGAAACATTAAAAAATATAAACTTGTTCTTGTTATAATTATTCAATTATATTTATTATATATTTATGAATAGTTATTCTATTATTAAAATCGTTATTAGGTTTGAAAATCGTATACGAGTATCAATCAATAATTTACTGTGATAAAAAATAATTTAAGTTCATTATTTTATTTAGGTTACTAATTTCTATTATCTCATAATTGTTACCGTCTGAAATAAATGAATAAAATGACCAAAGAGCCTGTTGCTGAATCAAGGAATCAGGTATTAAGTAGTTTGCAAGGAATACTTCAAGTACTAAATGATTCAACTGTATCAGTAGTAGCCAGTATCTGGATCATAGCCCGGGGTTAGCTATTCCAAGAATTCATTGTATTAGTACCTCACAGTCAACTGATAAGGATAATCGAGAATCAATGGATAAGTGAGTATCAGTAACCGGTTCAATTTGGCTGGATCAACTCCTTAAAGTATTTGATTCATACAACCTGACCCCTCCCTGATATTTATTATATTTTTTATAATTACTTAAATTTTTAATAGGCTATAGCGCCATATACAGATAAATCTACCCCACTCACAAGCAAAAATAATCAGGCAAATCCGATTATCCAGCGTAAAATTTATAAGTATCTCTCACCGCTACTCCACATATAAGTTGAGCCCTGCAGATAAATGCCTCGTTTGCAAAAAGGGAGAAAACGAAACTCTCTACCACTTCATCTGTACTTGCCCGATCTACTCAGCTTATAAAAAATACTACTTGCCTAACTTCATCAACATTTTACCCCATCAGTACCACCAGATTATACAAAATGCCGACATACCTACCTACAGAGCTTTGTTCGAGTATACAGTGCGACGTTTCAACCTCCGAAGTTTTATGCTTGAAGCATAGGTCTGAAGACATGATAATAGACATGATATTTGATTTATTATTGTTAAATCACTATATGTTATTCATTCTGTTTTGTTGCCTCTTAAATATTCTTTATTGCTATTTTCTTGTTATTGTTACTTGCTTGTTCGTCTGCTATTATTTTTCTATTTTATGTCGTTGCATTAAAAAAAAAAAAAAAAATGGTATTCATATTTTGGCACTAAGAATTAGTATTGAGAAAAGTGCATTGTATACACTCAATTTATTTGTAATTGTACATATTCTATTTGTATGGGGGACATCCCCGTAAACAAATAAACAATTATTATTATTATTATAACAGGCTATAAGACTTTTTTTTATAAAATCTTCCTTTGTTACCTGGTACTCTTGAACCCCTGAGCCGTGAGTAACTTCTACGACCCGTTGCCTAATATTGACTAAATGTTGCCTAAACATAACCCCCCCCACTCTAAACTTCTCGTTCTTAAACGATATTATAATGACCCCACCCCACACTCCTTACTATTTGCATTCCCCCCCTCATTATAACCTCATCAGTTGATCGCCTATTCGTCAATGAGGATTAAGGTTAGCGAACCGTTGTCTTGGAGGTTAGCCTAGCCCGTTACGGTAATCTGAACCCACATTGTTACCGCTATGAAGTCGTGACTTCGTCATGTGTTTGACTTCTACCTCTTTGTCGGAGGTTTCGATACTTCGTTTGCGATAAGGTTTGCATCTTGATTATTGTAATTAGTTGACCGTAGAAGTATATGTGATGGAAATGGTTAGGGGTGTGGTCAAATGAAACACTAGCATATGGGCCATTCCACGTCAAATCATTCAGCCGAAGTTCAAAAGTTTACCTCCTCCCCCCCCTCAGATTTTGATAAAAATTTGTAGGTATTAAGTACATACGGAAATAACCATAATATAATTATCCATGATGAAAAATTATCTGTTGAATATTTATGGTATCATCTGATTCTGAATTTTTAAAGCTCCAGCTCAATTAATACCCATCCTACAGAGGAAAGTCTTAACACGTACAAGTTGGTTTTGAGCTCAAGTCGTCATTGGAACTTCAAAAATTCAAATGACCATAATTTGAAACTATTAGTTGGATTTGGATAAAAATTGGCATTTTGTCTTATTTTCGAATGTTCTGAATAACTACAAATTTTTATCAAAATCTGAGCGGGGGAGGTAAAATTCTGAACTTCGGCTGGATGATTTGACATGGAATGGCGCATATATATTTTGTGCGGAATTTTCGACCCAAGATTCTGGTCATCATCAGGGCTAAATATGAAACAAGATAGCAATCAATAAAATATATATGAAGAAAAAAAATAAATAGTATATATAATATATATACATGAAAATGGGTTAATAATTATAGAATAAAATAATATGAATACAAATTTTTGGAATTAGATATTAAACTAATGAATTTTAAATAATTTAAAAACAAGAGTGGTCATCCACGATAATGATTAAATTAATAAACTAATGAATATTAATAAAACTTTGGATTTAGATAAGAAAATATTTTGTTTTGTTTTCGAATAAAGATATGGATGACAAGAACAAGTTGCAGTAAAAGAAAGAGATACAAAAGTGATAATGAGATCATGAGGATGTTAAAATAAGGAAATTTATATAAATAAAAAACTATGCATATGATATACTAAAGAATAACAATATTAAATGGTTTGGGGATACGGAATAGATTTTAATATCTAATTCCAAAAATTTGTATTCATATTATTTTGGTCTGTAGCTATCAACTCATTTTCATGTATATATATTATATATTGAGGGAAAAATCGCAGGACCTCGTAACTAACATTTTTGACCAAATTGGTGTTTTGATGCAGTTCTCGTTATTTTTATGAGCGCCATCTATTTACGAGAGGAAAAAATTCTACTAAAATTATTTACTTGTCAAAATTAAAGAAAACAGTAACTCGACTTACCCGCGAATACTTCATAGAAACAGTAGCTTGTAAGTAACGGTAATGTTTGAAAATCCTAAGTGAAGTATTTTTATCGTCACATCATTTAAATATTTGACATTTCTAAGATCAAAAAATATTTCAAGTTCAAAAAGTAATGCCGATTAACATTTTAAACAGTTTTTCGTCCCACTGAACAGTTTACGATTTTTGAGATACGAGGTCCTGCGTTTTAGTCCTCGATATATTCTATCTATTTTTTATCTTTTATTTTCTTCATATATTTTACTGGTTATCTGAATTGTTTCATATTATCAACGATATCTTATGATGAACTGAATCTCGGGTCGAAACGTCGGCACAAAATATATTTGCTATTGCACATATAGAGTTTCATTTGACCCCAGCGCCAACCTTTTTCATCACATACACGTAACATAAGAGGTTACACAAGCTACACGCCAGCAACGTAAACTTTATGGTATGGAAGTATCACAGAAAATGCGTTGGTGGGTTGTTATTCGATGGTTTATAAGTTTCCTTTGCAGTATATTATTTTATTTTAAAATAAAATCAATTTGAATTTCGTTTTTGTATACTGCCCATTTAATGGTTATTAAATAAAAGAAAGCTATCGTTCAAAACCCCCTTTATACATCGCCATTGTTGGGTAACAGCTACAAGAGCCAACACTGTGCCTGACTTGTCGAACATGGCCGGGATAGAGAACATGATGCAACGCTCTGCGATTGGGTCTCTATTTTTGGCCTGTGGTCACTGGTGCGCGGCGGGAGGAACATGTAGGTTATGTGTACCGACTATCTGAATTATAGGTGAAGTAACTGCTATTTGTTATAACTGGTTATTGAATAAAACGTTCCTTTTCCTTTTAAAACCTGATATTTAAGTAGTATGAAAAAGAGGCTTCTGGCACACTTTTTTGCGCGCCCGTCTGCTCCCTAAGTACCAAGTGTCCCATTCCTACCATATCTTAGGTTTTAGTCACGTGACCACTCCTCTTGTTGGGTTCTACTATACCTTAACACCTAATTTGGATGACCTTCAGCATTTTAATCCTCCCTCCTCTTTAGTGAAGGGTCAGGTACCTATAGAATATTGTTATCTCGCCATATTTTAGCTTTTCTCTTGAATATCCCCCCCCCCACCTACCTAGTTAATGGTACCTTTAGGCCGCCATTTTGTTTTTGGCATCTCCGAGACTATATAAGGAGAGTGCGATCTCACTCTTTCTCGTTCTTTTAAGTGCTGTGCTAGAGTGAACATCGACTAGTCTACTTAACGGCTTTTGTAAAAATCGTTTCTTCTATTTCTTTTTGTGAAGTTAAATAATTTTGCTTCTTGTTTTTGTTCTTTCACTTTATTTTTCTAGTGTGCGTTCTAGTATGTGCCTCTTTTGTGTGTCTGTTTAACGTCACTTTATGCCACTGAGACTAATGCTACAGTGGGAGTCGAGGTATAATAAGGATTGGGATCTTTAACGAATACTATAAACCATACAGGCTCGGGTCCTCCTGGTTGTAGGCGCATGTTTTATTGAGCATAGTAAAATAAAATACAGTACCAGTCAAAAGTTTAGACTCACCCTTAGATTTTGTAAAATAAATAAGTAACAACATTTTATTTATTGGACCAAGTAACAATTATACTTTTATTTTTAATTTATTTATAACTAGCTTTAATATCCCGGTTTCACCCACGGAATTTTGAAAACAATGAGAAAAGCCGTGGGTCCAGAAAAGTTCGTTAGGACAGAAATGAGATTTTTTTTTACTCCAACGGTTGATTTCGTAAAAATCTAATGTAAAGCGAGATCATAACGATTTTTATAACAATAAAGAATATACCCAGAGATTGGTTGTTATGCAATTTTAATATGGACAGGTGTTCGCACCTGGTATGAAAGAACCACTAAGCGAAATTCGGAGAATTCAGGACAAACAGTATGGATTTCTATAAAGAACAAACTAACAGAATTTCATCTTAATTTATATAGATCGTATTTCGAAACAATCATATAATTTTTGAAATGTGATCTCTTGAGTTACAATTATTTTTTTAAACTTGAAGATTGTGAATTAAATACAAGTGAGTCTAAACTTTTGACTGGTACTGTATACGATAAAAAAAAAACGAAAAAAAGAACTGAATTTCGTCCTTTGTATCCGTAAATTCCTATTGAGTGAAGAGATAAATTGTCTAATATATTCTAATATATTTAGGATATATTCTATTAGGTAATCCCCTTAGTTATCCTAAGAAGTCAGATTTCCCTTGGTAATCGTAGTGTTAAGTACTCCTCTCCAATTTCCAACGTAATAACGTTGAGGATTCATAAGAATCCAGTTATTAATAAAAACAAAGAAAGGTGTTAATGCATTAACTTAATCTGAGACTCCAAGCAAGAAAAGACTCTAGATTTGAATTGTAGTCATAAAAATATATTTTCCTTCCATGTTTCGCCCTGGAGTTGCTCAAATAAATTTGAGTTGATGACAGAGAGAAACATGTGTTGGTTATTTTCGTGAGGATATAAAGAGACAGAGGCCATCGCGTGGTGACAAACTTTTCCAGATTAATGCCACCTCCTTCCCCTAACTGTCCGATATAAAGGAACTCGGCTCCCAGCTGGGATACAGCGAGATATCTGCCCGGGCTTATTGTAGTCTAGCTATCCTACTCAACTTGTACTGTTATATTCCTGCTTCTTTTTTTATATCTCTCTGTGACACGCCTCTATGACCGCGTCACGACGTCTAGAGCGAATCGTTTTTCGTTAGAGTCCTAAAAAAAAAAAAATTACAAAAACTCCTAGGTCTTCATCGCCTGAATTCTCTATATAAGTACAAGGGTCTCAAAAATGTTTATGTAGTTCAGTGAAGGAAAGAAATAGGTTTTTGTACTTAGGGGAATACCGTTGAACCCTTAAAGAAATTTAGATGTTTAGGTGTTTAGATAACTAGGAAACTGAAATTGAAGAACAAATCAATACTAGTATGGCGGAGGGAAATTTTAGCAACTTTTCAGTTACGATATGCGTGTATGTTTTACTCTCTGGTAAAAGGAAACTTCTACTGGCATTGTGGCAAAAATTAGAATCAATGAAAAAGAAAAAAAAAATTGAAGGAGAAAAAACATTCGACGTTAGATCTGATTTGTCTTTCAAAAATCAAGTAATGGTAAATTTTTTTATGTTTATAAATTGATAAAATATCCTGTCGTTCGTAAATTTTAATCAAATCCATACTTTGAATTTTCAACTTTAATATTATACTTCAAAACTTCACTTTAAAACCCCACCACACGTTGATAGCATTTAAAACTCCAAAATCGAGCATAGTTATTAAATGGCGGGCCAAAACATATTTATTTGAACTTTCAAGTGAGTAGCACTTGAGCAAATATTTATTCTCAGCAGTAAACTTATGTAGGTAAAGTAAAAGATAATATATTGTAACGTTAACTCGTCAAATATAAAAACATATTGTTTAATATCCCAGACCGTTTGTTGGAACAAATTAAGCGGTCGGGACGAACTGTTTAGATGTAGATTGTTGGACCTCCATCTTCTAGGTTGTTGTAGTTCTAAATTGTTTCGACGGCGTTCCACCAGCTTCCACAAAGATCTCGAACCTTCCAGAAGGTCCACTTTACGACTATATATAAGAAGGGAGTGACTGGGCCAATTAGTCTAAGTCTGTGTCTTGACTGTGAAGCTCAAGTCATATGATTAGTTTGCTATAACGTTATCATTTTTGTAACCTGCTCGAATATTTGAGTTGTATAAATTCGTTTGGCATTGATTATTGAATTTTTTTTTTTAAATAAATATTTGTTAACCCACAATCAATATATTAAATATCAGCTGGTAGACAGTTTCAAAAGTAGACAAAGCGTTACCCACCTTTGTTTAATTATAGTTGTCATAGAGAGTTTCACTTTAAAATATTATTTATTTATACTTTTACAAATATTAGCCGCTAACATTAAGTGATGAGCGTCCAGAGGTGGACCTAGGATTTTTTAATGGGAGTGAGAAGATAGAACCTAAAATGGAGGTCCCGAACCTCTACGATGTCAGGTACTCGTTAAAGATCGCTATCCTAATTATATATCCCTACTCGGTTATGCCGATTTGGTTTTGCTTGGCGATGACGTGGAAACGATAGAACTAAATACAAAACATAGTTAAGCCGGTAAAGAAGTAGAGGTAGAAATAGATACGGAAAAGGCAGAATATACAGTTAGCTGTAAAAATGGCGATATTGAAGTAGAAGAGAAAATGTTTGAAGCCGTTGAGAAATTTAGATATTTTGGAACTACAATAAATAACTAGAAAAAAACGAATTTGGAGAGGAAATTAAGGCTTGCCTAATAGAAAGAAATTTTTATGATTTTAAATTTTCACCGATTTTTTTTAAATTTTATATAAAAATATAGTAGTCGTCACCTGTGGTATCGTGGTTACCATGGCAACCTAAAATACTAAAGGTCGCGGGGTAAGAAATCCTTTTCTATGCTGTCCCTCGGATAGTAAGTAAAATGGAGGTCCCGAGCCTGTACGATGTCAGGTACTCGTTAAAGATCCCTATCCTAATTATACTTGGATAGGGAAAATTTATGACTACTGCTGTAGCATCGTCCGATTAGCCTTAGTGGCATAAATTGACGTTAAGTAAACAACAATTGAGGAATGAGTAAAAGATGAGGGTTTTTAAAAATAAGGATTGCCTAGAATATGTGGACCGAACAGAGACGAATCAACCGGAGAATTTAGATATTTACACTACGCCGAACTGATTGCTGTATATCCGGTAAATATAATAGAGGCGATTGCAACGCGGCGAATAAAATGGGCATGTAAAATTGCGATACTAGATTGTGAGCGAATCCCTGAAAGGTTAATAAGCACGGGGCCGACTGGGAAACGTCTGAGAGGTTGGCCGAGACGGAGGTGGGAAGATTAGCTGAAGGGAAGATCTGTCGAATTACCTGTCGAAGGCAGTCGTTGGATATAGGTGTGCAGGGAGCGTGTTGTCGTGTCGGCATCGAACTTTTGGGTTCGTTAAGCCCTCATTATTATTATTATTATTTATTTATTTGTTTCACATGTTACATGGTGTTACAATTATTGGGGACCAAAGTAGGTCAAACCAAGAATAATACATTTAAAAACTTGTGATCTGACTACTCTTGCAGTGCCCAAACATACTGCCTCCTGCATTTTCACCATCGTTCCAGACGGAAGGTCCAGTTCTTGTAATGAGATAGAATTTCTTCTGGTATCAAGCAGATGCTTGATATTATCAAAGGTAGAATGCAGCTTTCCTTCAAACCATAAAGCTCCTTCATCTCTTCCGCTAATTCTACGCATTTTCTCTTTTTTTCTGTTACTATCTTACGTACTTTATCGTCCGAAGGAACACCAATCTCTATAATCGACACCATTTTCTTTCCTTTGTCTAATATTAAAATATCAGGTCTGTTATTTTGTATGTTGTGATCCGTAATCATGGGATGACCCCAGAACATCTTGACGCTTTGCCGATGATTGGTTCCGGACGATATTTATAATAACGTCCGTATTATAATGTCCCATCTTCTCAGCTATGGCTTGATGCTTGACTTTATTATTATTACTAGCTGTGGGACCCGGCTTCGCTCAGAGACTTGTGGAATAGGTGGAATGAAAGAATAACTTTAAAATGTAATAGTACAGAAAAATAGACCAAAATTAATCATGATTAAAACAAAATTTGTACCATCCTGAAACTTCAGTTTAGTATTAGTGGTAAGTTTCAAAACCTCAGAGTCCGTCCATATATGGTTTGGGTATCAGAGATGCTATTAATGCGGTTCTCTCAATGCGTTTTTTTCCCTTTTCTAGATTAAGAAAAATTATTTTGGCTGCAAATATGTCCTGGTATGTACCATTTTGTATTGTTTCTATGTTCTGATTCCATTGAGACCATTCTCATGACGATACCGCATCCTTATCAAGTAACTTCTCCTTTTTCGAATTCGGTTGAAAATTCTACGGACAGAACAGAACTATTAAACAGTAATATTATATGAAAACTTTATTTTCGATATATATTCCATTAGGTTATATCTTTTATTCATATTATCTATAAGTTATTTTATTCAATGTTAGTTTTTATTCGCTCATTACACTAATAAGCAATTTTTCTTTTGTTGTAAATTTACTTTTATATTGTATATTGATTAAAGGCAATGTTTCGACCAATTCTTTCCTCTTCTGTAAAACTTAATTCGCTTAGGAATCTAGTTGGTTTTGTTTATCTTTAATTTCAATTCATTGCAGAGATGTAATGACCTTATTTAAAAATACAAAGGAAATAATAATTATCTATACATAATCTCGTGTAATTTAAAAAAAACAGCTGAAGCTAAAACCACAAAAAAGCGAACTAATGAACGATAACCTTATGAATTGAGCTTAGCTAGCGCTCCTGGCTTCCAAATGTCGAACTAAATTTTTTCATTCATTAACTCGCCTTGGCTTATTAGAGGGGCTAATTACATGTAGCGAGAGGCTTAAAATTACAGCCCTTATCCCTTCAACATTACACAGTTAAAATGAAAACTGAAACCTTCTTCATCGTTCGTGGTAATAGGGCAATACGACGACATAACATTCTTGGTAGTACGTATAGTCGTTTTTGAGCCTTTTCGGCACGCACATTGTACACTTTGCTCTATAATATATATTGATTAGACTTTTACAATGTTAAAAATATATTTTCCTGTATATGTTGAAGCTCTGAAGTATAATGAATAAAATAAAATAAAAGCATGTTCTTTCTCCTTGTGTAATGTCGTACTGCTAGCTGGCTACGTATACAGTTGACATGTACCCGTATAGACTCGACAGCCGTTCCATTATATAACAGAGTTGTGCTATCTGTTCTGTGACAGGACTACTCCGTTCGATCTCTCTCGATAAAGGCCTGTCATTATTTGACTGGACAGTATTCTCATCTCCATTTCACTCATACTATAATACGAGTATGTACCTTCAATATGTACCTGTTTTTTTATTTATTTATTTATTGGCTTATGAGACAGCTTAGCCATGGAGCCTGGCCCAATCAATGTTAGTTAGAGTTAGTAAAGAGGTTAGAATAAAATTAAAGCAAAACAAAAATTAAACAAATTAACTAAATTTATCTATAGTTCATCTTACTGATACTCATACTAAAAAAATGAAAACATTTATAAATACCACAATTTATATTTTATATGTCATTCAAAAGGGTACCAAAATATGCACTATATTTATATAAAACTCAAGCATATGAATAATTAAAAGATTATTTTATAATTATGGGTTTGCAGGTAAATTGCCAGAGTTTAAGATATTAACTGACGACAAAATAAAGTAAAACACATTGTCCAAGTGTTCTAGGCTTTTAATATCTAGAACCCTCATCAGTGATAAGTCATCCGAGCCCGCATTGATATAGTTATCGAGATATCTCGTTCTATAGGTCTCAAAAAATAAACACTCTAGGACCAAATGCTTTAGAATGTAAGTGATTAGGAGGCTTCTTCAGCCCTTAAAAGATGAACAGTATTCCCATGGTACAGCGCCAGGTGGTCTTCACTCGAAACTCTCAGGCGACTCACAGTTCGCGGCTTTCGGAAAGAGGTTTATTATTTATTGTTAACTACAGCATTCTAAGGCTTCTTATTTTGTAGTTATTTCTTAAACCTAGTAACTGTTTAGTGGCAGTTTTATCATTTTCGTTGTAAGTTTTGGTTATTTTTGGAGTTTTAAATTGAAAAATGGAAGGAGAGAAACTAATATTTAATGTAATACATGCTCCTGTAAGACATTGGGGAATGTTTTGAGAAGTACCACACTATGAAAAATTAAATTACATTTCTTATTGTTATGTTTTACTTTGATTAAATACAGATTTTTGAGAACAAATAAGCATTTTTTTCCATTTTTATTCTCCCTAAAACAAAATGTGCTATTTGGGAGAAAACTACATGGACCACCAGGGTGCGATGTAAACAAACAGTCACGGACTTATGGCGGAGGTTGTTTACGCCGGTGTTGGACCGGCATTGGACTGTATGGACATTCCGTGAAATCATGGGTTGGTCCGCAAATGGTTAAGGAGGTTACAGAAAGTATCAACTTCTAACGACACCGTGACACACAAGTAACCTTGTACATAATTTGATCTTCAGAGCAAGACTAACTCTCCAGTCCATCCCTTCTTATATAATGTCTGAATTAGACCAATCTAGAATGTTCCCGACAACCGTGGAAAATTCCCAAACAGTCGCGAACATGTACTAGAACAGTTTGTTCCAACAAAAAGTCTAGAACTCTTATTTTTTTATATTAATGTTATACATTTAAAAAAAGAAAACTATTAAACTTTTTTATCCTTGATGCAGATAGACATTGTATCAGCTCTTACAGAAGACCAAACCGGTTTGAATGAACAATTGAATAGTCACTTAACTTTCAAGAAAAGACTCATCGCATTCTTATTTGATGTGTTTCACAATATTTGTTGAGTCGTTCGACGAAAATTACGCAAGATTGAAGTCATGCAATGCCACCAAAGACGTTGTCTCCTCAGATTATAGCAAAATAAGGACACGACAGTTGTAGTTTAACTGTATGACTGTTACTATCGTGACAGTGGTTATTGTCTATAATTATCTAATATTATTGTAACGTGAAACAAAAACAATAAAAAGATATGGTTTAGAATAATTCTAGACCTTTTGTTGGAAAGACCTAAGAGTTGGACACATGTTTATGACTATGATGTTCGAGTACCATCTACGCCGGCCGAGGAGGTTCTAGACTGTTCTCCTTACTACTATATTTAATGAGTGATGGACTGGAGAGATAGTCTTGGTTCTGAAGCTCAAGTTATATCGTTATTTATGTGTTACAAATTGATAATTTTTGTAACCTCTTAAATGATTTATGTTTCAATAATTTGTATACTGTGAAAGATGAGAACAATAATTATCAATACTGCAGTATTCAAGTTTTTTGAAGGATTTTTTGTCAATTCATGTCATCATCAATGTCATCATCAATTCATCATAAACTTTAAATTTAATTGGTCTCAGAATGGATTAGATTCGACTACCGTGGTTTTTTTCCCATGACCCTTCATATGCTTCTTAGGTATTGAAGTAGTTTTATTTCGTTGTTTTTTTTAAGGTATTTGATATATTTTATTATTAATCTAATGATTTTTTAAAATATTTTTTAAGTTTAGTAAGTTTAGTTCTGAATTTATGTTTAGCAATTGTATAATGTATTAGTAGTGCATTTTTAGTAATTCAAGAGAGCATTCAAGGAAAGGAGTATAAGAGAAAAAGGAGGAAAATAATAATAATAATAACAAATTATAACTATTATAACATGAAACAAAAAAAACAAAACAAAAAAAAACACAAAACTTACGATTTAAAAAAGTTCTAGGCTTGTTGTTGGAACGAACTATCAGTTGGAACAAACTGTTCGAGTACCATCTACGCTTGTCTAGAATTTTCTGAAGCTCCAGTAATATGGTTATTTCAGTGTTACTGTGTAGTTACAAAGTGATACTTTTTTGTGGCCTGTTTAGTTATTTATATTTTCATATGTGTGGCATTTTGACATACTTTGTTTAAACCACATAAGTATGGTTATATGTGAAACTATATAGTAACACACTATATAGTTTTATATATTCATGAATCTTATTATTAAATATTACAATAAGATTTTGGATATAGTCTTATAAGATGTACAGTATGCTATGTATTAGCCACCCAATGTACTTGGGCAGCGTTCCTTTTATAAATAAAATGTTTCTTTTCTATCGATTATAAACTAATAATTAATTGTTCACCTAGGTCTTATTCAGATTTTTCTTTTTACGCTATAGGTGATTTTATTTGATAAAATACAGGTTTGGAAATTAACAATTTAACAAGTACCAGTTACTTAAGTAACTTAAAGTACCAGTTAAAATGACTGCCTTGTAGTTTCTTCATAAAGAATAACTTTGCAGGACGTTTTCAGATGTCTGTGCTCCTTTGCTATACTCACGCTAGGGAATGTTCCCTATTTTAAATTTTATGAAGAGGAGGTATTTGAGGTCTTTAGGATGGTTCTCACCTAATTTATGTTTTATTATATACAAACTTATACACAGCTCACTTTATATAATTATATATTTATAATTTACTTATTATTTTTTTAAATGAATTAAAAATTAATAAAATTAAATATTCTTTTTCAGGTAAGATCTCATGAATTCATACGCAATGTTGATATTTGAAAACATCGTTGCGAGGAAAATTAATTAGTAAGTTATCTTAAAATAATTTATTTAACTATAAGATTAAGACCACTTCAAGCATCTCGTCATAGATATTTTCAATTGTATAACTTTTAATACATTATTAAAAATAATTTATAAAATTACTCGTAGTGCAGTTTTAAGTAAACACTATTTGGTTCATTTTTATTATTTAATGGATCATTTACTAGGACTTTTAAATCATAATAGTGGGCGCTGATGGTTTGTGCATGATAATAAATATAAATATAAATATAAGACAAATGTTTTGGTTAAAAAAGCAATATCTTAATTGTAATACATCAGGGCTTCTGAGTCCATAAATTATAATTATTGTTATAAAATAATTATTTCATAAATTTCTAAATTATATTGTGTTTCGAAATCCTAAATTAACATCTTTCCAACGATTACAAAATAATAATTCAATTCTAATTGCAAAAATAAGTCATAAAACTTAGGTAGCGAGGCGAATAGAACAAGTAAAAAATAAATAAAAATATGTACTATAAAATTTTCATCTACTATTCAAGAAAATTATTATAGAACAGCTGATTATGAATGTGTACAAACAGGTGATTAGCAGAAGTCACATGCGGTTATCATAGCAACAACTAAACTGAACTAGTCATATAAACTATCGATAGTAATATCGATAGAATAAACTTTTATCTTCTTTTTTTTAAATCAAAGACTAATGTCTATGGGATTCTTAATTAAATAATTAGAAATTATGGCATCGTTTTTTCCAACGATATATTTTTTTTTTTTTTATATCAAAGACTAATGTCTATGGGATTCTTAATTAAATAATTAGAAATTATGAAACGGGGTCACCTGTGGTGTAGTGGTTAGCATAGAAACCTACAATACTAAAGGTCGCGGGTTCGCATTCCGAGGTGGCCCTAGGATTTTTTGATGGGAGTAAAAAATCCTTGTCTATGCCGTCCCTCAAATTGGAAGTAACATGGAGGTCCCGAAGTCCCGAAACTCTACGGAAAAAATCTTATAAAAATAAGAAATAATTTAAAAAAATATCGGAAACATTTGAGCTGACACTCATCATACATTTTTCTTAAATAATTTCTTTCCACTCGGGTAATTTGTGGTTTAATGGTTAGCATAACAACCTACAATACCGAAGGTAGCAGGTTTGCGTCCGCGGTGGCCCTGGGGTTAAAGTGATGACCGTAGAGGGATTTAAAGCTATGCCGTCCCTCCTCGGATATGACTTAAAAGAAGGTCCCGAGTCTGTACGATGTCAGGTACTCGTTAATGATCCCTATCCCATTTATACCTGGATAGGCAAAATTTAGAACTCACACTGTAGCATCGTCCGATTAGCCTTAGTGGCATAAAGTAACGTTAAAACAAACAAACAACAAATTATGAAAGAAACCCTTTGTAGGTTAAATACACATAAATTTTTGTAGGCTAAAAAAATGAGGTATTAAAAATTGAATGGTATACTATTCATGGTATACATGCATGCCTTCCAACTTGATGGAATACTATACAAACAAAACAACTGATTGCCTGCCAGGTTTTTCACTTCAAAATCACCTTGTTAACGACAGAGACCAAATATAAAAGAAAAGCAATAAGTGTAATTGAAAACGAGCGTCATAGTTCCTATCTATGTGAATGTTACTATCGATAGTTTTTTGTGGGATGCTTTCGAAACTATCGATAATGGAGATAGACTGTAGACTATAGTCGCGGTTTGGTAGCCCGCCAGGTGTCTCCAGAATTTTTTAAAAGGAACAAAAATCATTGTTTGTATAGTCTTATATTCCGGTGGGGATATATAATTGTGGTCCCAGGCTTTTGCCATCGCTTAGGTATTCGTTAAATATTCCTATCCTAATTATACCTTGTAAACCATTGACGACAGGTACCTTTCAACCTGTAACTGTAACTGACGTACCTAAAAGAAGAAAAAAACCGATAAAGTGAGTTACATGACTTTTTTATAGGTTGGTTTTAACCTCTATGCAATATAAATGCTTCCTCGTTCGCAATTCTGGGATAACCGCGTTAAAATGCATGTGACATCTTTGCAAAAATGTCCAGTATACAAGAGTAGTGGCCATGAAATTTAAAACTTAAACCTCTAGGTAAGGTTGTGTTCATACATTCATACGCATAATTAGAATATTGTAGCTCTTCTTGTTCTGTAGAACAATAATTATTATCAATTAATAGTCAAAGCCACACAAATTACAAAACAAAAAACATAAAAGCAAGTTACAAAAATTATCACTTTGTAACACAAATCATATGGCCTGAGCTTCACAGTCAAGACAAATACTAAGACTAAGGTCCAGTCACTCGCTCCTTATATATAGTCGTAAGAAGACCAGCCTCGAAGGTTCCAGACCAGCTTGGAATCATCCAGGCCTTGAACTTGAACAATCTAGTCCCAAACGCGTGCTCTGACCGTTCGCTCCAACCGCTTGTTTGTTCCAACAAAATGTGTGGGATTTTATTATTTTTTTGTTTAACGATTTAACGTTACAATATAAAATTGTAACGCTATACAAGTAACGTTGATATGTAAATAGCAACTGCGTTATGTTTCCAGTTGGATAACAATTCCTAATTGATCACTCCATCTTTGTAACCATGCTGAGAATTTATTTCTAAAATCCTGAATTTCCTGAAATTTATGTTTATTCCCACATCAGAATCGTAATTTTTCTCCTTATATACAATAATCTGACAAAAGAAATATTGATAAAAATCTACCCCTTGAATTTAACTTTTCACAATTGTTTACTGCGAAACGTTTGCTTTGTAATTCAGATTAGGAAATTTACGGCAATGTAGGTTTTGCCGAAATATCCATGGGAAAGAAGTAAAGAAAAAAAAAATTATATTACAAAAGGTACCTTCTTGACACTAAAACACTGAACAGCGTAGACAATGACACCGTGGGAAAATCCATTTGCAACTGTCTTTGTCCAAAACACATTTTTCACATCATTATCAACCACCTAGATACCTATGTTGAATCCAACTTATTTGTGGACTAATAGTTTAGATTTAAAAAAAATATAATAATACACAAGCCTATTTTATCAAAGTGGGTTTTACATGATTATCAAAATAATAGACCTACATAAAACAGGAAATATTCATTTTAATCATTCAAACAATATTTTACTAAATTTATTCTAATGATTAATTTATGTTAACTCTTACTATCAGGTGTGCCATAACAGTTTTAGCTCAATGAAATTGTAACTTACTACTTTAAAAAAAAAAAAAATCATTTCAGATTCAAATTCAGCAACCCCATAACCATTAAGAAACGTATATTTTATGCTTTATCGATAACATATTTTTCAAGAGGGTATAAGTATCTTTTTTTTTTTTATAATGTACAGGCATGTTCCTCGAAGAAAAAAAAAATACAAATATATTTTAACATGCTTTATTAAAAAAAAAATAATGGGTATTTGATTTTAAAACATCGTTGTGGTCCAGAGGACCTTCGTTTGATTGTGGAGGTTTAAATTAATGAAAATTATTCTGCAAGAATCATGTCGATATCATTATTAAACTCGAGATACAAAATAAAGTAGTTTAATATATTTTATTTTCAGGCATCTAGAGCCCATTGACACAGCAACAGCAACGTGACTATAATATTTCATGTCCAGGAACATCCAAAAAATATTTCACGAAGATCCGTGGGAGTCCCTCGACAGTTTGTTACTACTGAAGTTCTGATTCAGTTAGAAATAAAAATAAAAAATCCTTATGTTTTAGGAATTTTAACGGAAAAAAACTATTGTCTTATTATCCAAGTAGAAGAATATTTTATGATTAAGTCTGATTTTAGGCCGAAAATATATTGGATGCTAAATATAGCTATTTAAATATTGAAATCGATGTATCGCCGATTGATCGCTCAAATTCTATAATGGCATTTTAGCCACTTATAGCCTGTACCACTGTGCAAGAAATCAGTACCAATTATCGCCAATAAAGGAATTTATGTTTATTTGAATATTTATTTGTTTTGTAACATAGTTATCATGAAAGAAATTGAACGCAAATTTATCCAATAATGGTAGCGCCTTTTTCTAATATATAAAATTTATTTGGTGCAATAATACAGGGTGTCCAAAAGGGTTTGAAAGTTGAATAAAATCTCAAATATAGAATATCAAGTAGGATGTTTACGTTTTATTTAAACCCAATGAACTACAAATTTATTTAGAAAAACGACTAAGTGTCCACCATAACGCTGCTGGCACTCCTCGAATCTCATACGCAGTTTCTAAAAACACATTTTTCTTGAGATTGCCGTCATTTCTGTTCTGATATTATGCTTCAATTGCGTTAGATTCGTCGGTTTCTTTTCGTATACCCTACTTTGCAGGTATCCCTACAGAAAGAAGTCAAGAGGACTGAGATCGGGACTCCTGGGAGGCCAGCTAATGGTGCCTCTACGAGAAATCACTTTGTTTTGGAATAATTCGTTTCTGTAGCAATTGATAAGTCTGAATTATGGCAAGTGGCCCGTCTTGCTGAAACCATGCTCTGGAGTTATGTCCTTTTAACTCTTGCAGTTCTTGGGCCAATGAATCATTTCACAGTAACGCTCACTATTTACTGCGTTTGAGATTCGAGGAGTACCAACAGCGTTATGGTGGACACCATAACGCTGCTGGCACTCCTTTATTTATATAAGTTTTACTTTTTACATTATTGCACCAAATATATTTTAGACATAAGAAAAATGGCTGTACAATTGTTGGATAAATATGCGTTCAATTTCATTCAGGATAACTATGTAGGTGCCTTTACACTCTACGAACCTAACCTTCGAACAGGTTCTCCTTCGAACTTTGCCGTACCGACGTGAAGGGAACAGCCATTTATACTTCACGTGATGTTAAGCGAACCAATATGGCTGACGCACCCAACGCTAGCTTATGATAAAGAAAAAATCTGGGCCATTCCACGTCAAATCATCCAGCCAAAGTTCAAAATTTTACCTCCCCCTCCTCAGATTTTGATAAAAAATTTTAGGTATTAAGTACATACAGAAATAAGAAAAAATGCCAAATTTTACCCACTTCCAACTAGTAGTTTCAGAATTATGGTCATTTGAACTTTTGAGATATTTGAAGTTCCGATGACGACTTGAGCTCAAAACCAACTTGTAGGTGTTAATACTTTCCTCTGTTGAATGGGCATTAATTGAACTGGAGCTTTCAAAATTTATTCATTAATTCTGCATTTCATACAGAATCGGGTGATACCATAAATATCAGAGAGATCATTTTCCATCATGGAAAAAAAAATTCTTAAACATAAAAATTTAGATTTTTCCCAAAATGTAAAACAGTCATCAAAAAATGCCATGGGCAAAAATCTCTCTCCAACCAGCCTAACAAACTATATATCAATAGAAGAGGATGAAATTCTCTACCTAATGAAGAAATAATATGAGTGGCTCTTTGACTTATAAGGATTTTATGTCGATTTGAATTAAATATAGTAAAATTTATTTAAAAGTGGCGCATACAAATTAATACAGCTAAAATATCCTCATACAAAGATATATTATTGAAAAGGGCATCTTATTCCCTTTTAAATGATATAATGATATAGGTGGGCTTTTGAGTTGGAAGTGTTTATTACCATTTAAATCTAATAAATTTAATTCAACCCAGTGTGATATGTACATTTCTATATGGCTAAAATCTCTCTCCAAGACTAATAAACTATTATATATCGCTGAAATTGGATGAAATTTTCTATCAAATGATGAAATAATATGAGTGGCTTATTGACTTATAAGGATTTTATGTCGATTTGAATCAAATATAGTAAAATTTAATTTAAAAGTGGCGCATAAAAATTATTACAAATTTAAGAATTTTTGCGGGCTTTTAAGTTAAGAGAGTTGTTTTATAAGTAAAATTTAATAATATGAAATCAACTCGGCTGGATGATTTGACGTGGAATGGCCCATCTCCATTATCAATATATTTTATATTATCTGAAAAATAAAAAAATAGGAGGCGAATTACAACGTTTCACAAATTACACTAGTATCACAAACAACGCCTGTCACTTAAAAAAAAATCCAAATCAAAAGTGACACTAGCGCTACCCCCGAAACCAGTCAAACAGATGAAATACCTAGAACACCCGAACAGTCGACGTGAAGGCTTCACGAAGGTTGTTCGAGTGTGGTGTTCGATGGTAAAGTTAAAGATTTACCAAAATAAAGTATTTAAATAAACGTTAATTATTTTATTGGCAATATTTCTGATTTTTTTTTTTTTTTTTGCAGTGGTAGAGGCTAAAATTCCATAATAGAATTGGATCGATCAAATGCGATCTTTCGGCGATATGTTTATTTCATAATCAAATGAACCAACTAAAAAGCTTATTTAACTTGACTTCCACCTTAATGAAACAGGGTAGGAGAAACCAAGTTTTCAGGCCACTAGAAAATCGCCATTACAACCTTTCATAAATATTCTTGAGTTTTCATCAAACTAATGTCGATGGCAGCACAGCTAAGTAGTATTACTCGGCAAATTACCGCAAAATTTTGAACTAAAATAATCAACCATGAATCTTATTATTCACACTTTTTGTGCAAAATGTCAACTATTGGAGCAATGTCAACTAATTGCCTTGTTAATCATAGTGAAATACTTCTTTTTGAGTTCGTATGTCAAAGTAAACTACAGGCATGCCACGGTTTGTTTTTAACCGAATTGTGTTTCCTTTGTAGCTCATTGGCGGATCCAGGGGGGGGGGCTGTGGAGGCTGCAGCCCCTCCCTTTGGAAAATTTTTCGTCATTTAAAGATAGAATTTGACTTTCCTTAAAGTAAGGAAGCAAGTTAAAGAACAAATAATGTGCAGAACAAGTAGAATGTTAGTTGTGGGAAAGGTACATAAAGGTAAAAAAGCTGATTAGCAGATCCAAATGAAGGGCAGCGGAGCTGCAGCCCCCCCCTTTAGGACTGCAGCCCCCCCCTTTACGATCGGCTGGATCCGCCCATGTTAGCTTCAGGCTTCTGGTTTTTTATAACCACTCTAAAAATGAAAGAACTTGACGTTAAAACGGGAATAAACCTGATTGAAACGATGTTTAAATGCAAGACAGATTTCTTTTACCAACTAATGTGCTTAAGTAGTACACAACTTAGTTTTTAGTACTTGAGACCGGAATGTACTATCTACTAAGTACTCACGAGTCCAAAAAATTTATATTGTTGCCATAATGAGAAAACGATGATCCTATTGATTGCAGCGCATAAGAAGCCCCAAACATTGCGACGATACATTATGCCTTTCCTTTAAGTTTATGTGCCAGAGAATATTTATCGAATTCGTCCTATAGCAGGTATGCAATGATCGAAATATTCATATCTTTTAATTTTATTTTGCTTGAATTATTTGGATTTTAATTTTACTTATACTTGAACATTGGATATGTTTTTAGCCCAAGGATTGAGCTAATGCGTTGTAATTCTAAATGATTGTTGTCGTAACGTTTTACAAGGGCGTTGACCATGTTAAACTTCTCATGCGTGTTTATCGTCCTTCCTTCCTGGGAAACGGGTAAATAATACAAAGGCAATTAGCTAATTAATCTTTTAATAATTAATATTTGTAGCATTGTATGCTAATTTACTTACAATTACATTACAAAGTCCATTAGTGCAAAACGTAAGGGTTCAAGTTCAATATAATGAATTAATTAGAACGAGCGATAGGGCTATGGAGGAAAAGGCACAGAAAAATTAAGGAAAATATGCAATATCCTCATATCATCTATACAAATAAAGATGAAATTCTGTTTGTTTGTTTTTTTATTTGTTTCCTAAATTCTCCAAATTTCGCTCAGTGGTTCTTTGATACCAGGTGCGAACACCTGTCCATATTAAAATTGCATAACTTCTGCCGATCTTCAGCTGATATTCTTTGTTGTTATAAAAATTGTAATGATATCCCTTTACAATGGTTTCATTAGAAAAATGAAATTCTCCGCGTGAAACCGGGATATGCAGCTATAATCTATGTAAATAAAGATGAAATTTTGTTTATCCTATATAGAAATCCATACCAGATGCGAACACCTGTCCATATTAAAATTGCATAACCTCAAGCCGATCTTCAGCTGATATTCTTTATTGTTATAAAAATCGTAATGATCTCGCTTTACATTGGTTTTTTACATTAGAAAAATGAGATTCCCCGGGTGAAACAGGGAAATAATGATGAAATTCTGTTTGTTCTTTATAAAAATCCATACCGTTTGTCCTAGATTATCCAAATTTCGCTCAGTGGTTCTTTGATACCAGGTGCGAACATCTGTCCATATTAAAATTGCATAACTTAAATTGGTTAACTTTATACTGGTTTTTACGGAATCGACCGTTTGAGTCCATAGAAGTCTCGCTTTATAGATTTAAAAAATGAGTGTAACCGGTATATGAAGCTATTTGTAAATAAAAGATTCTTTATTTACTGTTAAATCGCATACAAGATTAAGGAATAAAAAAATAGCTAAATCCAGTTCTAAATCAATATTCTAATATTCTAAAACTGATTTTCCTTCCTTCTAATCTACAACTGGTCGCCCTCAGAAGAGGAAAGTTCTTCCGGAAGTCATTGTATCGAAAATATCCTAACTATCGAAAGCTCAAAGTATCGATAGTTTAACATCGCCAGCCCTCACAGACGACCTTGCCGGCTGCCATTAACCTCCCCCCCACCTACCCCCTCCCCTACTTGCGGTGTTCTCATTAAATATTTCTCGCCCAGACGTGACTCATTACGACAGTTACGCTAACAACTTCCACTCTTGTTAGTTCTGTCGAGAATCCAGTTATAATGGCCGTGTTAATTGTCCTAGTACTTAGGTGTAATTTAAGTCGGACACTAAATTCCTCTATTCTGTTAGTATATATTCAGAGATAAATTAACCTCCAAATGGGTTCTTTTCCCTCAAAAAATCCGGTCACCACCCCTTTCTGTGCTATATAGTCCATGCCTGGAAGTAACATAGCAATATCACCGAATATTATGCCATAACCTAACCTAAATTTTTTTAATTTACATCGCATAATCAACGTAAGACTACTATCTATATAAATAATAAATTCTGTTTGTTTGTTCTTTATAGAAATCCATACAGTTTGTCCTAAATTCTCCAAATTTCGCTCAGTGGTTCTTTAATACCAGGTGCGAACACCTGTCCATATTAGAATTGCATAACTTCAGCCAATCTCTGGGTATATTCTTTATTGTTATGAAATTCGTCATGATTTCGCTGTGGTTTACAGTTTTTTTTACGAAATCGACCGTTTGAGTCGAAAAAACGGCCTAAAAAATCATTTTATAGATTTTGAAGAGGCCAACAAGGCACGGTAAGACCGTCCCCGTCGAATTCTGGGATTATTAAACCATATGTTTTTTTTTATTTAACATTACAATACGTTTATTTACATGTATGGTGAATTTATTTTTTATAAATGCCTCCTAAGAAGCGAGCTTCAATAGGAGTAGTGAGCTCAAAAGCTAAAAAACAACGTCAAATACGAGCAGCTGAAACTCTCGACGAACATCAAAATAGGATTGAACAACAGAGGCTTAGACTTGTGCTACCAAACCTGTATTACCAAAACCGCAGTTTCGCGCTAATAACTCGCAATCGAAGGCGAAATGAGAGGTTTGTATATTTTTCCGGTGTAGGGGTTAAGGAAAGATTTAAGATGATGCCTCATTCATGAAATTTGATGAAGTATTAAGGAAGTTATGGCGTATGGACAAAAAAAAGGTTGTTAGAAATAAGTATATGATTAATATAGTGGTTTTTCCCTAAGACGAACGTCGTCGAGGGGAATGACTAAATTTCCGCTTATGAGAAGAGCACTTTAAATACGAACCTGGCCGATAATTTTTTTTTTTTTTTTTTCACTCCTTTTTTTCGGCTCTGCTCGTAAAATTAATAATTAAAACCTCTGCTTGTAAAATTAATAATTATTATATTAATTATTTTATTATTAGTTAGTTATTAATTTTATTCTCCTCTTCTTGAGACTATCCAATTGAGGATCAGGGCGCCCATTATTCTCAACACTTTTTTTCTTAAACTTCATTTCCGCATACGTTTCGGCCGTTCGGCCATCATCAGTGCTGAAATGCGATTGATAGTCAAAAACATTTTTCTCTAAAAATCCACAATCTGTGGTTTGTCCTAAAATAGTTAAAAAATATAGGCATCTAATACCCTATCTGCTATTCAAAAGTCTTTTAACAGCAACCACAGATTGTGGATTTTTAGAGAAAAGTTTTTTAAAAAAACGTATGCGTAAATAAAGTTTAAGAAAAAAAGTTTTGAATTATTAGTTTCAAAGCCCGAACGACAGTCCGGATGATAAGTCTATCCTTTAAACATGTTGTTCCAGCTTCATGGAAATGCATTCCGATTCAATCAGGGGTAAACTTGTTTTGCCTTTGAAAACTTTCGGGAAAAGCATTACTACAGCAAATAGACAATCTCTCCCCCCCCCCCCCCCCAGGTAGCTACGGGAAAAATTAAAAATGTCAAGAACCTGAAATTAATTCCAGGAAACGGTGCGGTAGAAATGTAATTCTTTCCTCTGCCAGCTACAGACAAAAGGAGGAAGACGCTTTTGTAAAAAGGAAAAGCAGAAAAGAAAATATTTATTAAAAAAGAAAAGAAAAAAATGAAACAGGGGAAGACGAAGAAATGGGAATAAAATGGATATTGTTGGAGGAAAGGTAATTTGTCTTAGTATTGCTTGGCTGGGGGACGCGGCTTCTATCACTGTTTGCTCTCAGGTTTCCCCCTTCGCATACTTTTATATTTATCTAAAGCCCCTTTTTTGCACCAATCTTTCTATTTATATTAAAATATATAGCATGCTATTCTTTTTTTATTTATTTAAAAAGTAAAACTAAAAATCTGGTGCGTGCGCGCAACACACAACTTTCACTTACCAACTTACTTAGATTAGAAATTGACGTCTTTTGCTAATTATCATTTCCCAAAGTCACACATTTTTCTACATTCATATCTTATTTTTGTTAATCGTTAAAGCCGTTTTTGAGTAAATAAAAAAACCCGTGAAAATGATACAAAATTTATTAAGTAAAGTCCCCCCTCCCGTGGATCAATTTTGATGAAATTTTTACAGTCATATCTCGGGCATATAAATACATCAAATACCAAGTTTGATCAAAATCTTTAAAACCGTTTTTGAGTAAATAAAAAAACCCGTGAAAATGATACAAAATTAATTAAGTAAAGTCCCCCCTCCCGTAGATCAATTTTGATGAAATTTTTACAGTCATATCTCGGGCATATAAATACATCAAATACCAAGTTTGATCAAAATCTTTAAAACCGTTTTTGAGTAAATAAAAAAAACATGTGAAAATGGTACAAAATTTATTAAGTGAAGTCCCCCCTCCCGTAGATCAATTTTGATGAAATTTTTACAGTCACATCTCGGGCATATAAATACATCAAATACCAAGTTTGATCAAAATCGTTAAAACCGTTTTTGAGTAAATAAAAAAAACACGTGAAAATGATACAAAATTTACTAAGTAAAGTCCCCCCTCCGGTTAATCAATTTTGATGAAATTTTTTCAGTCATATTTCGGGCATATAAATCGATCAAATACTCAGTTTAATCAAAATCGTTAGAGCCGTTTTTGAGAAAATCGAAAAAAACGTAAAAAGTATTAAATAAAGTACCCCCTCCCTTTGAGCAATTTTGATGAAATTTTTGCTGTCACATCGCGGGCATATACCTACACTAAATACCCAATTTCAGGTTCCCACGGTTTATAGTTTTTGAGCTAGTCTGTTCACATACACACACACACACACACACACACACACACACACACACACACACACACACAGACCATTTCGCGGGACTTGGTTATTTCGACTCAGGGGACCCCAAAACGTGTATTTCCGTTGAAAACCGGAAGTCGAAAATTTTCACGATCGCAATACTTCCACTTACTATATATTTCATATATAGGTAAGTGAAAGTAAAAATATGATCGATTCCTTTTTCAGCTGCCGTTTTTTTTTCTTTTGTTTTCAGGATGCATATCATTGAATAATTTATCATATAGAAATGAAAAATCGTAGGTTCTTACTAATGTTTATATGAAAGCTGTGTGGCGTATGAAAGAAATGGCGAATGTACTCAGTCCGTCGGTACATATACTAAAATTGGAACGATACAGAGAAATTAGCACGACCCTGCGCAAGGATGACATTTTTTGGTGGCGGGATGGCCAAGTGGGCAACCGCGTTAGAAAATAAGCCATGCCCTGATACCATATGATTGGGAACCCGAGGATAGCAAGTTCAAAACCTGGAGACTGGGGAAATTCCATTGGACTTAGCCGGGAGGAACTTTGAAGGAATTTGCCCCGACCATCTCCAGGTCCGCCACCCGCGGGACATTGATAATATAAACACGCTAGGGGATCCGCGCGAGGAAATTAAATAATTTAAAATAATTATTTTATTTATTAAATAAAATTAAATGATTATTTATTTTATACCAACGTTTCACGCCACTTTGCAGGGTTAGGGCTAAAAAAATACCTGATGGACCTGCAAAATGATTACAAACGTTGTAAATATTTTTTTTTTTTAATTTATTTTATACGTATCTTATTTGAATGCTACACCGAGCATTTTCTTCTTGTAATGCAGCGGTTAGCCATTAACACTTCTAATTCTTAATTAGTATAATAAAAATTCGATAACTCTATTTAAATATTGAAACGTCAAAAAAAACAAAACAAAGAAAAACATATGATTGAAAAGAGTTATAGACTTCTTGTTGGAACAAACTGTATTATTACATGTTCGTGACTGTTCGATTACCTTCTACGTTTGTCTAGAACGTTCTGGAGTGTTCTGATTTAGACTAATTATAAAGAGCGACGGACTGGAGATTTAGTGTAGGTTTGAAGAACCAATCACATGGTTACTTATGTGTTGAAGCGTTGTTACAAATCAATATTTTTTGTTACTTCGTTGATACTTTTTTTTTAACCTTGTTAGTTAGTTTAGTTTTATTGTTTTCAGTTACGGACCTTGTATTTTAGTACACTTTAACGTGAAACACAATACAATAGGGGGTCGCCTGTGGTGTAGTGGTTAGCATAGAAACCTACAATACTAAAGGTCGAGAGTTCGCGTCCCTAGGATTTTTTAATGGGAGTAACAAATCCTTATCTATGCCGTCCCTCGGATTGGACGTAAAATGGAGGTCCCGAGCCTGGGCGGTTTCAGGTAATCGTTAAATATCCCTATCCTAATTATACCTGGATAGGCAAAATTTAGGACTTCCACTGTGGCATCGTCCGATTAGCCTTAGTGGCATGAAGTGACTTTCAAACAAACAAACAAAACATGTGATTTAAGAGTTCTAGACGTTTTGTTCGAACAGTTGGAGCAAACCATTGTTGTACATGTTCGTGACTGTTCGAGAATAATCTTGTCAGGAAACTTCCAGGTTCTAATTTTAAGTAAGGATAAGTAGCGATGGACTAGAGAGTTATTTTTGCTCTGAAGATCAATATCGTGCGGTCACTTTTGTGTTGCAGTGTCTTTATAATTTAATACTTTTTGTTACTGTATTGATACTTCTTGTAATCTTGTTAGTTATTTCAGTTTTTATTGCTTTCAGTTAGGGATCTTATATTTATATGTACTGTAATGTGAAACAAAAAACATAAGATTCAAAAGAGTTCTAAGCGTCTTTTTGCTCGAACGGTTGGAACAAACTGGTCTAGTACAGGTCCGTGACTGTTCGAGTAACTTCTCGAGATCAAATCTAAAGGTTTTTGTGTTGAAACTTTTTGTAACCTAGTTAGTTGTTTGTTTAACGTCACTTTATGCTAATAAGGCTAATCGGACGATGCTCCAGTGGGAGTCCTAAATTTTGCCTATCCAGGTATGTTTAGAATATGGATCTTTAACGACATCGTACAGGCTCGTGACCTCCAGTCCTATCCGAGGGACGGCCTAGCTATGGATTTTTTAATCCCATTAAAAAATCCTATGGCGACCTCGGGACGCGAACTCTCGACCTTTAGTATTGTAGGTTGCTATGCTAACTACTAAATAACAACAAAGGTGACCCCACCTAGTTAGTTATTTGAATTTTTATTGTATGCCAGACATCGTAAATTATTATTTTCGTTTCATATAGATCGTTTAAAACGAACATCAGTGTTAAAATATTTTCTTTTGATTAGAAATAAATTTAAAACAAAAATTGTTTCTTAGATAGCGATTCTCATGTCGTGCTTTGATTGCGATTATTGCAAGCCGTGAGAAGAAGAAATATATTCAAGAGCTTTGCCAAAGAGCCTTATCAGTTTTAGCAATTAAGGGCCGAAGTAAAAAAGCAAAGCTTCCTCTTTATCGTAAAACATTTCCATTTTACATTTTAATTTGATTCAAAGCGGATAAGACCGTACTTTCTCGGCTTAAGCGCAGCGTATTTCATCAAATGCGACTTAAATAGGTAAAACTAAGAATAAGAATAGCAATATTTGATATAAACTCGGCTAATCGGACGATGCTACAATGGGAATCCTAAATTTTGCCTATCCAGGTATAATTAGGAAAAGGATCTTTAACGAGTACCTGACATCGTATAGGCTCGGGACCTCCATGTCCTATCCGAGGGATAGCATAGACAAGGATTTTTTACTCCCATTAAAAATCCTAGGGCCACCTCGGGACGCGAACGTCGTATTATGGAGACATATTCGTCGTATGAATTTTAATTTAAAAAAAATAAATTATTATTTTTTTATTTTTTTTATATTTTATTTATAACAAAATGGGCTTTTCAACCACTTGGGTCATTTTAGCCCCCATACAACATTTGCAAAAGAAAAGAGAAGTACAATTATAAATACAATAGTAACAAAAAAAATAATAATTATTATTATTAATAGTTATAAATTAACTTTATCTACCTCATAAATTAAATTAAATTGATTTATATTACATATATTGATGAGTAGTAACAAGTGAATGAATCATTAATGCATGCTGCAGGCAAATAAAGGATGGAAAAAATAAAAACTTTAAGTAAGTACCCTTAATTATTTCCCCAGCAATTTCAAATTTCGTGTAAAGTTCTATTTTCGATTCCGTTGATTGTTAGATCAGCTGAAACGTTTTTATCTTTACAGGTGAACATTGATTAGACTGTATTAAAAAGATTGGGCTTTATTAATACTACGCATTATAGCTACTGAGCCACACCAACGCGTGGCCGGTTCTGCTACTATAGTACAATTAAATATAAATTTATTTTCTACTTGGTTGTTTTTCACTGCAGTGAGGAAGAGTGTTTATTTTTAGGTTCTCTTAAGTGAAGAAGTCTCTTCCATTTTTTCATATTGTATTGCTTTTAAAACAAAGCAACTAAAGTTTTAAAACATGTGACAATGAGATTGATCTAGTCCCAAAAAAATGTTAAAATAAGGACATGAGCATTGTATGTACATATATACTTATATGACAATTTGAGTATATTGAATTGAATGATTTGAGTATGATGAATTGATTGAATGAATGTAATGACAATTGGTAAAAGAAGAAATGATTTATAGAAAAGATAACCCCAGAGGATGGGCCAACAGCCCGAAACGTTGGGAAAATTAAATATAATTTAAAAAAATGGAAGAGATTCCTTCACATAAGAAATTCCAATTAAATATGAAAATATGAAATAGAAGCTGGTTAAAATAAAAAATGGATCATTAATACATTTTTTTTTTTTTTTTTTTTTTTTTTCGGTTGGCGCATTAGGCCTAATGAGACCTTTGGCCGCGCAGTGTGGTCTTCTTACAGACATTTGTTTTGCTTGCGGGAGTACAGACAGCCTGGAGGGGGTAGCCCAAACCTCACGTTGCTGCAAGCCATGGTCACCGTGGTGCAGCGGCAGACTGCCCATAGCTCCATAACCAATCCCATTGGGGCCAATTTAGCAGTGTCCTTCCCACCGTTGGCGTCAGCTCTCTCGGGTTCAAGGACAGTGACAAACTGGTCTAGGTCCAAGGATTATGGTAGCTCAGAGTCAGCAGGCCCCGAGGACCTATATTTCTTTCCCTGAAGCATACCGTCCCTGAACCAAACCTCCGGGCGGTTACTGACATCCTGGAAAACCACACCACGATTCTCGATGAGATACACGGGGAAGGTTCATCACTCCTACGCCCGGTCGGTGTGAGTCGCCTCCAGTAGGTTGACGGGCCTCACATACCCGGGGGTGGGGGTAGACTTGGACTGTGTGGCTTTTATTGGTGGGCGGTCACCAGAATGGAGCGGTCACCCATCCAAGTACTGACCACGATGGACGTTGCTTAACTTTGATTATCTATTGCAAGCGCCCTTGTCCACTCGGCCATCCCGGCCCCCGATCATTAATACATACTATAGTCAAATAGGATATTTAAAAAATAAAAACTTTTACATTATAATGCTTATGAAAGTATTTCTTTCTTGACTGTTAGCTAGCCTAGAAAGTGTTCCATTACACTACTAGTAGTGTAAAGGAAACATCTGTTTTCTTTACTGTACTACTACAGTAATGAAAACACATGTTAATGAAACTCTTAAAAAGCTTACTAACCTACTTTTTATCACTTTAATTTAAATATATCTGAAGTTAGTGCTGTGAATATTCCCAAAACTATATTTGATCAATGAAATGAAGGTACCGAAGAACTTCCTTCAAAATCACGACACAGATACGAATTTGAATATAATAAACTACACGAATAAAGACAAGTCCAAACGTGACTTCAATTCAAATGGTGACAACCATTTGAAGGATTCAATATTAATAATAATACTAATTGTACATTTAATATAAATATAAATATGTACATTTTTTACGATTCATCAATAGTTCCTACCACATGATTTTCATTCATTATTTGTTAACCTTACACGTTTTATTAAATGTTACCCAAAATATAATTCTTCTGATACATTTTATTTTATTGTTCAGTATAATGTAAAATAATTTACATCACTATTACAGAAAGTGCCCCTACAATACTCGGTCTAATTACCGAGCTCGGCTGCGCCTCGCTCGTCAAACCGGACCTCGTACTGTAAAAAGCCACTTTCTGTAATAGTGATGTAAATAAGTATAACTACCCTCAATTCTTTACCAAACACTTATAAATTTAGCGTAACGTTTCTATTCCCAATCTCTTGCGTTTTAAGATTAGCTGAAACGTTTTGAATCTTTATCAGCGAATATTGATTTAGTTGTATTAAAAATATTAGTATATAATTAATTTAGTAAACAAGTTTTAGGAAGAGACTATTTAATTATAGATATAGAATGCAAGGCCTCCAAGTCTCGTATTATTTCAATAATGCACTTAATCATGCAGATTACATGCCAAATTTTCGCCTATTCAGGCATCTTCAGGGCTACTACAGTTTCACATGCAAGCTAGAAACAGACTGAAACCTTCCCATATGGAAGGAGGGCTAACAGGGAAATATACAGTGTTGCCAACATTCAAACAAATTTAGATAACAGAGATAATAACTGAATAAGGTCTATAGAAAAATAAACACAATATTAAAGTTAAAGAAGGTTCAAATAAAGTAATTTTAATTTTACATCTACACATATATACATACACACTCACACCCATTACACACATAACACCATGCACTAGAATTATAATATATATAAAAAACATATGAAAAGCAAAGGCAAATCTAGAATAAATAATTCACTGTTGGTTTAAAATGTTAATAGTTTCAGCAAAAAAGTTGTTAAGATTTCTTGCATCAGTAGAGATGAGAGATGGTCAACTGTTCTTCAATTACGATAGGTTAAATGATGGTCAGGATTTTCAGTTTACAATGATATTTATTATGGTAAGCCAACTTGCATCAGTTTTAAAATTGACAACCTTATTAATGTTTGCAGCTATATACAGTGCCTCAAGATATTTTAATTTTTGCTCAGAATTTTCTTTATGCAAAATTATAGTTTTGTCATAATCGAAGCTATGCTTATGCTTGGAAATGTGTTTAGCTAGGGCAGTTTTAGGTTCCTTTATTTTTATTTTTGTATGATGCATGAATTTTTATGCTTAATTCTAGTGCATGGTGTTATGTGTGTAATGGGTGTGAGTGTGTATGTATATATGTGTAGATGTAAAATTAAAATTACTTTATTTGAACCTTCTTCAACTTTAATATTGTGTTTATTTTTCTATAGACCTTATTCAGTTATTATCTCTGTTATCTAAATTTGTTTGAATGTTGGCAACACTGTATATTTCCCTGTTAGCCCTCCTTCCATATGGGAAGGTTTCAGTCTGTTTCTAGCTTGCTTGTGAAACTGTAGTAGCCCTGAAGATGCCTGAATAGGCGAAAATTTGGCATGTAATCTGCATGATTAAGTGCATTATTGAAATAATACGAGACTTGGAGGCCTTGCATTCTATATCTATATAATTAATTCAACGCATTATAGCTACTTAGTCACAGCAACTCGTGGCCGGGTATGCTACTATTCCATATATATTTTTAATCATCGTTCATGGATAGGTTGCTTTACGAAGCATATTATGTTCTATACCTTACACTAAGCTACCATGCTATAGGTAGGTTGCCGTAAGGAAAGGTGACGTGGTCTAGAGAGGTTTTGATGCCCGTGTCCAAAGCCGCCATCGATTGCGGATAAATCCAATCCCCTATCAATGGAGACATCAATTTCGATAAAAGCCGTTGCCTACGACGAGGGTTCGATATCTCGCCCCATCAGTGAAGAGCTCTATATATATATTTAGTCATCTCCTTTCTGTCAGCCTGTCTTTTCAAGAAGTTTGTTTAGGATGATTGCATTATAATAAATATTTTTTTTTTTTTTTTACTAAGTGAATTTATCCCCTTGTTTTTAGTTTTATAATAATAATATTCTCTGTATTCTCCAAGAAGAATTAAAGAAAATAAATATGGTAATCAATACAGAGAAAACCAAGTTTATGAGGTTAGGAAGGAGAAACGACCGTGCGGATAGAGTGCTTAGGCTTAATGGAGAGGCAATAGAACAGGTGAGTGACTATAGATACCTTGGGTCCCACCTGAATGAGCACGGATGGCTGGACGGCGAGATTACGGAGAGAGTAAAGGCTGCGGGAAGATGCTTCAATTCCTTAAAGATTGGCTTCCTGGGGAAGAGGGAAATCTCAAAACATACCAAAAAGGTAATTTATAAAAATACTTTCCTTCCGATACTTACGTATGGTAGTGAATCCTGGACCCTCACCACAAAACACAAAAGTCGGATCCAAGCAATGGAGATGAGGTACCTCAGGAAAATCGAGGGAAAGACAAGGCGGGACCGTGTGAGGAACACTACGATCAGAGCGAGCCTGGGTGTCAGGCCAGCAGAGGATATTTTAGAAGAACATCGCCTGAGGTGGTTCGGACACGTGTCTCGAATGACGGAGAATCGCATTCCTCGAGCCACATACGAGGCTATCGCCGATGGAAAGAGACCGCAAGGAAGACCTAGGAAGACATGGAATGAAGGACTGAAGGAGGCCTTTGACAGGAGAGGTCTGGACTGGAGGAGAAGGAGACAGTTGGTTCTGGACCGGGATACATGGATCAGGCTGTATCGAAAGGCACCTCACACTGCGCTGCGGTAGAAGAGGGATGATCAAAAAGAAGAAGAAGAATAATAATAAAAAATAATTTAAATACAGATTATACAGTTTAACGATATTTAATACTAGCTTACTGAACGTGAGTTTAAAATTCGTTGAAATCGGGTTAAACGGTAATACATATCTTAACTACTACGTATTATTTATTTAAAAATATAAGTATAGAACCTGCTCTACCTAATAGGATAAATTTTCTACACAAGAAACCTTCCCGGGGGTGTTTTCAAAAACTTACCTAACTTTTATGGCGATCGGATTAATGGTTTAGCTAGGATTATCTAACTTACATTCTTTATTAGGATAGGTTTTCTTGACTATTTTTATTAAATGTTATAATGGTTCTTGAGTTTCAGTCAATAATAAACAACTATTTCTTTTATTTAAACATTACATATTTAAAAATGGTCTAACTCCAACGTTTCGGACAATTCTCGTCCATCTTCAGGGCAATTTTCTATGATTTCATACCTTCTTCTCATTTTTTTTGGTGGCATGGACAATTATCTTATATTGTATACTTTTTTCACTTTTCCATTACATCTGTAATAGGTCACATTTTTTCAAAATATTTTTAACTTTTTTTGAAATTTAAATTTATTACTTCTAAAAAAACTTTTAAAAAATGTCACCTATTGAGAGTCACAGATGTAATGGAGAAGTAAAAGAATTATAGAATATAAGGTAATTGACCATGCCACCAAAAAAAATGAGAAGAAGGTATGATGAAATCATAGAAAATTGCCCTGAAGATCAAAAAACGACCAACAAGAGAACAAAAAAAAAAGTACCAAAGTTTGAAATGAGAAAATTTTGCAACAAAATGTTTAAAGGAAAGACTTTTGCTGCACATCACATTGGAACGAGCGAGTTTCAATTCACACAGCGTAAGTTGATCTTCCAATAAGGATAGCAATACAAGGTGAATAAAACAAAAGCGAAGTTTTTTACTTTCACTTACCTATATATGAAATATATAGTAAGTGGAAGTATTGCGATCGTGAAAAATTTTGACTTCCGGTTTTCAACGGAAATACACGTTTTGGGGTCCCCTGAGTCGAAATGACCAAGTTGATTAAACTATATATTTGATGTATAAATATGCCTGAAATATGACTGTAAAAATTTCATCAAAATTGATCAACCGGAGGGGGGACTTTACTTAATAAATTTAGTATCATTTTCACATGTTTTTTTTATTTACTCAAAAACGGTTTTAACGATTTTGATCAAACTTGGTATTTGATGTATTTATATGCCAAAGATGTGATAACCAACATTTCATCACAATTGATCAACCGGAGGGGGGACTTTACTTAATAAATTTTGTATCATTTTCACGGTTTTTTTTTTAATTTACTCAAAAACGGCTTTAACGTTTAACAAAAATAAGATATGAATGTAGAAAAATGTGTGACTTTGGGAAATGATATTTAGCAAAACACGTCAATTTCTAATCTAAGTAAGTTGGTAAGTGAAAGTTGTGTGTTGCGCGCACGCACCAGATTTTTTTTTTATAAGTAATATTTATTTAGGTTCACAACGATTTTATTAATAATTTCGGCCCTCCACTCGTCACCAAAATGATTTTTCAGCAGATTATAAACGTCTTCCAGCTTATTGGAGCCATTGGAAAATCAATTATGAACATAGCTAGGTAAGAAATAAAAAATAATAAGAAATATAACACGCAAGTTTAAGGAGCTTTCTATGTTTTGTTCAGAAATAGTCACAGAAACTGCTGAAGTGAAAGAATTGGATGGTTGCAAAGTGAGAAGTTATTATACAGTTTTGCTTCACAACGAGTAACGAACCACTATTTTGTATAGCAAAAATTCATATGAAATAACAAGTTTTGCTCGAATCTTATAAGATATGTTGAAAGAGCAATAAAATATCTTTTTCATTACATTGCACGGAAAGTAACTACTTTCGATGCATGCAAACAGTACAGAAAACAGCTGTTTCCCGTTTACTTCTAAAAGTGCAACGAAAATTTGCACGCGCACGGAAAATTTATAAGTGCACCGAAAATTTTCGGTGTACTTGTTATTTCGTTTTCCGGCCACCAGTAGCGCTTGCTGATTGTATTATGAACAGCTGTTTAATGAAAAATTGAAATCAAGAAAATCGAAAATCCACCGATTACAATTAGTTTTTGTGTCATAAATATTTTCAAAAGTTGTCAGTTTACTTAGTGCTTTGAAGAAATGGCATTGCCCGATGAATTAATGAAGAAAGCAGCTGAAGTGGCAGATGGTTTACTTCCAAACAAGTCTCGCGTAAGATAACTAGAGGAGTACGAAAAGTTTTGTCTTTGGTGTCAAAATCAAGCTGTCCCATCTAACCAAGTAATCAAGAAAAGATCATAGCAGGAAAGTGTCAAGAAATACACAAAAATACAAGTAAAAATTTACACTTACTACAAAATAAATTAGCAAATAAAATCATAAATATAAGCAACAATCAAAACTGTACAGTAAATATTATTTTCAATTTCTAAAATTCTTAGAACCCTTATTTATTTCAGTATTTTATTTAATTTGTATTCAGCTTTTGTTTGTTGATCACTAAACTAATCAAACAGTATACTATTGTTTGAAATTATAATTTAAGTTAATTAATTATGTTAGTTTGAGATTTCTGTTATACTGCCAGTTTGCAGTGTAATGAAAAATATCGTTCATAACACGTACCAAAAGTGCTTTTCCCGAGCTTACTCAAACTATTCCCGTACTCGGCTTCGCCTCGTACGTGAAACTCGAATTCCCGTGTTCGGCTACGCCTCACACGTGAAATTCCGTAGCGCACGGGAAAAAGGCCATTTTCGGTACTAGTAATATAATATACTATTAAAATCCACTGCCATCTCAATTTCTCAAAAAAATGGAACGAATGTTTTTGCGCCTCACCTCCTCATATGTATTAAACAACTATATTTTGGCGACGTTTCGAGACTATATTGTTCTCATAATGAGCAACAGGTCGAAATACAATTATATGAGTTACATTTGTAACATTTTAGACTAAAATTAACAATAACATACATATATATATATATATCAGGCAGCCATTTCAATGTTATAAAAGACTGAGAGAGTTGGACAAAATAAAGGCTATACCATATGACTGGGCTACTGATGTCAAAAATACCCTATTCTCGATAGCAGCCAAGGAAGTATTGGAGGCTCAAGATACAAATGTCCTTCAGAAAGAGATGAACAATTTGGTACTAACGATGGATAACCACTTTTTAAGCAAAGATATTGATAAAGCAATACAATCCTTATTTAGCGATATATATAGAAACATATCAACGCTTGCCTTAGGTGAAGATTATATAAAATATCGGTGCCACCTAAATAAAATAAGACTAATTTCACAAGCAAGATTAGCTGGTTCCAAATTTCAGAGACTCATAATGAACTCAATCCTATATAATTTTGACCCGAAATCCTCATGTCCTCTTTGCAACAAAAATGAACCAGACAATTTTCAACACTTTTTCACATCATGCCCCATCTTAAATCCGTTCAGAAACCAATTTCTTATAAAATACAGCAACATTAAGAAAACAAATAAAGAAATGTTCCAGGACATCCTAACAATCACGGACTATAATAAACTTAAAGATATTTTTATTTTCATTGTAGAAAGTTTAAAAATAAGAAGTTTTTTAATGTTTGATTAAAGGAGATAGTCATGTAACATGTCATAAAATTTTTATTTTATTTTATTTTTTAAATTGTCTATTTTTACCGTCATTTTTATAGGTTTCATTTTTGTTTTGGCGAAAGTCAGATAAATTATCATAAGGAAATCGTAGATTATTGATAATATAATCAATATATATTATAAAGCAAAGTGTACAATGTGCGTGCCGATAAGGCTCAAAAACGACTCAACTCACGTTTAAGAAAGTTATGTCAGCATGTTGCTATAAAACCCATAACGGAGAAGAAGGTTTCTGTTTTTCTCTTAAGGGTGTAAAATTGAAGAGAAAAGGACTGGAATTTTAAGCCTCTCGCACCATTTAATTAGCCTCTCTGAGATTGAGACACGAGGTTATGAATGAAAAATGTAGTTCGAGCTCCAGGCTACCAGGAAGCGCTAGGGTGGGGTGCGTTTCACTCAATGTTTATTGTTCATTCATTCCGTTCAGTTTGTAAAGGTTAAATATTTTTTCAGCTGTTCTTTTTAAATTACTTTTAAAATTGGTTCACCATTTCTTTCTAAATAAAATAATGATTTTACTTATCTGCAATCAATTAGAAAACCGACTGGATACCTTACAAAATTAATTTTCTCATAAAAAGGTTAATTGATTTACACATTATATTTAATCAATATATCACATCTACTTAAGTAAATTTAATGCAATATGACTGAACATTTTTTAGTAGTACAGTGAGCGAAATAAACAGACATAAAGCAAAAAAGAAGAGCTGAATTGACTGGGTATAAATCGAAAATAAAAAGTTTGAAGTGTTGTTATTGTATGTAATTATGAAAAATGGTTTTATTACTATGTATAATGAGCATTCCAGTTGATAAAATGACTAACTCCAATTACAGCATTTTTTCAATAAGATTGTATCACCCCTCATAGTTCAGGATAAAAAGAAATATGATAAAAAAATTGTGTCCTCATCATATTTTGGTTTTCACTTTGTAATAGTAGGTGCAGAGTCCGGCCAAATTACGGGGGTGGGGATATCTTAAGGAAGGTTGAACTGGAAGAAAGGTCTTACAAAAAAAGTTTCTATGAATCTTCAGTAGTTTCTAAACTTCTGGATCTAATAGTACCACCACCGTAGTCGGCGCTTAAGTTGTACTCGAAATATAGTTTTTTTAACTAATAGACTTTTCAACTATAATCTAATAACTTTTTATCTGCTGACTGCTTGGATTGGGCTTATAGGATTCAGAATCACAGAAACCATAAAAAACGATGCATGACTTGACAAAGTTGCAGCAAAATTAATTGCTTATTCGCCATTTTCAACCCCCTTCAAAGTATGTAGGGTTCCTTATTTGGGCGGACTCTGCAGATCTCGAATCTTAATATTGATAATATGTTAAAAGTTTCAAGAAACTGCTAATTTTGTTCAATATTTCCTTTAATTGTAAAGTCTTTCTGTTGTTGAAACTACCACACAACTACCGAAGCGAAGCCGGGCACCCTAGCTAGTTAAGATATAATTTTGTACCTATGTATAATATTGATATTTATAAATTTTATTATGTATAAAAAAAAAAATGTTTTTGTATATTTGTTTGAAAAACAAACTCCTTGCTACAAGGTGCTGTAAAACCTTTAAAGCAATAAAAATTATTATTATTATTATAATTATATCAGGCGCTGTATATAGAAGTAGCAACTTGGGTCCTACAAAAAGATCGGTGGAGGGGACACAATTCCGCCTCACACTCCGCCACCCCCGATATCAGATCTCAGCACCCCCTGACAGGCCGTCATATCGACCTAGCGGAGTACGGCGTCTGTATTTGCTTCGAGTCCTCTCATATCTTCGATAGATTGGTTAGATGTAAGAAATAATTTTATTTAGTAACGTATCTTCAATACCAACTCTAATATAATTGAAAGAATATAATTTTTATTCTGGGACATCTAGTTACCCAAGAATAACAGACGATAAAAATTAAGAGCCATTTGTCTGACTAGTTGAAAAATATATATATATATATATATATATATATATATATATATATATATATATATATATATATATATTATATTATAAGATATAAAGTAAACACAAAAGAGGGAAAAAATGAGACAGAATATTGAAAAAAAAAACCAAAAAAACATTTGAATAACGAGCACAAAAACTGAAATAAATACAATAAATATTTATTCATGGTTGGTTTCACTATTTTACATATTTACTGAGAATTGAAGGTTAAGGAGGTGGCGAAATAGTTGGGTTTTAAAAGAAGTGATAGGTGAAGTTTTACGTATGGAGACAGGTAAGGAATTCCAGAATGTTGCAGCAAGGATGATAACGGATTTTGTAAAGGAGGCAGTTCGGTAGAAAGGGATATACAGGTGAGAGGTTTGGGATCTGGTGTTTTGGGGAATGTATAGAAGAGTAGGGTTTGAACGAATTGAGGATATTAGGAGGTTTCTTGGTTCTGAAGGTTTGGAAAAGATATGCCTATTGCCGTCGAAAAACTGGGAAGAGTGACTTCAATTCAGCTTAGCAACTGGAGACGTGGGAGCGCCTGGGGACACTGAAGATGAATCTAACGAAGTAATTCATTAGTCTCTTAAACCTCATCTCATGCAAGCCAGACAGTCCCCCGAATACAAGGCAGCCATAAATAAAATTGGGAAATATAAGAGAGGAAAATAGGAGTTGACGGGTTTTTTTGAGGGCATGCAATCACGTGATTTTAGGAACTGATTAAGTAAAGCAATAGATTTTCTTGTGATTTCGGAAATATGGTTACTCCACGACAAGTGCTGGTCAAAGATCACTGCAAGGTTTCTGACATATCAGTGGAAATTAACGGTTTCATTATTAAGGCGTAGTAAGGGGTGGTAAGGAAGGGAATTATAAAGATGCCTGGAGCCAATTAGGATTGCCTTGGTTTTTTTGTCCTTTCAGTCTTAACTGATTTTTTTCTGCCCAGGCTTTGATACTGTCTATATCTTTTTGTAATTTTCGGATTGCCTCTAGCATCTTGGAGGGATGGAAGGATAGGTAAATTGTCAGCTTATAAGTCGTATTTTGAATGGTTGATGGATTCAGAGAGATCGTTAATATAGACGGAGAAGAGAGTTGGTGAAAGTAAGTATCCCTGTGTGACACCTCATGCCAGGTTCATCAGAATCTTCATACCGAAAATATGAAACCACATTGCTGATGAAATATTGACGGTACGAATATAATGATGTGAAAATATTTGGTTCGAAACAGTAGTTAACCATGCTGAAGAAGTTTTAAATTGGGAAAAATATCCACACTATGGTAAATTTAGTCCGACTGCCATATCCTTTCCCCATTATTTTGATTATTTGATTATTTTGATTCTACATTAGAGGTTTGTCCCAACAAGCGTTTTAAACACTGTCAACTAACCAACTGCACCGAGCATTGTAACTGTATCCAACACCATCCACTACATTTAAACCAATTTTTTTTTTTGTTTATTGAAAGAAATAATACATTCTGCCACAGTCAAGGGCATTTATATTAGTGCTGTAAGGTAAATCATTCACACAATAACTATATACAATTTATATAAAAAAAAAAAAATGTAATAATAATAAAAAAAAAAACATAATAATAATAAATAAAATGTAAGCCTCGAAACAAGAAGAAGAAAAAATAAATAAATAAGAAAATAATAATAAATAACAGTCACAAAAATGAAATGAAATTACAGTGTACATTCATACCTATTTACAATTTATACATTCAGCCAGGGAAGCTTCCAGGCCCGCTCTTCCTCCCACTAAGGAAGGCAAAGCAAGTCCCTGGGAGATCCCAGTGCTTCTCTCCCAGCCTCGTCACTGTGATTAAAACCAGTGGTGATTAAGTAAGAGCACTCAGCTACAAGCCGGCAGGACTTGAGTGGAGAAGCTGTCCATTGCCAGGACTCCAATAGTAATTACAAGAGGTCTCTTGGCCACTGCCGTTTCGGCCTTCTGGGAGGATTGTAGGAATGGTTGGGGCATGATAGGGATTGGGCTGAAGGATTAGGATGATAGGAAAGGTTCTGATGAAATTTAGAGAATTTGGATGGGATAATGTCCAGGACAAATGGAATGTTGAGGTCGTGATGTAAGGTTTCGTTTGTGACGTAATATGGGGCATTGACAATGGTTCGAAGGACTTAGGGCTGGAAGGACTGGACGCGTTTGATGTTCGAAGGTTTTGCCGTTCCCCAGAGTTCGATGCCGTAGGTCCTGATGGGTTTAAATATGGTCTTGTAAATTAATAATTCGTTGTCGGTTGAAAGATGAGATGAATTGTTTAATATTTAAATCAATTAAAAAAAAAGAAGAAAAACCTTGAGCACTAAAAATCATGAAGGGTCTTGGGTTCAATACTGTGTAATTTTTTGTCATTCTAGATTCCTAGAATTTTTATTCTAGAAACTAAATGTCCCAAATTATAAACTATTTTCTTCCTTTTTTGTACCAAAAGCCCTTATTTATGACAGCTAATCTTATAATAGCTGTCAACCATCAGATCATACCTGATTTTGCAATATTAGTGTCAATAATGTTAATGACGTCAACTGTCATGGACTTATGCCATGACAGATACATACTGTCACATGAAGACGGGCCAGGAGGTATTAAGAATGCCTCGAGACTGGGAACAGCTGACTCAGTGCCAACCGGTCCGTGACTCAGTCTTTACTCTTTACGTAACTATCTTAGCTAACAGCGTACACTATCTCACAACCCCTCTATAGCGGACATTATTGTAGAGATATTGTTTTAGTATTGTAGGTTGTCGAGAACGCATGCGAGACCTTCACGGTTTTTTGTTTTGTTTGATACCTTTTCACTGGCTACAATGGCCTCCGATTCCAGGTACAATAGCCCTGGATATAATAACTGCAATGATCTTTTGTTCTTTTAGAACTGATAATAACACGGCCTTGCATAGCAGCTTCTTATGTAACTAATTAGATGACCTCTTGTCAATACCAATAATAATTCTCAAGAACTTGATTTCTTTAATAGTGCTGACCAGGAATGAGATTCACGGATTACAAAAAAAAAAAATTAATAAAAAAAAAAAAAAACTACTGATACTCTTATCTTATATTTAACTGTATATACCGGTTTCTCCCGGGGAATTAGATTTTTAAAATCTATAAAATGAGACTTTTTTCTACTCTAACGGTCGATTTTTTAAATCCAATGTAAAGCGAGATCATAATGATTTTTATAACAATAAAGAATATGCCCAGACATTAGCTATAGTAATGCAATTTTAATATGGACAGGCGTTCGTACCTCGTATGAAAGAACCACTGAGCGAAATTTGGAGAATTTAGGACAAACGGTATGGATTTCTATAAAGAACAAACATAATTTCATCTTTATTTACATAAATCATAGCTGTATATCTAGGTTTTACCCGGGGAATTTCATTTTTCCAATGAAACGGTCGATTTCGTGAAAAAACATTGTAAAGTGAGATCGTTACGATTATTATAACAATAAAGAATATCAGCTGAAGATCGGCTGAAGCTATGCAATTTTAATATAGACAGGTGTTCGCACCTGGTATGAAAGAACCACTGAGCAAAATTTGGAGAATTTAGGACAAACGGTATGGATTTCTATAAAGAACAAAGATGGTAAAGGATGCGTGAACAATAATAATGAGTGACAATAATTAATTTATTATATCAATCCCCTACCCTCTCCCCTGATCCAGGAAACCCGGTATAGCCTAAAATACGAGGAAGGGGAGGAACCAAAAAAAAAATAAAATATAATTTACATCTAGTACATTTAGTGGAAAAAATATACAACACAATATTGTTGCATATAAAACTTGGTTAAAGAATTTTTATTTTAAGAAAATAACTCTAATAATTCTAAAATAATAAAATAAAATAATTCTAAGACACAAATAATGGAAACACTAATAATTAAATAGGTTAAAAAAATTATCACTTCGTAACATAAATAAAAATAACCATATGAGTTGAGCTTCAGAACAAGACTAACTCTCCAGTCCATCGCTTCTTATATTTTGTCGTAAGAAGACCCACCTCCAACCTTCTGGGCCTGCGTAGATGGTGCTCGAACATAGTAGTCACAAATACGTTCTATGACGGTTTTTTCCAACTGTTAATTCTTTCCGTCTAAAAGGTCTAGAACTATTCTAAACCATATAGTTTTTGTATTTTAATTTACATGTGCATATATTACCCGATAATCTTCGTGAAACAATAAATGTTCTGATAATTAAATCTTATCATTTATAGAAAGAACAAGTATAATCCAATATTTCGCTTTGTTTCTTCTTTATTTTAAAACACTCGTCCCATTTCTCGTAAATAAATTTTTGTGTGGTCAGCGATTTACGATTTCAATTTATTTCTCTAGATATTTTCTTTCTTTTTGTCGACGTTTTCTAAATGAACGGTTCAAATTATTGAACAAAACTGATTTTAGATATCAGGACGTAAAATGGCAAGGTTTCTTAAAATTTATGAATATTTTTATGAGTATTTTATTTTTGGAAATAATATGAAGAGGTCATTAATAATAATAGTATTGAAAATAATAATCTTTATGATAACTGGTAATGGATGCGGTGTAAGTTGATCCTTGAGGATCCAGCATTATCCAGGAATATCCTGCGTTATCCTTTTTCCGATGAAGCCGAAGGATCCATTAATGGTATTCAGGGAACAGGAGCCTCCCTTAGGGATAACGAGAGTGGAACACGACCCCCCTTTTCCCTCCCCCCCTTTCCACTCCACCCCATTCCCTTTCCCAGAAGACCATTAATGTTAACTAGCCTAGCCCGGTTAAGGGGGGCTGTGTTATCTACTAAATGCTTAAACTGCGTTTGTCTTTTAATTTTTTATATATAATTAATTATTTACAACAGCTTAGTTTATTTTCGTTCGGTATCGGTATCTAATTGCACACGTAATACGCATGAGATATTTTATTTAGGAGTTAAACTGTGTATGTACTGATAAAGGAGGGGAAAGATCTGGCACAATGTACTCAAGTAACCGAATTGTAGAAATGTCGCTGGTTCACGTCCCGTGGTGACCCTAGGATCTTTAAATGGGAGTAAAACGTCCTTAGCGATGTCGCCCCTCGTATAGAACGTAAAATGGAGGTCCCTAGCCTGTACGATGTCAGGTAATCGTTAAAGATCCCTATCCTGATTATAATTAATTAGGCAAAAATGATCCCACCGTAGCATCGTCCGATTAGCTATAGTAGCATAAAGTGCCGTTAAACAAAAAAACAATTTTCACCAAGTATTTCCATTAAATTACCCTACAAGCAGTACCCGTAAGCCCACTTTGCCGAGAGACCAACTATGTTAACCAATACTCCTATACTGTCGAAGCAGTCGTTACTATATTATATTATATATATATATATTACTACTATACTTAAGTACACATATCGGTATCGCGGTAAACAAATGCGCTGATTCTATCTACTGAAATCGCATGTTTTTGTTTGTAACTCGCAAACGACGGTGACAATCGGAAAAGTGAATATAATTAAAAATGTTCGTCTCGGCAAACTAAAAAATTACAACTTTCCAATTTTCGCTGAGGATTGCAGTTAATCACTTAACTCGCAAACGAAGGGGTTAATCGAAAAAATGTATAAGACCGAAAATGTTCACATGTTAACATTCTTCGGTTACCAGTTATAATAAAATCAGTAATGCACCAAGACCAAGTATGTAGAACAACATAACTTGTAAGCAATAGAAGTAATTAATGACCTAGGATGAAATGCCTAAATCTAAAACTAAAATTTAAAATTGTTTTATTGTAAAAATCACATTGATTTTAAACCCATTTTACTGCAATAAACCAAATCCAGTTAAGAAATCTGTTAATGAGAAATGATTATCGGTGTACTCTCCAATACTTTCATAGAACAATTATTTTTATTACTATGTGTTTTTTCATTATTTCAGGTTATTTATACATCCAACATCTACTCAACTGTCCTTTTTATTTTTCATTTATAAGTACAACGTTTCGGACCTTTGTTTGTCCATTTTCAAATATCTAAAAACATTTTTTATTTTATGTTAACATTCTAAAAATGTTTTATAAAAAAAAACCAATATCACAATAAAATCAAAAATGGATATACATTTAGTTTTTTATAAATATTTTTTTTTAAAAAATGTTAAGTCATAGCTTATTTCCCTTTTTCCACCTCTCAACTGCTCATTGCTTTCTTGTGGACGGGCCTTGATTAGAATAAATAATGTTTTTAGATACTTCTAAATGGACAAACAAAGGTCCGAAACGTTGTACTTGTAAATGAAAAATGAAAAGGACAGTCGAATAGATGTTGGATGTATAAATAACCTGAAATAATAAAAAAGCACATAGTAATAAAAAATATAACATCCAAAGAGATTTGAAGGAGAAGATAAAAAAAAGAAGAGGAAAAATATATAGACGGAATTATTTTTATTTTTTATTTTTTTAATTTTATATTGTAATACTTATGTGGATAACAAATATTTATTTAACAGAAATATACAGGTAAAAAAATGACAGCTTCCAATTTTCGCTGAGGATTGCAGTTTATCACTCAAAAACGAAGGGGTTAATCGAAAAAATCTATAAGACGGGAAATGTTCTTGAAAACCTGAAAAGATTGACACCATTTAGAAACCTGTGCTACCAAACCGGTATTACCGAAACAGCAGTTTTGCGCTTATAACTCGCAATCGAAGGCGAAATGAAAGATTTGTATATTTTTCCGGTGTAGGGGTTAAGGAAAGCTTTAAAATAATGCCTCATTAATGAAATTTGATGAAGTATTAAGGAAGTTATGGCGAGCCGACAAAAAAAAAAAAAAAAAGACCTTAAGAAATAATATATATGATATTATTTGTTCTTAATAAATAAATAAAAGAAGTGAAAAATATTCCATGTTTTCCCTTAGGTGGACATCATCGGGGGAAATGACTAAATGTCCGCTTATGAGAAGAGCACTTTAAATACAAACCTGGCCGATATTTTATTTTTTTTATCTCTTTTTTCGGCTCTGCTCGTTGTAAAATTAATTTTTAGTTTCAAAGTCCGAACGACAGCCCGCTTGTACGAAAAAGTACTGCTAACATTTTGAAATTTTCGTTGAGAATTGTAGTATTCGAAAAAAATGTTTATGACCGTAAATGTTCTCCTTGAAAACCTGAAAAGATTGACACCATAAACCTCTACGATCATTCTCTCGCAAAAAAACGCGGTTTTGGGCTTATTTCTCGCAATCGAAGTGATTTGTATATTTTTCCGGTGTAGTGGTTAAGGAAATCTTTAAAATGATTCCTCATTCATGAAATTTGATGAAGTGTTAAGGAATTTATGGCGTACCGACAACAAATGCCTTGAGAAATAATATATATGATATTATTTGTTGTTAATGAATATATAAAAGAAGTGAAAAATATTCCAGGAAAGATTTGACATGGCCTGATATAGTATAAATATTTCGCCTAGTTCAGAAAAGAATCCGACATTGTTACGAGCCAGTGGCTGGAGTTTATTTCACGGTTGAGCTTTTTCACATCCTCTTACAATGCAGCGGGCGAGGCCATAATTACTTAAAGGAAAACTGGAGGAAGTCTGTCGGACGCGGAGAAAAAGTATATACATATAAATAAACAAGATCAAGGATACGAAATCTCTTAGTAAGTTTTAACATAGTTAACAAAGTTAGCATATAGTTTTGCTAAAAGTATAGACAAATAAGGAAGCATATAGTATCTATAAATACTTGCCTACTATTAGACGCCATAGATTTTCTTGATAATACTGCTTTCATTAAAAATATTTTTATTACTAAAAAATGTTCTCTGATATCGCTTGTTTATTCACTGAATCTAATATAAGAGTATATACCAGTAGAGTGGATTGTCAATTATCTGCACCTTCAATTATCGGAGTAAAAAAACTTTTATTTTAAATAAAGTTTATATTGTAACGTTAAACCGATAAGCAAATAAAAAGAACATATGGCATAACCTCCCGGACCATTTGTAGTAACAAAATATGCGGTTGGAACGAACTGTTGGAGTCTAGATCTTTCGCGCCTAGTCCACAAGGGCGTAGAACTGCCCACATTGCTCTAGAACAATCCAGGCCTGACTATTTATGATTATCTATAATAGTACGTGGGCCAGACCCCCCTACCGTGCACCCCCCCCCCCCCCCCCCACATCCTATAAATTACATATCGTTGTGTTCCTTGTGATAAAAGATTAAGAAAAAGCCAATGTTCCCAGAAAAAAAAGTGGCCGCACTAACCCAAAATTGTTATTAAATTGTGTTAGGTATATACTTCCTAAATTTTATCATGAATAATTTCAAAATATCAACGAACTAACAGAACTTATTTATCTTTTTTATTTTGATTGTTTTTAAATCTTTAAATAATCAATACTTTGCAAAAATGCATTTATTTCAAATTTCACGAATGATCATAAGCCAGTGTCTGTAACCCAACTATTACTATGAGAACATTATTATTTCATTTCAAGATAACCAGTTTATGTCAATATAAGTGAGGTTTAGATAATGTGCGATCTGCGACTAATTCATTATTATTTATCATATTTATATCTGATTTAAAAAAAAAAAAAAAAAAAAGGTTATATTAATTATTTATGCCAATTAAAACTTGCAGTTACATAGGCTCGATTATACATTCAAAATAATATCTAAACCCGATGTAATTATATTATATATATCTTAATCTTTTATCACAAGGAACACAACGATATGCAATTTATAGGGATGTGGGGGGGGGGGTGCACGGTAGGGGGGGGTCTGGCCCACCGTGTAAAAGGAGCAGTGACTGAACGAGTTAGTCGAAGTCTGTGTCTTGACTGTGTTGCTCAAGTCATATGATGGTGTGTGTTATAAAGTTATCTTTTTGTAACCTGTCAACTATTTAAGTTGTAATAATTCGTTGGCATTATGATAACTGTATATTTCTGTTAAATAAATATTTGTTACCCACATAAGTATTACAATATAAAATTTAAAAAAAAATAAAAATAATTCCGTCTATATATTTTTCCTCTTCTTTTTTTTTATCTTCTCTTTCAAATCTCTTTGGATGTTATATTTTTTATTACTATGTGCTTTTTTATTATTTCAGGTTATTTATACATCCAACATCTATTCGACTGTCCTTTTTATTTTTCATTTACAAGTACAACGTTTCGGACCTTTGTCCATTTTGAAGTATCTAAAAACATTATTTATTCTAATCAGGACCAGTTCACAAGAAAGCAATGGGCAGTTGAGTGGTGGAAAAAGTTTAATAAGCTATGACGTAACATTTTTAAAAAAATATTTATTAAAAAACTAAAGTTATATCCATTTTTGATTTTATTGTGATATTGGCTATTTTTTATAAAACATTTTTAGAATGTTAACATTAAATAAAAAATGTTTTTAGATCCTTGAAAATGGACAAACAAAGGTCCGAAACATTGTACTTATAAATGAAAAATAAAGAGGACAGTTGAATAGATGTTGGATGTATAAATAACCTGAAATAATGAAAAAACACATAGAAAAATAACTAATTATTCTATGAAAGTATTGGAGAGTACACCGATAATCATTTCTCATTAACAGATTTCTTAATTGGATTTATGGGTGGTTTATTGCAGTAAAAAGGGTTTGAAATCAATATGATTTTTACAATAAAACAATTATAAATTTTAATGTTGGATTTAGGCATTTCATCCTAAGTCATCAATTACTTCTATTGCTTACTAGTTATCTTGTTCAACATACTTGGTCCTGGTGCATTACTGATTTTATTATAACTGATCACCGAAGAATGTTAACATGCAGCTGCTAGTCGAATCTGAGCACTTAAAATTTTTTTTGATTTTTCGAATCAAACTCTTTAAGATTAACAAATGCAGTTATTTTTTTATATTTTTCGTTAGCCAAAATTCTTAATCCGTTTCGGATATAATAACCTTTAAACTGCAGACTCAAAATAAATATAAAAATGTTTATATTTCTGATTTTAGTAGTAGGGGAGAGCGGGGTTGGTTGGCAACAGCTTTCACTTTTTTGATTGTTGAGTCGTTCCTGTTAATATAATCCCAATGGGGCTGATACCACTGTAAACTCCGAGTATTACAGTACTTCATGTATTTTTTTCACCACGTAATATTTAATACTAAGACCATAGAAAATTGAAGAATGCGTCAATCCAGAGTATGCCAATTAACCCCCAAGGTGGGGCAGGTTGGCCTAGAAAGTGGGGTTGTATAGCCATCTCATCCAAGTACTGCCTGACAGATATTATTGTTATTAAAAACTGCACTATAATGGTATAATAATTTTGAATCGATTTTTAACAGTTTTTAAGAGAAAATAGAATGACAATAGAAGAAGATAGAAGTTTAGACTCTCGTCACTTTCTGCACAAGAAAAATTGCTCTCATCCTCCTTGCTGGAACTAAAGACAATAGTTAGGTTCACCTTTGTTCATGTTTATGTTAAAAATTACTTACATGTCGTAAAATCAATTGTAAATTTTTTATCAAAATATAATAGAATATGATTTTGAAATAGTTCAGGTAAAAATTTGTTTGTTGTACCTATCGATTTCAAATCCTCACTGTAAGTTTGAATTATTCGTTCAAAATGTATTTGTTTACTATGAACTGTATACCTATATTTATGTAGGTATGCAGTTATAGTAGAATGATTTACTCCAATTTTAAAAATTTCCATGAAAACACTTACAGTAAAAGTATTACAGAAATATTCAATTTTTTAAAAACCAGTTTACTAAAATATACGTACAACATAAAAAGGAACAAATTTTCCAAAGAAGTATATTATTTAAAGTGATATCTTGAAAAATGTTGAATGTATATTCAAGTGAACTGCCATTTTATGAACAATACCTAACAACATTATTTCGGATAATCGGAATTAATGTTCTTCTGTAAAAATAATGGATTTGTTGATATAAATTATTCATTTGAAAGTATGATGGTTTGAATACGAACTTGAAAGTCAGAAAGTATAACATATGAGTGAAAAAAGATCAAAAACTATCCATCAATCCTTCTCTCTCAAAGCGGCATCAACTTTTTTAATCAGTATGCAAATCGGGGCCAGTATTTGAACTGTACTCCCCCCCCAACCGAAGTCCAGGTCCCGTGGGGATTTAAATTTCCATCGTTAGGGGTGCAACTGTTTTAAACTTTCATGGGGTGAATAAACGAGGCGCAAGGTAGGTTGGTAGAGTGTCCGTGTAGGGCAGGATTTATATAGTGCAGAGTATATTTAAAAAAGAAAAGTAAATAAATAGAAAAGTAAAGGAGACTCAAATCACAAAGTCCTTATATAGTAATAATAAATTAACCCTTTCCACTCGAGGCCTCCGGAGCGGAGCCATTTAAAATTTGTCTTCAAACTCGAGGGCTCTGCTACGGATGCAGAGCATGCAAATGATTTTCAGTTTTTAACATATAAGGACATAAACAAATCGTAAAAACCATTTCCCTTTTGGTTTTAATTGACAGTCGCTGCTCGCGGTGTTTTTCATTATTTTTATGGTACGTTAATCTTTTAAATTCGGCTATATTTTGTGGTTTTAATTCATATTTTATTCACTCAATTGTACAATATTTTAGTTCGGGGCACCAAATAATCACTTTAATTTGATTTAGCTTCCCATGTGCTTCTACTTTAACCGGAAAGTTATTGAGTTGATTTTCACATTTTAGGAGCTTTTCTGATTGGATATCTGAGAAAACTTCAACTAAAAGGATCCCATCTCGTAATTTTTTAACCGTTTCTACTTCTTCAATTAGATTTTTTATGCTTTTATATATAAGGAGGGCGAAACCTTTGTGAAATCTGAGGGATTTCCATCGTTATCCGCTCCGATTCTCTTAATATCAAAAAACTTCATAGATTATAAAAAAAATTATAAATCAATCAATTATTAATTAAAACAATTATTTTGAAATTAACATAAAATTATTAAAAAAATATAAAATTTAAAAAACTTATAAGTATTTTTCTGTTTTGTAACCATGTGTTCCAAACCATACAAATAGAGTGTGCGCTTTAAGATAGCTAAACCACTGTCAATTATATTTGCTGGTTAAAAATCTTATTCTTCGATATATGTTTGTATACGAGTATAAATGAACTTTAGAGTTGGTCATTCTAAATAGCTATAATAAAATAATTTCTTATTTAGTATGTCTATTTTAGTAAATTTTTATCTATTAATATTTCTGCCATGCTATTACAAAATGAAAAGGTACGAATTTTCCAAAGATAAATATTATTATAACTGCTTTCCATAAAAACCTTGAAATGTGAGTAGGTCATTCTCCATGAGTATTATAAAATACCTTTTTATTTTGTATGTATATTTTAGTAAAGTTTTATGTTTTAATGTTTTTGTCATACAATTACAAATTAAAAAGTCACGAATTTTGTAGAGTGAAATATTGTTATAAGTACTTTTCAGAAAAACATAGAAATTAGAGTTAGCCATTCTCCATGACTATAATAAAATGACTTCTTATAATTTATCTATATTTTAGATGTTTTTTTTTTTTTTTTAATATTTCTGCCACACAATTACAAATTGAAAAATCACGATTTTTGCGAAGATAAATATTATTTTAAGTGCTTTCCCGAAAAACATTGAAATAGGAGACAGTCATTCTGTCAACTGATAGCCTCGAAGAATTGTTGGACTATTCTATGAAATCGTCAGAAACCTCCCAATTTTTTTTTGTTTTCATTTAATCTCTAGAATGAATTATTATTAAGTGAGGAAATGATACAATCTGCCACATCAAGGGCTTGAGCTGCAAGGGCGGATACACAAATAAAATAATTGAAAAATCTTCCCTCGACGTATAAAAACATTTAGGTACTACTCTACGAAAATCCATTCCTTCTTATCGAAATCTTCCGATAATTTATTTTGATAATAGTTACCTAACGAGTTACTCGCAGCAAAGCAAAGTAAATTTTGTATATTATGAAATAAATTACTTGATTTATTTAAACTGAAAATCATTCATAATTTGCCTATGCTCATGTCATACAGTTCCTATGTTTGCTCAGCAGTTGAGCTCCTCCAGAAAGACGAAGGAAATCGTGTTGGCTTCCAGAATATCGATTCATTTGAAGACGTCATTGTCCATTCCGGACACATCCTGCTGGTCCCTGAGTCAACCGTAGAGGTTTCCTTCAGAGGAATGCAACTCTCAGAATCAATAAAAGAAGAAACTATTCAAACATGACGAAGATATATGTTTTTTTCTTTCTTTTTTTCTTGAGTGTTGCGAAATAGTTGACTCAGTGCCTGGTAAAACATTTAACCGTGGAAATAAGCCGAATTGATAATGTGTAAGCATTACATTTTTCTCCCCGTTTGAAAATGTTAAGTTTTGTATCGAATAAGTGCCATTTATTTATCGGAAACTTTCGATTTTTTAAAAATTTTAATAGATCTACAACTGTGTTCTGTAGATTGTTTTTATTTTATTTCATTTTTTTCATTCAGTACTCTTTTATTTAACTTCATTTAATTTCTAAAAAGTATTAATAATTCTTATATGGGTCATTATCACGTAAGAGGGCACTTTTGTGTCCCAGGCCGTTTATAGCGATTTAGAAAAACTTAGGACTCTAAGATATCAATTTTGTAAATCCAGGCGAGTTGTAAAGGTAGACCCCATCCGACTTTATTTTAATTATATAACACACGTACCTTAAAAACACCAGAAAAAGTTCGGAATTCTTTCCCCTGTCATGTCTCGAGGTCTGATTCTGCTCAAAGTAAGAGTTAAGTGTCCGTATACTAGGTCAATTTTTACTTCTTTTTTTTTCTGTTCAATTTGTTCAAAATACTTTAAAATTTCATAAAAGCAGTCGAATCCTTGATGATAAAGGATTAGAAGGGTTTTCTTTCATTCCCCTGTAAATTTTTAAAATTAAATTGTCACCACAGTATTCAGGCGGGAAGTTAGTGAAAAATATATAGTCAGCAAGAAGGGGTCTTTCCCTAAGCAACCCCAACTGTTAACTTAACCTAAGTACAAATCCAAGCTCTCCAGAAGCAAATAAGTTCTCAAACTTGAGAGGTTACGTTTAATAGTCTTCATTCCCCTGTCCTCTACAGTTTTGGTCAGGCAAGTTTTTTCTTTTCTAATTTTTGAGAGATAAAAGATTTTGTAGTACAGATCTCGTTATTCAAATATCATTATTATATCTTTTTTTCCCTTTCAACGGTTGTCAAATAAACCTTAAAAATTCATCCCCCTGTCGTTCATTCCCCTGTCTTACTGTAAATAAAATGCTGGGAAATGAAGATAGCGACGTGGATTGAAGCTCTCTTTTGCTGCTCGACTTTTTTAAAGCAAGATCAGTCCTTAATAATGAGGAATTTAAAAGGAAAAAAAAAAACCTTTGGAACAAATTTATCCTACAAATTTATCGCTCTTTCCGATAGTAAAAAAAATGCCCCCAATAAAATACAAGTCAAGAGAGGATGTGTTTGAAAGATTTCTATATCAAAACATGGAAACGATCCAATTAATCTGAAAAAGAGAATAAAAAATATAAAATAAGGCGACAAAAAAAGGAAATGATGTTTGTTAAATGACTCCCTGTAAATTTCGATTGAGAACGGATTCTAATGTATATTTGTTAAGAAAAAAACATTTTGAATTGGGAGTTGATTTGATGATACAAAATATCAATGCATACGTGGAAGGAAACTAGTAAATAAAAACAAAGCGTAAGTGTACAAAGATAATGCTATGTTGCACAAAAAAAAACATAACGATTGAACGACAAAACCGATTTACCATGTAAAAAGTATGCACATATGTCTTTTATTATAAAGGCATTTTTTGTACGAAATGTATTCAAAGAGGACATCAATGCTATCTTGCAAACACTGTTGCGATCCTTTTAATCCCAAAGGTCTGGTTAATCATTCTATAATTTAATATATTTTTTTAGTCATCTTTATATCACGTTTAACGTGAATTGGTGTTGTTCCACGTCGACTCCTTGCTTCTTATAGGCTAAGGAATAGTATTACACCGAAAAAAAGTTTATTTGTAACCATAAAAATTAAAATAAAAACGCCGTAAAAAGCGCCCACTTTGGTGAGAAAGACCTATATCCTATCTTTCCTTTTTTTATTTATTATTTATACTAATTTAAGCAACCCATTTAGTTTTCTCTGTTAATCCCAATTTTCATTATTTGTTGCGCTTTGCTTATTTTATCTTATACTTATGAATTTTAAATAATAAAAAAAAGTTAAACTCTTTGTTTTATCCATATCTTGGTAATCCTCGCTTTATTTTAAATACCGGCTCAACGCATTGATGACCGTGGGGCTTAAAAACCCAAACAAACAATCATTTTCATAAACTATCTGCTGTTAAAATTAAAGTTACAAATATTTTTATTAAAAAAATGCTAATAATACTCAAATTATAAGTTTTCATTATTGTCATACGTTCCTCAGTAATTTCGGGAAAAAAAGTTACGATTGAAATAAAATTTTGTTAAGTATTCAATATTAAAAAATGTTATGTACTTATAAAATGTTCTAATTTACTCATAAAATGTTGTTATGCATTCACGATTATAATAAAATGTTGTATTTACTCAAATTATTTGTTTTCAGTAAAAATAGTCACGATTTTTACTTTCACTTACCTATATATGAAATATATAGTTAGTGGAAGTATTGCGATCGTGAAAATTTTCGATTTCAGGTTTTCAACTGAAATGCACGTTTTGGGGTCCCCTGAGTCAAATTAACCAAGTCCCGCGAAATGGTCTGTGTGTGTGTGTGTGTGTGTGTGTGTGAACAGACTAGCTCAAAAACTATAAACCGTGCGAACGTGAAATTGGGTATTTAGTGTATGTATAAGCCCGCGATGTCACAGCAAAAATGTCATCAAATTTGCTAAAAGGGAGGCGGTACTTTATTTAATAACTTTTAAGTTTTTTTAGATTTTCTCAAAAACGGCTCTAACGATTTTGATTAAACTGAGTATTTGATCTATTTATATGACTGTACAAATTTCATCAAAATTGATCAACCGGAGGGGGGACTTTACTTAATAAATTTTGTATCATTTTCACATGTTTTTTTTATTTACTCAAAAACGGTTTTAACGATTTTGATCAAACTTGGTATTTGATGTATTTATATGCCAAATATTTGGTAACCAACATTTCATCACAATTGATCAACCGGAGGGGGGACTTTACTTAATAAATTTTGTATCATTTTCACGGGGATTTTTTATTTACTCAAAAACGACTTTAACTATTAACAAAAATAAGATATGAATGTAGAAAAATGTGTGACTTTGGGAAATGATATTTAGCAAAACACGTCAATTTCTAATCTAAGTAAGTTGGTAAGTTAAAGTTGTGTGTTGCGCGCACGCACCAGATTTTTTTTTTTTTTGGGGGCTTAACTCAAAAGGGGTAAATATTTAATGGCTAATTACTTATACATTTTTTTTTTTATTTTTTATTGGTAAAGGGTTGATGAATTACATACACCCCCCCCCCCCCCACAAAATAAACATAGCATCAAAGGAAAATTACAGTTAATTCGGTCTGCTAAACTTTGCTTTCATCTTCTGTTTAGTTATCTCAATGCTGCACCTTTTTAATTAGCTAATTATATAAAAAAAAATTAATCTCCCCATTCCCAAAATTTACTCCTATTTAGTTATTTAACGTTAAAGTTAACTGAGTTTCGTACTTTTATTAATTAACGTCCACCTGTTTTATTCTAATTAGTGTCGTTTTAATTTTATTCATAAATAGGATTATTCATGATAAAAAACATTTTATAAAAAAAAAAATTAAACCAACTTCGAAACCCAGGAACCAGTAAAAATAAATGCACTGAAAAGTATGAAATAATTACCTTCTGATTTTTATGAATACACAGCAAAATTGAAAATGGTATAAAAAGTGGAAAAATGCAATAAGATGCATAATTTTATTTTGATTTGTACAAATACACACTAATTGTTAATGAAAATTATTAAATTAAAATATTAAATACTATGTTCAACACAATCTTTTCGGAGGCGGCGCAAAATACAAATGACATGTTACTGATACAATTCCATTAGTAGGCATTGAAATCAATAGATGGGAAGAGAAGATCCATTAAGAAGATTTTCATAATGTCTAGTGTTAAACATTTTAAATTTTGCGCCGCCTTCGAAAAGATTGTGTTGTATTGAACATTGTAATTAATATTTTAATTCAATTAATTCAAATCGAGTTTTATTTTTCACTTTTTTTTTTATCGATGGACATCAGCAATAATCTCAATAGTTGTAGAAACAAAATTAAATACCGATAATTATGATCCTGATAACATAACAGAAGTGTCATCCATGAAGAATCGGCACAAGATCCCCGGCACGATATTCAACAGTGACCGAGTGTATCCGGAAGAAGACAGAGGTATCTGAATCCTTTTTTAAATCAACTGAACATAAGCTTTTCCAGTTATTATAGTATTCCTTTTTAATGTGCCTAGCGAGCAAAAGACAGAAATCTAAATCAATAATGGCTACGATTTTAAATTTAAACGAACCTTCGGGAAATTGATAATAAAAAAATTATTTTCACATTTTTTCCCGATAACTTCCTAAATAAATTAAGAACCAAAAAAAGGTTTTAATGGGAGCACGTTGGGAAAATACAAGATGCAGAAGGTTTCGTTCCATAAAAAAAAAGCACAAAAAAAAGGCACATACGTATCGAATTGATCTTTCGTTCGAAGTCGGTTAAAAATAGGATTCAACTCCTCCAAGAAGGCGCAGGAAATTTAAAATTCTGACAATTTGATGTCTTTTAAGTTATTTCAATTATTCATTTTATAATGAAGGAAATTTGTTGACCGTAGAAGAATATGAGATAGAAATGGTTGGGGGTGCGGTCAAATGAAAACACTGTATGGGAAATAACATATGTATTGTGCCGACGTTTCGACCCTATATTCAGGTCTTCTTCTGGGCTAAATATAAAACAAGATAGCAACCAATATATATGAAGAAAATAAAAAATGATAAATAAATAAAATAATGAGTAATATATGTATCTATATACATATATATGCATGAAAAAAAAATGAGTTAATAATTGCATAATAGAATAATATAATTCTTTTTTTTTTTTTTTTTGGAATTAGATATTTAACAAAAGAATATGAATAACATTTTTGGATTGTAAGTAATACAATTGTCATATATGGAAAGCTATACAAATCAAAAATATGTCTATAATATACTAAAGAATAACGATATGAAATGGGATACGGAATAGATGTAATGAGGAAGCGGAAGGAATATGTGCGAAGTGAAAATAGAAAAATATGGGCAAAAGTCTAAAGATATATTTAGCATATAATAGAAAAAGAGATAGTAATAAAAATAGAAAAAATAAAACGTACCTGTCGAGTGAACTGTCGGGGATCGACTGCCATCGGAAGAAGTAGGGGATTATGTTTGCCGAGTGTATTATATATTGTGCCATATAACGTATGTAACATATAATATATATAACATATAACGCCATATACTATATATGTTGTTTCACATATAGTGTTTTCATTTGACCGCACCCCCAACCATTTCCATCTCATATTCATTTTATAGTTTTTTTGGTTTTTGTGTTATTTGAGAGATATAATTGATTACTTAATTGCATTCCCTAAGTTTGTTTTATCTTGGTTTATTCCTTTAACCCTTTAACCGGGTGGGACCTATAAATGCGTCCTTGAAATATATGTAGTAACCTGGAACTGGTGGGACTTATATTTTCGTACAACAGAGGTATTAGTCATAGATACATGTATCTACATGTATATATATGTATATATAAATAATTATATATACGTATGTAAATAATAATAAAAACAACATATATTTCAGGACGCATATATACGTCCCGCCCGGTTAAAGGGTTAATAACAATCAATGTTATACCAACCTACATCAAAAATCATGTTATTGTAAAATTTAATGTATTGATGCATGTATTATGCCTAGTCCATGGAGCATGTACTAATCAAATACTAAGGATTATTACAGCATCAATTATAGTATTATTTTGTATCACGGAGCGAAAAAAACCTAGGTGGTCGTAACACCCATGTCCCCGTAAATATAATAAATAAATGAATTGTAAGTTGAACGAATTGTTTGTTTAACGTCACTTTTGGCCACTAAGACTAATCGGACGATACTACAGTGGGAGTCCTAAAGTTTTGCCTATTCAGGTATAATTAGGATAGGGATCTTTAACGAGTACCTGACATCGTACAGGCTCTGGACCTTCTTTTACGTCCTATCCGAGGAGGAACGGCAAAGCTTTAAATCCCTTTAGGGTCATCACTTTAAACCTAGGGACGCAAACCCGCGACCTTCGGTATTGTAGGTTGCTATGCTAACCACTAAACCACAGACTACCACAGTGGAAAGAAGTTATTTAAAAAAATATATGATGAGTGTCAGCTCAAATGTTTCTGATAAAATTTTGATAATTTTTAATTACTTCTGATTTGTATAAGATTTTTCCCATAGAGTTTCAATTCAGTTTCAATTCAACTTTGCAACTTCGAGAGCCCTGGTAATTGGCAGTACACTTTTCCCCCATAGGAGAATCCATCTTGCTACGTGGCGTTCGAATGATGGCGTTACCGTCAACCAAATAGATCATGTCCTCGTCAGTGCAAGACATGTTTCGAATCTGATGGATGTGCGGGTCTACAGAGGTGCAAATGTGGACTCAGACCACTACCTCGTAATTGCTAGGGTTCGGGCAAGAATATCTGCTCCGCGAAACAGACGTGCAGAGCACAAGAAAAAACTCGCAACCCAAAAGCTCAAAGACCCAGAGAAGGCCGAACAGTATGCGATGAGGCTGGAAAATGAACTAAGGACTCTCAGCCAAACAAATGACATAAACCATTCCTGGAATGTATGCAAGAAAGCAATCCTGAGCGTAACAAAAGAGGTCTTAGGGGAAGTGAAAATAACTAGAAGCGCACCTTGGTTCGACAATGAGTGTCAGGCGGCCACAGTCAGGAAAAATGACGCATACAAACAGATGCTTCAAAGAAGACACACCCGCAATTCAGTCCTGGAGTATAGAGAGAAAAGGAGGACCGAGAAGAAACTTCACAGGCTGAAAAAAAGGAGATGGCACCAAAACCAGCTTTCCCAAATGGAACAGAGCAGGCGAGACAACGATATAAGAAAATTTTACCAAATTGCGAACAGCCAGCGGAAACCGTTTAAGCCCCAGACCAATGCATGTAGAGATCAGAATGGAACCCTACTAATGGATAACGAAAGTATACTGAACAGATGGAAGACCCATTTCAGTGCACTGCTTAGGGGTAGCGAAAGGCCAGAGAGCGATGGGATGCAGATAGTTGGAGACGAGCTTGAGCCACCAGATGAAGATGAAGTCCGACATGCTATAGAGAGCTTGAACAGAAACAAGGCACCAGGACCGGATGACCTGCCTAAAGAACTATTTAAGTACGGCGGCGAAGGACTGGTGAAATACATGCATAACCTACTCATCGATATCTGGAGCAGGGAAGAGTTCCCTGAAGATTGGTATGAGACAACTATCTGCCCTATTCACAAAAAGGGGGACATTCTGGAGTGCTCGAATTATCGGGGGATATCACTACTTCCCAGTGCCTACAAGATATTCTCTAGAGTCCTTTTTGAGAGACTTCTACCTCATGCGCGAAGGGAAATAGGCTGTTACCAAGCGGGCTTCATGAAAGCAAAGTCCACCATCGATCAGATATTTTCTCTCAGAATCCTATTGGAGAAGGCAAGAGAGTTCAGGATAAGCTCCCACCATCTTTTCCTTGATTTCAAGGCAGCCTATGATAGTATATCGGGGATCCCATCCAAGCTTATTAGGCTCGTTCGATTAACGATGAAGGCAGTCAAATGCAGGGTAAGAGTCCAAGGCAATTCATCTCAAGGATTTTTTACTCAAAAAGGACTAAGGCAAGGGGACTGCCTGGCGTGCCTCCTATTCAACCTAGGGTTAGAGTGCGCAGTACGGAGAGCGAAAATTCAAGTCGGGGGAATTATATTCAATAGAACGACTATGCTCCTGGGTTTTGCGGACGACATTGACCTGATTGGAGGGACCTATGGATCAATGAGGGATGCATTTCTCGACCTTGAAAGAGAAGCTGCAAAAATGGGCCTAGTAATAAACGAATCGAAGACCAAATACATGCATGCGAATCCAGTTGGTAATAGGCAGCCAAATGGTAGGGTCTCGATTGGGCAGCACAATTTCGAGAGAGTGGAAGAATTCATCTACCTCGGAACCCAAGTGAATCCCAGCAACGACATTAAACCGGAAATTCAACGCCGAATTATAGCCGCAAATAGGTGCTATTACGGACTGCAGAGGCACCTCAAGAGCAGAGATGTTTCGAGAACCACCAAGGTGCGCATCTACAAAACTCTCATAAGACCCGTGCTCACCTATGGCTCAGAATGTTGGACTCTCCTAAGAGCCCAGGAGATGATTTTATTGTCCTTCGAGCGCCGAATCCTTCGCAGAATATTTGGTGCTATTTGTGAAAATGGTGTGTGGAGGCAGCGTTCCAATGCCGAACTGACCGCGCTCTATGGAAACGCAGATATTATAACATTTATCAAGATTGGTCGACTCCGCTGGGCGGGACATCTTGCGAGAATGACCGAGGACCAAATCCCGCTAAAGATATTAGAAGAGCAGCTGTATGGACGAAGACGGATTGGCAGACCCAGGCTGCGCTGGGCTGACGGTGTGGCAGATGATGCTAGGTCCATCCTTGGTGCTCGCAATTGGAGAACAGCTGCACAAAATAGAGACGACTGGTTGTCGAAGCTGCAGGCGGCTCTGTTCCCTCGAGGAATGTAATGCCATAAAAGAAGAAGAAGTTTCAATTCAGAGCAGAAAATGTTTACATTTTTACTTTCACTTACCTATATATGAAATATATAGTAAGTGGAAGTATTGCGATCGTGAAAAATTTTGACTTCCGGTTTTCAACGGAAATACACGTTTTGGGGTTCCCTGAGTCCAATTAACCAAGTCCAGCGAAATGGTCTGTGCGTGTGTGTGTGTGTGTGTGTGTGTGTGTGTGTGTGTGTGTGTGTGTGTGTGTGTGTGTGTGTGTGTGAACAGACTAGCTCAAAAACTATAAACCGTGCGAGCCTGAAATTCGGTATTTACTGTATGTATATGCCCGCTATGTGACAGCAAAATTTCATCTAAATTGCTCAATGGGAGGGAGTACTTTATTTAATAACTTTTTACGTTTTTGTAGATTTTCTCAAAAACGGCTCTAACGATGTTGATTAAACTATGTATTTGATGTATTTATATGCTCGTGATGTGACAGTAAAAATTTGACCAAAATTAATCAACCTGAGGGGGGACTTTACTTAATAAATTTTGTATCATCTTTACGTGTTTTTATTATTTACTCAAAAAAGCCTTTAACGATTTTGATCAAACTGAGTATTTGATGTATGTATACGCCAAAGATGTGATAGCCAACATTTCATCAAAATTTATCAACCTGAGGGGGGACTTTACTTATTAAATTTTGTTTCATTTTCACGTGTTCTTTTTTATTTACTCAAAAACGGCTTTCACGATTTTGATCAAATTGGGTATAGATGTACGTATAAGCCAAATATGTAACAGCCAACATTTCATCAAAATTGATCAACCGGAGGGGGCACTGCATTTCTTAACTTTTTTTTCCAATTTTTCGATTACCTCAAAAATGCCTTTAACGATTTTCATTATATTCGTCATGTTTAAAGCAAATAAGGTGTTATTTAATATCAGGTAAGCGCTATCATTATTCAAATGTTCTGAGCAAATGAAAAGAAAAATAAGAAATGAATGTGGAAAAATGAGTAACTTTGAGAAGTGGCATTAACAAAACGCATCAATTTCTTATCTAAGTAAGTTGGTAAGTGAAAGTTGTGTGTTGCGCGCACGCACCAGATTTTTGAATTAGGGATCAAATAATCATTTAAGGAATTAACGTATGTCAATAAATACCGAAAATTGGACATAATTTGTCCACCTCCCGCTACTACTCGCAAAAATTGCGAGATAGAGGGAGAGGTATCAGTGGAGAGGAAGGATTGGCTCTACTCTAGCTCTACTCTAGGATTGGGGCCTAGCTTTGTGGTGCAGTGGTTAGCATCCGCGCATGTCACGCGGGAGACCCGGGTTCGACTGCCGGCGGAGCCAAATCTTTTCTCTTCAAAAAATAAATTATTTAAAAATAATTTAAAAATGGTGGTCACCCACAAATTAAGATTAGATTAATATTTTAATTTTTTTTTTTTATAACTTGTATATCTACATTTTATCCTGTTTTGTAGTCATAGAAAACCTTCCATTAATGCTTACCGCGCCTTGATTTAGTCTCTATGAGCCTTACACAACTGTGGGCACACAAAGTTCAGTATTAGCATTAGGCTGGAGATGAAAGAACAACTGAAGCCAACAGCCTGCGGTGCTACGGGCTAGCAATTTCCCAAAGAGATGAATTTTCATATTTTCGTAGAAGAGAGGAGAGAGTTTCCACATTTTCATTCACAGGGGAGTGAGCACCGAAATTTAGGGGGGGCGGGAAAGAGAATTTAGGCGAGCCTGGAAATTATTCCGGTTGAAGAGAACCGCGATATTCCCGACTGCGGGTCGTTCCAGAGGTTTCTTAGCTACAGATATGTTCCTTTTAATTTTATGCAAAATTTAACAAATCGTTTAACATATTTAGCTTTTTCATTTACACGAAAATCCAGGCCTAATTTTCTATCCTATAGCTATTATTAATATTTAGTTATTATAGAGGTGAGAGATATTCAACTGTTAATCTTTACGATAGGTTAAATAATGATCAGGATTTTAAATTTGAAAAAAAAAAAAAATTATTTTGCGAAAGCCAACGTTTCGATCCAACTTGTGGATCTTCATCAGGGCTAAAAGAAAACAAATTTATGAGTATCTATGCTAGAGGATGACAATAAATGAATATTTTACAGAACTGATAATAATATAAAATATGGAAAGCATTATACATGAATATTTAAATAAGTAGCTGGTTAGCAAGATAAAAATAGAATCTGATACAGTAAACCCTCGATCTAGCGAACTGGTTGGGGCTTTGATATTCATAGTTCGCTATAACGAGATTCGTTATAATGGAGGATTCTTATTTTTAAATATTTTTTTTAGCCAATTGCCGCACTAATTTGATCATATTTAGAAGGAAATTCATTCATTAGAACTATTTAAATTAAAACGCATGTATGTAATTTATTCTTAGATAAACTACGTATTAATAAAGTAATTTATTAATACGTTAATAAAGTATATTTATATAGAATGCTAGTGCTGACGTGTTGATGTTTTTTAAATTTTTTCGATTTATTATATGTTGCCTTAACCTGTTCTTTAGATTTTTTTAATTCAGATTTAGATAATTTCAATTCAGATTTTTAACTTTTCCTTCATAAGAAGTTTACTTCATTATTGATCGTTATTTTCTCATTTTTTTCATTCATGTTGATTTGCTTTCATTTTGTAATACGACTCTAAGGTCTGTGCAATGTGTCTGTATAATTTTGTTGCCAAGGGACATATTCCCGCGACAAATAAATAAAGAATTCACTATTATTATTAACTTTACGGTGGACTGAATCTTTCACATAACACTATCATCTGATATCTGATTGTTGACATCTGTACTCTTCCGATCCGGATGAAAGTTGCTGTCGATTCGGTTCGACGGTTCCTCGATTTGTTTCGGACAACTATCGAGAACTTCATAGCAAAACTTGAGACAAACTGCTCAAAGTGTTTGTCGGATTCCTGCGGTTTCCGCTGACGCGCGTTGATGTTGCCACTCCCGCACTACAACTAATTCCGATCCTACTTAACCGGTGCTAACATGGTTCAGTAGTTGCCTAGCCTAGCCTTCCTTAATTGCAAAAGTTTGTCGGGGATCAAAATATAACGAACGTCAATATGGAGGATATGTGTTATTGTTATCATTATCAAGGTGTATTCTTGGCTTATTCGTATTTTTTAAAATTTATTTAAACAAGTAGAACAATAGTAATTATTTATATAATTTTATTAAATCCAAAAGATCGGATTCTAACCCGTTTTTCTGCATAATCATTGCAGTATATTAACCGAACAAGCTTATACAAATTTACGATAAGATGATAAATAATCAGAAGTTTCAGTTAAATTTTTTTTTTATTTTGAAAAGACATCGTTTCCTACTTATGGATCTTCATCAGGGCTAAAAAGAAGACAAATATATGAGTGCTATGCTAGAAGATAAGTATTAGAGATAAGGAGTAACAAAACAAAGCCTTTCATTTGTTTCTGTTTTGTTTTCTTGTATTTCCGCTTGCTTTTTGCTAATTCGTTTTGTGTTTTTTTTTGTGTGTCTTTTTTTACTTTCACTTATCTATATATGAAATATATAGTAAGGAAAGTATTGCGATCGTGAAAAATTTCGACTTCCGGTTTTCAACGGAAATACACGTTTTGGGGTCCCCTGAGTCCAAATAATCACTATGAATCGTACGAAAATGGAATTGGGTATTTGGTGTATGAATATACCAGCGATGTGACAGCAAAAATTAAATTGAAATTGGCCAAACGGAGGGGATACTTTATTTACAGAATTTTGTCTAATTTTTACGTTTTTTTCGATTTTATCAAAACGGCTCTAACGATTTTGATTAAACTTGATATTTGATGTGAGTATGTGCCCGCGATATGCCAGCCAAATTTCATCAAAATTTATCAATTGGAGGGGGCACTTTACTTAATAAATTTTGTCTCACTTTCACGTGTTTTTTTTTATTTACTCAATAACGGCTTTAACGATTTTGATGAAACTGGGTATTTGATATATGTATATGCCCGCGATGCGACAGCCGAAATTTCATGATAATTGGTGAAACGGAGGGGGTAATTTATTTAATAAACTTTTTCTTATGTTCACGTGTTTTTTTTTATTTAATCAACAACGGCTGTAATGATTTTGATCAGACTGGACATTTGGTGTATGTATATGCTCACGATGTGACAGCCAAAATTTCATCAATATTGATCAAACGCAGGGGGCTTTTCATTTCATAACTTTTTTTTCGAATTCTAGATTTTTTTTCGAATATCTCAAAAACGGCTTTAATGATTTTGATTAAGTTAATCATTTTTAATCAAAATAAAGTTATCTTTTTTATATTATTTATAGAAATGGCAATTAAAAAACATGTAATATTTCTAACAGCAGTAAGTTGGTAAGTAAAAGATGTGCGTTGCGCGCCACACCACCATCGCACCAGATTTTTAGATATTGTTGTAGATAGCAAATTTAAAAAAAAAATGTCATAAGTTATGCATATCTAAATAAAATAAAAATATGACTCATTTTAGACCCTGACACCGCCAAAGTCACTTGCTCTGAAGAAGACCTGTATTGACATTGGCTGCAATAAAATACTTTTATATTATTTGTGGATTTTTCGATTGCCACCCTTGACTATTCTTCTGCTTATAATATAAAAATAGATAAAAATTCTATAAATTCATATGATTTATAATTTTTGGAAAGAAATGGGAATATTTCTTACCTACTATAATATTAGATCAATATTATTATTAAATCTCTCAAATTAATATGTATTTTTCTGAGAACGGTAGGTTTCGAGGAAATAAAGACAAGGTAGCTCCCGCAAAGATTATCATAGCAAAGGGTGAGTGGCGGCACCTGGGAGCGAGCAGCCGTAGTAACGCTGTCCTTCGGCTAATTGAATCGCAGATATTTGCTCCGCGTACTTTACCATTCCAAAGCAGCTCCAACCAACTGGTTCACCGCCATTTGAATAAGGTCATGTGTCCGGCAGGCTGTGGCCAGTGCTACCCTTATTACAGCTGGTCAGATGCTTCGGTAATGTTGCAGGCCCTATTATTTATTCCCCCTCTATTCCACTATTCGAGGTAGTAATTTATGCTAATAGAATACAAAATTAAAATAATCGTAAAAATAACAATAATAATAGATATTGATGTAAAACAATTGATCGTTTGTTTGTTTGGTTAAAGTCACTTTATGCCACTATTTGATTGGTATTGATTATTGTATATTTCTGTTGAATAAATATTTGTCACCCACATACGTGTTACAATATTATTTAGCTATTACTGCAATTGTTGGGATGTTTAAGTCAGTATCCATTATATCGTTGCTGACATAAAATGGTGCATCTAATGTTTTCCGAAACACATTCGATTGAAAGGATTGAATTTTTCGAACATTTCATTTTTTACTTGAACCCCACAGATAAATGCCGTAGGTTTATATCTATTTTAATTAAATAGGATAATTTATTATCAGGATTTTCAATTAGAAGTTTTTTATTTTATTTTCGATCCAAACACATCTTTGTCAGAGCTATAATATAAGAGCAACATATAAAGTATCTATACTAGAAGAAGAGATTAATTACAGATAGTAATAAAATAATGGAAGCAAAATCCAGCTGACGACATTTTTGTTTACAGGACATGGGTCCTTTTTTTTTTGGCTTCAAGACGCAATGCATTACTATTTTGCTATTACTTAGTATTTTGTAAAACTGTTTATAGTACGGATGTTCGACAAGGTTCAGGGGATTATATTTTTGAGGATGACCCGTCCTGCCATACATTGGCTGGACCCGATCCGATAAGTTTAATTTTTTTTTTGTTTAATGCTACTTAGGCTAATCGGACGATGCTACAGCGGGAGTTCTAAATTTTGCCTGTCCAGGTATAATTAGGATAGGGATCTTTAACGAGTACCTGACATAGTACAGGCTCGGACCTCCATTTTACGTCCTATCCGAAGAACGCCATAGACAAGGATTTTTACTCCCATTAAAATATCCTAGCGGCACCTCGGGACGCGAACCCGCGACCTTTAGTATTGTAAGTTTCAATGCTAACCAGTACACGACAGGTGACCCCTAAAACAATTGATGGTTAAAGACTTAAGAAATTTTAAATATATTTGTTATGGGAAAAATTGAAAAACTCTGTCTCTAAGCACCCTTGGTGCCCTTACGAAAAAAAAAAAGGTAGGGATTTTTAACCAGTACCTGACATCGCACAGGCTCGGTAAATCCATTATCCGAAGAACGGCATAGCTAAGGATTTTTACTGCCTTAAAAATATCCAAGGTCCACCTGGCGGACTACGTACCCTCGACCATTGTAGTACTTGGTTATGCTAATAGTTAAATAATATTAGAAAAATATAATATATTGTTTTTTTTTTAATATCATTAAAAATAAATCTATAACAACTCTTGTAATGGTTTTTATGTATAATTTAGAATAAAGGAATGTAAAAATAAAGGATTAATATAAAAAAAGTGATCAGGGATGTGTTTCCTTGTGTTCTGTAGTCGGCCATAGTTTTGTTTAACCGCAACACCAGAGGTTACCCCGTGCATGAAAACATAAAAGCTCTTAAATTCGTTATAAAGTTTAATTATATTGTAACGCTTATTTGGTTTAAACATTTTTTTTATTCATATAACAATAATAATTTACAATGGCCACAAAAATTACGAAAACACAAATAATTAAACCGGTGATAAAAATTATCACTTTGTAATATAGAAATAACAACATGACTTGAGCCTCATAACAAGTCTAACTCTCCAGTTCATCGCTCCTTATATTAAGTCGTAAGGAGAAAAATCTGGGAGGTTCTAGGCCAGCGTAGATGGTACTCGAACATCGTAGTCACAAACATGTACTATGACAGTTTGTTCCAACTATTATTTCGTTCCAACGACAGGTCAATAACTATTCTAAACCATATGTTTTCAGTTTGTTTCACTTTACAATATTTTTATCACATTTAATCTACAAATAACGGTTTTTATTATTGTTAGTCCTTTTATTTTTCGTAACATGTGTGACTGAAGTTATATAACTGAAAACTGTTATCACGGGCAGTAACAAAAAGTTATTTCCGAAATGGCGCAGTTAGCTGGATTCGTTGCGCTTGCTATTTCTCTCTCTTTGGCAGGATACGTAAAATGTTTCCGGCATACATCAACTGTCACCATGTTTCCGGCCATTCTCCACGTTTGCGGCGAGTACAGATCTATTTTACATACTATACATGTATTTGTTTTTGGTAAATTCATCCCTTGATAAATTAACCATAAACATATAAATATACCATCAAATTTTAAATTTCGGATTGAGGTTATATTTTTTTATTGAATTTTTATGATCAATATCTTAATAGGACAATATCTGCGGTTAAAGTACCACGCCTAGTAACCAGTAAATTGAAAATTGTACGGAAAATTAATAATTCTACCTTTTAAATGTTTTGAACAAAATTCTGTTTTTGTTATATCTATGATAGTTATATTCGATCTCAGAAAAAATAAAATAACAATTCGAGGTTAGTTCATCTATTTAGCGAAACATATAATAGAGAGAGAAAAAAAAATATAATAGTATAAAGAAAATATTCAAAGCTTTTTATACTTTTTGTTTATCATACTGGGTATGCAATAAATTATATTTTTAGAATCAAAACACGCTGTATCCAGTTTCTCAAATTTTTTACTATTACCATCATAAAACTGTTACTAAGAATTGATGATAAGAAAAAAAAATTATCGATAACGGCTTCAAATATTCAATAAATAAGGGCTTCAAATATTAAAAATAAAATTAAGGTTTTTTTTTTGTTTTTTTTTTACTTCAGGGAACTGAAAGATGTTTATTTTTAAAAATTATAATGTAAATGATAGAATGGTGAATATCTTCTTCCCAAATTCTTTTATTTAAAAATTACAACAATTACATTAATTTGCCAACGTTTCGGACTATTCATCCCTCTTCAGGGCAAATTTCTTCTGTAAGATCTTGTTTTCTTTTCCTAACAATTTCTGGTGGCTTGGTCCATTTCTATATTACAGCTTTATTCCATTACATTGTAATTGGTCAATTTTATTTAAAAAATATTGTTCACATGTCACAATTTTACACTTTTTTCTGCCACATACATTTACTTAAATTATTCTTGTCACACTATCTTTTACAGAGTCAGTAATATAATATTTTACACATTTCCGCTGTTCAGGCTTTCACGTGGCTTTCGAAGGATTTTTTCTTATCCTGAAAGGGACGACCCCCTCCTCCCATATTGATCTATTTACGTTTAGAGAACAAATAAATTTCTGTCTGAATGCTTATCTCCCAAAAAATATTTAGCAAACTTCCACTGTTCAGATTTTCGATAAACGATCAAGGTCTTTATTGATTCAGAAAAAAAAAATAAAAAAATAATTTTTTAATCCTGAAAAGGACTCCCTCTCCTTCCATATTGATTTATTTAAAAAAAAAAAAATTTTGATTCTCAAAAGGAGCTAACTAGGAAATGTCTTTCAAAATGCTTATCTTCAAAAAAATATTTATCACACTTTTACTGTTCAGACTTCCATGTGACTTTCGATTAACAATCAATAAAGACTCATTCTTTCAGAAAAAAATAAAAAATAATTTTTTGATCCTGAAAAGACATTTTTCTGTCAAAATGTTATCTTAAAAAATAATATTTACCTTTGTTCCACTGTTTAGGCTTTCTTGTGACTTTCAATAAACGATCATAAAAGATTCAATCTTGCAGGAAAAATTTTTTTTTTGATTCCGAATGGGTCGACCACCCACCTCCCATATTGATCTAATTAGGTTTAATGAACTAGTAAATTTCTGTCAAAATGTTTATCTTCCAAAAAATATTTACCACTGTTCCATTGTTCAGACTTTCATGGGACTTTCGACAAACGTTCGAAGAAGGACTTATTATTTCAGAAAAAAAAGTTATTCTGCATAGAACTCCCATATTGGTCTATTTAAATTTGGAGAACTAGTAAATTTCTGTCAAAATGCTTAATTTAAAAAACTATATATTCATTAAACTTCCATTGTTCAGACTTTCATGTGGTTTTTGATATAAGATCAAGAAGGACTTTTACGTTCAGAAAAGAAAAATATAATGCTTATCTTAAAAAATATCGATAGACGATCAAGAAGTACTTATTCTTTCAGAAATAAAAAACATTTTATAAAAAAATATTAAACCGACTTCGAAACCTAGGAACCAGTAAAAATAAATTCACTGAAAAGTATGAAATAATTACCTTCTGATTTTTATGAATACACAGCAAAATTGAAAATGGTATAAAAAGTGGAAAAGTGCAATAAGACGAATAATTTTATTTTGATTTGTACAAATACACACTAATTGTTAATAAAAATTATTAAATTTAAATATTAAATACTATGTTCAATACAAAACAATCTTTTCGGAGGCGGCGCAAAATAGAAATAACATGTTACTGATACAATTCCATTAGTACGCATTGAAATCAATAGCTGGGAAGAGAAGATCCATTTAGAAGATTTTCATTATGTCTAGTGTAAAAAATTTTAAATTTTGCGCCGCCTCCGAAAAGATTGTGTTGTATTGAACATAGTATTTAATATTTAAATTTAATAATTTTTATAAACAATTAGTGTGTATTTGTACAAATCAAAATAAAATTATTCGTCTTATTGCACTTTTCCACTTTTTATACCATTTTCAATTTTGCTGTGTATTCATAAAAATCAGAAGGTAATTATTTAATACTTTTCAGTGAATTTATTTTTACTGGTTCCTAGGTTTCGAAGTCGGTTTAATATTTTTTTATAAAATGTTTTTTATTTCACAATTTTTAGTTGGAGAAGATAACAAATGTAGAAAACCGTACGTTGGTTTAAAAATTTCGTTGGTAATTGGTCATTGGTAAAATAAACGTTGGTTTAAAAATTTCGAAATCGTTTTACACTCTACCAGGTTTGTCTTTCCCAGTCCTTTTTATTATACAATAATTGTATAAACAGTCACCTTTTCAATTTTATGAATACACACAGAAAAGTGGGAAAGCGGGGGTGCGTGTATTATACAACTTTCAACACACTACGTTTTATGATTATAAACGGATTTTTTTTAAAAAAAAAAAGATCAATGTTCAATCGGGAAGGGAACACGTAAAATGTTTTTCCACAATGAAAATATTTTTCCTTTGCTAAATATCGTCAGTACTTGTCATTTACGTACAGCATCAGTGTTCCGAGATGTGTTGAGTTAAATATACATAAATACATAAATCCGGCCATTCCAAGATGAAGTAGATAAGTCACTGAACAGTCGAGATTTTGGCCGGTTTTAGACATGATATCGTTATTGGAGAATCGATGAGAATGCTAATATGACCTATAGTAAATTTGAAAGTAATTTTTAAATTTTGATTGCTTGATTATCCTTCTGAAAACTATGGCGATATTATACACGACTTCATTGGATTACATCATTGGATAGAAGTCCCTGCAAAAAAAGGGGCAACCATAAAATTTATCGATTTCAAAAAGACTGCCCCGCTAGGATAGAAGCAACAAGGTTTGGGACTCACATATGGTTAATTTATTATTACGAAGGATATTATTATTCTCCGTATTAGACTACTGGCTTAATTCCAAAGGTTGATTCAATTATGTTCGTAATTCCTTTCGATGAATTTTTGACTAAATTTATTACCGAAGTACTATGAATTATATCCTTCGTAATAAAACATTATTCAGAAAATAAATTGCTAAACAATGTTGCTTCAATTCTAGTGGCGTAGCATTTATCATCATTTTTAACAAACATTTCCATGACTGCCAAATTTTTGCTGAGGGGACTTTCATACAATGAGGTTGTTTTCGGGTAGTTATCAAGTTTTATTTTGTAGTTTTGATTGATGGATGAACACCAGCAAAAGCCTCGATAGTTGTAGAAACAAATTTAAAAACCGATACTAGTAATCCGAATAACATAACAGAAGTGTCACCCATAAAGGATTGGCACAAGACCTCCGGCAAGATATTCAACAGTAACCGAGTGTATCCGGGAGAAGACAGAGGTATCTGAATCCTTTATTAAGTCAACTGAAAATGAGCTTTTCCAGGAATTATTTTATTCTTTTTTAATGTGCATAGTCAATAAAAGATAGAAATCAAAATCTAATTTAAATCAATAATAGCTACGATTTTAAATTTAAACGATCCTTCGGGAACTTGAAGAAGTCTTAAATTCTGCTTTAAAACGATTACCAATACTCAGTCTTTCTTGGAATTCCACGAATTTTGTTGTCTTATGATTATGGTGTCCAACCGTTGATTAGATCTAAATTAAGACGGTTTACTGTTATCGGTGAATATACATCTATCTATTATTTATGCTAATATCGCTACAGAAAACGACAGCGATATTATATTCTGCTGATATTTATATCTTCATTTAAATCTAATGTTGAAAAATTAGTTAAGGTTATGTATAGGTTTGTTCCAACAAGCACGTAAAACATCGATAACTAACAGACTGCTCATGTTCTCCCCCCACTCTTTTGATTCTGAATTTGATTGGTTGGTTTTCCCATTTCATTCATCCAGCAGTAATACAATATTTGGATTTGTTAGTTATCAATCAGTTTTAATAGCTTGTTGGAGCATACCTTATGTTATATATGCCATATGTTTTTCCAATAAGTAAACAATTTGAGCGATAATTAAATAATTATTTTCATATTTTTTCCCGATAACTTCTTAAATAAATTAGGAACCCCAAAAAGGTTTAAATGGGACCACCTTGGGAAAATACTCTACAAGATGCAAAAGGTTTCGTTCCAATTGGTCCACCCATCTCTGAGTAATCGGTGAACATACATAGAAAAAAAAAAAAAAAAAAAAGGCACAAAAAAAAAAAAGTCACATACGTATCGAATTGAGTAACCTCCTCTTTCGTTCGAAGTCGGTTAAAAAAATGAAAAATAATTTTTTGATCCTGAAAAGGACGCCTCCCTCTTTTTATATTGATATATGGAGGTCTAGTAAATTTCTGTCAAAATCCTTTTCTTAAAAAAAAAAAAAAATAAAATAAAAAAAAAAAAAAAATAGTACACATATGTATACTGTATACTGTAAACGATCAAGAAAGATTTATTCTTTCAGAAAAATGCATAAAAATAATTTTTTGATCCTGAATAAATCGACACCCCCACCATAAGGAAAACGCTGACTCAGGCTAGGGGCACTATCAGATATGAGACAATCCACCCCCTTCCCTGTTATTGTTATCAAGAGGAGTGTGCTGGGTTAGGGCGCACCCCTCACAGAGCTGGGGTGAACTTACCCCTCACCACTTTATACCCTAACCTTTACATAGCCGTGGTCCCGCTTTCAGCTCCTTTGTACCTTTCTCTTCTTTAATGTCCTCCCTCTACCACCGCCGCTTCTTTTTTTATCCTCTTTCTCTTCTTCTGTTGGTCCTTATTCTTTCCTCTTACACTCCCATTCACCTTAGAGATGTAGGTTGAAGGCTTTTGTCGGAGCACGGTTCAATAGCTACATTACGCATGATTTGGTTATTGTTTCAACTGTTCCGAAAGAGCCTGCCTTTTTTTTTATACAAGTAAGGTGCCTTACTTTGCTGGAAATGGATCTTTTGATTGTATATATATTTTCAAAATATAAATAAAATATTTCTCTCAGGATAGGTTAACAGAAAATAAATTTCAAATATTAATACTCGATAAACGAAGCGGAATCTCTTTTTACTTTTTATCCTTATATTTCTGTAAAAGTATTTTATTTTATTTATTGCTTATAAAGGAATTCTCCTTATAGCAGGAGCAATTGCCATGCACAATATTTTTTAGTAATTGTTAGTAGGTGCATAATCTAATAATCCATAATATAATACCTTATGATCTCTATAGAACATATTATAATATATTATATATTAATGAACCACACTATGAACATAAATAAACATTGAAAGCACGTAAAAAAAATAAATAATAGTAATAAAAAAAAATGCAGCAGAGATGCATAAACATAATTACAATAAATATATTAACATTATCCTTTTTTTTTTTTTTTACTTTAATTATTAATCCGCACCTGTCAGCAAGGTGCTGACAATCAGCGAATGAGATGGTGGTAATAGGTTATAATGACATGTCAGGCAAGGCATGAGGAGGGAAAGCACCCAACAGCACCCCCTTCCTGGCTTCAGTCAATTACCTCGGTTGTCTAAGAGAGCAGATCTCTCATCCAGCGCCTTTTTAGTCTTCTCGTACCCGTGCTTATGTCAGCCATATTACTGATTAAAGAATTTGGATGTCCGTTTAAATTAGCAAAAAATCGTTTGTATAGTGTCATTATGTGCTGCTCGACTGTTAGTACATGGAGGTCTGTATGTAAAGTTTTGTTAGTTACGTACAAGGGTGCTTTTGTAATGAGTCGTAACAATTTTGATTGGAACGTTTGAAGTTTTTGTAAGTGAGTCTTTTTAGCAATACCGAAAATCTGTGAGGAATATGTCCATATGGGTTTGAGTAAGTAAGAGTACGTATTTAGTTTTTGTTTCAGTTTCAGTTTTGATGATTTAGAAAGTAGTGGGTAGAGAAGCTTGAGTCTTTTGTTAAGAGTCCTTTTTTTCATTTTAACCTGCACCCACCCCCTATTTTTGGCCTCATCCAATTTCCATCACCGATAGTTAGCTTCTACCCTTAGAGCCGAAGACTACGCTCAATTTTTTTTTTTTTTTTTTAATTATTAAGATTCAAGTAGTCCTTTTTACTCTTTCGATCTAATTGGCAATTTCTATACTGCCTAACACTCCGCTCTCGTTCAATTCGTATGCTTTCTAGGTATGATAACTCAAGCCCGAAAATAGGGTTAAGGGGGTGGGTAAGAGCAGTTACACCGATTTTTAATATTATTCCCGCACCTACCCCCTATTTTTGGCCTCATCCAATTGTCATCACCGATAATTAGCTTCTACCCTTAGAGCCGTGGCTACGCTCGATTTTTTTTTTATTTTTTTTTTTTTATTATTATTATATTTAAGTAGTCCTTTTTACTCGTTCGATCTAATTGGCAATTTTTATACTGCCTAACACTCCGTTCTCGTTCAATTTGTATGCTTCATTTTAACATAAATCTAAAACATATTTATATAAAATTGTATAAATAATTACAGCAACACACTAAACTAAAAAAAAAAAATACAGGACTTTTAAAAGCAAATTGGATGAATACTTTATGACGGGGGGAGAAGATGCATGTAATTTATAATCATTAAGCCTATCAGTTAGTTGTCTATTGGTGTTGGAGTGCGGAGCGGTATTTAAGTATCTTGTTCAGCAGTTGGTATCGTTGTATCAGGTCATATTTACTATTGGATCAAAGTTTATCGTGAAGGAATTCTATTTTACTATTGGATGTTGCTAGTTCTGGATAATATTGAGCTATAATATCGATGTATATTGGGCAGTTGATTAGCAAGTGGTATATGTCTTCATTGTCGTGTGTGTTACTTAATAAACATTGAGTGTTTGGATCTATTTTGAGGGTAATATTGTTTATAATGAACTTCATGGAATATTTGCTGACATTTCTAATTTGGGTGATGGTTTGTTATAGTGGGTTTTTTGGAGGGATGTTGGCGGTTAAATGGTTCTGTTTTTATCCCCATTTCTGTAAGAGTAATGAACCTGACGACCGTATACATTTTTTTATTGCACATCCCAAATTTTTTCTCATATAGATCCTCAATTTCTACAATTTTATATAAACCTAGGTCTCAGTCCTGATTTAATATTTGAGGGTTTGTTTATAATTGACAATCTAAATAAAGTAAATAGTATTTTCATATATTTTAAGGAAAGCTAGGGAGGAAATTAAGGCAAGGCTAAAGGCGGGAAATTCTTGTTATTTTTCGGTTGCAATATTACTTAGCTCAAGCCTTCTTTGCCGAAATTCAGAAATTAGAATTATCTAAAGTATAATTCTTCCGACGGTTCTTTACGGATGTGAAACAGGCCGCTTATAGTAAGGGATGAGCAACGCATGTAGTTTGAAGAATATTTGATTAGACGGCTACAGAATGCAGAATCGCGTGAACTTTACTCGGTGAATGTTATTGAAGTCTGCCCGTCGCACACAGGGGTATTTGGCCCTAAAAGCTGGCCAAAACCCATTTTTTGAAGTTTGAAATTTCTGGTAAATAATGACTCGAAGGTGAAGTAGAGGACCTGTTGGATCATGCAAGATGATTATTATCTCTTCCAGGCCCTTAATCCGGCGGCTATTCTAATTCAAATCTGACCTTATCCTTTAACTCGTCTGTGCTCATAAGTATTGTTCTACAAAATATATTAATTTTCTTTGTTCTTACTGAAGTATCGGCGTTATCATATGATGGATACTTCGAGGCAAGGTTTGTACTTGTTATTCACATAGTTATAATTTTTTTGTATTCAATACTAGTATCAATATCTTTTTGTTTTTTTGGTAGGTATATTTTAGAGCTAAAAATTAAATTTGAAGGTTAAAAAGTTATACTTCTGGGCATTTCTGGGCAACGAAATATTTTTTATGATAATGTTCAATTATCGTTGATTATGTTTCTTGAAAAAAATTCTGCGAATATCTGCGCAAGGGTCAATTTCATTAAATAATAAAAAAAAATCAATTTTGTTATATTTTCATTTATTTATATTTTAGGATCTTCTGGAATAATAATAATAACTAGAAGGGAATTATTTGACATATTTTTAAAGTCGAAAGCATTAGCTTTAAAAAAAAAATAAGGAATTTTCGTATTCTTTACTCATCGGGAAATATTGCCTAGCTTATAGCCTAGAGCAGGAGAAACAGCTAAAACATAAATGATTAATTTTGAGGCATGATTTCTAAGTAAGATGGAATGCTTCTTCAAGGAAAAGAAATGTTTTTGAAACAGCAACAAGAAATGGCTAAGTGGGACGATATCAATTAAAAGCTCAAGATCTGGTGGACGCTCTGAAAAATCATTTGTTACTTTAAAATTTACAACGGATTTATCAATGGTATGCTATGACACCATCTGTTCACAAAATTTTAAGAGATGGTTTTGAAGTGATAAAAAACCCTCTACTTCATATTAGTCTTTTATCTGAGGTAGCAGCAGAAACTCGAAATAACCATTTCCGGGTTTATAGAGAAAATAAGACCAGAAAATTTTACCTGATAGAGGGCAATCTGGATGTAATTAATAGGTTAAAATTGACATCAGATCCAGTTATCACAGGTATGAGAAGTTCAAGAAAAAAGGTATCAGGTTTTGTAAGGAAACTTTAGAAATGTTGTCTCCCCCAACCAAAGTTCGTTAAGTGACGAGGAAAGTGAATATTGAATAATTAAATTTAGTATGCATTTTTAAGAAAGGTTGGTGCGTTTCTTCCTGGGATATAAGTTGTGATTCGAAGAGGTATTAAACAATTCTTAATGAATTAGGAAAACACATTGTTTTTCTTTATCACAATAACTTTTTATATTCACCTATTTTACACTATTTTAATTTTTTTAAAATAATAGTAATAGATAAATGATAATAAATCTTTAATTAGTTACAAGCGTATTTCATGGGTGCAATGCATAAAGAGAAAATAATATGAACATAAATTGTAAACCCATGGATGCCTATTTCACAGTCGGTGGATTTATGTAAAAATTAATTTTATGAAAATTTTCTCCTTAGAGTATTTTTTTTAACTGCTAAAAAAGCATTTTTAATGTCTATTACAAATATAGAAGCCATTTTGAGGACTTTTGAATTAATAAAATGGAAGGAAATAGTTTTGGCCAGCTTTTCGGGTCAAATACCCCTGTGTGCGTCGGTTAAAGTGGGCGCGCAAAATCGCTAGTGTTAGTGGCAAACGTGTACCTAAAAGATTGATAAACGCTTTGTCGACTGGAAAACGTCCGACTGCTAGGACTCAGCGAAGTTTGGAGGATCTTACGGAGTAAGGATTGGACGGGGAAAGAAATAATTTAATTTTTGTTTAATTTACATTAACGTGAAATAAGTAACTTTTGAAGCTCTCTTGAAGCCTAAACTATGCCCAAATGTCGGGTTAATTCCACTTAGTTTTGGTTAAAGACTAGCAATAATACATAAATGTATCGATCAATCGATTTATATAAATTCTATATTTTATGGTATTAATTTGGATTTCTATCTTCCTTTAGGGTAACTGTACCATAAGTTGACATTTTGTACAAAAAGTATGAGTAATAAGATTCAGGGTTGATTATATTGGTTCAAACTTTGGCGGTGATTTGCCAAGTTATACTAGTTAGCTGTGCTGCCATTGGCATTAGTTTGATGAAAACTCAATCTTATTTGTGAGAGGTTATAATGGCGAATTTTCTAGTGGCCTGAAAACTTGGTTTCTGCTACCCTGTTTCATTAAGGTGCAAGTCTATTCAAGTAAGCTTTTTAGTTGGCTTATTTGAGTTCAATTATGTTTTAATTACTTCTATGGTATTCATTAAGTTCATGAAAATCATTTGATATCCTTTTTATTATATTTATACAATGTTTTATGGCTTCAATGTAGGTGTCAACTATTAGAACAGAAATTAATCCGTAATTTCAATAGTTGACATCGATGTCAACTACCGCCAGAATTAGCAAATAGTGTTCCATCTGGGGATGGTTTATGGTCTGAGTCTGTATGGATGACAGGTGTCTTATTTATGAATTTATAGCTAGTGTGCTCTATCCATGGATCACTGAAAGCAAGTCTCATCTGACTCCCCCCACTTCCTAATTCTGCAAAGAACATGTGATACTTGCTATTAGTCGCACTCTATCAAAATGTTACACATTCCATCTAACCAATGAATGTGGCCATCTTTAATTGTCTAAAAGAGTCCTGGAAGAGTGAAGTTCATCATTGGAGAGTCTAAAATTGTGCAAATCCAACATTAAAAAACGTAACTTCTGGCTATTACTAAAATCTATTTATCATCCTAAACTGTATGATCTCATTTTTAGTTTAAATTTTTTTGTTCATTTTTTTGCCTCATTTAAGCATTTTATGTATTAAATAATTAAATTGTAGAAATTTTATTTTGTTTCCATTGTGAATTTACTAGTTTATAAATAAAAAAAATATTAATTTTTATTGTAGTCCTTATTACCTATTAAACTTAATAGGAGACCAAAAATTAATGCATGCGTCCACTTTAAAACCATAATCTTTCCAAATCTTTACATTTTGATGTGTCAACTATTGGTTCATTTTAGAAGTTTTTAAGAAATCATTTTTTATAAAAACCGCAAATGTAGACAATAGAATATTGTATTCCTTGTTTTCTAAAGGGATTGGCCTAACTAAATTCACAAAAAAGATTGGTATGTATTGGTAATCATTGTCAATAATATAATTTCTTTTTCTTAAACTGTCAACTATTGGTACAGTTACCCTACATCAGAGTTATTTGAGCTGTTACGTTTCTGAAAAATAATAAATCTGGCAAACCCCTTGGTGGTTTCGGAGGTCCTCTAAAACTAATTGGACAGTTACCCTTCAGGGGATTGCTACAGGATTTAAATTTCATTCAGGAAGGGATCTCCGAGGAAGAATCCTGTAGGAATAAAAAAATAGCTGACGTTTGTAGCGGCTGAGTAATTGCTGAATCCATTTATCCTTTGCCATAACCAATTTGTTTAAATTGGGCGAGTTGAGGTGACCCTTGTGTTACACTGCTATATTCGGACATTCTCTCTTTTTAAAGTTTGGAGCCGTTTTCAGATTTTTTGTTTGCTCGAATTTCATTCGTTATTTATATGTTTTTCATTGTTCGGCTATGCCTGGACCTGACCTAAACAGGCTGGAGATGTCAAGAATTATTACGTGAGTCTGCCTTTTGATTAAACAGTAGCTTTATCACAATTTGACCAACACGACTTTGCATTATGCCTCTATCACATCTTTTATCTTATGAACAGAGTTTGTTCTTATAAATCATATCTTAGCGCGTAATCGAATAATCGATATAATTTTCATAATCAGCACCCTAATAAATCTAGACTCGGAACTCAGAATGTTTTATATCGGATAGGTTCTAATATCTAATAATCGATACAGACCGTAGTCAGCCTAAGATTTGATAATCGGTATTATGTTCATTATCAGCTTTCTTGATATGCTAATTATAGGTGTTAAGATCGATATAAGGTAATTTATTATACCCTATAAGATTTCCATTAATCCAATAATGTTTTCCTATATTAAGAAATCCTAAAAAAACAGATGATATATTAATATTTAAATAACTAAAATCAAGCTTACACTTTTATATTACTTATCATGTGATAAAGATCATATCAGGACTTTAATCTTCTGGCCCGAATTATAAAAGTCATGATGTGATTTATATTTTTTATTTTTTTTAGAACTATAAATGTCCGGATTTGACTTTTATTCTTTTTGCGAGAAAATAAGAGTTAATTTTAAACCCAGCTTATGAACTGATAGAATGTAATAGATTAACACAGGATTAGATCTTAAGAATCATATGTTGAATTGACCATATGAAATTTAAAATAGTTTATCATAACTCGTCGAGTTCTCCTTTAAGTAGGTTAGAAAGTGAACTAGTGTGTAGCGTGCTTAGCACCAGAATTTTTAAATTAAATATTATTTTCCTTTTTTTTTCATTTTATTTATGAAAATATTATCATTTTGGATAGCTAGTGTTTTTTTTTTGTAAACTGTTTGTTTTTATTTGTATAATGTTTATGTATAGCATATATATAATAAACCGAAACGTTGGCAGAAGTTTTATATGGACAGGGGTTCGCACCTGGTATCAAAGAACCACTGAGCGAAATTTTGAGAATTTAGGACAAACTGTATGGATTTATATAAAGAACAAACAAACAAACAGAATTTCATCTTTATTTACATAGATTATTAAAATATTGTAAACAATCAAACAAGAGGATGTTCCTATGTACACGTGTTGGTTTGTTGATAACTCTTTACAAGCAAACAATATACACACTGCACCTTGACGACAAGAAGGCTTTCCCTCCGTTGTGAATAGAATGAAAGAGAATCATTGACACGCTTTGGGGCGCACAAAGACTCGGAGGACATGAGACCATTATCCTTCAAGGAGATTGATCCTTTGAGTTCAGGACCTTCCTTGATCTATATTGAGGCGATCGGCAAGGTGTGCCCCGGCTCTAGAAGGGGATCAGGAAAATCTTTGGCTGAATTGAAGCTCGCAGTGGGGCTCCTAAAAGTTTGGGGCTAGGGGCGGGTAATTGTTGTTTGCGCCCTTAGAAAAAATAAATTAAAAACTAGAAATGATTATATATATATATATATATATATATATATATATATATATATATATGAAAACAATATCGTCCGTGTCTAATTATATACATACGCTTGATTTACACTGGCTTTTTCGAAGGTGTCAGTTTGTCGAGACGAAATTTTTTTGTTATACAGTACCAGTCAAAAGTTTAGACTCACCCTTAGATTTTGTAAAATAAATAAGTAACAACATTTTATTTATTGGACAACGTAACAACTATAATTTTATTTTTAATTTATTTATAACTAGCATTAATATCCCGGTTTCACCCACGGAATTTTGAAAACAATGAGAAAAACAGTGGGTCTAGAAAAGTTCGTTAGGAAAGAAATGGGATTTTTTTTTTACTCCAATGGTTGATTTCGTAAAAATCTAATGTAAAGCGAGATCATAACGATTTTTATAACAATAAAGAATATACCCAGAGATTGGCTGTTATGCAATTTTAATATGGACAGGTGTTCGCACCTGGTATGAAAGAACCACTAAGCGAAATTCGGAGAATTTAGGACAAACGGTAACAATATAAAGAACAAACAAAAAAAAAAAAAAAAAAAAAACTAACAGAATTTCATCTTTATTTATATAAATTGTATTTCGAAACAATCATATAATTTTTGAAATGTTACCTATTGTTACCAATTATTTTTTACTTTCACTTACCTATATATGAAATATATAGTAAGTGGAAGTATTGCGATCGTGAAAATTTTCGACTTCCGGTTTTCAACGGAAATACACGTTTTGGGACCCCCTGAGTCGAAATAACCAAGTCCCGCGAAATGGTCTGTGTGTGTGTGTGTGTATGTGAACAGACTAGCTAAAAACTATAAATCGTGTGAACCTGAAATTGGGTATTTAGTGTAGGTATATGCCCGCGATGTGACAGCAAAAATTTCATCAAAATTGCTCAAAGGGAGGGGGTACTTTATTTAATAACTTTTTACGTTTTTCTCGATTTTCTCAAAAACGGCTCTAACGATTTTGATTAAACTGAGTATTTGATCGATTTATATGCCCGAAATATGACTGTAAAAATTTCATCAAAATTGATTAACCGGAGGGGGGACTTTACTTAATAAATTTTGTATCATTTTCACGTGTTTTTTTTATTTACTCAAAAACGGTTTTAACGATTTTGATCAAACTTGGTATTTGATGTATTTATATGCCCGAGATGTGACTGTAAAAATTTTATCAAAATTGATCTACGGGAGGGGGGACTTTACTTAATAAATTTTGTATCATTTTCACGTGTTTTTTTTATTTACTCAAAAACGGCTTTAACGATTAACAAAACTAAGATATGAATGTAGAAAAATGTGTGACTTTGGGAAATGATAATTAGCAAAACACGTCAATTTCTAATCTAAGTAAGTTGGTAAGTGAAAGTTGTGTGCACGCACCAGATTTTTTAAACTTGAAGATTGTGAATTAAATACAAGAGAGTCTAAACTTTTGACCGGTATTGTATTCACTTTTCAGACTGTCGCCCTCGCTTACGAGTTTACAATGTAAATATGTAAATACCTTAAACTTAAGTTAAAAAAAAATAAATAATCTACAATTTAAACACACCTTTTCTTTACTTCAACCCTCACCTACGCCCATGACGCTAAATACGCTCTTTACGATACTAACTATACGGTGTGTACTTCAATTAAATGAGATTTGAGTAGGTTGGAGTGGGAATGCTTCCCAAGGGTCAGCTATTAGAAATATAATTAGTAAATAAAAATTACAAAAAAATAAATAAAATAAACTGAATCGACGCTTTGTATAAGAAGGGGCTAATTCAATCTGATCTGATCTGTTTGGAAAACTGAGTTTAAAACTGATTGAGCCCAATCAATGTTCTCGCGAAGTTTTTACTTCGAAGCAGTTGAGTTATAGAAAAAACTTTATACTCCTACCTTTCCCCTACCTCGTATTTTATTTATTTGCAGCTTCATTTAATATTTTCCTACATTATAATGGCTTATACGGGGTTTTCCGGATAAAAAAGAAAAAATAACAGCCAGCAGCTCTACATCTATTTTTTTAAATTAAGTTAAATCTTTTACCTATGGCCTTTTTTTCTTCTAATTAAATACTTTCCGTTTTTATTGAAAATGCCTCTGAATACAAAGTTGGAATTAATTTCACCAGTTTTATTTATTAATAAAAAAAAAAATATAATTCCGCAAAGAGCTAAAATGCCATGAAAATTTTACTCCATTTTTACTTTCACTTACCTACCATATATATGAAATATATAGTAAGTGGAAGTATTGCGATCGTGAAAATTTTCGACTTCCGGTTTTCAACGGAAATACACGTTTTGGGACCCCCTGAGTCGAAATAACCAAGTCCCGCGAAATGGTCTGTGTGTGTGTGTGTGTATGTGAACAGACTAGCTAAAAACTATAAATCGTGTGAACCTGAAATTGGGTATTTAGTGTAGGTATATGCCCGCGATGTGACAGCAAAAATTTCATCAAAATTGCTCAAAGGGAGGGGGTACTTTATTTAATAACTTTTTACGTTTTTCTCGATTTTCTCAAAAACGGCTCTAACGATTTTGATTAAACTGAGTATTTGATCGATTTATATGCCCGAAATATGACTGTAAAAATTTCATCAAAATTGATTAACCGGAGGGGGGACTTTACTTAATAAATTTTGTATCATTTTCACGTGTTTTTTTTATTTACTCAAAAACGGTTTTAACGATTTTGATCAAACTTGGTATTTGATGTATTTATATGCCCGAGATGTGACTGTAAAAATTTTATCAAAATTGATCTACGGGAGGGGGGGACTTTACTTAATAAATTTTGTATCATTTTCACGTGTTTTTTTTATTTACTCAAAAACAGTTTTCACGATTTTGATCAAATTGGGTATTTGATGTATGTATATGCCAAAGATGTGATAGCCAACATTTCATCAAAATTGATCAACCGGAGGGTGGACTTTACTTAGTAAATTTTGTATCAATTTCACGTGTTTTTTTTATTTACTCAAAAACGGCTTTCACGAATTTGATCAAACTGGGTATTTATGTATGTATATGCCAAAGATATGATAGCCAACATTTCATCAAGATTGATCAACCGCAGCGGACACTTTATTTCATAACTTTTTTTCTAATTTTTAGATTATCTCAAAAACGGCTTTAACGATTTTCTTCATATTCGTCATGTTTAATGAAAATTGAGTGTTATTTAATATCAGGTAAGCGTTTATTAAAATGTTCTGAGGGGTTTATAGAGCAAATGAAAACGAAAATAAGAAATGAAAGTGGAAAATGTGTAACTTTGAGAAGTGGCATTAACAAAACGCATTAATTTCTTATCTAAGTAAGTTGGTAAGTGAAAGTTGTGTGTTGCGCGCACGCACCAGATTTTTTTCTTTCTTTTTGATAACCCCGTTATTATTATAATAGAATAAAGGCTTAAAACCCAAAGGTCCAATGCAGACAAAGTCGCTCGCTACAAACTTTGAACGATTACATTTAAAGTTTGCGCATTTCTGCATGTGTAGCTGTCTAAATTCTATCGTTTACCAAATATTATTAGGAACTTAATATACTCGTATCTGTGCCTCAGAGGTAAACTGTCGTAACTGACATTATTGAATTTTTAAAGGAGAGCACTTTGAATTTTAAATGTTCATATTTCTTGTCGTAAAAAAAGAAAAATAATAATAATAGGTTATATAAAACACCATCCATCAGGAATATAAATACGAATACCTTTCGATAGAAATATACACCTTTACAATTCAGTTACATCAATAATTGGAAACTCGAGAATTTTGTAGTTACTACAGTTTACCTCTCAGGTACAGATATTATTTTTTACACTCTATAATAAAATAATTAGTCTAAACGGATACTTTATGTTCCTCTGCTTTTGAAAAAGCAGATTCGTTTTCCTTGTTTGTTGGTTTTAACATCACTTTATGCTACTAAGACTAATCGGACGATGTGGGAGTCCTAAATTTTGCCTATCCAGGCATAATTAGGAAAGGTATCTTAAACGAGTACCTCACATCGTACAGGCTCCTGACCTCCATTTTACGTCCTATCCAAGGGACGGCATAGACGAGGATTTTTTACTCCCATTAAAATATCCTAGGGACACCTCAGGACGCGAATCCGCGACCTTTAGTATTGTAAAATTGAGGTCTCCCACTGTAGCGTCATCCGATTAGCCTTAGTGGCATAACGTGACGTTAAAGAAACAAACAACAAAAACAACTATTATATAATAATAAACTATTAAAGGATCCATTATTTTCTTACAAAATGATATTTTTCTCTCTTACCATCGTACCATCGAACCATCGTAAAGTAGGCAAAACCGCTTTGAGATAAATATTTATTTACTTTAATAAGGTGTTCTTTTTTTTTTTGGTTCCTTCCCTTCCTCGCCTTGTACGCTATACGGGGTTTCCCGGGCCAGGGGAAAGGGTGGGGGATCGATGCCGAGATTAATTAAATTTTCCCCTGGCTACGGGTTTTGAACCTGCTATCTTCATGTTTTCAAACAGACGTTGCCATGGGCGTTCTAACGCGTTTGCCCACTCGGCCATCCCGCCACCCGCTTTAATAAGGTTATTGATAAAATTGTGGGGTCACCTGTGGTGTAGTGGTTAGGATAGCCGCTTACAATACTAAAGGTGGCGTGTTCGCGTCCCAAGGTAGCCCTAGGGTTTTTTAAGGGGTTCAAAAAAAATCCTTGGCTATGCTGTCCTCGGATAGGACGTAAAATGGAGTTCCTATTCTGTATGATGTCAGATACTCGTTAAAGATCCCTATGCTAATTATACCTGGATAGGCAAAATTTAGGACTCCCACTGTAGCATCGTGCGATTAGCCTTAGTTGCATAAAGGGACGTTAAACGAAAAAAACAATCTTACCATACCAGAGAGTTCGTTTCCTACATCACTATTCACTCCTTGCAAACTTCCATTCCACGACCATTGTCCTAACCGAGTTCACAGATTTGCTTTAATGCAATCCTCCCACCTCTGTCTCGGTCTACTCCTTGGACATTTTCCATTTGCCACCAAGCTAATTAACCTTTTTGGAATCAGTACACTACCAAGTTTAATTCGTCTGTCATCTGTCAACTTGATTATATTTACTGAATTCATTCAGTTCAGTGTTCTGTAAACGTCTAAATTCTGCCGTATGATTGACGCTTCGGTACAAATAAAATAATAATGAAATCTTAACGAACCCGAAGGTTCGATACCGACACCAAAACTCGCTCCTTGCACACCTCTGTCCACCGCCATCCAGATCCTAATTCAGATCTACCTTCAAGCGATCCTCCTACTTCCGTCTCTGCATACCCCTCGGACATTTTTTAGTCGGCCCCGTGCTTATTAATCTTTTAGGGCTTCGCTCAAAACCTAGTTTCGCAATTTTACATGGCCATTTTATTCGCCGCGCTGCAATCACCTCGGTTATATTTACCGGTTACAATTCATGAAACTCAGCGTTGTGCGAACGTTTAAATTTTTCGATTGATTCGCCCCTCTTCGGTCCAATACCTTATATTGCTCGTCCCTAAATATTAGCGGCCACGTTTCGCATTCATAAAGAACCGTGGGAAGTTTTGTAAATCCTAATTTTTAAGTTTCGGAAAAGAAGGCGCGAGCTAAGTAATTTCCGGGTTTTGATCTAGTCTTAATTTTCTCCATGGATTCGTTTCTTCGAGTTACCATCGCCCCTAAACATCCAAATTTCTTATGTGTTCAAACATATTCCCTTCTCTTTAAGTTTTTTTTATCTTTTATTTATTTTTTTTTTTTTTTTTTTGATAATACAATCTGCCACACTTAAGGGCATTTAATATTAGAGCTCAAAAGATACATTCACACAAAATAAATAATAATTAGAAACGAAAAATAGAAACTAAAATATGTACTACCAAAATAGAAAATAAAATATATACAAACAAAATAGAAACTAAAATATATACAACCGTCAATTCAAATAAAAAAATAAAAAAAATATATAAACAAGCATTCTTCTATATACAATATATACATTCAGCCTAGAGATCTCTGACCCCCGCTTTGCCTCCCACTTATGGAAAGCAAAGCAAGACCCTAGGAGATCCTGGTGCTTCTCTCCCGACAGCATCACTGTTATAAAGCCAGCTGCGTGAGAGCACTGTTCGCTTTAAATAGCAGCAAAATCGTCACCACTTCTAAGGTTAACCATAAATTTGTCATTCATGACCGGCTTTCATCAACGTTTTGTAAAAATAAATCTAGTAAATTAAAAAAAATGTCTTCGTTTTCAGTATAGAAGAGCTTATTAAAATGGTTTAGGGGACATGGGTGTTCTACCACGGCCACATGAATTTTTTGCCCTCAGATTCCAGATTGCCCGGATCTCCAGAGCCGTTGTGGAGATTCGTTATTCGATTCCAGCGCTGGAGGATTTGTAGGATACACTATAAAGGGATTTGCTACGAAAGGGAGAAGAGAGGAATTTTTTATAAAGGGCTCTGACAAATGGAGTTTGGTCGCGGGGGGGGGGGGCAAAAAGGGACGGACCGGCCAGATTATCTCGCTCCGTATTTATAGCAAATGTTTTTATAGAGCCATTTTTTTTTTTTTTTCCGGATGTGGGTTCTAGAGCTCTCGAACAACGATAATGGTAGTTATCAAACGCTACAGGAGGCTTTGGGAGGGGGGGGGGAGTTATGTAGACGTTATAAATCTCTTTGTTGGATCAAAGCCTGCTTGATCTATTGACGAATTAAAGTGAAATATTGCTCGGTTTCCAATTTTAGATAAAGCAAACCGGCCATGTTACAAAAAGTAATAAACTAAAATTCTGTAACTGTAACTAAATCTCTGTAAATTTGTTTTCATCGTTATTTTATTTTTTTATCATACTAATAATGAAAAAACTCTTCCTCTTACAACTTACACTTGCCTCCTTACGTTTTGAATCACAGTTAGGTCAAATTCATTTTTTACTTTCACTTACCTATATATGAAATATATAGTAAGTGGAAGTATTGCGATCGTGAAAAATTTCGACTTCCGGTTTTCAACGGAAATAAACGTTTTGGAGCCCCCTGAGTCGAAATAACCAAGTCCCGCGAAATTGTCTGTGTGTGTGTGTATGTGCGAACAGACTAGCTCAAAAACTATAAACTGTGCGAACCTGAAATTGGGTATTTAGTGTAGGTATATGCCCGCGATGTGACAGCAGAAATTTCATCAAAATTGCTCTAGGGAGGGGGTACTTTATTTAAAAACTTTTTACATATTTTTCGATTTACTCAAAAACGTCTCTAACGATTTTGATTAAGCTGAGTATTTGATGTATTAATATGCCCGAGATATGACTGTAAAAATTTCATCAAAATTGATTAACCGGAGGGGGGCTTTACTTAATAAATTTTGTATCATTTTCACGTGTTTTTTTTATTTACTCAAAAACGACATTAACGATTTTGATCAAACTGGGTAATTTATGTATGTTTATGCCAAAGATGTGATAGCCAACATTTCATCAAAATTGGTCAAAAGGAGGGGTTACTTTATTTCATAACTTCTTACGTTTTTTTCCCGGTTTTCTCAAAAATAGTTTTAACGATTTTTATTGAACTCGTCATTTTTAATGAGAATCAAGTATTCTTTAATATCAGGTAAGCTTTATCATTATTAAAATGTTCTGAAGGGGCCTTTTTTGTTTTCCTATAAATTATTAATTTTTTTTTTTGTTTATATAGTGAAATTAACTGTCTCTCGTTACGCCTAAAAATAATAAATGGCTAAATATGAGATATGATAAAAACCAAGTAAACATATAGAGAAGAAAAAAAATATTCCGTCCACTCATAAAATACTTTGATCCCACGCAGGCGGAGTACGCCTTTAAAGACAGAAAATTGTTTATAATTAAAGCCGTTCCGTTCATTTAATTGAAATTATTTGTTTCATGGTAACTAAATGAAATTTTCAACAAATTAATAGGAAATTATAAAATCAGACGACTTGGAGTATTATGCTTGCATTGCCGAATTATCTCAAAATCGCTTGTTTTATATTCAGAGTTTCAATAAATGCATAAGAAAACATGACTCCATTTTTTATTACTTATTTGCTTAAATCACAACAGTCGATTTGTTTCCGTCCTGTGAAGTGGCGAATCCACGGAATTAATCTCGAACCTCCCACTATGGTTAGAACCAAGGATTACTTTAATTATGTACAGTTTTCTAACCATGTATGTTCGAACCATGGTATGCTTTACCCCTAGTTTTGGTCTTGGGTGCGTCCTTTTTTCCTAAAATAATAATAATCTGTGGTTTGTAAAAAATTATCAATTTTCGATTGCAATAAATAAATCTGAATTGAAATTATTTCCCTACAAACCCTTTTGGTAGTGATTGATTTATAGTTATTGCTAGCCCCCATATCGGGAAACCTATAGCTACCTGGAAAAAGGATAGCCCTAAAAATTGATGAATATGTTAAATATGAGAAAAATGTCGGAGAAAGGGAAATATGAGAGGAAAGGGTCCATCTGTGAGGGAAGAAATTTATGAGAGCGGGGGTGGGTAAGGGATTGATTTCAATATCCGGAGGAGATTCCGAAGGGGGCAGAGGGATTGCTTTGGATTCCCCAAAGGGGGAGAGTTATCGCCTGTCATGTCGGCTGCGAACCTTCGGCCTACTGGAGCCACCTCAACCTATAATTTGAATCTATTAGATATTATTCTATCTATCTTTGTAGTACCCTCTTTGTAAAGACACCAATTAAATCATTCTGTTCGGGCAAGTTAGGTTTTAATAACATTGGGTTGAAAAAAAGTTCGTAGCGTTTTTTATTATTTTAATTTAATCCTGTCTGTGTTTGTTAATCCTGTTTACATGGTCAATAATGTTTACATATCCTAAAAAGGGATTAGATAACGTTCTTTTATGCATCAGTTTCAACCGGGATCTTCTATTGTTCAAGTGTATTGTGTTAGTCCAAAATGCAGGAGGAAAAAAATTCATTTTCGCCATATAATGCTATTTTATTTCCGAAAAGGAAAATCCACTGCACAGACGGTCAACAAAGTTTGCAGCGTGTATGGAGATGACGCCGCAGGGGAAAGCACCGTCCGTAAGTGGTTTGCTCGGTTCAGAACCGGAAATTTTGAGTTGGAAGACGCCAAGCGCTCTGGTCGTCCTTCAACTGTTGATGACGAACAAATACAACAATTAGTGACCGATAACCCCCACTATACGACCCGGGATATCGCGACCGGTTCACACAGGGGTATTTGACCCGAAAAGCTGGCCAAATCTATTTCCTTCCATTTTATTAATTCAAAAGTCCTCAAAATGGCTTCTATATTTGTAATAGACATTAAAAATGTTTTTTTAGCAGTTAAAAAAATATTCTAAGGCGAAAATTTTCATAAAATAAATTTTTACATAACTCCACCGACTGTGAAATAGGCATCCATGGGTTTACAATTTATGTTCATATGAACATAAATATTATTTTCTCTTTATGCATTGTACCCATGAAATATGCTTGTAACTAATTAAAGATTTATTATCATTTATCTATTACTATTATTTTTAAAAAAATGAAAATAGTGTAAAATAGGTGAATATAAAAAGTTATGGTGATATAGAAAAAAAAATGTGTTTTCCTAATTCATTAAGAATTGTTCAATACCTCTTCGAAACACAACTTATATCCCAGGAAGAAATGCACCAACCTTTCTTAAAAATGCATATTAAATTTAATTATTCATTATTCACTTTCCTCGTCACTTAATGAACTTTCGGTATCATCACTATCGGTTAAGTTGGTTTGGTGAGAAAACATTTCTAAAGTTTCCTTACAAAACCTGATACCATTTTTCTTGAACTTTTCATACCCGTGATAACCGGATCTGATGCCAATATTAATCTATTAATTACATCCAGATTGCACTCTGTCCGGGAAAATTTTCTGGTCTTATTTTCTCTATAAACCCGGAAATGGTTATTTCGGGTTTCTGCTGCTTCCTCAGATAAAAGACCAATATGAAGTAGAGGGCTTTTTATCACTTAAAAACCATTCCTTAAAATTTTGTGCACAGATGGTGTCACAGCATACCATTGATAAAGTTTCTCCGTATCCGTTGTAAATTTTAAAGTAACAAATGATTTTTCAGAGCGTCCACCAGATCTTGAGCTTTTAATTGATATCGTTCCACTTAGCCATTTCTTGTTGCTGTTTCAAAAACATTTCTTTTCCTTGAAGAAGCATTATATCTCACTTGGAAATCATGCCTCAATGGATAATTTTGTTTTAGCTCTTTCACATTCTCTAGGATATTACAATATTTCCCAATGAGAAAAGAAACCAAAAATTCCTCCTTTTTTTAAAAAGCTAATGTTTTGACTTTAAAAATATGTCAAATATTTCCATTCAGGTTACAGTTATTCTTCCAGAAGATCCTAAAATACAAATAAGTGAAAATATAACAAAATTGAATTTTTTTTATTATCTAATGGGATTGAATTTTTAGTAATAAAAAATTATAAGTCTTCCAATCGCAGCTATTCGCAGAATTTTTTTCAAGAAACATAATCTACGATGATTATACATTATCATAAAAAATATTCCGTTGCCCAGAAATGCCCAGAAGTATAACTTTTTAACCTTCAAATTTAATGTTTAGCTCTAAAATATACCTACCAAAAAACAAAAAGATATTGATACTAGTATTGAATACAAAAAAATTATAACTATCTGGATAACAAGTACAAACCTTGCCTCGAACTATCCATCATATGATATTGTCGATAATTCAGTAAGAACAAAGAAAATTAATATATTTTGTAGACCAATACTTATGAGCACAGATGAGTTAAAGGATAAGGTCAAATTTGAATTAGAAAATCCGCCGGATTAAGGGCCTGGAAGAGATACAAATCATCCTGCATGATCCAACAGGTCCTCTACTTGAACTTCCAGTCATTATTCACCAGAAATTTCAAATTTCAAAAAATGGGTTTTGGCCAACATTTAGGGCCAAATACCCCTGTGTGCGGTTGAGCAAAAGCGTCCAGCATTGGCTAATCGCTAAGGCATTGTTTTTCACCACGACAACGCCCGTCCTCACGTGTCTTTACAGACTCGGCAAAAATTGTTGGAGTTTGGCTGGGATGTGATAACCCACCCACCCTATTCACCAGATCTTGCCCCAACAGATTACCACTTATTCCGGTCTCTCCAAAACTCCCTCAACGGGAAACAATATAACTCGCTCGAGGACTGTAAAAAGCACATAGACGAGTTCATCGCGCAGAAAACTGAACAGTTCTGGGAGGGCGGAATTACAAAATTACCTGAATGATGGAAACAAGTTATAGATCAAAATGGGTCATATATCATTGATTAAAAATATTTTAAACTCTTCCCCTCTAAGTGAGGAAAAAGATCCTAGCAAAAATATTTACATGTATCTGAAATTTTTAATTAAATATATTCTTAAAAAACGTTACGAACTTTTTTTACAACCCAATAAAAACCTTTCGCTTCCCTGATGAAGAAAGTATGGCCGGTGCTCAATGCTAGTTTTGTTGGTTAATGTAATAAATAGGTCTAAATAATAAAAGAATAACATAAAAGATATTTTACATAAAGTTTACTTTTGAAATTAAGTTATTATTAGCATAATTAATAAGATGAACGAAATAATATGAATGAAAGGAAACAAAGAAAATTTTCTGATATTTAAAGCTTAAACAATAATTTATTAAACACAAATAACTTATTAAATACTTGAATAAATGATTAAAGGAAAATGAAATATATTATTTTATAAACTATTATACACAATAGTAAGGGAGCGGGGTAGCCCACTGGTAAGGCAGTGGACTGCTGTGCTTAAGGTCCCGAGTTCGAATCTGACATGGCTTATGATATCTTTATTATTCGCCACAGTTCGTCTCGTGGGCCGAGAGACCCTCCTGGGGCAAACCCAGCCTCTATAAAGTGGGTACCCTTAATTGAAAAATTAAGGGGAAAGAACCTGGCGGTTGAGCGTGATCACGGTCAAATCACCTCCTTGCACGACCGCTGACCAAGAAACAGTACTCTTCCTTACATAGTACTGCACCCAAGGCCCTTTATGGGTTGTAGTGGTACAGGTTTTTTTTTTTTTTTTTTTTATTATACACAAGAAATATGCTTTAATCGAATGGCCATTGTTCAACTATAGAGTAAAGTAATAAACAAACGATTAATAACTATAATACATAGATAGATATAATAACTGAATTCAGCAATTTAATTTTAATGTTAAAAGGTAAAGTTCAATGTTAATAGAATGTTATTTAAAGTTGAATGTTAAACAAAATTTAAAGTTCTGACATTATATAAAAAATAATATTGGAGTTATTTTACTTTAAATGTCCATGTAGCTCGGAACTTAATCTTCCTCTTCGCTCAGTATTCTAAAATAATGTCTGCGAATGTCCACAATACACAACTGAACACCCTGGGTGTACGAGAATGTCATAAGATGTTAAAAAATGTTTTAAGCGTGAGGAGTAATGCGTACTCGGCTGGCGAGAATCCACAGCTGACAGACTTGAAGCGTCTTTTGTTTGTCTCAGAGCGTCTTCGAACCAATCAAAAAAGCCTACGCACATTACACTAAATGAATGCTGATTTGATGATTAATATAGATTAGTACGACATACTTAATTAATTTAAATAAATATTAATTGTACATCAACGAAAATAAACTAATAAAATGATGAAATGACAATTGTTTCGAAAATGATGAATTAAACTAAGCAATTATATAAAATGAGGAATGGGTTCCCTGAACAAAAACCTCAGAAGAGAAATGAGTCTAAGTAGCATTTTTTTAATATTTTGTCGATTTTCTTTATTATTCGTTGATAAAGAAAAAATGGAACAATTCTTCAATTTTCAAAATATTGTAACACTTAGGTGGGTTAAACAATTTTTATTCAAAAGAAAATTACAATGTCCAATGCTACACAAATTATGAGAACACAAGTAATTAACTAGGTTACTAAAATTATCACTTATAACACACAAATATCCGTATGAGCTTCTCTCGAACAACACTAAATCTTTAGTCCATCGCTTCTTATATTTAGTCGTAAGAGGGCGGTCCTCGAATGTTCTCGCTACAGTGGCTTGATAGAGACTATTTTGCGCCGCCTCCGAAAAGATTTTTAAGTATTGAACATGGTATTTATATTTTAATTTATTTTATTAACAGTTGGTATGTATTCGTACTAATCAAAATAAAATTATCCGTTTTAATGCATTTTTCCGCTTTTCGTACGATTTTCAATTTTGCTGCGTATTCATAAAAATCAGAAGGTAATTATTTCATACTTTTTAGTGCATTTATTTTTACTGGTTTCTAGTTTTCGAAGTCGGTTTAATTTTTTTTTTTTTTTTATAAAATGTTTTTTATTTCATACTTTTTAGCGGCGGGAGATAATTTCTAATATAAGCCGGAAGCGTTGATTTCTAAAAAAAAATTGATATGTTTTTTTTATACAGATTTATACAGTGCCTAGAATGCCTCCCTAAGGTAAGGCGCACATCGAACTGTGTCACGCAGGCGACGCAGAGCAGAGCAGAGCAGGCGACACGAAAAAAAACTGCGTCGCAAAGGTACCCGCGCACATTGAAGAGCAGTTTCTGTGCCGCAGTTTCGGGAAGGCAGAGGCTTTTTTAGTTAAATTATGTTAGATTTTTTGGATTTAGGATCAGAATCTGATTCGTATATAAAGTTGAACACAAAAAAATTTGCATTATCAAAAGTCAACGTAAAAAAGATTGTGATAAAATGAGGAAATGGAGAAAAGACCAGCTCACGAAAGAATTTGCAAACAGATTATTCTTAACAATCTATTAAATATTTCCGTCTAAGTCTGGTGAATTACATAATTACATTGAAGTTACTATTTAGTCTGAGGGATCCAAAGCTTAAAACCATTACTTATCGTGATGTTATAAAATCAGGTAATGAGAGATCTGGTTAAGCTCTAAGTTTGTAGAATTATATTAGGCACAAATCTCTTAAAATCCTTGGATACGATTTTAACAGCATTATATCATTATGGAATAATTTTTTTTTTCATTAATTTCTTCTTTTTTTTTCCTTGGACATTTATTGTAATTTATTACCGTTATTATTTATTTGATAAATCGATATATTATTCACTACTTTGTATATTTTTATTTTTATAACTATTTATTATGGGTTTTTAATGAAAATATTATCTTTAATTATCCACCATTACTTTAATTATTTGACCAGTTGTAGTTTTATTTTTTGTTCCAGTCTGTTATTCATGAGGGACCTTGTCCCAGAACAAAATTTATTTTCTCTTCTTTTCTATTCTGTATGAGGATATAATAAAATTAAGAAGATAATATAACAGAGAAGAGTTATATTCACATAAAATTTCTTATTAAAAAAGTTCCAATCAACACATGGTTGATTTTTATATAGCAGTTTTCTTTTTATTCAAATATATTTAATAAAAGAAGAAATATACTGTTAGAAATCGAGATGGCCATGTGAATTAAAAAATATAATTAAACCAAAAACTCGATTTTTATATAGCTTAAATTTGTTCTCTTGAACGTGTTAGGTTAAATGATTTGATTGTGTTTTTTGTTAATTGTAAATTATTTAATTGACTTGTTTAATTAAAATATTAAGCACTTCAAGTTTGTTTTATTTTGTATCTTAAAAATTTGAGCTTGGTGAACTCAACAAAATTAACGAAGTTTGGTGAAGGATAAATCGATTTGATTTATTGCAATCCCAACATATTTATTATTGGTTGTAATCAGCATTTCCATTAACTAAATGTCCATAAAGCCTAAGTTTTTTTCAGTGAAATAATAACAGTCAAATTTTTCTAAGATCATAACTTGTTGAATCGTTTAATGAACTTCTAGTATCTATGAGAAGAAAACTTGTTTTTCTAATTTTAAACGTGTCACAGTAAGACGAATAAAAACTAACGAAAACCGAAATAAGTGATTACAAATAAAATAACAATATTAAAAATATTTAAACAAAAGTATCTGCTTTTAGAACTTCAGAAAGGCCCTCATCTAGATTTTAATATTTCTATATATTTTTTTAAAACTAATTTTACAGCTACATTTTCATCCTGAAATTGTTTAGTTTTAAAAATTCAAAACACTCGTATCATGCGCTTTTGGAATAGCGAGAAATTTCAAAATTATATTATGATTTTGGAATCTAAAATAACAGAACATATATATATCTTTTAAATAATTTATTTTTTGAAGCAAAAAAAAAAAAATTTAAAAATGGTGGTCAGCCACAAATTAAGATTAGATTAATTAAAATATATATCTTTTAAATTATTATATTTTTAAAACCTTTTTTTTCCCTACAACTTATCTAGAACACCCTATATATACAGAAGACCTACTTAGTTTCATTAACCTGCTGAAGAGAAAAGTAGAACTTCTCAAACTCTAATATTAAATGATAATAATAGGAATTATTATAATCAAATATTGAAAACTGCGTCGCATCGGCACAGTTTTCTGTGGCAGATCCACGAGTGCCACATCGGCCTGCTCTGCTCTGCGTCCCAATGTGCGCGGTTCCTATATATTTCAGTTACCACAAAAACTGCTCTGCTCTGCGTCGCGAGTGTCTCAATGTGCGCTCGGCCTAACAGCTTGTAGAGAGCGGCCAATAATAGCCACATCACGTGTATGCTAAGAGTTGTACGTTCCGGTTAAAGATCGTCCATCCAACTTGCACGCCAGGAATCTCTCACAGCCTTCTCTATAAAAATCTATTCACACACACTTAAATCTATAAAAAAAATCTTTTAAGCAACCCAAAAAAACGTTCTTGAGTTTTATTTCTTTAATTTTCCAGGAACAGGGTCGAAACAAAATAACTTTGCCGTAACAATAAGGAAGTGTTTTATTTTTCAGAAACGACAGCGAAATTCTAGTGATATTATATATCTTTATTAAAATCTATTGTTGAAAATTTATTTAAGGTTATGTATAAGGTTTGATCCAACAAGCACTTAAACCACGTCAATAACTAACACACTTCACATGTTCTCCCCCACTCTTTTAATTCTGAATTTAATTGGTTTGTTTTCCCAACCGATTCATCGACCATTAAAACATTATTGAGCATTGCTTGAAATCAACCAATCAAATTTAGAATAAAAAAAGCGGGGATAGTACATGATCAGTTTGTTATTTATCAACGTGTTTTAATAGTTTGTTGGAGCATACCTTATGATATATTTGCCATATGTTTTTCAAATAAGTAAATATTATAAGCGATAATTGAATAATTATTTTCATACTATGTAATCTTAAATATACTATATGTGCTGGAAGATCTAAATATTGTAAATGAAGAATGGTGAAATACTTCTAGATGGACCTAGCCACCAAAAATTGCCAGGTGTAAGGATTACTAGTTCTTGGCAGAAGAAATTTGCCCTGAAGAGGGACGAATAGTCCGAAACGTTGGCAAATTAATGTATATGTTATAAATTTTTAATAAAAGAAATTTGGAAGAAGTATTTCACCATTCTTCATTTACAATTATTTTCATATTTTTTCCAAATAACTTCTTTAATAAATTAAAAACCTAAAAAAGGTATTAATGGGACCACATTGGGAAAATACTCTACAAGATGCAAAAGATTGCTCCCATCTCGGAGTAATCGGTGGACATACATAGAAAAAAAAAAAAAAAAAAAAAAAAAACGGCACATAAGTATCGAATTGAGTAACCTCCTCTTTCGAAGTCGGTTAAAAAATGTAATGTTTATTTTAAACTAGGAAGAAAAACGTTGTTTTATTTATTATTATTATTATTATTATTTTATTTTTATTTATATCCCTGGGCCAACAAACCCCTGTAATTGTTATTCTTACAAATACAGTAATTTGGATTTATTGTATAGTGATAAAAAAATGAAGACGTAAATACAAAGGATTTAATTAGCGATGTCAAAATATATTTTGAAGTACAAAAAGTCTTTGGTAACGAGCTTATTGACCCTTTGACACTGAAAACAATAGTACAATAGAGATCCGAGCTTTTCATTTTGACTCCATAATTAAAGATTGCTTCGAATGAATACAAATCAATTTCCAGCTGAAATTCTATAGAAATATACTAAATGACGCTCTTCAAAACGAAATTGTCGGATTTACATAAAATTAATTTCTATTGATTAATTATTTGTGTTCTTGAAGAAATTAACAATGTTAAGTTCCTGGGATCACACGTTCAAGGCTAATATTATTATCGTTGAAAGTCAGAAACAAAGTGCTGCAGTATCTCCGTGGATAATAAACATTCTTTCCATGGAACAAAGTTTTTCGGTAATTGCCTAGTGAGGTAAAACTATCGATCCTATCGATGGCTAAGCCGAAGATTATTAGGATACGGATCTTTATAGAGCACCTGACATCGTACAGGCCGAAGGAAGGCATAGCTAAAGATTTTTACCCCCTTAAAAAAATCCAAGGTCCACCTGGCGGGCTACGAACTCCCTACCAGTGGTGTAGTTCTTGGGTATGCCAACCAGTGAACCACAGATGACTAAAATTTAAAAATATATAAGTAATACATTTTTTAACTTAAAAAAAAATTTATACCAATTCGTAAAAAAAAAATTAGGTCTAATCTAGAATAAAGCAAGGTAGAAAAATAAAATTAATATTTTTCACTTGGACATCAGAGATGCGTTTCCGAAAATAGGGTACCCGTTGGACATTACTTCGTAACTTTAATTGAAAATTTCGAAGCCACCTATATTCTATTTATGTATTATTATTACTTTTTTTTTTTTAGAGTATTTAGGATATCAGGTCATTGATCCAACGCCTCGACTAGATTTCTCTTTTTTTTTTCTTCCATTCTGTAGTAATTGAAGAGGCCTTTTCCTATTTTAAGTTAAAGTTTTAAGTGTTTTTAAGTCATGGTAAAAATTTACCAATCGAAATTACTATTTATCAGTTCTCCGTTGAATTCTCTTCTATTTGACCACCCTACATCCATCTGGGAGCTGGAGAAAACCACATTACTTATGCGTAGAATTACGATTATGTTAGGCTTAGATATGTGCGTGCCGGACATCTTGCGTGCGTATGTGTAAGCATATTTTAATTTACCTGTATATCAAAATGTAGGTGAGTCAAGGGAAATCCGTATACGCACGCATAGGTAAAATTAGTCATTATGTGATTAATGTAAATGTACTGACCCGCATAATCTATAACAATATATTCTTTTTTGACAACTGTCACTCGTATGCAGACCTGGGCATTATTTTAAATAAAAGTATTTTAAATACAAATGAAAATACTTTTTTTTTATTTTAGTATTTTAGAATTAAAATAAAATAAATCACATGTTTATTTTCATTTTAATTCTAAAATACTCAAATAAAATAAAGTATTTTCATTTTAATTCTAAAATACTAAAATAAAACAAAAGTATTTTCATTTGTATTTTAAATAATAAAATAAAATAAATCTTAAGTAGGTTGTTTGAAGTTAAACAATCTCCTAAATATTGAGTAAGTATATTTATTTCAGTTTGATGTTGTTTTTTTTTTTTTTTTTTTATGGCGGGGCGCAATTATTAACTTTGTACCGCTTCATCCGATTTCAACTAATTTAGTCACATTGGTGGTTTTTGATTATCTAAATAGACGTCTAATAAATTAATTTCACATTAATGGTTTTATGCATAGGTTTTGGGGTGGAGGGATAAATATTAACTTTTGACTGCCATATACGCTCGTCACGAAATATGTAACAAAGATTTTTCATAATTTATATAACAAGGCCGATTCCTCATAATTTTTACATTAATAGGTTTTTTATGGGGGGAGAGACTTTTTACTGATTTATTCGAAAGTAAAAAAATCGAAAATTAAGTTGGAGCCTTACACGAAGGCATAAACGGGATCTCAATTTGGAGACAATAAAGAAAGAGTTAGTAAACTTCAACTTTTAAAAATTAAAATACTTTTTGCCCAGGTGTGCTCGTATGGCTGCACTTCACATCAAAAAAATGAACTGATATGTTTTTGTTGGTTTGTTTATGTAATTAACGCCACTTTAAGCTAATAAGGCTAATCGGAAGATGCTATAATGGGAGTCCTAAATTTTGCCCATCCAGGTATAATTAGGGTAGAGATCTTTAACGACTACCTGGCATCGTACAGGCTCGCGAACTCCATTTTACATCCTCTCCGTGGGACGGCATTAATACCTGGTTTAGTAACCTAACGCATCTAAACAAATTGTTTTTGTATATGTTGATCAATACTTATTTTTTCTTTTCGTTAAGCCCAAAACTTTAAATTATGTATTAAACAACTCAAATTTTACTTTAATTTTGAGCGTTTAAAATGTATTCTACCTCGCATTGTGTAAGACCCTGGAAGCCCGCCAACCCCTTAGAGATCCGCAACCCTCTTCTTTTCAGCTAACTTTTAATTATTCCCCTTCCCCCACCCCCGCTTCACTCCACCCTCGATCCTATCTAACAATTACTTACCTGTCCTTTATGCTCGCAACCTCCCCGGCATGATTCATCTCCTTCTCCATCGAAGCCTAGCCAAGAACCGCCCCCTAATGGAGCCGCTGCACCCTCGATATCTAGGGGGCGGTGATTGATCGGCACGTTCTGGAACATGGGGGTCTTCGGTCATTCTCACTGGTCTGGATAGCGAAGAGGAATATGGGACTAATGCACGCTAACGTGGGTAGCTTCTGTACTAAGCATGTAGTTTTCATTCATGCATTGCACATGCCATTGCATGTATACAGCTTAGCATCGATTATTCGGACTAATCAATGCCAGGCCTAGTCTGGAGAATCGATGCAACAAAACAAAAATCGGGTCTATATAGAAAAAAATAAATAAAAATACAGGATACAAGTAATATGTATATTTCTTTTACAACAAAAATTGATAAACGACGCACGTGCGAAAATTTTGTGATTTAAAGGCCAAAAATCTGTAACTCCTGGCCAAATGACGATATTTTCTGAAATTTTCTCAGAATTATTATTGAATTTTACTTTTTTATATTTATTTCTAATTTATACATTTCCGTGATTATATTTTCAATATTTCTTTTTTCAGGTAAGACACACGCCTTCCATTTTGAATAGTAAGAGAAAATTTATTCAATACATCTTATCCCAGGTATTTATAATTTTCTCTAAATTATTGTGAGTCAAACGATAGTTCAAATTAAAACTGCCGAATCGCGTTGGCTCTAGAATTTTTTAAAATAAAATTCTTGCTTGTCCTATCACTGTCTAGGAACCTATAGAAGATTTGAATGAAGAACTATAAATTTGAATCTTTTTTCCCATTTCAACCTTATATATTCATATTTTCAGTTATTTTATTACGCTTGTAAGTATTTTGTACAGTAATTTCCAAAATATTATTCTCTTGACCTTTTCATAGTTCCCTACCAACCAACCCACCACACTCAGTTTACCAGCACCTGGTTAGACCTCTTCATAATAGATTCCTCCCATAACCTACTGTCTTCCTCACAGCATCCAGTACCATTTCTTTCAAGTCATGACCTCATCAAAATTTCATATAATATCCCAACACCAAAACTATGCCCTTACAAAATCTCCTGGCGGAACCTCGATTCATTAACCCCTGAAAAACTAAATCCTTTTTTCGACTCCCTTTCCCAATCCCTAGATCCCATTTATTCGTCATCCTCCATTGATGAAATGGTCGAATGCCTCTCATCGAATCTTTCCTCGTTCCTAAACCAACACGCCCCCCTCAAAACCCTAACTTTTAGACGTCCAGCCGCTCCCTGGATAAGTTCCGAAATCAGAGAGCTGATGAGGAAAAGAGATGCCGCCAGAAGACGTTTCCGACGCACCCGTTCCGCTGAAGATTACTCCTTTTTCAAGTCCCTACGCAATCTAACTCAATCTTCCTTACGGCGTGCTAAGGCACAGTTTTTCCATCACTCCATATCACAAGCCCACGATCCCAAGTCCAAATGGAAAATCCTTAAAAAATTATCAATCGTCAAATCCAAATCCTGTACTCATTATCCTATTGACCCAGATGATTTAAATTCCCATTTCGCCAACTCACCTTCTATTCCTCACCCCTCCCCATACTTTTTCACACGAACCTTCAACCCGGATAACTTCTATTTCCTAAACATCTCGCCTGAAGACCTACTTTCCTCTGTCCTTAAATCCAAAACCAACGACTATGGGCCCGATCAAATCCCTGTAAAGATTATTAAATTATGTCTCCCTGTCATCTTTCCTGCTCTTTTACATATCTATAACTTTTCCTTACAAAACTCCGTTTTCCCAAAAGCCTGGAAAAAAGTGATAGTCCGTCCGTTGAACAAAGTACCAGTTCCCACTTTAGCCTCCGATTATAGACCTATCTCCATTCTTTCTAACCTATCCAAACCGCTTGAAAGAATTGTCCACTCCCAGCTCAATGACTTCCTAGAAAGAAATTCTCTCCTCAACCCTCTCCAATCCGGTTTCCGTTCTCATTACTCCACACAATCTGCTCTGTTGAAGATCACTCAGGATCTTCAATCCTCTATAGATGAACATAAAATCACCATCCTAATTCTCTTTGATTTCACAAAGGCGTTCGATACCGTCAATCATGAGATCCTTCTTTCTAAACTCCAAAACCTCTCCATGTCAAACAGCGTCTTGAAGTGGTTCCTCTCCTTCCTATCCCAACGTTCACAAACAGTTCACATTCCCGATAAACCCCCTTCCTCATCTCTTTTACTAACACGAGGTGTACCACAGGGTTCCTCACTTTCTCCAACTCTCTTCTCTGTTTATATTAACGATCTCCCCGAGTCCATAAACCATTCACAATACCACTTATACGCAGACGACCTCCAAATCTACCTATCCTTCCATCCCTCCAAAATGCTAGAGGCAATCCGAAAAGTTCAAGAAGATATAAACAGCATCAACGCCTGGGCAGAAAAAAATCAGTTAAGACTGAACGTACAAAAAACTAAGGCAATCCTAATTGGCTCCAGGCATCTTCTTAATTCCCTCCCTTACTACCCCTTACTCCGTCTTAATAATCAAACCATTCAGCTCCAATCCTATGTCAGAAACCTCGGTGTGGTCTTTGACCAGCACTTGTCGTGGAGTAATCATATTTCCGAAATCACCAGAAAATCCATAGCTATCCTCAAACAGTTCCTTAGATCACGTGATTGCTTGTCCCCAAAAACCCGGCAACTCCTAGTTTCCTCTCTTATATTTTCCCATTTTGACTACGGCTGCCTTGTATACGGGGGACTGTCTGGCATGCATGAAATGAGGTTGAAGAGACTAATGAATTGTTTCATTAGATTCATCTTCGGTGTCCCCAGGCGCTCCCACGTCTCCAGCTGGTATGCAGAATTGAAGTGGCTCTACCCAGTTTTCCGACGGCAATACTTCCTAGGTGTATACCTTTTCCAAACCTTCAGAACCAAGAAACCTCCTTATATCCTCAGTTTGTTCAAACCCTGCTCCTCTATACATTCTCTAAATACCAGATCCCAAACCTCTAACCTGTATATCCCTTTTTACCGATCTGCATCCTTTACAAAATCCTTCATCATCCGTGCTGCCACCTTCTGGAATTCATTACCTGTCTCTATCCGAAAAACTTCATCCCTCACATCCTTCAAAACCCTACTATTTCATCACCTCCTAATTCTCCAATCCCCGATGGCTATGTAAATATGTAAATAGTGAAAACAGCATTAAGGATAAATCTATTTGATTTTTATTATATATATTATTTCTATTTATATATATCTCTTAAGCTCAAAAGCTGAAGTTTTGTACTGTACATCCGCATGTTGATCTTACATTTTTTCTTTCTACATTCTGTCTTTGTTATCTTTACTGTATTACTTTTCTTTTTTGTGTCTACCTTATATTTTAATTCTTTATTTCTTTCTATTGTTTTTATTATATTTTTTCCAAATAACCAGACAAATGGCTATTAATTTGTTCATTGTTGTTATTCTTAGGGGACTAAATGTCCCAGAATAAAAATTACTTTTCTTCTTCTTCTTCTTCTTCTTCTTCTTCTTAATATATGTTTTGTAACAATCGTTCATCTTTCTTAATCATGAGAAACCCCATACGTCCAAAAAAAAACAAAACAGTTAATTGTTTAGATCTATTTAATGAACATGGATTTATCAAATCGTGAAAAGTGGATTCTATGTAGTAATATTTCTCGGAGAAAATATTATAAGCTCAGCTGATCAATCGGGTTTTATAGATCATTCAAATAATCGTTGTTGAAGTTACTCGACAAATCTAGGACATTGAAAAATATCTTCCTGTAACCAAAGCAGTTAGTACTGGAGTAAAATTCGCTTGTCTGTCAATGTCAAAGAACCTAGTTTTGAATGCTTTTAAAGAGTTTTATTAACATGTGTTTTCTTTACTGTACTAGTTTGAGAAATAGAATTTAAAAAAACACGCAAAGTTCTAATCAAAGTAAGTTGGTAAGTGAAAGTTGTGTGTTGCGCGCATGGTCCCAGGTTTTTATTCATAATTTGAGTCAAACGGATAAAGTTAGGAGAATCGACAAACTTAAATAAATAGAAAAATTGCATGGAAATTCTCTGCAAGATCCAGACTAGGAAAAGATGAAATAGTGAACGCTCTTTTTACTTTTCTTTGAAGACTAATCGCCCCCCCCCCTCCCACTTTGAAATGAAGAAATTTATTCTTGCAAATAGTCGCGGCGTGACCCAGGCGCCAAGCGGGGGCCAAATTGACATATTTCTTTAACTTCCTTGTCCATCGCCTTCTTAGTAAAGGAAAAGTCTTAAGAGTTTTCCAAACTTTCACCAGCCTCTTTCTCGAATAGCTTTTCTCAATTTATAAGATTATCGTGTAATCGGTCTTTTAATCAGATCCTAATAAGATTGAATTATATAAAAGAAAGTTATAAATCTCTTACTCACCAAAATTATAGTAACGTAAAGTGTTTTTACATCGGTTTAAAAAAGTTTATTGACGTATATAGCTTTAAATCATATTTCATGTTAAATCAACCGGTTCAGTATACTACCCATTTTATATAAATTATGGGATACCCAAATAATACCCCGTGCATAATTGTCACTAGAAGTCACTTTCCCATGGTCCGTATGTTAGCCCAACTTAGATTATGTGGTAGACATATTATAAAAATCATATATATCATTTCTCAAGGCCTTCTTTTTGTCGGTACACCATAACTTCCGTAATACTTCATCAAATTTTATGAGTAAGGCATCGTTTTAAAGTTTTCCTTAATCGCTATACCTGAAAAATATACAAATCTCTCATTTCGCCTTCGATTGCGAGTTTTGAGCGAAAAACTGCAATTCTCAGAGAAAATTTTAAAATGGTTGCAGGGTTTTTTCGAAGGTTGTTTTACGTATTATTAAATATACTATATTATAATTTATATTTGTAAATTAGGCTTTTTATTGTCCGTTTGTTTATTTAATTAACGCCACTTTATATCAATATCGGAAGATGCTACAGTGGGAGTCCTAAATTTTTCCTATCCCAGGAATACTTAAGATAGGAATCTTTAACGAGTACCTGACATCCATCATTCATGCTCGGGACCTCCAGTTTACGTCCTATTCGAGGGATGGCATAGCCAAGGATTTTTTACTCCCTTTAAAAATCCTAGGGCGACCGCGGGACGCGAACCTGCGACCTTAAGTACTATAGGTTGCTATGCTAACCATTACACCACAGTGGATCCACGTATAATTATTGTTATTCAGTAATTCGGAGATTTGCATTTATATTTTTACAGCAATTTAAAAAACTATATTAATCCTACAGGTCTTCTACGTTGATAATGTTTGGGTTATTTGCTGCATCTTGCATCAATTAAATCGATGTTACGATTTAGAAAGTTTAGGTTTTTTTTTACACGCGGGTTTTGAATTTAAATTTTTTAAGAAACCAAAAAACAGTATAAAACATTATGATCTTGAAATAGGTAAGCGCCGAACGTAGTTCACCCTGTGGGTTAAGCCATATCATTTCTGAAAACTTTTCTCAAAGGCACTTATACCCTTTTGCATTTCCACGCTTCATTTAGTAAAATCAAGTGTTAAAAGATTACATGTAACTAACTAGTTACAAGTAACTAACTGTTATCAACTGTCACACCTTCATATGGATTGTAACGGTTACATCCAAGCTGGAACAGTAACATTATCTCTACAGAACAAGAAGCCCCAGCTATGTAGTACATTAGATAGGAAGTAGAACAGAGCACATTAGAACATTGTACACAGAGCTTCGCTTCTCGCTATTTGCTGCCTCACACCGAGCTAAGCAATTTACTGATGAATGAGTACTCGAGTATACGGCAATTCAGATTGTGTAGGGTGTCTGTCTACAATACCTAGTGTATCCTATAGCACATTGTTTACTATATCGTTCTAAGCAGAAATATCACTTGTTTCCTTGCAAATAGGATTTTGAAATTATTAAAAATTACCTTTAACAATATCTTTAACATATTACACTTGTATCTTCAATATCATTATTGGATTTACACAAAGTCCAATCAATTATTTCAATTATCAATATGAAATAAAAAAAAAACTGGTGCGATCCGAGCAACACACAACTTTCACTTACCAACTTACTTTGATTAGAAATAGACGTGTTTTGTTAACTGCCATTTCTCAAAGTCACACATTTTTACACATTCATTTACTTAGTTTTGTTTCTATTTATTGCTCTTTAAAGTACACTTTTTTTTTATTTTATATTATTAAATAAAAGTTTTTACTTGTCATAATTCGGCAATGCTATCATAATACTGATTTTATAATTCTCTTTGTAGTTCTGTAAAACTCCATAGTTACCATGAAAAAGTAATTTCCATTAAATGAACATCTTTCATTACAAACAACGGTCTGTCATTAAATCGAGTCCGTTTTTAATATAACGACTGCGATAGAAAAAGGCGAAATAAGGTTGCTCTTGTGTAGTCTTACCTCGTGCCTAAAATATACAGAGAAAATTAACTCTATCAGCTCAAACATTTATTTGCTGATTATATTATTGTTTTTCTGATAGGTAAAAAAAAAAAAAAAAAAAAAAAAAAAAAAAAAAAAAAAAAAAAAAAAAAAAGTGGTCACCTGTGGTGTTGGGGTTAGCATGGCAACCTACAATACTAAAGATCGCGGGTTCGATTCCAGCGGTGCCCTAGGATTTTTTAATGGGAGTAAAAAATCCTTAGCTATGCCGTCCCTCGGATAGGACGTAAAATGGAGGTCCCGAGCCTGTACGATGTCAGGTACTTGTTAAAGATCCCTATCCTAATTATACCTGGATAGGCAAAATTTACGACTCCCACTGTAGCACCGTCCGATTAGCCTTAGTAGCATAAAAATGGACGTTAAACAAACAAACAAACAAAAAAAGAAATTAGCTTTGCAATATATGAATGTTTACTCATAAAAATATTCCATTTGAGATAACTCTGTCGTTAATCAGGATGGAATTCAAACGAGGCGCAGTGAGACAAAATATTTCACGCCGGTAGTAAATTCCATCATTAGTAGGGGGGGGGGGCATTCCGTTGTTGACTGCAATAACTCCCCCCCCCCGGGTTAGTGTTCTGCTCTGCCTAATGCCGACAAATATTTGCCTGCTTCCTATGTTAATTGCAGTAGTCTTGCGCGAATTAACAATGCAAACTGATTCAACGATATAGCTAGAGCACTTTAGAAGTTGCAGCACAATTGCAGCCCTTGCAGAACCCCTCCCTCGCTAAGGGTCTGGAATTTAATCTCTTCAAGAGCAATATCAGGAAATTATTTGGGACAAATTGTCTCTGCTGGGTACTTAGACCCTCTGAGAGCAGTGTAATAGCCAGGGCTGAATGTTCTGAGGAGCTCCTTAAGAAGGAAATAATTAAATGGACCGTTTCCCCTCCTCCGAAGGAATGTCTTTTAGAGGAATAAATATTTATTACGTTATTCCGCTTATATTTATTTACTTACTAGCTAAGGTGCCCGGTTTCGCTCCGGTAGTTGTGTGGTAGTTTTAATAACAGAAAAACTTTAAAATTAATGTAAATATTGAACAAAATTAGCAATTTCTCGAAACTTTGGTTTTAACTTCTGAATAGATTTAATAGATTCTGAATCCTATAAGCCCATTCCCAGCAGTCAGCAGATAATAAGTTATTAGATAATAGTTGAAAAATTATATTTCCAGTACAACCTAAGCGCCGACTACAGTGATGGTCCTATTATATACAGGAGTATAGAAACTATCGAAGATTCATAGAAACTTTTTTTAAATACCTTTCTTCCATTTCAACCTCCCTTAAGTTACCCCCCCCCCCCGCAATTTTGGCAGACTCTGCAGATCTCGAATCTTACTGCTATCACAAAGTGAAAACCGAAATCTCATGAAGTCACAATTTTTTCACCATATTTCTTTTTATCCTGAACTATGAGGGGTGATAAAATCTTATTGAAAAAAATGGTGTAATTGGAGTTAGTCATTTTGTCAACTGGAATCCTCATCATACATAGTAATATAATCAACTTCTTTTTCATAATTACATACAATAAACACACTTAAAACTTTTTATTTTCGATTTATATTTAGTCAATTTATCTCTTTTTATTTATGTCTGTCTTTATTCGCTCACTGTACAACTAAAACATGTTCACTCATATTGCATTAAATTTACTGAAGTATATGTTATATATTGATTAAATGTAATGTGTTAATCAATTAACCTTCTTATGAGAAAATTAATTTTGTAAGGTATCCAGGCGGTTTTCTAATTGATTGCAGAGATGAAAAATCATTATTTTCTTTGAACGCAAAGGTGAAACTAATTATGTTTTAGTAATTTAAAAAGAACAGCTGTAAAACCATTACAATCTGAACGGAAGAATGAACAATAAACATTGAGTGAAACACACCCTAGCGCTTCCTGGTAGTCTGCAGCTCGAACTAAATTTTTCATTCATAAACTCGTATGTCATTCTCAGATAGGCTAA